>OX422223.1:119372285-119997285 GCA_949130495.1 Sambucus nigra
ATAATTGAAAATGCTCCATCTCCTCTGAGGAGATTAAAGAGAAGCTCTTCTGAGAGACCTGCTAAACCTATCTCTCAACCTTTAAATGTTGAAGGTAGTGTTCCAACTTTTGTTCCTCCGAGCTCTGCTGTGGACTTGGTAAAATCCTGGACTATCCCATAAGTCCAAGGCATTGAAGATACTCTTTCTCGTGAGAGAATCACTACCCTGGCTGTTCAACACATTGCCTCAGTAAGTATCTTTAGGTCGACCCCTTTATTTTTTAATGCTATGTTCATGTATTGACTTAAAGTTATTTCTTTTTTTCAGCCGGTGACGTGTTTCAACAGCATTTTAAAGAAGGATGAAGCTATTAGGGCTTCAAGCTCCTCGGGTGGAGTAGAGGAAGCTTTTATTGGGCTGACCCAATCTTTGAAAGATTCTCGTCAAAAGTACGAGGAAGATAAACTTGCTTGGGAGAAGCAATTTAGGTCTGTTGAGTTAGATAGAGATCAAGCCGTGAATGCCTCCAAGGAATTGGAGAAGCAGTTGAAGGAGTTTGAACAGAACAACAAGGAGCTTGAGGTTAAGCTTAAGTCCGCTGAAGAGAAAGTTGTTAAACTTCAAGACGTCGAGCAATATAAAACTAAAGTGGAAGGAAAGCTGAAGTCTGCCGAGGAGCTCCTTAGGGAAAGGACCTCCTCGAAGAAGGCAAAAAGGAAAATAGCAGGTAAAAAATCCTTCAGCGCTGGTTGGGACAAGGGCTGGAACAAGGGCCTGGCTGCCATGTCTTCTCAAATGGAATATGCAGGTGTCAAATATTTTATGGATGGATGGGTAGCAGCCTTACAGGAGCTGAAGGTTGCTGAGAATTTTGAGTTATTCCAGCAGCACACTCATGGCCCTCCTCCCTCTCCTGAAGAAGAAGAAGAAGAGGATGAAGCTACTTCAAATGAACCTTCTATGATGACTGGAGATCAGGTCCCCACTGTTCCTATTATTCAACCTTCCGAGCAACTCCAACAGACCAATACTTCTACCGAGTAGCTACCCTTATCTTTCGAGCAACCAACCCCTTCATCCAAACCTTCTGAGGAAGTAGTAGGAAATAAGGAAAAGGTGTAAAGTTGTTCGGGCTTTTTATTTTATTGTTCTCTTGAATGTAACCTTGAACCATGTATTTTTTCTTATGATGAATAAAAATTAGAACTTTAGTTGCTCATTTGGAATTCCTCTTACTTGCTCTGTCTGCATCCTTATTGATTCTTTTTATTTCTTCTCTTTTCTAGTTTATGGCCAGGATGGACCTCTTATCAGCTCATGACATGAAATTAATGAAAAAATGCAATGACTATTTTAAAGTTGGTCATGCAGATCTTAATGAGGCCCAGATAATTGACATCCTTGGATCAAGTGCTTCTGACCGAGCAGTTGAAGCTTACCAATACCTGAAGTGCTTGCTCGATCAACTGTTGCCAATAATGTGGCCTACTATGAGATGATTGAAGATCTCCAAGGAACTTCAGCAGCAGTATAAAGAATTTTCTGCCCTTTTGCATCAAGGGTACGAGAAAAAATATCGACAATTGAGTGCTGACAAAGGGTATGATAAATTCATCTCTGCTCATGAGAGGAAAGAGAGTGTTCTGAAGCTTGAAGTTGAAGAGCACAGGCATATCGCTAAGTTGTTGGAACAGGAGAAC
This sequence comes from Sambucus nigra, assembly GCA_949130495.1. Classification (NCBI taxonomy): domain Eukaryota; kingdom Viridiplantae; phylum Streptophyta; class Magnoliopsida; order Dipsacales; family Adoxaceae; genus Sambucus; species Sambucus nigra. The sequence continues at coordinate 119,373,968 of OX422223.1, forward strand.
ATTACTTTGCAAGAAGAGATAAAATAACTCAAATCTGCTTCATCTTCCTCGGGAGCCTTGGTCCCTGTTAATGATGAAGGTTTTTCTTTATTGAAGGTAGAAAATGCCAACTTACGAGATGAGTTGGAAACTTTGAAAAGAGCTGGACCCTCCACATATACTCATGGACGAGCAAGGTCTTCTTCTCGTGGACGATCAAGGGCTGGTCGGGTTTCTATTAAAGAATCGAGAACTCAATCGGCCTTGGAGAATCAGTCAGTTCAGTTGATGGCAAAGAATCAAGATTTGGCAGAAATATCCAAGAAGATTCTGAATTTTACAGACCAACTCTCTTCCCAGAGTTCTGCTTTGGAAAATAAGGAAATTCTGGTGAAGAGTCTCCATGAGCAACTGGAGAGGTTAACTTATCAGTTTCATAAACAACCTAGAGAATTTTGGATGGCTGGGTATAATGAAGCCCTTTACCATCTTGATGCTCGGATCCAGCAGTCAAATAATGAGGGGTACACGCAAGGGTGGTTGAATGCACTGTGTGTGCTAAAATTGGAGTAGGGCTACTACTTATGGGATTATTATGATCCTGGAGTGCTCGATTTGCCCGTGTCTCCTTTTAAGCTTGACATTAGTTGGATTCCTGCTCGGGCAATTCCTCAATGGTTGATCTCCAAGTATCTCGGCGATTACAGTCTTCATGCAAACTTTGAGATATCTCGCCCAGAGCACTTGCTTGATCGGCCCTCTGTGATGAATGTTCGAATGCTGCGAGATCTAAATTTTATAAATTCCCCTTATGCATTAGATGATCCTCCTGCTGGGGTAGAACCTGTTTCAAAGGCAGAAGGGAAAAAACCAATAGAATAGGTTTTTTTATGTAATGAATCATACTTTTCACATCATATGTAATTTTACTTGATTTGAATGAAGAAATTTTTAGTCTTTTGCCATTTTATTTTCTTCTAAATAATTTGTAGAATGTCCTTGCTTGTTGGTTGGTAAATATATATATGTATATATTATACTTATCCCATTTGTTGTTTGATTATTGTGACTTGTCACTCTTTGGGCGTAAGCAATGGAATGATTTGCATCCCATGTTCCTGCTTAGTTGTAGTAATCTCGCATGGATTACCTTGTTGCCTAGACAATGGATGTCTCGGGAGGTCATCCAGCTTCTTTCCTAGTTTAGTACCAACCAATCGGAGTTGATTGTAATTGGTTTACCGACCAACCGGAGTTGGGGATAATTAGTTCCCGACCAACTGGAGTTGGTGGTAATTGATCTGCCGACCAATCGAAGTTGGTGGTAATTGATTCCCGACCAACCGGAGTTGATGGTAATTAATTTCCTAACCAATCGGAGTTGGTGGTAATTGATTCCCGACTAACCAGAGTTGGTAGTAGTTAGTTCCCGACCAACCGGAGTTGGTGGTAATTGATTTGCCAACCAACCGGAGTTTGTGGTAATTGCTCTGAATTTGGTGTGTAGTGTGTAGCACTAATATTCCGAAAAATTTCAACAAAGAAAGAAATTGGGTGAAACATCACTTTATTCATAGTGAAGAAACTGCATTATATAGGAATTTTAATTACTGATAATATTTGCGCAGATGCTCTGCATTCCATGCATTCTTGAATTCTTCTCCTTCCAAAGTTTCAATCCTGTATGTCGCTGGACGAACAACTTCTATTACTCTGTAAGGTCCATGCCAGTTGGCTTCCAGTTTGTTATGTTTTTAGATCACTCTCTTCAACACATAATCCCCTTCTTTCAAATCACACTTCTTCACTCTTTTATTGTAGAACAAAGTTGTTCGCTGTTGGTATGCAGCTTTCCTGATTGCTTCTTCTTCCCTAACTTCTTCGAGCATATCCAGGTCTAATATTCTCATCAAATCACTGATAAGAGAATTGAAATTAAGCACCCTATATGTAGGTAGACCCAATTCAGCAGGTATAACAGCCTCACTCCTAAATGCCACCATATATGGGGATTCTCCCGTTGCTGTTCGTGGTGTGGTGCGATAAGCCCACAACACAGAGTGTAGCTCGTTAATCCAATTTGCCTTTGCATCATCCAGTCACTTTTTTAAACCATTCAGTAGCGTTCTGTTTGTCACCTCAGTATGCCCATTGCTCTGGGGATGGCCTGGTGCAGAGTGGATCTTTAATATATTGGACTGATGACAATATGCAGCAAACTCCTCGTTCTCAAACTGGGTTCCATAGTCAGTAATGAATGCATGTGGGAGACCATATCTGTAAATAGTATTCTTCCAAATAAATTGATAGACTTTGTCGTACGTCATATGAATGAGAGGTTCAGCCTCCACCCATTTAGTAAAACAATCCACAGCAACCACGAGGTATTTAAATCTTCCCCTAGTCGTTGGAAGTGGCCCGACCAAATCTATCCCCCACATGGCAAACGACCAAGGGGACGTTATGGGTGTTAATAATGCTTGGGGAGTTCTTCAGATGGAAGAGAAGCATTGGCATTTATCGCACTTCTTAGCATAAGCTGCGCAATCATCTCTCATCGTTAGCCAATAATACCCCTGCGTTGTTATTCTTTGCAAAAGCGTCCAACCTGCTACATGGGCTCCGCAAGACCCTTCATGGACCTCTTCGATCAAATCTTTCACTTCGGAGGGATGGACACATCTTTGTAGCCCTGCTATAACTCCTCGTATAAATAAAATGCGACTGGTTAATACATAACGAGCAGCTTTAAACTTCAGATTCTTGGCTGCGAGTTTATCAGTTGACAAAGCCCCCACTTTAATATAGGCCCTGATGGGGTCCATCCAAGATGGTCCTAAGTCGAGGGCAATAAAGTTCATCATTAGATCTTCATCTATGCTCCGACCAGCCAGGATTTCTATTGGGATTGTTCTTCGTAGCTCGGTGCGTGTGTCTGATGCTAACCGAGCTAGTGAATACAATGACCTGCTATGCCTACATGGTTTTGGCCAGACTTAGACCCACGATCATAGCTTCATATTCAGCCTCATTATTAGAAGCCTGAAATTGAAAGTGCAGAGCGTACTCCATATCAATCTCATCCGGACTGTTTAAAATAATTCTTGCTCCACTGCCTGTAGTGCACGAAGAGCCATCCTCATACAGATTCCACACATGTACTTTATTATCAAACTCTTGATCAGATAGAGTTCCTCGGTGGAATATTTGATGCTTCCTTTTGTCCTCCTCCAGCACTTTTCGCTGCTCGTCCACCGATGTAAGTTGGTCTGGGTTTAACTTTGATGATCCTGTAACATCCACAGGTTTGTTTGTATTAAACTCCTGTTCTTCGGAGGTATCTTCATGAGTAAACTCTGCGATAAAATTTGCTACTGCCTGCCCCTTGAGCGACGATATAGGCTCATAAACTATATCATATTCACCAAGTTTTACTGCCCAGTACATCGATCTTCCTGATTTCTCCGGTTTATGCAAAGCTTGCCTTATTGGCATATCTGTGTACACAACTATAGTATAAGCTTGAAAGTATGGCCTCATCCTTCGGCTTGCTTCGAATAGTGCCAGTGCCAATTTCTCTAACTTTGGATATCTGATTTCTGCTCCTCGGAATGCCTTGCTGGTGTAGTAGACTGGTTTCTGCACTCCGTCCTCCACTCTTATCAACGCCGAGCTAACTGCATTCTCTGAAACTTCTAGATACAAATATAGTTTTTCTCCCATCACTGGTCTAGATAATAATGGAGGTGTCCCTAGATATATCTTTAATTCTTGAAAGTCCTCCTCGTATTCATCATTCCACTCAAAAGTTTTTTGGAGTGTTTTGAAGAATGGGAGGCATCTGTCAGTTGCTCGTGACACAAACCTATTAAGTGCTACAACTCGCCCTGTTAGACTTTGCACTTCCTTCTTCATAGTTGGAGATCTCAGCTCCAATAGGGCTTTGATCTGTTTAGGGTTCACCTCAATACCTCGTTGGTTAACAATATATCCGAGAAACATACCTTCTCGTACTCCGAATATGCATTTGGTGGGATTCAGCTTCATTTGATATTTCTCTAGTTGATCAAAGGCCTGACCTAGGTCAACTAGATGACCAATAGCTTTCTTGCTCTTCGTTAGCGTATCGTCAACATAAAACTCCATGTTATGACTGATTTTCTCTGCAAACACCTTATTCATCAGCCGCTGATATGCCGCACCTGCATTTTTAAGTCCAAAAGGCATAACATTATAATAATAAGTTCTCCTTGGGGTGATAAAAGAGGTACTCTCCCTGTCCTTAGGCTTCCTTTTAATCTGGTTGTAACCAGAATAAGCATCCATGAAAATCACCAATTCGTGTCATGAGGTAGCATCCACCAGCTGATCAATTTGGGGCAAAGGAAAATGATCCTTTTGGCATGCCTTATTAATATCGGTGAAGTCTACACACATCCTCCACTTGTTATTTTTCTTCTTTACCATCACCACATTTGCTAGCCAATCAGGATATTTGACATCCTCAATAAAAAAGACTTTTTGCAACTACTCTACTTCTTCCTGTATAGCTTGGTTCTTTTCAAGATTGAACACTCTTCTTCGCTGCTTCACTGGCTTGATTTCCTTGTTCACGTTGAGCTCGTGACACAGGAAATTCGGGTCTATCCCTGGCATGTCTTCATGTCTCCATGTAAAAGTTTGCTTTCTACGTCTTAGAAATGCTATCAATTCCTATTTTATCGATATATCCAGTGATGCACCAATTTAAGTTGTTCGTTCTGGATGCTCGTCATCCAGAATGATATTTTTGGTAGCCTCCATGACCTGTCCCTTCACGAGTTGAGACTCGTCTCTAGGGTCTAACATTTCAATCTCTGCATCTTCTATTTCCTCCACTTGATAGGTAGTATTCTTTTTCCTAGATTCTTCACGTTCCTCCTATTCGACAAATGAATAGTAGCATTCCCGAGCTACTTTCTGGTCGCCTTTCACCACCCCTACTCCAAAGTTGGTTGGAAATTTTAAATATTGATATACAGTAGATGGTACTGCTTCGAACTTCTTCATACCTACCCTTCCCATGATGATATTGTAAGCTGATTAGACATTTTTATCCATTACAAAAAACGTACTCTTTCTGTTCGATAAGCAGGCCATGTACCGATAAGCATATCCAACTTGATCGTACCAAGTGGAAAAACCTTCTCACGAGTAAAGCCAAGGAGGGGCATATGATATGGCTCCAACTGGGCTAGCTTTAGATTCAAACTGCCAAGCATGGATAAAACATGATATCTGTCGAGCTACCATTATCCACTAGTACTCGTGAAATCACCACTTCTTTCATTCTCATCTTGATCACCAATGGGTCATCATGAGGATATAGTACACCTACCAGGTCGTTCTTTGAGAAACCAATGACCAATTTGTCTTTATTCACCTTCCTCGAGCGATCATCTTCAGCCAAATTTATTTGCTGAATGTACGAGCAAGCTTGAGCCTCGTTGAGGTAAGCTTTTCTCTCCGCAGTCAGTCTCCACCTCCTGCATCTCCACCTGTAATAACATTACATTCAAATGATCCAAAATGGATTAAAAATACCTCACGTTTTGGCTGTCTTGGTCTTTTGGGGAGATCGGGGTCATCTTCCGGATCTTCTTCGTGACTTCTTTTCTTGTCTTCTTTTACTCGACTAGGAGACTTAGACCTTTGCCTTCCTCGGTCGTTGGCCTTTCCACCATTTTGGCGATCAACATACTTAGCCAATTTTCCACGTCTGATGAGTGCTTCAATTTCATTCTGGAGATCTATGAAACTTTTAGTCGTATGACCATGATCTTTATGGAATTTGCGATATTTGGTCTTATCCCTTATGTTAGGGTCTGCCTTCATCTTCCCTGGCCATGATAGCTCCTCTCTATTCTTGATCTCCTCCAGAATGTGATTTATATCTACCTTCAAGGGAGTATAATTTCCAAATTTCCTCATCTGCTCCAGTGCTTGCTTTCCTTTCAATTGCCTGTTGCCACCATTGTTCTTCTGATCCTTCTTTTCGGTTTTACCATCTTCAACCTTGGTCTCCTTAGTGTCTGTATTCTTCTTCGCAGCCATAGCTTCCTCGGCATTCATGATTTTGGCTGCTTTTGCCATCAGTTCTGCCATCGTTGTGGGTGGATCTTTGGCTAAAGTGTAGTATAATTTATCTAGCAACAGTCCACTCATCAGAGCAGTAATTGTTATTTTCTCATCGTAATCAATTACTTCAAGTTTCTCATTATTGAAACGAGTAATATAGTCCCTGGTGCTTTCACTTGTCTTCTGTCTAACACTCAGCAAGTGTGCTACTCGTTTGACTGGTTTCACTCCAAAATAGAAGTTCCCAATAAAGAGATTTGCTAGTTAAAAGAAGGTCACAATTTTCCCCCGAGGAAGGTTGTTGTACCATATTTGAGCAGATCCGGTAAGAGTTCCTGAAAATGCCCTGCATCTCATCTCGTCTGGAACTGCATAGATATCGACAGCAGCTTGGTATTGTTCTATATGAAGGACAGGGTCAGTCTTTCCATCATACTTAGGCGTTACCACAGGAGCTTTAAACTTTGATGGTGAGGGAAAATCCATAATTGCTTGTATGAATGGTGTCCCTTGGATAAAAGTTCTTTGTAGAGGATTCCTGGCCTTAGCCATTTCTCCTAATCTGTCCTCCAACCTTTGAATAGAGCCCTTCCATGCATCGTTTCCCACCTCGGGCACATTTGTTCGAGCAACTGATCGCATTGAGTTTTCCTCTTGGGATCGAGCTGCAGGTCGTGATTGGGCAGAGCCTTCCCTTAGATTGAATAGTTGTGGAGAGTTCCTCGATGCAATCCTAGGAGGGCTTCTATTCCTCCTAGGGCCTGAACAATCAAAATGAGATCCTCTACTTAACCTTTCTAGAGAGTTAGTCCTTTCTGGAGATAGAGTGACATTTTATTGAGAATCTGTAGCTCGTACTGATGAAGTCCGACCAGGTTAATAAGAAAGATCATTAGATCTCTCAGTGCGATATGATTTGGTGCGTCTAGGTTGAGATTCCTCTGGGAATAGCGTTTGCCTAGTTCGTAAAGAGGGTAGACGGGTATTTCTTTGGACACTTTGTTGTCCTGATTGAGCCGGCACTCCTCCTTGAATAGTTTGTATAAGTTGACGCATGATTTCTTACATAGCAGTTTGGCCTTGGGCTAAATTAGCCATTATACCAGCCAGATCTTGGACATTTGGGGGAGTAAGAAGGTTTGGAGGGATCCTAGTGTTTCGATTACTAGATTTTGGATTATCAGCCATTGATGATGAATTATTTTGTTAAAAAATGCTAGTTACAGTCGTTTCCCACAGACGATGCCAATCTATTGATGTAAAAAACTAGATTATCTCTAATTAATCAATCACAGATAAAATAAATAAGACAAAAGATTTTTAAAGTGGTTCAGCCTTATGAGAATGGCCTACATCCACTGTTTTTGTATTGCTGACTATTTGACTGGAATTCTCGATAAGTGGTTTACCAAGAGATCCAGAGTCCCCTTTTAATGAGGAGGTTACAATGTATTTATAGCCTTGAGGCTGTACATGTGAAAGGATAATGCGCTGTTATCTAGTAGACATATACATCTGTACGATAATAATAAGAATTTAATGCGCAGTCGTCTTTTTGATTCTCTTGGTTTGAATGCTCTACACGCTAAGCAGCTCGGACCGCTTAAGCTGCTCGAACCGCTTAAGTTGCTCTACACGCTTGAGTTGTTCGGGTACCTGAGTTTCTCGGGGCGCCTAAGTTGCTCGGTACGCTTGAGTTGCTCGGAGCGTATGAGTTGCTTGTAGAAGGTATTCGTATTTGCCACGTAGGTTAGCACGTGTCTTCAAGTGATTGGTCCATGTCAGTAGACTAAATTTGGTATCAACAACTATTTTGTGAACACTACTAAGGATGACCTCAATCCGCCTTTATCCATGATGCGAGTCGAGTAATTGCACTCTCCATTTATATATACACGAACACACTTCACGGAGTTATTAAAGAGAAAAATAACAAATGCCCATGAGAGACCGAAAGGGCGAGATGGGTGCTTAACACTTTCCCATTCCGTAATTTAGTCCCCGAATCCTTAAACTATTGGTTCGTAAGCTTCAATATGTCTTTGTTTCCTTTCTCTTGAGGCGGTAACTTTTTTTTGTTTATTTTGTGCAAAATAGGCTGGCAACTGTATCTCTATACATCATGACGACCGAAGCACCCCGAGGAAGGGTGCGAGACCACCCCCATGCGCGCGTCGATAGGGAGGATGGACATAATGACGACTCCGCTGGGGACGTGAATTGCATTCTTTGAGGACTAGACTCTATTTTTATATAGGTGTTATTATTGTCTGAATATGTGCATATGAACCTACTTGTATGTTCCCCTTTTCCTCTATTACTTCTTGAATATCTACCTCATGTATATATCACTTCTCACTCACTTTTCACTTCATACACTCGTAAATACCTTCCATGTACACTTCACACTACCTACACTTGTTTATAGGATCACCTCTACCCACATGCTTCACACACCACTTAGAATATCCATGCTTAGGCTTCACTAGCATACACCTCCACTTATCACACTTGTATATATCCATGATCACTTGAACATATCACTCGCCACTTTTAGTTGATCCATACTTAGGCTCACTACCACATACTCACTTGTATATACTCACATATATCCATGCTTAGTGCAGTTTTCCATGCTAGATTTACTTTTCATGATATTAGTACATTATTCCCCATTAGTATAGTGCTTATTTTACTCATCATTCCACCTAAAGACACTCTCTCCATAATATATTAATTAAGAATAGTTAATTTTTCACACTACACTACCAAGAGCATTGCAATATTGATCAATATTTTGTCCTGTATTGGGGGATCACTTTATAATGGATGCTAGTCCTGCGGGTCGCAATTAGCCAAAGCAATATGACTCTCACCTTCCATTGGCCTATTACCTTTGACGTATATTAAGCGGTTCCCTCGCATCTTACTGCTTGATCGAACTCATGAAGGGAGATATATAGCAGGGAACTCATTCACATATGTCGAGTATATCGAATTCTCTCTCACAAGTACTGTCCCCATGAGGTATATAGTGAGGCAATTCACGTATACTCAAGTATATCAAATGGACCGTCCACACATACGGATTGCCCTCAAAATCAAGAGGTATATCGTGGAAGTCATGCCAAAGGGGTGAACCCTATCACTAGCGCAATAAACTGCATAACCCGCATATAGGCGTCAAACTTAGGTCACTCATATTTAGTTTTTGGGTTGCTAGACGAAACTCTATTGAAATGTTGGGTCAGTATGTCGCCCAAATTTTTGTACTATTTCCCTATTTTTTCAAAACAAGACCCTATTCATGACCCTAGAAATAAGTCAAATCATGTCTTGCATATTTTTAAACCTAATTTTCAAAGGCTCGAGTCCTGTCCGACATTTTTCACAATTATGAAACCTAATACAAGTGAAAATATATTACTAATAGTAATCATACTGAGGTTCTTCTCTAATTTTTTCCTCTTTTTCCTCAAAAAATCAAAATACCAAAAACATTTTCCTTTTTTTTTTAAAATACCAAAAAAATAATTATTTTTTCCCTCTTTCAAAAACAAAACTCGAACATTTTTTCCTTCTCCAGTTGATCGCATACCCAATTCTTAGCATATCTCCCTATCGGCTTCAGTCTTTTGTCAAACCGCCATGAAGCTCACCTGTTCCTCTGCTACTTCATCCGAGTTTGGAATTTACCTTCACCAACTCTTTATGGAAAATATTGACCAAGCACCGAACGTGCAACCTGATCTGATGGCAATCTTAGTCCAACTCAGTGTTAAGATTGATAACCTTCAAATTGAGGTCCATGAGATACAATAAAATAGGGCCCAAGTTTGTAAAAAACTCGAGGTTCTCTTTTCTCATGCCATGGGTCCACCTTCTCTCGAGCCTATCTGGGTCCCAAAATAATATCAATATGATTTGTGTGCCTCGCCTACCTATGAGCCACTGCCAGCTCATCTCCCTATATCGAAACTTGCCCAGCCAGGGGCTAACTTGCCAGTGCCTGTTGATCTCAAGGAGGAAGAACTGAATAAAGTTAAGGAAGACCTAATACTCCTATCTAAGATATTCAATCGAGTTAGGATGTCTGGGAACTATATGGACTATACCCATATGTCTCATATCCCAAAGCAAGATTATCGAAGAAGTTCAAGATGTCAATTATCAAGAAGTTTGGGGGCAGCGGGCCCCCTATTGTGCATCTTCACAGTCATCACCTAGCTATGACCCTTCTTAGCACATCTCAAGAGATAATGGCCCAAATGTTTCAATAGACTTTGAAAGAAAGCGCCCTCCGATAGTTTATATCCCTCGAAGAGTCTAAAATTCATAGTCGAGAACATGTCGCCCAGAAATTCATGTCTCAGCACAAGTACAGTGAAGAACTAGAGGTTACACATCGTGATCTAGATCTTCTTGAGCAGAACTCTAGAAAAACAATCAGTAGCTTCATAGGAAGGTGGAGAGAGAAAGCTGCTACCATAATTAACAGGCTCTTCAGAAAGGAACAAGTCAGTATCATGAAGAAGAATTTCTTGCCCCATATCTAAGAGACTATGGGAGGTCAGTATTATCCTCACTTTCAAGCCCTTAGGGAAACGGGTGTAGAAATTGAAGAAAATGTTATCAAGGTAAAAGTTGAGCCGAAGAAAGTGACTGGACAGTTCATTCGTGAAAAGTACGAGAAGCCTGCAAATGCTATAGTCTCAACCATCGATAGTATCTCCTAACCTACTACCTCTTGGGCACCAGAAACCCGCCTTAATCCCACCAAAAAGGAATACACCAAGCTCCATGCTCCCTTATCCAAAGTTTACCAAGCCTTGTTCTTTAGTAATCAAAGAAAGTATACAATTAAGGAAGTTATCATCAAACCTATAATAGTTCACTTCTTTAGAAACTTTCTTGAAATACCTTATGGCCTCATTGCTTATCTCTTCCTCACCTTCAACCCATAAACCTCTATCATTCTCAATTTTATGGATCATCATCCTCTTTTTTCTAGCATTAACTGAGTTGTGAAAAAATGGGCGCTTTTACCCTCTCCTCAATCTATTTTTCCTGTGACTTTTGCCTAAAAAAATAGTCTTCAGTACCAATTTTTTGAGCATAAACTGTCGTGTCTTTAGCCTAAGTCTCAATATTTTTCTTAGAAGGGTCTTATTTATAACCCATCTTAAATGATAACATCCTATCTTCTGCCTCTCTTAAAGATTGTAATATGTTAAATTCTCTCTACTCCATTTTCTTAGAGGAATTTTAAGATTTTAGAGGTTTAAGGCCACTATATAAATGGGATTTGAGGATATATTCGAGTCCCAACTCCCTATAACAACCTCTTTAATATATTTATTTTTAGTCCAGAAATTAAGGAACCTAAATGGCCTTCTAACCATATTTGATGACTTCTTCAGCTCTAATAAGAGAGGGGCATGATCTGATGCTGCTTTATTCAGGTGAGTAATAGCTACTAAAATACAGCTAATTTATTTCTTGGTTCGCCAGTCATCTATCTAAACGATTCCATATTCGAGAATTTTATTCCCTCTTATTAATCCATGTGTAAGTTGAGCTAGAATAGTACAAATCCTCTAGGCAATTTATTTTTATAAACTCTAAAAATTCTATAGAAGATCCCATATCCATTTGATTTTATCCTACTTTCTCCCAAGAGTAAAAAATTGTATTAGAATCTCCACACACCACCCATGGGTCACTAATATCCATCTCTAGCATATGTTGCCATAAATTTTATCTTTTTATTTTGGTGCACTTTGCATACACACAACTATATATAAAAGGCTTAGCCACCTTCTGAACTTTAATGGACATATTCAGGCATTGGTCCATGCTTTAAATTACATAACACCTTATATATCCTTTAGCAAAGAACCATATCTTACTATTAGAATTTTCTTAAACATTGTAAAATCCAAACTTAAACATATACTTTTGGAGTTCTTCAACCTTCTTCTTTGGCTCTAGGGCTGCTAACATACTTAGATTTTTAATCTTCACTACCTTATTCAATATCCTAATAGTTACCTTTTCATATATTTCTCTTATATTCCAAATCAACAAACTTATCATTAGGACTTAGCATCATCATTATCTTTTGAGTTGGATCTTAGTTGCATTTTTTGATTGCCTTTATTAGTAAGGATTCGAACTGGGAACATAAAGACTGATCTAACTAACCTTTTATTTAATGAGTATTATTTTAGCTGTGTTATATTTGGATAACTTTTCTTTTCTTTGCCTTGAACCTCAATAAATTGGCCTTCTTCTTGAACTTTAGAAGCCTACTTCCTATCGGAACATATTTCACCATCTTCTTTGCCATCATCTTCTAAACATCCCTTATCTGAGACTCTATCTGTTAACACTTCCAACTGCTGACCATTTTGATTGATATCATCTAAAATGGATTGATTTTCTTCTTCATCCTCTAAAGACTTATCTGAATCCTCTTTATCGCCTAATGAAATCCCATTAACTGCCTACTTATAATTTTTCTCTATAGCTTTTCCTCCCACAATATCATAAGGACTATCTTTATGTTCCTTTTCAACTACTTTTGTATTAGAATGGTTCTTGAAGCTTCTTTGTACCCATTCTTTGTTGATTCCTTCATCTTTGGGACCTCATCCAATTGGTTTTTCCTCTTTACCACAGTAGCCACACCCTTATTGGCTTATTCTTTATGTTTAAAAGGGCATGCCTCCTGATCATGACCTTTCTTTGAACAAAAGTGGCAGTAAGCAGGAACATCTTCATATATAATATATTTGTAGTAACCTACCCTTTTATTAGTGTTACCTATGCAAATCCAAGCAGGGGATATTTATACAAATTAATTTCCACACACACTCTTGCTAAGATAGGTCTAGATAGGGAGGCAGTACCTCTATCAAGCTTAAGAGCAGCACCTACTACATTAACAATTGAGAAAATACTTTCCTTGTTGTATAGATCGATAGGCAGAAGTGGCATGTTAAGTCATGTCGGAAAAAATAGTTAATTCAACATCTGGATGGAATTCTGGAGTTCATGTGAATACACGCATGAGGTATTTATGAATAAACCATGTTTCCCTCAGCCACATCATATGAAGATCTTCTTCATGAAACAACCTTATAAGTACATGCTTATGATCATTAAGTCATATATTGAAAGCATATTTTAAACCAAACGATAAGAAAAATTTGTGAATGTCATTGATTACAGATCTCTCATGTGAAAATTTTATGACAAGAGAATATTTGAATGAATCATCTAACTTCCTTATGTCATCATCTGAGAATAATATGGCTATCTCACCTTTTAATTTCCCTACTTCTTTCAAAGAAATTGATGATGTTGATGGTTACCAATTTCTGTTGTAAAAGATTTGGAAGGAATAATATGGTTAAAAGGGATTTTGGAGTGATTTTGGAGAGTAGAAGGGTGCTGGATGGCTACCTCCACGTTGGATGCAATAGTAGGTTCCATGTATACCCTAGGTCTCCCTAGAGAGAGGGGGATAAAGAGAGAGAGGGGGTTTAGTTTAAATATTAGGTTTAGGGATAACCTAAAAGGTACTAAAAGACGGGAAGAAGATGCATAATTATATTGTAGTCCAAAATCGGTTCTATTCTTATACCACTTAAACTTGCTGTTAATGTATCATATTGACATTTTTCAGGACATAGGCTATAGTTGCAGCCTCACCCCTAATCCAGTCTTGAGTTCTCAGTTATTAATCTTCTAGGATGTAAGTGCTAATCTTGCATGCTCACTCTTTTATTTATATTTGATATTCTGTCGATTCGGTATTATTAGTATTACTTTAGTTTAGGATTTTATTTTAAAACAGTGTAGTGTGCAATGATTCTATTATTGTTTCTGATTTGGTATCAGAAATTATATTATTCACCATTTTTATGTTGAGTTATTTATTTATGTATTCGATTTTATTTAAAGTTCTTCTTCGAATTATACCAAATTATTTATAGACTCCTACTTTGTTTACTTTAGACCTAATCAGTCTAGCTTAAATTTAATGGGGTGTCAAATTTTCCTTTTCCTTCAACCTTTAGAGAATAAGAGTTTCACATGAAAAATTGTTCGTCATTAATAGAGTCTTGGTAGGAAGTAAATATATTCTTGTCAAGGAAAATGTGGAAAGTGGCCCCAGTGTCCACTCATCATTCTTTAGTACTTCCCACCATATTGACTCTAAAAACTACAGTCAAAGGATCAAATTAGTGATATCATATGAATGGTTCTCAACTTTAGTGACATTATCTTGTGTGGGCTACTGATTCTTGTTCACTTAATTTTTGAGCTTACGAAAATCTTTAGCACAATGTCTCGTGTTTTCACACACAAAGCATTTGCCATCAAACTTTTTGATGTTGTCACCTTTTTGTCCTTTGGAAGGATCACCTTGGTTCACACACTTTCTTTTCTTATTCTTGCTACCTTTCCCTTCTTCCACAACATGTGCTTTGAATTACATAGTGTGGTATTAAGAAATATCACAATTAAGAATTTACGAAGAACAATCACAATCAAGCAAGAAAACATACAATCGCACACACAACAGAACAATGTACGTGGTTCGGAAATTTGTCTATGTCCATGGAGAGGTCTACTATTTTATTAAGTATCTCTCCATTTGCTTGGTTACATGCCCCTATGACCCGAGCCAGGGGTTAAAATTTGTAGATGTAGAATTTCAGTTGTCCAAGTAACTCCATGACGTTCATGATGAACCATGAATCCCTTGAATATCTCCCCAAGATTATTAGGGATTTGACTTGGTCCTAGGGCGGTTTAGATAACACATGCACGTATTCTTAATTTCATGATTTGGGTCGGGCATCCTTCTAGATCTGTTGGGGTAGGTCGGCTACTCTCGTGGGCTGAAAATAAATGGGTTCCCATAATTTCCCCTAAAATCATTGAGCCATTGCTTGGGCCGATGGATTTTAAATGAGTTCAAGGACTCAACACCGTCTGCAGTGGTTTACTTGTAATTTGTTGATATATGATGGACACCCTCTTCTTTTTGTAAGAAATTGAAGAGCCAAATCTTTCTCGAGAATTGTAGAACATTATTTGAGTGCTTGAAACTAGCTTGTTGAGCAAAACTTAACTGTCAGTTCATTGTCTTTGTTCATTCTTACGCATACTGCGTTCTCAAGCTTTATTTATTACTTTCACTCTTCAAAATCAAGACTTTCTCAGTTTTTCAAGCTTCATCTCTTTCTCGTAAGTTTCAACTCTTTTCTTCTTCTAGTTTTCATCTTCTATGAATCATTCTTCTATTAGATCTAGGGTTTTTGCATTTTTCTCATGGCAATGCTTGATAATAAGTTTTTGCCTGAGTTTAGAAAATGTTACAATATCCCAGATTGGGTAGACATAGAGGGTACTTTATCCCCAAGAGATCTCTGCGATCTAGAAGATGGTCACTGGATTCATGGTCTGTTGGTTTCCCAAGGGGGTTTAATGTTTTCCCTAACCCTTTGTTCTTACATTTTTTTTCCAATACTTCAACATAGTTCCTGCCCAATGTTCTTCAAATGTGTGGAATGTTGTTAATGGAGTTCATAGGATAATAAACCATCTATATGGTACCAACTTAGGATTAACTGAGATATGCCATTGTTATACTTTCTCTCGCACAAGTGGGGGTCTTCTATACTTGAAGCAAGAAGTCCTGATAGGGTGTTGGTAGTAAATCTACCTGATTCCCATAAAGACTATTGATCTAAAGGTTGTATTGTTAGAAATTGGCAATATCCTCCCTAATCAGGAGGCATAAGGTACAGGGGACCTCAGATCCCTACCATTGGGTATGAACACTAAGTTATTATCACCATCTCTTTTTCATTGTTTGTTTGTCTGCCTCTGTGTACATTTCTCATGATATTTCCTTATTTTTCTTTTACAGGAAAAGCCATGAATCAAAAGCTTGCTCCTCGCGAGATCCGAGATGCTAAGATTTTAAAAGCTTGTGGGATAAGAGACACTGTTGCTGAGGGGGAACATCCTCATTCTACTGCATTTTTACTGAAGTGCAAGAATACTACTTCTAGATATATAACTCGCCCAGTAGACACAATCCCTCATCTAGATGTTCTAGAAGAAGGAGTTGGTGGTATTTCTGAACCCATTGAGGTAGAGGACGAGGAAAAAAGTAGCTCGAGAGAGGATATGGTATAAGGCAGCGAGGAAGAAAGTGGTGAAAATGAGAGTAGCGAGGAAGAGTCTGATGAAGAGGAGTTCAACGAGGAATAAATGGCCTCTCCGAGGAGAAGAAACTTGATCCAGGATGATGATGATGATGATTTACTGTCCATCAGGATGGAGTTTCTTAAGCAGAAGGCTGGAGACTCTATTGGTGGTTCTAGGGTGGTGATTCATGAGAAGGAGGTAGAGAAAAAGAAGAGAGAAGATAAGGAAAAATGAGAGAGAGAGAGAGAGAGAGAGAGAGAGAGCGAGAGAGAGAGAGAAGAAGAAGAAAAGATAAGAGCACATACCTCTAAGTCCTTGATGGTGCCTTATATTATTTCTGTTGAGGGGGCTTCAGTGGCTGTTACCCCTCAACTTGCCCCTTCGCTGCTGGAGAAAGTAATACTCGCAGCTGGCCGCGAGTGTTCATCGAGCATGGGGGTAGACCAATTAGCCCTTAAATCTGCTCAAGGGCTTGTTTTGGTGAGTCTTCTTCTCTTTGTACTTCTTCATTCCTCATTTCCTTATAATATCTCATGCTTAACCTGTTTTTTTTCTTCTATTTTCCAGTTTATCTCCTATTATACTGTGCTGCTCCGTGGTCGAGTTAATTTGTCGAGGAGAAACATAGAGCTGGGTGATGCTATAAAATCTTTTGATAAGGCTCTGAAAGATGTAAAGGCGACCTTCAATCGGGAGAAGGAGCAGTCAACGAAGGAGCTTGCTGAACTTCGAGCTGCATACATCGCTGTGGTTGTTGATAAGCTGGCAGTAGTTGAGGAGAATAAGGAGGTTGTCGCCAAGGTGGACAAGCTGGAGGGGGAAACATCGATCGTTCAGGAGAGCGAGTATAATGAAGGTTGGGAGACAACATATGATGACACCTAGCACCAGATTGCCTATCTCCAGTGAGGTTGGGTTCAAGCCTTGACCACTGCTGAGGTTGTTGCGGACTCCCACCTATTTTCCCAGCATCATCCAGGCCTTAATCCCGTCAAGGTATCTCCGTCTGCTCAACCTAATGCTTAGAATAATATGGATCCCATCACTCCTTCTGTAGAAGCTGCATCGGACAATCCAGTGGGGATCATCCTTCCAAATGGAGGAGATGCCTTAGGTGCTGTGAAGGTGAGGTCGCTGCCGTTCAAGATGCTGATAATGGGAAGGGGCCCTCGACGTCTGACTAGGTTGAGACCTCCTAAATTCTTACTAGGAATTTGGGCTCTGTTCTTGTTTAGTTCACATACTGTATTTTTTCTTCTTCCCTTCCTTTGTACTGGCATATGCCTTTTGATATAATGAAAAGCAAATTTTTGGTTTTATTACTGATTTTTGCTGTCTTTGTTTCTTATTTTGTTGATTGTAGCCTATTGATTTAGATGAATACAATTTTGCTAACTCCCTTGTAGGCCAGGTTCTTGGCCCAAACATAAGCGCTCAAGCACATAGAGCCTTTGTAAGGATCTATAAATCCTCCAGGGCAAGAAACCAGGACTATAAAAATCAGTCTGAGGTGGTCGCTAGGATCAAGGATAGGCTCGAGGAGATGGGGAAAATAGGTGCCTTAATGCAGGAAGAGATGGATGCCTTAAAGGCTAAGATTCTGGATGCGTCCAAAGTCAACCAGGTGGGAGAGTTATTATAGAGAGAAAATGACGCTTTGAGAAGATAAATTTCTCATCTTAAGGAAAACAGTCCATTTGGTCCCCCTCTTGTGCTATGAGGTTCCTCTTCATCATCGGCTATGATCGTTTAAACTGATAATTAAGCTTCCAAGAGGGAGATTACCGAGCTAAAAGAAGACGTTCGGCGAGCTTATGTGATCACTGCTGGTCTTCAGAGGGATGTTACGTGGCTAATACATTTGTTTTGAAAGGGTCCTCGATAGGCCTGGGCTAATGGCTATGATCAAGGTTGGAAAAATTCCCCAGTAAGGCTAAAGGAGGCCGAAGACCTCGCTTTTGTTGGGGGATGGCTAATAGCACTTGAAGAATTGAAAATTCCTAAGGAATCTGATATGCGGTATAAGTATAAAACTGTTCACTCATTTGGTAGGCATAATCTTTTTTTAAGGGATGATCGCTGGATCCCAATAGATGATATTCCTTCACAAATTCTAGAACTATGCCCAGAAAGTGTAGAGGAAGACTTAGTTCCTCATCCTGACAATAGTCGAAGGTCTCGAGTAGGGGATTACCTTGCTTGCCGTCCAAGACCATAGTAGATCTTTAAGTGTTTCTTGGTCTTTTGATGTAAATGTAATCATATGATTCTTAATTAAAGATATAAATGGTTATTTATGTCTTGAGCATGTGCTGACTAAATATGTGTTAACCTTATTTGTTTATTGTTTGACATCAGTGCTTGACCAAGAAAATACTTGATAGGACTTAACATAATATGAATGAATCAGTACAAAGTTTTGATCATTTTGGGCTTTTTAACAGACTAAATGATGTTGAATTTTTTGTTATCTCATGTTTGAACATTCTCCCAGTTCAATATGACTTAGCCATATCATTCCGTCCACTTTACCTTTTAGGTCGTGTCATCACACTTTTTTAGGCCTAAGTAGGACGATGGAGAGAATGTACCTGGTAAATGGGACATCTACCCGAGTAGGATTTTTTTACCAACCTGAGTTGGCGACCAATCCGAGTTGGCTTTATTGCATAAGGGTACCCTGTAGGTCTTTTATTATTGTCGGGGAAACTCAAGAGGTCAATTGTGTTTTCAACAAAGTTGAGGAAGGTTAATTATAAACCTTCCTTTATATATTTTAGATCTTCCTGGTTGGGACATCTCTGACAGACTGTTGTAATCCAAGAGTTTTGTTATAAGATTCCTTGATTGAAGCAAGTTGATAAACATTATATAATTCAAAAGTTATGTTACACTTTCAAGGGGTATATTGCTTTGAAAAGATGCATATTGAAGTGAGATCAAAAGATATTTAACAACCAAGATAAGAATGCATGAGCTAATCGTCCTTTATTAATTAAAATGATAAGTAAAGGGAAACATTAGTTTGTAAATAAAAATTTACCTAAACTAATGATGCTGAAAATAAAAGATATCAAAGTCTAAAAGTAGAACTTCTTGAGGTTGGCAGCATTCCAGGCCCTTGGTATCTCCCTGCCCTCCAGCGTTTTCAAGTGATATGCTCCCTGTAGGCCGTCCCTTATTACCTTGAAAGGTCCTTCCCAATTTGTTCCCAGTTTGCCGTTTGATGGTCTTATAGTACTTCCAAGCACTTTCCTCTGGATGTAGTCCCCTATTAGGAATCTCCTCAGATTGACTTTTTAGTTGTATCTTTTGGCCAGTTATTATTGGTAGGATTCCAACTTAACTAGTGCCAATTCTCATTGCTCATCAGCTAAGTCAAGCTCAATGAGTAATGCTTCATCGTTAAGGACTTAGTCGACCAAGGTGGTTTTCATAGTAGAGAGGCCTGATTCCAATGGGATGAATGCCTTCATTTTATAGGAGAGAGCGAAGGGGGTTTCCCTTGTTTCCTTATTGGGAGTTGTACGATAATCCCATAAAATATGGGGTAGTTTGTCTACCCAGGCACCTTTGGCTCTTTCTAGCCATTTTTCAGTCCATCGATCATTGTCTTGTTGGAAGCTTCAGCTTGCCTATAGCTCTGGGGATATGCTACAGGACTAAAGTGGTGATTGATGTCATGCTTGTCGCAAAAGCCTTGAAAGAAGCCACTTTCAAATTACGTGCCATTGTCAGTAATGATCGTTCTTAGTGTCCCAAAGTGGTTGATGATGTTCTTCCATATGAACCTCGTCATATTAGATTTTTGGATGTTTGCGAGTGATTTTTCCTCTACCCATTTGGTGAAGTAGTTAGTGACGACCAACAGATACTTGCGGTTTCCAGATGCGGTAGATATTGGCCCTACAATATCCAAGACCCACTGGGCGAAAGGCCATAGGCTGGTTAATGACTTGAGGTTGCTAGCTGGATGGTGGACCATAAGGGAGTGTTCTTATACTTTTCACACTTGCGAACGTAAATCCCAGCATCCTTATTCATGTATGGCCACCAGCACCCTTCCTTAATTGCTCGGAAGGCCAACAATCTTCCTCCTGCACAACTTCCACAAATGACCTCATGAATTTCACTAAGAACTTGCTCGACATCTTCTAGGTGAACATACTAGAGGTAAGGTACAGTAAAAGACATTTTATAGAGTTTTACGTGTGAACATAAGTGAAAACGAGTATCTTTGAGTCTTATTTGGTGTGCCAACCTCTTGTCGTCTAGTAGTGTATTACTTAGCAGATAGGTTATTATAGAATCTATCCAATTGGGTGCACTTTCTATATGGAGGACCTTCTCGACTACGATTGGTTAGTTTATGCTCGAATGTGCGAGGAACTCTATTTGAATGGTTCTTTTTAAATCGGGGTCAATGGCTAAACTTAGAGTTGCTAAGGCATTGACGTTACTATTTTGCCCCCCGAGGAACTACTGAACGTCAATATTGATGCAAAAAACTGGATCGAATCCCATTTTTATGATCACAGATAAATAGATGAAAGCAATCCAATCAAGCATATGAGAGACAAAGATTTTTAAAGTGGTTCGGCTATAAGGAAAAGCCTACGTCCACTGTTATTTTATTCCCAGGGGTTTACAATAGCACCATAAGGTATAGAGATAGAAAGGATGTGTATCTTGTGTATGGTGTTTCTAAGTTCTCTCGGATCTCCTCCGTTTGGCTAAGGGGATACATGTATTTATAGTGATGGGAGATAAAGAGATTCATTGTATGTAGACATTTATGTCTACATTCAACGAATCTAATTGTTGAATTGCTTGGTATGCTATGTGTTGTCATATATTAATACAGTATAAATGCACATTAAGGCTCATTAAATGCGCTGCCATCTTCATTAATGCACATTAAATGCGTAGTTATCCTTTGATCTTCCTGGTTGATATGCCGACCAACTCTCCTCTGGTGCCGACTAACACTCCTCGGGTGCCGACCAACTCTCCTTGGATTCTGACCAACTCTCCTCGGTTGTCGAATATTACCACGTAAGATGACATGTGTCCTTTTCTGATTGGTCCTCGTAGATGGAGAATTTTTGCATTAACAGTCAACTTTATCAAACTTTACCATAAGTCCCCTTACAACAGCGAGGTAGGCTGCCATCCATTCATCCTTGGCATTGAAATATCCACTTATCTATTTGGACACTAGCTTTGAGTCGCCAAATACTCGAAGGCATTTTTCCCCCAGCAGTTGTGCTTTGCGCTGGCGGGCAATCAATGCTTCGTATTTCGCTTCGGTTTTAGAGGCTTCAAATCCCAATATAATCCCCTAGTCGAGCATAAACTTCTCTGGGGTAACCAATACAATGCCTACTCCTGCATCCTTGGAGTTGGAGGCTCCATCGACGTATAAGGTCTAGCCGAGGGATTTCTCTTCCAGTTCAGTTGGCTATTCAACTTCTAATTGGGTCGTAGGCTGGCTTCTCGTGAATTCGATGATAAAATCTTTTATAATATGCCCCTTAATCATTGTTCTTGATTGAAAGTGGATATCAAATCTTTTGAGCTTGACCGAACACTTTGATAGTCTATCGGAGAGATCATCTTTCCTTAGAATAACTTTGAGGGGATGTGACGTAATTACGATGATGGAATGAGCCTCAAAGTATTGCTTCAGCTTCCTCAAGAGTACCACTAAGGCATATGCAGGGCAGATAATGTTGCTCAATATTCAAAACAGTATTGCTTGCGTAATAGATCGGGTGTTGGACTTCTTCCTTTTTATATACCAAGACGGAGCTCACAGCATGGTCTGATACGACAAGGTAAAGATACAAGGGATTTCCTTTACTTGGAATCGCCAGCAAGGGTGGCTTGTTGAGGTAAGACTTGAGTTCTTCCAGGGCTTTAGAGGAGTTATCGTTCCATACCAGATCTTTACCTTTCTTCAACAGTTGAAAGAATGGCCAAAATCTCTATGAAGACTTGGAGATGAAGTGATTAAGTGCGGTGAGCTTCTGGACATCTATTATCATTCAGGGGGTGGACCTTTCTAATAGCGTCGATCTGATTAGGGTTTTCCTCAATATCTCTTTTGCTGATCAGATACCCTAAGAACTTACCAGACCGGACACCGAATGAGCATTTTCTTGCATTAAGTTTCATCCGGTACTTCCTGAGGATCTCAAAGGTTCCTGCTAGGTCTAAGAGGTGGTTATCCTTGTGTTTGATCTTAACGAGCATGTCATCGATGTACATTTCCCTTATTTTTCCCATCAGTTTCTTAAACATCCTAGTGATCAACCACTGGTAAGTCACTCCTGCATTTTTGAGGCCGAATGGCATGACTTTGTAACAATATAACCTAATAGGGGTTATGAATGAGGTCTTATCCTGGTTTAGCTCATAAAGTGGGATCTGGTGGTACCCAGAGTGAGCGTCTAGAAATTTCATCCTTTCATGTGTTGCTATGGCATTGACCAATTGATCTATCTTTGGGAGAGGGAAACTATCCTTCGGGTAAGCCCTGTTAAGGTCGGGAGAATCAAAACACACTCTTCAGTTTCCTTTGCTCTTGGGCACTACGACTGGGTTGGATAGATATTTAGGGAACTGAACTTCTTGAATGGAACCTGCATCCAGTAGCTTTCTGACCTCTTTCTCCACTGCCTTCGCCTTTTCTAAGGGTGTTCAGCGAGCCTTTTGAGTGTCTGGTTTGAAAGATGGATCAACGTTAAATCGATGGCATGCAATAGTGGGATCTATACTAGATAGTTTATACGATTCCCAAGCGAAAACATCTAGATTGCTCTGGGGGAACTTGGTTAGCTCCTTCTTTTCCCAGTCGGTGAGAGAGGCATCGATTAGAAATATCCTTTCTAGTGAGTTGCCACCAGTTGTAACTTCTTTTAGGTCTTTGACGACCCTACTTGCGGGGTGGACCCTAGTTTCCTCCACCCCTGTTCGGTCGTACCATAATTTCTATTTCGAAGGCAGTACCCCTTCTTGGGCATCCTCCTGGACTTTCTTCTCATCTTTATTCTTATCTTGCTTGGGGCGGTTGGTTGCAATGAAGCATTTTCTAGCCATAGCCTGGTCGCTAAGAATCTTGACAACCCCTGATCTATAATGCACTTAAGTTTTTGATGATATGAGGATGGTGCGACCTTTATAGCTTGAAGCCAGCCTCTGCCTAGGATGGCGTGATAGGGGGACTCAATATCTACCACTAGAAACTCGATCATCTTTGAAATACTTCCTGCCCTGACAGGTCGGACTATCTTTCCCAACGGCATGGTTATCTTTCCTATAAATCCTATCGATGGAATGGTAGCCTCCTTGAGGTCGATAATACTCAACTTTAATTTTTGGAACAAGTTTAAGTACATCATTTAGCAAGAGCTACCTTGGTTGATGAGCAACCAATGCATCATGATGTGGGGGTCTCATCCTAACTAAGTCATTTTCAGTAAACATAATGTGTTTGCTGTAGTCGACGTCTTCTGGTCATCATCACTTCCAGGCCTAGGTCTTGGCGGGATCTATCTGAAAAGCTTGCATAATGGCAGTAAGATTTTTTACTTCCATCGAAATAGTGTTTCCTTATAATTGCTTGATGTCTGGGGCCTCATAAATTATTATGAATTCGTGGCCTATCTCGTCCTCAAGGACGCTATCTATTTTATTGTCACCATTGGCTGTGACCTTATCCTTCGTTGAGATGACCAACCTAGGCTAACTCCTCGAGATGAGACTTGAATGCTTTGCAGTGTTTAGTCATGTGGCTGCATTCTTTGTGAAATGCACACCTTAGTGCATTATTCTGCTTTGTTGGATCTCCTCCAATTTTCTTAAGCCATTTGACAAATGGCTCTTCCATGATCTTGGCAAGAATTTTGTATATTGGTTCCTTAAAGACTGTGTTAACAGCTTGGAGCGCTTTTGAGGGGTCATTCTTATTGCCATTTTTGGAGTCATTCTTGCCCCCATTCTTGTTTCCTTTCTTCTGGGAATTGTTCTTCTTTGTCCTTTTGTTCGTCTTTATGAGACCATTGTCCCTGCATTAAGATGGATTACTTCTTTGACTTTAGCTTATTTTTCAATATGGGCCATCAAGTTGTCAATGGAATTAACCTCCTTCTTAGTTAGGGATTGATGCAGTAAAGAAAGAAGTGCTTGACAGACCGATCTTGAAGGATGCTATGGCAACCTGCTTCGAGAAGTCCTCAATTTCATTAAAAATCTCTCAGTACCTCTTGGCATACTCCCTAAGGTTCTCCTGTGGCTTTTTCTTCATTATGAGCAGTGCATCCTTCCGCTTGGAGTGAGAGCTGTCGGTTATGAAGAGAGCTATGAATAATTCATCTAGAGCCTTAAATATCATGATAGACTAATGTGGTAGCCTCTCAGACCACTTCTATCCATGTCGTGTAGACTAAAAGGGAAGATACAACACATCAACGCATCATTATGGCTCCACAAGATCATGGCGTGCTTATACTGCTGGGGATGATCGATAGGGTCAATTTTTTCATCATAGATCATAAATCTAGGGATTGCAAAATTCTTGGGGGGCTCCTATTCTTCTATTGCCCTTAAAAAGGGTACTTCATCTGAGTGTTATGAGCTCTTCTGGCTAGATCTCATATGATCTAGCTCCTCGGTGGGCTGGATGCTGATCCATCTCCTTACGGACCAAGCTCCTGATTTCATTATTTTATCGACCAGGACTCCTATGGCGTCCAACTAGATGTATTCGTTCTAATTGACCATCCTCTGACCTGTTTCTCTCAATTCTCCATCGGTCGTGCCTGGGGCTCCTTCCTCAGCTGTGAGATTTATTCACTTGAGGGATAAGAGTCTGATCATGGCGTCGTCTTGTATTTTTATGGAGATCTCTCTCCACTCTTTCCAGTTGCCTTTTTAGGCGAGCATTCTCTTCTTCTTAGCAATGCGTGGCTTCTTCTTGCTCTTGAAGTCTGGCCTCATAGGCATCGAACAACCTAGAAATATGCGTGGACCTTGGTGGTCCATGACTTTCTTCAGAAGGCTACCTTTATTGGCAAAGCCTTGGATTTAGTTGGTGAATTTCAGACCTCGCCTTGGGAGGGGCAGTTTCTTCTTGAACGTCATCGGCTTGAGGGATGTTGCTGCTGTGGTGAGATATCATAGGCTTTCAGTTATTGAGTTCTATTGTAGGAATAACAATCACTTTCCACAAACGGTGCTAATTGTGGTATCAAGAAATATCACAATCAAGAATTTACAAAAAACAATCATAATCAAGCAAGAAAGCATACACTCGCACACACAACACAACTATGTACATGGTTCAACAACTTGCCTACATCCACGGAGAGCTGTACTATTTTATTAAGTATCTTTCAATTTGCTTGGTTACATGCCCTTATGCCTCGGGCCAGGGGTTACAATTTATTGATGTAGAATTTTAGTTGTCTAAGTAACTCCACGACGTCCATGATGAACCATGAATCCCTTGAATATCTCCCCAAGATTGTTGGGGATTTGACTTAGTCCTAGCACAGTTTAGATAACACATGCACGTATCTTAATTCCATGATTTGGGCTGGGCAACCTTCTAGATCTGTTGGGTTAGGTTGGCTACTCTCGTCGGCTGAGAATAAATGGGTTCCCACACATAGGATTTCCAAAAAAAAAATATCGGATGCACGATTATCCTCTTTATCCTATATCTTACAATTAAGTCCTTAAGTCCCATTTATTTACATTTATATTTCAAATAATTTTTGAAGTCTTTCCAAGACGGTGGCAATTTTTTAAACATTGCAGCCGCTTGGAATGATTCCATCAATTCCATTTTTTCTGAAATATTTCATTATAAATCAATTGGAGCTTTTGCACTTATGTCATGACAATCTTTAAATCAACCATTTTAAGATCTAATAATCTTACAACAATAAATTTCTCCATCCCAGTATCTTCCATTTTGTAGCTTTTGTCTAAGGACTCCCTTACCTCTTTATATGTTGTACCAATGTGTTTTCCATATTATCGAGGATATGGTTCTTGCATAGGAAATCAAAATATTTTCATGCATCCACAACAATAATAACTTATCTGTTAGTCTCATCTTATTTCAGCGTTAGTAACACTTCAGAAGGACTTTACCTAACTTAAAAGTGGTCAGATAAAATAACATGTAATGTTGCCAATGTTTAAAATCTCTCCCTTTAAACTTTTCAGGCTTTCCACCATGTCTAACATTTGTTGGCACAATAGGAATGAGCAAATCATAAGTAGAAGCCATTTTTGTTTTGAACAAATTTAATTATAAATATGTATTCATCACAAGATATATGAGTCTGATGATTATATATAAACATATTACACTATTTTTTTTATTGAATATGAATATCAATAGAACTTGTAAACAAACATTGAGTTTAATGTATAATAACATACATTCAATAAATTAAAATGGTTTTTTGAATGAACATAAAATATTTTATTTCTCAAAAGTTAATACTTAAGTCAAACCTAAGCCCAAATCCCACGCCCCATGCCTGTGTTTTACCAGACCAGACTAGGAAGGACATGCATGTGGACTTGAAAGTCATTCCAAATTCATGTAAGTTCTCCATCCGTCTAAGAGTTGGACACCCCAAGGGTACCAAACCCATAAGCCAAATTGGTTCCTTATATACTACACTCATTTCTCATATTTTATCTATGTGTAACTTTAGTTTTTCCAATACTCTTCAACCAAATTTCATGTTACAAGTGGGTAATTTGGACAATAGTTTCTCATTCATTAATTTATAGATTTATACATGTGAGTGTATTATGTTATGCTCAATGTAGTGAAAAATGCATTACAATTCCAAATTATCTTGAAGGACATGTGGGTCCCATATTAAATTGAACCCACAGGTTACCAAAATATTATTACTCAAGTATTAAACACACTATCAATAAGTATTAAAGCTTATTGAGTTTATGTTTTAATAACATGCTGTCATATATGATGGTTGAACCTTTATATATGTGTGTGTGCATATATATATATAACCCCTTTAGTGATGGTTAATACCATAAAAGATTCAAATAGTAAACAAATATTAATAAACATTTTTACTCATTGAATCTGTAATGATATTAGTCATCGTTAAATATTTATTAATCTTTGTTTGCTCATGAAAACTGATCTTTTATGGTATTAGTTCTCAATATAGAGGTTTAAAAATTTAAACATAAAGCGCGTAAATGTGTTATATATTGTTGATGTAAAAAATTAGATTGTATCTAATTATTTAATCACAGATAAAATAAATGAGACAAAGAAGTTTTAAAGTAGTTCAGCCTTATAAGAATGGCCTACGTCCACTGTTTCTAATCTGTTGATGTAAAAAATTAGATTGTATCTAATTATTTAATCACAGATAAAATAAATGAGACAAAGAAGTTTTAAAGTGGTTCAGCCTTATAAGAATGGCCTACGTCCACTGTTTTTGTTATTGATGACTGTTTGAGAATTCTCGATTGCAAGTTCAATCAAGAAATTCCGGTCCCCTTACAATGAGGGTAATACAATGTATTTATAGCCCTGAGGCTGTAATGTGAAAGGGTAATACATTAAATGGTGTACATGTGAAAGGGTAATGTATTAAATGCCCCTTAAGTGCATACATCTGAATGATGAGCATTTAATGAACAGTCAAACTGTTGGTTATCCTGCTATTAATGCTTTGTTCGAGGTGCAGCTCGGATCGCCTAAGCTGCTCGGACCGCCTAAGTTCCTCGGTACTCAAAAGTTCCTCGGAGAGTTCTTGTAAGTCGGAGCGTATGAGTTGGTCGGGGAAGCAATGTTCCTCATTGTAGCATGGTTCCTCGGAGCGTCTGAGTTCCTCGGAAGTGTTTGTTGTTTTCATGTAGATTGCCACGTGTCTTCACCCAATTAAGCCATGTCAGCAGACTAAATTTGGTATTAACAGAAGCCCCCAATGTTTCATAGTTCGAAATTTGAGGAGTGTGGAACATTCTTTCTCGATGTATGGCGGTTTTAAATGGTTATCCTGAAATTTAGGAGTGTTTCCTTTGTATTTATTTTTCCTTCCAAATTTGTAGAATTAGGCTTTTTTGAATTTTTATAACCGCCTCGATCTCCGCGTACTTTTTTTTTCCTTCTAGCCGCCGGTAGCGTAATCGTTTCTTTTTGTAATCATTAACTTTACCGTTTCCCAAGGAAAAGTATTTAAACGCTGCAGAAAATCCCATCGTCTTCTACTTTTTCAAATTTGTATCTTCGAGTTTTCCATCGTCTCTTTCTCTCCTGTGCACTCATCTCTTCCATCGTTCGTTGTCAACAGATACCTTCTTTTTCTGTAAGATCTTCTTCCTTCTTCTTCATTTCCTTTATTCATCATGGTTTACCTTGTTAAATCTCTTGATAAATTTCGTTCTGATTTTTCTATTCCTTCATGGGTTGTTCTGGAGGAACTTTCTGAACCTTCTGATTATTTCCGTTTGGCTTAGGGACATTGGTTCCCCAGTCTCTTTGTTGCTGAGTGTGGATTTTCTTTTCCCCCAAACCCTCTATGTCTGGAATTCTGTCAATACTTTGACGTGGTTCCTGCACGAATAGCCCCCAACACATGGAGAATAGTAAATGGTGTTTATAGATTAAATCAAATACATGGAACCCGTATAGGAATTCCTGAAATCATGTTTTGTTATAGATGGGCGGTGGGCGATAATACTTTTTATTTAAAAAACTAGGTTTCTAAATAGAGCTTTAGTAGTCAATCTCCCAGATGCCAATAGGGATTATTTTGAGCACGGGGTTGTTATAAAAAATTGGCAACATGCTCCTTTATCTGGAGATGAAGTGTATCAGGGTCCCAGATGCCCTCCCTATGGCAATGGGATAGGTTATTTTTATTTCATTTTATTTATTTTGAGATTATGCTTCCTTTATGTTTGATAAAATGTGCCACTGATATTTTAATGTTTATTTATTTGCAGTTGACAACAAAAGAAAGTGTCCAAAAGAGGCAGACGTTAATATAAGGCACTTAAAACTTATCTAGTGTTTGCATCAGACTGTTGCTGACTAGCATATTAGGTCAGCTTCATATCTGCTTCAATGCAAGAGTTACATAACTTCTTTTACTTCTCGTCCGGTGATAAGCGACGCAGAGCCAGTACCAACTTCTACCAGTTCTTCACCTGAATCACACGTTCCTTTAAGTGAAAGGATGAAGAAAATAAGACGTCCTACTCTCTTCGAGAAACCTGCCTCTGGTGATGGAGAGGCAAGGAGAAGTAAACACGATGTCCCAGAAGGGACAAAGAAAATTGATGCAGCCCCTCCTGCTACTCATGTGAAGGTTTCCAAGAAGCTCCCAATGGCCCCGAGCAAGGCTGCTGCTCCAGGGGAGGTGATTGTCATATCACCGACCAAGAGTTCTTCCTTGGTCGAAACTGTTCATGTTCCTCCGAGGAGGGTGAAGAAGAGATCCTCGGTCAATTCGGCTGACATCGTCTCTCAGCCCCCGACTAGTGGAGTTCCCACTTTTGTTCCCCCAAGCTCTGCCATGAGCTCAGTGAAGACTTGGATCATTATCGAGATCCAAGGTATTGAAGAAAACCTTTCTCGTGACATGGTTACTTTATTGGCAGCTCGTCACATTGCTTCTGTAAGTCCTTTTACTTTGAACTTTTCATCTTTCCCTTGTTATATTTGTCTCTGACTTGCTTTCATTTTCTTTTCACAGTTGGTGAGCTGTTTTAACACAATTTTGAAGAAGGATGAAGCTATTAGAGCTTCCAGCTCCTCGTCTGGTGTAGAGGAAGCTCTGATGGGTCTGACGCGATCTCTGGAAGATTCTCGTTAGAAGCATGATGCTAACAAGGCTGCTTGGGAGAAGAAACTTGCCTCAACCGAGCAGGAAAAAATTTAAGTTGTTGAAGTCTCCAAGGAGTTGGAGAAAAAATTAAATAGTCTGGAGGAGAAGAATAAAGAGCTTGAAAGGAAGCTCAAGAATGCTGAGGAGTTTGAAGATAAACTCAAGGTTGCTGAGGAAAAGTTGGGTCAGCTTCAGGAAGTAAGTCAGCAGAAGGAAGAAGCTGAGCATAGACTGAAAGCTGCTGAAAATCTTCTGTTCGAGAAGCTTTCCTCGGAGAAGTTAAAGAGGAAGTTGGCTGTGAAGAAATCTTTCAGCGCTGGCTGGGATAAGGGGTGGAACAAAGGCTTGGTTGCCATGATGTCACAAGTCGAATATGGCAGCCTAAAATACTTTAGAGATAGGTGAGTCACAGCTCTTCAGGAGATGAAGGTTGATGAAACTTCTAAACTCTTCCAGCGACACATCCCTAGTCCCCCTCCAACTCCTGAAGACAAAGAAGAGGACGAAGCTGCCTCTGAGGAGTAATCCATGGTGATAGAAGATCAAGTTTCTTATCCCCCAGCCATCCATCCTGCTAACGAGGAACTTCAGCAACTCGTTACTTCATCCAAGCAACTGCCAGCGCTCCCCGAGCAACTCTCTATTCCCTCCGAGCAACCTACCTCCTCGTTCCAGCCTCCCGAGAAAATTTTGGGAGACAAGGAAAAGGTGTAGAGTTGTTCAGGTTTCTTTCTATTTTATTTTTCTCTGTTAAATGTAACCCTGAACATGTACTCTGAACTTTATGATATAATAAAATTTAAACTTTTGTTTATGCATACTATTGTTTCTCTTCTTCATGCTCTGTTTGTACTTCTTATTGATTATTGATTTTTCTTCCTCTACTAGTTTCTGTCCAGGATGGAATTACTGTCTGCTCATGATACAAAGCTGTTACGGTAATGCAATGAATACTTTAAGGCTGGTCACACAGATCTGAGTGCAGCACAAAACGTCGACATCCTCGGCCAAGATGCTTCGGAACAGGCAATTGAAGCTTACCAATATCTGAAGTGCCTGCTTGATCGTGCGGTGGACAATAATGTAGCTTATTATGATATGATCGAGGATCTCCAAGGCATTCTTGAATACCTTCAACAACAATATAAGGAATCCACTGCCCTCTTGCACGAGGGGTACGAGAAGAAGTATCAGCAAATCGTTGCTGACAAGGGATACGAGAAGCGTTTTGCTGCTTACGACGTGCGGGAGAGAACGTTGAAAGCCAAGGTCAAGGAGCATAGGAAAATAGCCGAGTTGTTGGAGCAAGAAAATAACAACTTGCAAAGGGAAGTATCTCAATTAAAATATGCTGTCTCCACCTCAAATGCTTTGATCCCAGTG
This sequence comes from Sambucus nigra, assembly GCA_949130495.1. NCBI lineage: Eukaryota > Viridiplantae > Streptophyta > Magnoliopsida > Dipsacales > Adoxaceae > Sambucus > Sambucus nigra. Next base: position 119,405,575 of record OX422223.1, read on the forward strand.
GCTGACGGGGGGTTCTCGTTCTTGGAGGTCGAGAACGCCAACTTGAGGGACGAATTGGAGACCTTGAAGAGAGATGACCCTTCTACTTCTTCTCGTGGATGAGCAAGAGCTCCTCGAGGATTAGCAAGAGCTGATCAGATTTCTGTCGAGGAACAGAGGACTCAATCTGCTTTAGAGAACCAGGCCTTCCAGCTGATGGCGAAGAACCAGGCATTGGCTGAGATGTCTAAGAAAATTAGGGAACTGGAAGAGCAGCTTTCAGTGCAGAAATCTATCTTGGATAATAAAGAACTCTTGATCAAAAACCTCCACGAGCAGCTGGAAAGATTGACCTATCAATTTCACAAGCAGCCTAGGGAGTTTTGGATGGCTGGCTACAACGAGGCGCTCTACCACTTGGAGGACCGTATCCAGAACGCCAATAATGAGGGCTACAAACAGGGATGGCTGAATGCCCTAGGTGTGCTGCAACTCGAACAGGGTCATTACCTGTGGGATTACCATAATCCTGGGCTGCTCGACCTACCCGTGCCACCATTCAATCTAGATATGAGTTGGATCCCTGCTCGGGCCATCCCTCGGTGTTTAATTTCCACGTACCTCGGCGATTACAATTTGCATTCCAATGTGGAGATATCTCGTCCCGAGCATCTATGGGATCGACCATCCGTGATGAATATCACTATGTTAAAGGATCTTAACTTCATAAATTCTCCTCTTGCTTTAAATGATCCGCCTGCTGGCGAGGAACCTGTTTCAAAAGAAGAGGGGAAAAAACCAATAGAATAGGAGTATTGATGTAATAAACTTATATTTCATTCCTGATGTATTCTGTTCTATATTTAATGAAATAATTTTATTTGCAAATCTTGACTGCTATTGTTTTGTAACACTTTACATCTGTGCATGTGTATCTGTTAAAAAGATAACAATATTGTGTTATTTGTCGACCAACTTATTGTAGAGTAATTTGAATTTGTGGTAGTCATTTTAAAAAGTTACTAAGTTGTTTCTCGACCAACTTACTAAGTTGTTTCTTGACCAACTTAGTAATAATTTTAAAAAGTCACGAGTATCAATAATTTTGCTTGATCATTTTCTCGTATTCATAAAATGTTTTCGACCAACCAAGTTCGGTAAATTTTCCTTTTCGACTAACTACAGTTAGTGGGTTTTTATCCCTGACCAGCCATAGTTAGTGGATTTTTCCTCTACGAGGAGCTTTGGCACTTTCTAGAATAATTTTACCTCCCGACCAACTTTAGTTGGCGTTTTCGAGAATATATTTACTTCCTAACCAACATAAGTTGGCATTTTTAGGAATACATAGTTTTACTTCCCGTGGGAATACATTGTTTTACTTCCCGGAGGAATACATAGTTTTACTTCCCGTAGGAATGCAGTTTTACTTCCTAGAGGAATACATAGTTTTACTTCCCTGAGGAATACAGTTTTACTTCCCGGAGGAATACAGTTTTACTTCCCGGAGGAATACAGTTTTACTTCCCGGAGAAATACAGTTTTACTTCCCAGAGGAATACAGTTTTACTTCCCGGAGGAATACAGTTTTACTTCCCGGAGGAATACAGTTTTACTTCCCGGAGGAATACAATTTTACTTCCCGGAGGAATACAGTTTTACTTCCCGTAGGAATAAAGTTTTACTTCCCGGAGGAATACATAGTTTTACTTCCCGGAGGAATACAGTTTTACTTCCCGGAGGAATACACAGTTTTACTTCCCGGAGGAATACAGTTTTACTTCCCGGAGGAATACAGTTTTACTTCCCGAAGGAATACATAGTTTTACTTCCCGAAGGAATACATTTGTTTCTCTACCAACCTTAGTTGGCGTTTTCGAGAAGAAATTTGAGTAATCCGAGTTTTGTCGAGTTTTTTCGAGTAGTGTGTAACACTAGTATTCCCCGAAAAACTTTCAATAAAAGGAGAGAATTTGGCAGAATATCTTCATTTTATTCATACTGTCGGAACTGTGTTACATGAGAACATACATCATTGATAATACTTGCGCAGGTGATCTGCGTTCCATGCATTCTTAAACTCCTCCCCCTCTAAAGTTGCTATTCGGTAGGTTCCTGGTCGAACAACTTCTGTAACTCGATATGGTCCATGCCAGTTTGCCTCCAGTTTGTTGTGCTTTTGAATTACTTTCTTTAGCACATAGTCTCCTTCTTTCAGGTCGCACTTCTTCACCCTCTTATTGTAGAACAAAGTTATTCGTTGTTGGTATGAAGCATTCCTGATGGCTGCTTCTTCTCTAACTTCCTCGAGCATGTCTAAATCCAATTTTCTCATTAAGTCGCTGACAGGGGAATTGAAATTCAGTACCCTGTGTGTTAGGAGGCCCAACTCGGCAGGTATAACAGCTTCACTTCCAAACGCCAGCATATATGGTGATTCTCCAGTTGCTGCTCGGGGAGTAGTACGATAACCCCACAGTATTGACTATAACTCGTTGATCCAGTTTGCTTTTGCGTCACTTAGTCTTTTCTTCAAGCCATTTAGCAGTGTTCTGTTCGTCACTTCAGTCTGTCCGTTGCTTTGGGGATGTCCTGGTGCCGAGTGGATCTTCAAGATATTGGACTGATGGCAATAGGCAGCGAACTCCTTGTTGTCAAATTATGTTCAATGGTCTGTGATGAAGGCATGAGGAAGACCATATCGACAAATGATGTTCTTCCAAATAAATTGGTATACCTTGTCGTACGTCATATCAATGAGAGGCTCAGCTTCAACCTATTTAGTAAAATAATCCACAGCGACTACGAGATACTTAAACCTTCCCCTGGTCGTCGGCAATGGCCCAACCAAATCTATTCCCCATATGGCAAATGGCCAAGGGGAAGTAATAGGTGTCAATAATTCTTGGGGAGTTCTTTGGATGGAGGAATAGCGCTGACACTTGTCACATTTCTTAGCATAGGTTATGCAATCAGCCCTCATCGTCGGCCAGTAGTATCCTTGCATCATTACCCTTTGTAAAAGCGTCCGACCTGCTATATGGGCTCCATAGGACCCTTCATGGATCTCTTCAATCAAATCTTTCACCTCGGTGGGATGCACACATCTTTGCAAACCTAATATAATTCCTCGTCTGTATAGCATACCGTTAGTTAATACATACCGAGCAACTTCAAACTTCAATTTCATGGCTGCGAGCTTGTCAATTGGTAATATTCCTTCTTCAATATATGCCCTAATGGGATCCATCCATGATGATCCTAAATCGAGGGTAATAAAGTTCATCGTCAGGTCATCTATACTCCGACGAGCTAAAACTTCAATTGGGATTATTCTTCGTAGCTCGGTACGAGTAGCTGATGCTAATCGAGCTAGGGTGTCTGCTCTCGCATTCTCCACTCTTGGTATTCTGACCAGCTGAATAGCAGCAAATTCGGACACAAGTTCCTTTGCCTTTGCATGATATCTGATAATTAATTCTCTTTTGGATGCATATATCCCCAACATTTGATTTACGATCAATTGAGAATCACTGAAGACAATAACCTGCTGCGCCTCCATAATTTTTGCCAAATTAAGACCTGCAATCATGGCCTCGTACTCAGCCTCATTATTCGAAGCTTTGAATTGGAAACGTAAGGCATATTCCATATAGACCTCGTTCGGACTGCTCAAAACTATCATTGCGCCACATCCTGTAGTGCAAAATGAACCATCCACATACAGACTCCATATAGGTAACTCATCTTCAAATTTCTGATCTGACAGAGTTCCTCGGTGAAATATTTGTTGCTTCCTTTCATCCTCCCCTGATATTTATTGCTCTTCGTTGATCATCTTTTCTTTCCCTTTTACCAACCTAAGTTGGTCTGGGCTCGAATTTGATGATCCTGTAACATCCACTTGCCTTTTTACCAACCTAAGTTGGTCTGAGCTTGTGTTTGTTGATCCTGTGACATCCACTTGCCCTTTTACTAACCTAAGTTGGTCTGAGCTTGTGTTTGTTAATCCTATAACATCCACAGGTTGATCAGCGAGCAACTTTTGCTCCTCGGGGGTATCAAGATAGGTAAACTCTGCTATAAAATCTGCTACAGCTTACCCTTTTAGCGACGATCTGGGTTCATAAATTATATCATATTTACCAAGTTCTATTGCCTAGCACATCAATATCCTGACTTTTTTGGTTTGTGAAGGGTTTGCCTCAATGGCATATCAGTATATACTACTATGGTATGAGATTGAAAGTATGGCTTCATTCTTCTACTTGCCTCGATCAATGCTAGTGCCAATTTTTCCAGATTTGGATATCTGATCTCTGCTCCTCGGAAGGCCTTACTTATGTAGTAGATTGGTTTTTGTACTCCATTCTCCACTCTTATTAATGCCGAACTGACTGCATTCTCGGACACTTCCAGATACAAATATAATTTTTCTCCCATCACTGGCCTGGATAACAATGGAGGTGCTCCCAAGTATTTCTTCAAGTCTTGAAAAGTCTTATCACATTCATCATTCCACTCAAAAGTATTTTGGAGTGTCTTGAAGAATGGGAGACATCGATCAGTTGCTCGCGATACAAATCTGTTGAGTGCTGCTACTCGTCCTATAAGACTTTGTACCTCTTTCTTCGTCGTTAGAGATCGCAGTCCTAGCAGAACTTTGATCTTTTTAGGGTTAGCTTCAATGCCTCGCTGATTAACGATGTATCCGAGAAACGTGCCTTCTCGTACTCCAAATATGCACTTCGTCGGGTTCAACTTCATTTGATATTAATCTAGTTGATCCAAAGTTTGGCTTAAGTCAACTAGATGATCAGCAGCTTTTTTGCTCTTCGTCAGCATATCGTCAACATAGACTTCCATATTGTAACTGATTTGTTCTGCAAACACTTTGTTCATCAGCCGCTGATATGTTGCACCTGCATTTTTCAAACCAAAAGGCATAACATTATAACAATAAGTTCCCCTATGGGTAATGAAAGAAGTACTCTCCCTGTCTTTAGGTTTCATTTTTATCTGATTGTAACCAGAATAAGCATCCATGAAGCTCAGCAACTCGTGTCCCGAGGTAGCATCCACTAGTTGATCAATTCGGGGCAGCGGAAAGTGATCCTTTGGGCATACTTTGTTGAGGTCGGTGAAGTCTACACACATCCTCCATTTGTTGTTCTTCTTATTCACCATCACCACATTTTCTAACCAGTCAGGATATTTAACATCTTCAATAAAGCAGGCTTTCTGGATCTTCTCGACTTCCTCCTGTATAGCTTAATTCTTCTCGGGACTGAATACTCTTCTTCTCTGCTTCACAGGCTTGATCTCCTTATTCACATTGAGTTCGTGACATAAGAAATTTGGGTCTATCCCAGGCATATCCTCATGACTCCACGCAAAAGTTTTCTTTCTGCTTCTAAGGAAAGTTATCAATTCCTGTTTTAGTGAGGCTTCCAACGACGAACCTATTTGAGTAGTTCGTTCAGGGTGCTCGTCGTCCAGAATGATGTTTTTAGTAGCTTCCACCACTTGACCCTTCACGAGTTGTGACTCATCTCTAGGATCCAATGTTTCAATTTCTGCCCCTTCATCCACTTGATAAGTAGTAGTTTTTTTCCTTGATTCCTCCAGTTCCTCTTGCTCGGCGGATGAATAATAGCATTCCCGAGCTACTTTCTGATCACCTTTCACAACTCCTTCTCTAAAATTTGTTGGAAATTTTAGGCATTGATGTACCGTAGATGGTACAGCCTCGAACTTCTTCAATACTACTCTTCCCATGATGATATTGTATGATGATTGAACATTCGTATCCATCATGAAGAAGCGTATTCTTTCTGTTCGACAAGCAGGCCACGTACCAATGAATATATCCAACTTGATCGTCCCAAGTGGAAATACTTTCTCGCCAGCAAAACCGAGGAGGGGTTTATGATAAGGCTCCAGTTGAGATAGCTTTAGATTTAAACTGTCGAAGCACAAGTAGAACATGATGTCTGCCGAGCTACCATTGTCGACCAGTAATCTTGAAATCATTACCTCCTTCATCCTCATTTTGATCACCAATGGGTCATCATGAGGATATAGAACACCTGCAAGGTCATTCTTTGAGAAGCCAATGACCAATTTCTCTTTGTTCACCTTTCTCGGGCGATCCTCCTCAGCTAGATTTATTCTTTAAATGTATGAGCAAGCTTGAGCCTCACAGAGGTAAGCTTTTCTCTCGACAGTAAGGTCTCCTCCTCCTGCATCTCCACCTGTAATAACATTACAATCAAATGATCCAAAGCGTATTGAAAATACCTCACGTTCTGGCTGCCTTGGTCTCTTGGGAAGATCGGGGTCGTCTTTTGGATCAACTTCATGGTCTCTCTTCTTGTTCTCCTCTGCCCGACGAGGAGATCTGGACCTCTCTCTTGCTCGGTCGTTGTTTCTTCTATCATTCTTCCGATCAATATAGTTTGCCAGTTTTCCTCGTCTGATGAGTGTTTCAATCTCATTCTGAAGAGCTATGCAATTTTTAGTCATATGGCCATGATCTTTGTGAAACTCGTAATATTTTACCTTCTTTCTCCTTTCGGGGTCTGCCTTCATTTTCTGTGGCCAATTTAATTCCTCCTTGTTCTTGATTTCTTCTAGAACATGGTTGATGTCCTTCTTCAAGGGAGTATAATTATCAAATTTTCTCAATACTTCCCAAGTCGACCTTATTTTTGAGTGTTTGTCATTACCATTATTCTTATGCTCTTTCTTCTTAGCTTTATCACCTTCCACCTTGGTTTCTTTGGCATCCATATTCTTCTTCGCATCCATAGCCTCCTCGACATTCATAATCTTGGACGCTTTTCCCATCAGGTCCGACATGGTTATAGGTGGATCTTTAGCCAAAGTGTAGTACAACTTGTTAGGTAATAGTCCACTCATCAATGCAGTAATCGCTGTCTTTTCCTCATAATCAATGACTTCGAGCTTCTCGTTATTAAAACGAGTTATATAATCTCTAGTATTCTCACCAGCCTTTTATCTAACACTTAACAAATGTGCTACTCGTTTAACTGGCTTTGCCCTGGGATCTATCTTGACGAGCAGCTGGTCGCGACTGGGCAGATCCTTCCCTTAAATCTGATGGTCGTCGAAAACTCCTTGACACGACTTTAAGAGGACTTCTACTCCTTCTAGGTCTTAATCGATCAAAAGGTGATACCCTGCTTAATCTCTCTAGCGCACTAGTCCTTTCTGGAGAGAGAGTGATACGTTGTTCAGTATCTGTGGCCCGCACTGATGAAGTTCGTCCAGGTTGATAAGAAAAATCTTCAGATTCCTCAGTACGATATGAATCAGTACGCCTAGTACGTGAAGAAGGTAAACGGGTATTTCTTTGAATACTTCGCAGTCCTGAATGGGTTGGTGCACTGCCATGGAGGGTTTGTATGAGTTATCGCATCGTTTCTTGCATGACTGTCTGGCCCTGAGCCAGATTTGTCATTATTCCAGCCAGATCTGGAATATTTGGCAGAGCAGATGGATTTGGAGGGCTTCCGGCATTTCGATTGCTGGATTCTGGAATATCAGCCATTTGTGATGAATTGTTTTTGATGAAAAACGATATTACCAGTCGTTTCCCACAGACGGCGCCAATCTGTTGATGTAAAAAAGTAGATTGTATCTAATTATTTAATCACAGATAAAATAAATGAGACAAAGAAGTTTTAAAGTGGTTCAGCCTTATAAGAATGGCCTGTCCACTGTTTCTAATCTGTTGATGTAAAAATTAGATTTTATCTAATTATTTAATCACAGATAAAATAAATGAGACAAAGAAGTTTTAAAGTGGTTCAGCCTTATAAGAATGGCCTACGTCCACTGTTTCTGTTATTGATGACTGTTTGGAAATTCTCGATTGCAGGTTCAATCAAGAAATTCCGATCCCCTTACAATGAGGGTAATACAATGTATTTATAGCCCTGAGGCTGTAATGTGAAAGGGTAATACATTAAATGGTGTACATGTGAAAGGGTAATGTATTAAATGCCCCTTAAGTGCATACATCTGAATGATGAGCATTTAATGAACAGTCAAACTGTCGGTTATCCTGCTATTAATGCTTTGTTCGAGGTGCAGCTCGGACCGCCTAAGTTCCTCGGTACTCAAAAGTTCCTCGGAGAGTTCTTATAAGTCGGAGCGTCTGAGTTGGTCGGGGAAGCAGTGTTCCTCATTGTAGCATGGTTCCTCGGAGCGTCTGAGTTCCTCGGAAGTGTTTGTTGTTGCCACGTAGATTGCCACGTGTCTTCACCCAATTGAGCCATGTCAGCAGACTAAATTTGGTATTAACATATATATATATATACATGAAATGTTAAATTTCACAATGCGAAATTTCACACTATAAAATTTTAAAATTTCACATTGCGAAATTTTACAGACATAAATTGCACTACAAAATTTTAAATTTCAAACTTCAAAATTAAATATACCCCATGGATCTATTTTGATAGATCTCATCGAGACATTTCCAATATATAACATTTGTTTCAAACAGAATTATATTTTAAAAAATATTTAATTTTAAATATACACAAAAAGACCAAATAAGGGAATAAAAAAAGAAAAAATAAGTGTATTTTGGTCTAGTCTAAAAGAGTAGGAGATTCGGAGTTAAACATGTTTTAATCTTGGTTTTTTTGTTTTAAAAGGTTAATACCATGGGTGTATGAGTTAGCACCTCTACTTTATATATGTGTTTGTAGTTAGGAGACATTGTCATTTTCTATGGCCGATTATCTTGCTTTTAGTTGATTCGATCTTTCTCGCATCCCATATCGTCCCTTAAAAATATTGATGTGTTTTAGAATTTCCTCTTTTTCATACTCCCATTTATTTTTATGATTATTATAATTTAGTCTTATTTTTCACATGAACAACTTATGAAATAGTTAGTGGTCATCATGCCAAAATCCTTCTCCAGCTAGAAGGGTAAAAAAATTCCCTGGGATATTCAAGTTCTTGATTTGTCTTAATCTTTTAGTATATATAAGATGGGGTAACGATAAATTTTCAATGTGTCAATGTTTATTGTAATATTTTGTAATATTGGCTTTATTCCGTTTGGATAAAACTGCTTGAGTCGTAGGTTAGGATTGTGTTCAGTTTGTCCTTCAAGCTTATGCATTATTGAAAACCACAGCGACCAAGTAAACTGACATCATCATCACGTCGAGTTTCATGTCGAGTTTCATTTTCATCTGTGGGGTCTCACAAAAGGTATATTTGGGGTATTATATTGATCTCATTATTTTGTTTTGGGTGTTTATATTTTTTAAAGTTTATAGATTTTTGAAAAAAGATCTTTCAAAGAAATTATTTTTCATTTTTAGTTTCATTCGAAGGACATTCAAAACTCGATCAAATAGGTTCACACATTTCATTCAAATGAGCTTTGAACGAGTATCAAACGAGATCATTCTTCTTGATAATAAGTTCTCGCACAAATCTCATTGAAAGCCCATTCAAATAAGATTACAGGTCTTGTTCGAATGACCTTGAGGTTTGTTCGACCGAGGTAGCCAATCTTATTTGAACGACTATGAGTTTCATTTGAACAATATGCCTCAGAATTTTTGACACCGCCTTTTCATATTTTTCTAAAAATACAAGATCTTCCAAAGTGTTTTGTAGTTTAAGGGTTTTGAAAATAGTTTTTTATACACAAACTATAGCCCCTTAAACCCTAGTTTACACCCTATGTTTGAGATCCAAGAATCATCATAATATGATAGTTTAAGGTCTTGAGTTTAATGCATTAAGATCGTTAACTCTTCAGCATACAAATATTGGTTTCACACGATGAAGGGTTACTTGCCAAGAATCGGTGGACACCGAGATGTGTGAGGCACACGCATTTTGAAGATCATGGGTGCATTCCTGTGGGGTTATTGTGAAGAAGAGTCAAATAGTAATGACTACACAAAGGCTTGAAGGCGTCGAGTCTAATGGAGGAAATTTGTCTATAATTATTTTATAAATCCTATATTATAGTGAATTTGTGTGGGATAGATTGTCCAAGGTTTTTCCCGTTGTGGGGTTTTCTCGTACATCGTGACATTGTGTGATTGGTTCATTTTAATCTTTAATATTCATCTAGATTCATGCTTAGGCAAAGATAAAATTGGACAAATATTTTACACAATTTTAGTTTAGTGGGTGATTAAGTTAAGGTTGGATTAATTTCTCACTCGATTAATTGAGTTTGAAAATTAAAATTGTTGTTTCACAAATCATAGACTAGCACTTTCAAATTGGTATTAGAGAGGGTTGCACTACATTATTTGATTGATGCCTATTTTAGTACAGTTTTAAGGTTATTTGTTTATTTCTCAAAACAGGTCCTCAAAGTGATAAGTCACCGGAATTTTTTAATGACGAGGATCATTTTGATATATGAAAGGATTTTAACGAGCTTTATAATTGTGCCGAATGTTTAATAAGTTGAATTTGAAAATTTAAAAAATGATTTAGAACTTTTGGAAAAGACAATTTATCTCTAAAAACTGAGAAAGAATATTTTTAATATAATTAAAGTTAACGAGATATTGTTTATGAAAAGATCAAAGAAATGAATTTAGAAGCTAGGGTGAAAGAATGTGACATAGAAGATAATGATAAATTATTGGAGAAGACTCTTTGGGAGAGCTTGATTACATTGAGGAAGAGAGAGATAACCTTCTAGGAATGATTGATAATATAAAGGAGATCATAAAATTTGACGAGTATAATTTTTTTTGTGAGTTTATGATTTTGGAGCTAGGGGAAAAATTAAGAGACTCGAGTCGCAACAAATTTGATTTGAAATCTAGGTCAGAGAAGTGGGATAAAATTTTAAACACCATCCAAATAAAAAATGATAAGATTGGAATTGGATACGATTATTCGAATGCTTCCACTTCCAAAGCCAAGACCAAAATTTTGAGAAAGTCAACCATTGCTAAGGATATTAGAAAAGGTCAACCCCAAGGTAACATTCCTAGAGTTTACACTTGTACACACTACGGTAGGAAATATCACCTTAGGAGGTTTTGTTATGATATTAAAAAAGGTCCTAGGAAGTATAAGTCACATGTCACCATGGTTCACAAAACCCGAGTCATTAAATTTTCATTTATTTGGATTAGGCAGTCCAATTTGGGGGCATTGAATGTTAGACATGTTCACTCTCGCATGCTTTCATAGATTCTTCACGTGTTATATATTATGAGTGATTGTGTTTGCATGCTTTTCATACACTAGTGTTTGCGCTTTATGATATATGTTATGACTAGTTGTATGATATACATGTCTTTCTTATTTTGATTCTTCATTTTTACTCTATATAAGAAAAATACAAAAAGACATTTTTTTTTACTTTTCAGTCATTTTTGTAAATTTTCAAAAAACTCAAAAAGATTTTTTCTTTATTTTGTGTAGTAGTTTTACACATTTTTTGTGGTATATTGGTGTGTTTAAATTTCATTTATTCCATATTTTTCATATGGCTAGAACATTAGAGTATGGGTTATAATGCTTTGGATTGTTTGTTAATCATGCCTTGCATGAAGTTATTCGAATTTGATTTTCTTAATGCATTCATCTAAGTATATGCCTCCGTACACACTTGTCTGAGCTCTTTTGTAGTTTAACTACTTTTATGTTGAATGAGTTAAGTGAGGTGTTATCCTATCAATCTATCATACATATATCAATATATCTGGGGGATTTTTTCATGTAAGAACCATTGTGTGAGTTTGCTCTTAGCTTGAGAAAATAAGAGCATCCAATGGAAAGGGCTACAAAAGGAGTAAATTTCCTTTGCATGAAAGGTTAAGAGCCATAGAAAAGAATATAAAGACAAAAGAAAAGAAAGATATTTGCGAAGGCTAAGTTTAGAAATTGATCACCAAAAGTGATATCTTCAAAACGAGAGAAAAAAATTTGAATATTTATATTTTGAGGGTGTTATAAGTTGAAGATTAATCTATTTACATAATATTTCCCTAGTTAATCATTAGTGTTTGATGCTATTGACTTTTGAATCATTAATTTCTTCCCAGACAGTTTGCATTTAGTTTGTTTGTCTGTTTTGACTTCACTTTATTTGTCATACAAGGGTAAATATATGTTTGATCAGTTAATGAGATAAAATAGGACTCTTTGGACTATCTTGAATATATGGGTCATATTTCTTTTTATGTAATTCGCATCCTTTCACTTCGTACCACATTTGGCTGGAAAGATTATGTTTTTGTATTTTGTGGTGTCATACCTGTATATTTATATGCATTATTGTTATATGTGCGCATATATATATATATATATATATATATGTGTGTGTGTGTGTATTTTGGCTTATTTGTACTTGTGTTGCCGAGTTTGTTATCATTGTCATTTCACTTCACATCATATGATCATTTGTGTCACATTAAGGGGGAGAAGTTGTTTCATATTATGTACATTGTCATTACCTACTCCCGAAGAAAAAGGGGGAGATGACGTTTAACAAGGAGGATTTATTTCATATGTGATTCATATATTTCATATTCTCTTTGCATTTGAAAGGTGTATTAAGTGTGTAGGTTTAAGGGATGATGTGAAAAATCCTTACCAAAGCAAAGCTACTCAAGAGTTAGATCCAGCTAAATGTTAGTTTGTACTTTTTTGTTTTGGGGGTTGGGGATTTGTTATTAGAGAGCTTGACAACATACTAGTTTTTTTATTTTTTGTTTTGTCCCGAAATATATGAAAAGAGTGATTTGTAAGGATACATTTTTATTGTGTCAATATTTATTGTAAAATTTTATAATACTAGATTTATTCCGTTTTGACAAAATTTCTTGATTCATAGGTTAGGATTGTGTTCAGTTTGTTCTTTAAGCCTATGCATATTGAAGACCGTAGCGGCCAAGGAAAGCGACATCATCATACCGAGTTTAATGCCAACTTTCGTCTTCATCCATGGGATCTCCCAAAAGTTATTTTTGGGATATTATATTGATCCCTCGATTTTATTTTGGGTGTTTATGTTTTTTAAATTTTATTGTGGCTAATTTTTGAAAAAAGAATTTTCAATGATTTTTTTATTTTTAGTTCCGTTCTAACGACATTCAGAATTCATTCAAACCAGTTGGCTTTATTCTGTTTGGACAAAACTACATGAGTCATAGGTTAGTATTGTGTTCAGTTTGTCCTTAAAACCTATGTATGTTGAATACCATAGTAGCCAAGTAAAGCAACATTATTATCATGCCGAGTTTCATGTCAATTTTTGTCTTCATTTATGAGATGTCACAAAAAGTATATTTGTTGTATTATGTTGATTCCTGGATTTCATTTTGGGTGTTTATGTTTTTTAAAGTATATTGAGGCTCATTTTTAGAAAAAGAATTTTCTAAGAAAATATTTTTTGTTTTTAGTTTCATTCGAACGACATTCAGAACTCATTCAAACGGGTTGGCACATTTCATTCAAACGAGCATAAAATGAGATCATTGTGCTTGATAGAAAGTTTTCTCGTAAAACTCTCTGGAGGACCATTCAAACGAGTTTATAAGTCTCTTTTAAATGACCTTAAGGTTCGTTTCAAATGAGGTAGCCAATCCCGTTCAAAGAACTTTGAGTTTCATTTGAATGAGATGCCTCGAAGTTTATTCCGGCACCTTTTAATAATTTTCTATAAATATAAGGTCTGAAAAAGTGTTTTACAGTTTAAGGGTTTCAAAGATAGTTTTCTATACACAAACTATAGTCTCTCAAACCTTAGTTTTCACCCAAAGTTTGATATCCAAGAATCATCATAATATGCTAGTTTAAGATCTCGAGTTTTTTGCACCAAAATCATTTACTCTTCATTATACAAAGATTGGTTTCACACTGTGGATTTCCCATTTTTAATGGTGATAAGTTGCTAGCCAAACATAGGAGGACACTGAGACGTGTGAGGTACACACATTGTGAATATCGTGGGTGGATTCTTGTGATGTCACTGTAAAAGAAGATTCAAGTAGTAAAGATTGCACCATATCTTGAAGACTTCGAGTCAAGTGCAATAAGTATGTCTATCACTATTTTATAAATCCTATATCATAGGGAATTTGTGTAGGCTAGGTCGTCTGAGGTTTTTCTCGTTGTGAGTTTTTCTCGTACATTACGACATTGTGTGATTGGTTTATTTTACTCTTGCGTATTCATCTAGATTCATGATTAGGGCAAGATAAAATTGGACACATAGTTTACACAACTTTGGTTTAATTAATGACTAATTTAAAGCTATACTAATCTCTCACTTGATAAATTTAATTTGAAAATTAAAATTGTTGTTTCACAATCCATACCCTAGCACTTTCATTAGTATTAGAGCGGGTTGCACTACGTCATTTTGTTGATTCCTGTTTTAGTGCAGTTTTAAGGTTGCTTGTTTGTTTCTATCAATGGTTACTTAAACTAATAAGTTATCAGATGTTTTTAGTGATGATGATGATTTTGATATATGAAATAAATTTGATGAGCTTCATAATCGCGTTGAAAGGTTAAATATATTGAATTTGAAATTCGCAAAAAGATTAAAACTTCAAGAAAAAGAAATTTTGTTTTTAAAAGTGAGAACGAATATTTGCAAAATATTCAATATTAATGTGATATTCTTTATTAATATCTGTAATAAATGAATTTAGAGGCTAGAGTGAAAGAACACAACGTAGAAGATAATGATAAACTGTTGGGGAATTTAATGGCACATAGATTCAGTGGAGTAAGTGTTTCTATCACTATTGTATAAATCATATATCATAGTAAATTTACGTAGGCTAGGATGTTCGGGCTTATTCCCGTTATGGGTATTCCTCGTACATCGTAGCGTTGTGTGCTTGGTTTATTTTACTTTTGCTTATTCACCTAGATGCATGATTAGGGCAAGATAAAATTGGACTAATAGTTTACACACAACTTTGGTTTAATCTATTATTAATTTAAATTTGGATTAATTGCTCACTCAGTTAACTTAATTTTAAAATTAAAATTGGTTTTTGGCAATCCATACGCTAGGACTTTCAGATGGTGTCTATTACATGTAGACCTGACAATGGATTGTTTTTATGTTGTTTTTATGTTGGTTATATCATGTTAGGATCTTATCTGTTTCTTTTCTAAATTGGTGATTTTTTTATCGAGTAAAAAAACTATATTCAAACCCGACCCGCTATCTTAACTTGTTATGTTGTGTTCACTCGTTATTATCCATTTAGTTAATGAATCATTTTGAATCATATATTGATTAAGATATTAGCCTATTAACAAAAACAATTAAACCCATTAATTCATTTACAGTAATAAAGGTCTTATATAGTATAATTCACTATAAATAAATTAACTTTAAATAACATAAACTCTTTCAAAGGCACAAAAATATTTTTTATTTACTTATTTTTATGGATCTCAATGGGTATAAACATTTTTAAATTGCTGAAAGGGATTATCACCAAATCCAACCCATTAGCTATTATATCTTATCAAGTTGACATTGATATGACTCGAAGTCACTAAGGATCCAACCATTAACTAATAACTTCGTGGTAATTCATTTTGTTTTATTGTGCCGTGACTCATTTCGCTAGGTCTAATTACTTGACTACTTTTCTTTTTTATTTTCATTGACGATGAAACATCATCAATAATGTTTGCTGGAGTATCTTAATGTTAAAGAAAACAAACGACCATGTGTAACTCGAATCCATTGATTATTAATGCTCGTGCAACTAGAATCCATAGTATAATGAATTTCAAAAGCTCAGTCACCTTGTTATTTTAATCGGTTGCAATTTATAAATGAGAATGTATTTGGGGAGCATCAATTGCATATTTTCCTGGAATTAAAATTGTCAAATTTTAAGTTAAAAAATATCACGTCCATTATGAAAGTTTTTCCATTATTCATATGTATTCAGTATTAATAAACATTGTATTTATTGTGAGTGTCATTAATTTGCAACATTGGTTGAGGAAAATCTACTAGTTGACCTTGTTATCCATATAAATAAATATGAACATATCAAGGTAGACTCATATAAAAAGATTCAATGAATCTTCAAAAGGCTCAAAACATAATATATGAGTAAACTTTACAAGTAGTGTCAGTTACATGTTACTTATGCTTTTTTTCATATTTTATATGAATATGTAATTTCAATATTACACCCTCAGTCCCAAATTAATAATCCACTATTTCTTTTTGGATTGTCCCAAATTAAGGATCCACTTTCATTTTTTGTACATAATCAATGAACTAAGTTCCAATATGGTGAACAATATTTAATCTTGGCCACTAGTTGGGTGCATTCTTAATCTATACAAAATAAAGATATGAACTCTTAATTTGGGACAGAGAGAGTATATGTTAGTTTTATGGTTATTGTGAATTGTCTATTACAATAATGGTGTCACTCCGTAATGGATATCTTACTCACTAGTATAGTAATGGCCCATGTAAATTCCAAAATGGTCAAGAAGTTTGATGTAGTGAAGTTAATTTTTATTTAAACAAGAAAATCACAATCTCCACTAGTAACGAAGTGAAGAAATTAACTCATGCTTATTTAAGTTTCTTTTCAACTCGGTTCGTCAAAATTACTATCAATTACTAAAATAAAAATTATATTTAATTCACTTGTTTCTTTTAGAGTCAGACTAGGTAACCCATATTGATTCTCCCATTACCATTACTATAATATGAACCACCATTTTCTATAATTATGCACATATTCTAATCTTACATATTCGAAAGGAAGTATACATGCTTAATTATATGGACCGACTTGGACATAGTATAGAAATAACTAAAAGAGGTCAAATTTCAATAATGGTAAGGTGTTCATGTGGTGATAATTTTTTAAACTGTTAATGTTGTACGAAGTGTTTTTTATTACATATTGTTTCCTTTAAACCCAAGTGTGTCAAAGGAAAATACAACTTTTTATAAGTATTCTATATTTGATGAATCCTTCAAACTTTTAGAACTTGTCCTTCCAGTCATGGACGTGGGCACCATGATAAACACTACTAAGTTGAAATATATATTGTCATAAACATGGGTACACCAATGGGAAAATGTCATGTGTCATGTATTAGTCAAAATTTACATCCACTTTGAAAATTGAAGTACAACAAGTCAAATCATCCTTAGATTCCTTTTGTTTATCATATGATGTTGGATGATACTCTTGTGGGGTGTTGACTCAAACACCATTAGGAGGTATCTTCGCTGCAACAAAGGGGGTTCCCTAGCATTTATGGTGCTACCATATCTGTAAAAAGTAGGGGATATTTTAGGGGTTTCACTTATAAATTGAACATTTTAAGATTTGTAACCCTAGTTTCGTACAACCATTTATTTGTATTGATTATTGTTACAGTTGTGTTAGAGACATATTTGGGCATTCTTCTCTGGTGTTCCAAAATAAATAATCACTGTAAGTGAAAATTAAGGGTTAAATATTGTGTAAGATTGGTTTCTTTGAAAATAAATTTTGGATATTCTCTATGGAGGATTTTGGGAAGAATATAGGTTCCTTGGGTGAGATTAATCTTATGAGTGTCTTCCAATATTTGTGAGAGGATTATTTTTTTTATGAGAAAAGATATTATTTGTTTGTGAGGAAGGAATATATTGTTCTTCCATTTGTAACCTTATTCTATTAGTGACATGGATCACCTGTGGACATAACCAAATTGGTGAATCACGTATATTTTGTGTTCTTCATCTCTTTTCTAATTTCTATGTTTGGATTGGTATATTTGGGTGATTGTTTGTTGGTCATGATGCGCTAGTTGATCACTATACAATGCGTTCCCTCATAATAAATTGGTATCATATCCTAGAATGTAAAATAAGGTCTATTTTAGTTATGGGATCCAATATAAAGTATGATGTGGAGAAATTTGATGGAAGGAACAATTTTGTCTTCTAGCAAATGTAGGTGATGAACACCTTTGTCAAAGAGGGATTGATTTATGCCTTAGAGGGAAAACTCGACACAATGAAGGATTGAGAGCGGAAGAAGATTGATAGGGAGGATTGTTCCACAGTGCGGTTATGTTTGTGTAAGGAGATTAAACACAATGTTATTACATACACTTTTGCTGAGACGATATAGGAAAATCTTTAGAAGCTTTATTTGGAGAAGTCTTTGATAAATCTGATTAATATCAAAAAGGAATTATACCAATTAGTATGGGCCTGATTACTTCATTTCAAGGCCACTTAAATGAGTTTAATAGGCTTCTCTCGAAACTATTAAAAATAGAGGTAATGATTAAGGAAGAGGACAAGGTTGCAATTTTGTTGGATTTTCTTTTCGAGAGGTATGATCATTTGGTGACTACGATAATGTACAAGAATAAAAATTTTGTTTTGGATGAGGTCACATCAACACTTCTCTTCGACGAGGATAGGAGAAAAGTGGTTTAGGTGATGGTGATGCCATAAACCTAATCGTTCGTGGAAGACCGAAGAATCGAGGTTTTAAGATTTGAAGATCTAAGTTAAAAGGGAACAAGGACTAGGGGTTTTAATACTGTCATGAGGTTGGGAACATCATTGTCTCTTATCCCAAACTTAAAGACAAGAATAGAAAAGGCAAAGATAAGGTTTAAAATGCATCAATAGTGGTGACAGATGTAAGTGATTTCGAGGATGTCGACGATTTTTCTCTCACGAAAACCCAATTTGGTGAGTATTTTAAGGATGTTTGGGTTATTCTTGTTGTTCAATCTATATGTGTCCAATCGGGATTCTTTCTCCTCCTACAAAGAGGTGAAAGTTGGTTTTCTTTTGATGACTGATAGGAGTGCCTTCAAAATTTTAGAAATTTGATTAACCAAAATCAAAGCATATGATAGGTTAGTCATAACAGCTAAATTTTAGGTGAGAACTTTGTGTGGGGTGAGACATATTTCTGGTATTTAGGTGAAACTTATGTCGATGGATGTGCTAGACTCCACGGGTTATAAGGTGGTAAAATCAGGTAGAAGTATGAGGGTCTTGACAGGTTCTCTTATAGTGTAAGGACAAAATTCCCAATTGAGTCCGTTGTATATTTATTTGACTTATTCCCCAAACTAAACACGTTTGAGTCATAGGTTGATTTTTATTGTCACTATCCCACACAAACTATGACGTATTGAAGTTTATTGAAGACGTTGTGGCAAAGCTTCAAAGATTTATCACGCCGATTTATGGTGAATATTTCGTCTTCAAGTTTAATTGCATTCCGAGATCATTTAGGTATGAATATGTAATTTTAATGGGACTCGAAATTTATTTTAAAAATGTTTAAGGATGTAATTTTATTAAAGAAATAATTTTAAAATGTTTTTAAAAGAGTTTAAAAATGTTTACACTTAATTTATTCTGAGACAAAGATGGTTTAGAGTTATGTTAAAATCAAACACATGTGTCAGTCGTTCAAATGACCATAACAGTCATTTGAGCGACATAGGGATGTCTTTCGAGCGACATGCCTATGTTGTTCGAGTGAGACACCGATGTAAAAAATTATTTAAGGCATGTTTTCTTAGAGTTTCAAAGATCTGAGTTTTTATTACTATATACTATAGTGATCTTTGTTGGCACCAAGAAGAGTTTTTCTTCACTTGAACATTGGATTTTGTAGTGAAGAATCAAAGGATTTGTGTTCAACATCGTAGACGTTACAAGCCGCCATATCGGTGGACACCGAGATATACGTGAATGCATGTGTCATGGATGAGCATCGTGGAAAAAGGACTTTTTGCATGGGCACTATGAAGGAGTGGTTAAAGATCAGACGAGTCTCGAGTCTCATGGGGATCGAGTCGTAGAGTAAGACTTGTGTTTGTTCCTTGTAATTCCACATCATAGTGATTTTCTGGCTTGTGCCGTGTGAGGTTTTTTCCTTTAGTGGTTTCCTCGTATATCCGGCATTGTAAGCATTCTTTTCCTTACTTTACTTGCTTTAATCACTAGACGCATGTTTAGGATTAATCAAGACAAAATTTGGTTAAGTTAAAATTGGTTCACAACTTGGTGCGAATTAAAAATTGGAAAAAGATTTTCTTAAAAAGAAAATTATTTTGTCATCCTTAAAAACACTTTTCTCTTAGAAAAAGGGGCCTACAATTGATGTCGTAGATAAAAATATATTTGTATTGTGTTGATCCCTTGTATTTTTTTAGGATGAATTTAGGTGGTTTTGAAAGTTTTTGTGTTCCTATTTTTTATGGCACAAATTGTGCTTATTGAAAAATGCGAATGAAAAATTCTTTAAAATCCATTGATGAGCATGTGTGGTTAGAGGTTGAAAAGCGTTGGTCACCACTAGTCACACGAGAGGGTGAGGTCACTAGTTTGAAACCCGTTGGGTTATGGATCGAGGTTGAACATAGGCCTGCACTTTACAACTCTAAGGTTTTGCACGTTATTTCCTCACATGTCACACCTGAAGAGTATAATAGAATTATGACTTGCGAAACTTCAAAAGAGGCTTGGGATACACTTGCACTTACTCACGAGGGCACTATCACTGCTAGGGAATCTAAGCTACAAAACCTCACTACACAGTTTTGAGACAATTAAAATGTTAGAGAGCGAGTCGTTTTATGAGTTTTATGCTAGGTTGTCTAATATTGTCAACTTGTCGTTTAACTTAGGAGAAAAGATTCCCGACAATCGTGTGATAAAGAAAACTTTGAGATCTTTGCTGAGTAGGTTTGATGCAAAAGTGACCGTCTTAAGCTCCTTATGTATGCTTGATTCGACGAAACTTGAAGACATTGTAGGTGACCTATAAACTTATGAAATCAATGTGTTTACCTCCAAGAAAGTTCCAAAGAAAGAAAAGGGCATTGCTTTGAAAGCCCGGAAGGAGGAGACTAGAGTTTTGGATAATTTCGATTCCAATTTTGAGGATGTCACCTTGTTGGCAAAGAAGTTTGAAAAGTTTCTTAAAATTCAAAAGCAATCAAAAGATCCCAAAAAGTTTGAGAAATTAAAGAACAACATGGTAGATTCAACTCCTAAAGATAAGAGTGAGAAATTTAATAGGGTTGAGTCTGATAGGTGTTTTAGGTTTGAGGGGTATGGTCACAAAGTTACTGAGTGTCCCATTATACTTAAGAAAAAGGGAAGGAAACCGATAGCTTAGAGTTCCCCCAATGAGAGCAAGTTTGTTACTTTCTTGGCATGTCATGTGAGCAACGACGATAAATCTTCCCACGAAGATTCTCAGGTGCATGAGACTTTTGAGGCCGTTGAATCCCAAGTGAGTGAGGGAGAATCTAGTGAGGAAGAGGAAGTTGATGTTATAAAGTTGAAAGTTTCCTTTGAAAAACCGAAATAAACACGGTGTGTGTTACTGATTTAAATTAATTCGCAAGTTTCCAAGTAAAACTTATTTAATTGGAGTCTATTTCTAAACCAAACAAATTCATGCCCTAAACATGCACCTAAATGTGTTCGTGTGTCAAACCATAAATAAGTAAAGCATGCGACACAAATTTAAGGAAAAATCCCCGTAGGGCAAAACCTTTTATTTCTAGAACTTTGAAGAATTCACAAGACCATTGACTTACATACAACCTGATAATCACCCACAAGTGTAACGCACGATGTCTTCGTCAAACATTCAAAGCAACGGCTAGAAATCTGCAGTAGTTCACACGCAGCTATACCACAAGGACCGCATCCCAAAACACTCCGTAAAGACTCCCTCCACAATATCACGCAACTCTCCGGTTGTAGAGTTCTCCCCACAAAGAATGAACAAAAGAAAAATATGTTCTTGGCTTCCACAAAATAACTCACACAAAAGTAATTGGGATTTTTGTGAATTGTAAACAAAACAAATATTTGAACCCTTAAATTGTTGGAGAAAAACTTTTTTCCAAAGGTATTGAATTAAATTCTGGGCAGACAAACAAAATAAAAGTTTCAAAGGTTAAAACTCTTTAAAGTTGGAAACTGTTCTCCACATCCAAAAAAAGGCTGCCAGACCCCTTTTATAAGAAAGTTAAGTCGGTCAAAGGATAAGCATGAGGTCAGCGTGTCAGCCAAAAAGTAACGCCGCTCGAACGAGAAGCTCGTCCCGCTCGAACGAGAAGCCCATCCCGCTTGAACGAGACACGCATGTCGCTCGAACGACTACGCTCGACATCTCAATGTCGTTCGAAAATGATGGTTATCTCGCTTGAACGACCTTGGCGTCGAAATTGAGCTATGCTTGCTGCCTTAGAAAATTTCTCAAACCTTTTCAAAACATATTTTCTAAAACAGTAATGGAACCTTTTTATAAAAAACATTTATAAAAATATTTTCATATAAAATCTTTTTAAAACTCCTTTTAAAAATATCCGAACACTCTTAATATGAAATATAAATGAAACTTTAAAACATTATCTTACCAAAGATCATATTGTTGGGCTTGAAAGACAACTTGTAATTGAGATTCGTCTTTTATAGATGAAAACTTCTTCAATTCTTCGACGATTGTAACGGTATACGACGTAATTAATTGTGAGAGGCATTTATAAAATTATGTCCTTACAAATATCCTCTTATGTCTATGCCGGTATATACATAAAAACATCCGAATTATGAAATACCAAAATACCTATTACCCTCCCATGAATCCCAAAACTGAAAAGGTAAAATTTGCAAGTTCTCAAATTTTTCTTCAACATCAAAACTCTCAAAGCTTTTCTCATCAGGGTGTGCAACATAATGATTTTCAATCTTTGTACCTACACACATGAGAAAAAACAAAAACCTTCGCGACACATCGAGTTTGAAATGATATAAGAATAAATCATTAATAAATCAAATCTCCTCCATAATGCAAAAACTCCCCCATAACATGATAATTCTTTCTCCCCCTTTTAATGATGTCCCCAAATAGACATATAAGAAGAAACAATCAAAATGTGGAGTGTCACGATAAAAATTCATAGAAAACATGGTTCAAACTATGCGCCTGCAAAGGGGTATCTAAAAAATATTCAAAAACTATTTTTGATTTTTCAAAATTTTCATACAAAAATAAGATACTAAAAATTACACCATGGATTTAAACTAAAACAACCAAGTTATGGAAATGGAATGTATGGGTGTGAACTCATTCGATAGGAAAATAAACTCAATCAATCATATGTGCATGATGCATACGTGTACTCCTAACGAATGAACATCAAAAGAATTCTCAGGTGTAAAAATGTGTTGAATTTAGATGACATCGTCTTATACAAATCAACAAATCAAAGTCAAAGTGATTTCCACTCCAATAACGTCCAAAACTATGTAGCGCTTTTTCAAGACTTTCAAGGACGTGCAAACCCGTTTTAATTCTCCATCCAAACTCCCTCATATACTTTTTTCTTTTAGAGGTATATAAACTAAATTCTCAAACTTTGGAGAATTGGTGCAAAAACCTAAATGGCCCATAATTGGCATGATTTTTTTTTTATTGCCTTTAAATTTTTTGAGCTCTTTTAAATCTCTTTGAACCCCGGATAATAAAATTTTCTCAATTTTTTGGGTTCAATTTAAACGGCGACTTAATTGCAAAGGATAAATGAAAATCTTTCGTAGCCCTTCACTATTTTCAAACAAAGCACATAAACTCACAAACGACTCTTACATGCACAATTTTTTTATCAAGTTTTATCGCGCTTGGTTCGTTTTAAGGACAATATTGAAGTGACAACACCCAACCAACATGTGATAAGACAAGCACAATAATCAAACAAAACCGTGAATGAGTGCAATAAAGGAAATCATGAGTTAAACATGTAGGATGTAACACTTAATTACATCTTAATGACTCTAAACATTATAAAGCACATGGATGAATTGACCTATTGTCTCAAAACACTATCAAATAGTCACATAAAAAAAATGGAATGATGTTGTGACTCGGTACTAAGTGTCCATCCATAAACGGTGCAAAACAAAATACAAAAATCTTTTTGGATTTTTAAAAAAATTTATCAAAAAAAAAAACTTTCTGTATTTTTCAAATTTTTTAAAAGCAAAAAATTTATACAAAAAGTACATGTCACCACACTATCAAATATATAACATGAAACCTCAACTAGTGTAAGACAAAAATACAAATACAATTATCTATATGATATGGCAAGAGAAGAGTCATGTGCAAGCAAATGAGAATCAACTTGTCTAAAATCAAGTGCCTCTAAAAGTGATTTCCTAACCCAAATAGATGTGAAACGTCGTGTGGAGGATTTAGGAACCAAGGGAACACTAGACATAAAATTCCTAGGACATTTTACAAGATCAAAATAAAAACGCCTAAGATGACCTTTCCTACCACAATATGAACATGTGTAAACGGGTGGAACGACACCTATGGGTTAACCTTTTCTAACATCATTGAAATTGGTTGATGCTCTAAAATAAATAATGGTTTTGGCTTTAGCACTAGAAGCATGAGAACAAGATGATCCATTACCATCACTATCAAACCTACTCGAGTCTATCAAATCATTTTTTAACTTCAAATTTTTTTACTCAGGCAAAGAATTAGACTCTTTCAATTTAAGGGACACCTTGTTCAAATTTTTAATAATTCCTAAAAGGGTATCTCTCTCTCCCTCAATTAAAGCAAACTTTTCCCTTAGAGTCTCTTCACGTGCCACAAACTCATTGACTAAAATATTTTTATCCTCTTTCGCACAAACACAAATAATCGAATTTTTAAGGTCCTCTAATTTTTTTCTAAAAATAGGACCCTATAATCACTCTCCTTGTTGGACAATTTTAAAGCAACAAAGTCATGGTTCAAGGTAACAAATTTTTCACGATAAAAATCTCTTTGATTTTGAACCGTTTGCAAAAGATCCATCACGGATTTAAAATGAGAATTTTTTTTTCCAAAACTTTAATTCTTTTGCAAATATTCAAATTCAAAAGTTTTGAATTTTCAGCACTATCGTGACTTTTTCAAAAATAGGCTCCTCATTAGATGGGTGTTCCATTGCAAAAATTGCTATTTTTTACAAAATTGATTTAAAAAAAAATCAATATCACACAAATTTTGCGAAAAATAGGAATACGCGATAAATTAGTGCAACCTGCTCTGATACCAATTTGACGACGTGAGAAGTCAAATTGTATCAAAATAAATCCTTGAAAAAATTAGGATCACGCGATAAATTAGCGTAACCCGCTCTGATACCAATTTGACGACGTGAGAAGTCAAATTGTATAAAACAAAATAAATCCTTAAAAAATCAGGATCACGCGATAAATTAGGGTAACCGGCTCTTATACCAATTTGAAAAACCGAAATAAACGCGGTGTGTGATACCGATTGAAATTAGTTTGCAAATTTCCAAGTAAACCTTATTTAATTGGAGTCTATTTCTAAACCAAATAAATTCAGGCCCTAAAAATGCATCTAAATGTGTTCGTGTGTCAAATCATAAATAAGTAAAGCATGCGACACAAATTTA
This sequence comes from Sambucus nigra, assembly GCA_949130495.1. NCBI lineage: Eukaryota > Viridiplantae > Streptophyta > Magnoliopsida > Dipsacales > Adoxaceae > Sambucus > Sambucus nigra. The sequence continues at coordinate 119,431,072 of OX422223.1, forward strand.
AGGAAAAATCCCCGCAGGGAAAAACCTTTTATTTCTAGAACTTTGAAGAATTCACAAGACCATTGACTTACATACAACCTGACAATCGTCCACAAGTGTAACACACGGTGTCTTCTTCAAACCTTCAAAGCAACGGCTAGAAATCTGTAGTGGTTCACGCGCAGCTATACCACAAGGACCGCAGCCCGAAACAATCTGTAGAGACTCCCTCCACAATAGCACGCATCGCTTCGGTTGTAGAGTTCTCCCCACAAAGAATGAATAAAAGCAAAATATGTTCTTGGGTTCCACAAAATAACTCAAACAAAAGTATTGTGGGCTTGATAGAAATGGTGGAGACACTCTTGTGGCTATGAATGATATGCATCTATTGATTAGTAAGCCCAGGGTTAGATTAGGAGGCTTCAAACCTAGTTAAAAATATTCATTACTATTTTGGTGGTCATAATCGTGTATTTTGGCTATATCTCCCACCCTATATAGGGTATTTTGGAAGACTCATTTTGGCATGATGGTTATTTTTGCGAAGATGGATATTTGTGGGGTATTGGATCCAATACCATTAGGAGGAAGCTTTGTTAAAATGAAGAGGGTTCTCTTGATGCTGGTTCTTCCAAGGTCTATTGGTGCGTATGGCATCAACAATAATGGAGGTTCACTGCAATGAGCTTTGCTAAAGTGAATGGGCCTAGATCTGTAGAAAGTCAGGGGTATTCTTAAGGTTTCACCACAATTAGGTTTCACCTAAAAGATGAATGTGTGAAGGGTTTTAACCCTAGTTTTGTGCATCCATTCATTTGTTTGATTACTCTTACTCTTGTGTTAGAAAGATACTTAATAATTCTCCTCTTGTGTTCTAAAATATAGTATCATTGTGAGTGAAAATTAAGGATTCACTATTGTGTAAGATTATTTTCTTTGGGAACCAATCTGAGGTATTCTCTATCGAGGATTTTGGGTAGAATAGAGGTTCTTTGAGTGAGATTAATCTTGTGAGGGTCTTCCAATATTTGTGGGAGGGTTATTTTGTTTGTGAGAAAAGATTATTTGTGTGCGAGTATGGAACATATTGTCCTTCCATTTGTAAACTCCTTCTATTAGTGACATAGGTCACTCGTGGGCGTAACCAAATTGGTGAACCACATATATTTTTTATTCTTCATCTCTTTTCTAATTTCTTCAATTGATTTGTTGTATTTGTGTGATTGTTTGTTTGTCACTGTTCCCTAGTTGATCATTATACATCGCGCTCCCGCACAAAAACTCTAAATGTTAAAAAACCTTATATGATTTATGGATGAATAATTCAATTAATAAACGTCTATATTAAGTTCTTGAAACTTTTAACTCTCATAGAAAATTTTTAGTGTGCACATACACTTAAACTCATTATTTTGTCAAACAACTTCCATTACAAATTGTTCTACTTAGTTTTTAGTTCCTTATACTATTTGTACAATTATACCATACTTTGGCATATCTTTCCTTACCTAAAAATTCACTTTGCTGATTATTAAATTCCATTGAATTTTCTAATACATTATAAGGTTACATCTGAGTCAATTTGATGGCTTTCTTTGGGCTTATTTATTTATTTTCAATTTTTTTACTTAAATTTTATTTAGTTATAATTATTTTCATGCCTAAAATGCTACTTTGATGATTGTTATATCTAAAGCAATTTGACACGCCATTTGTTTAATGATCCAAGCTAGAATAACACATTGTTAAATTAAGTTCATATTAGTCATGAAATTGTCCTTTATGAAACCATATCTTATGATGTTTGATGCTTCCAATTTTATAACATATTAGTATTCAGAATTTATTCTTATAAAGGACTTGTATGTTTGTGTTTCCCATTATGATCAATAAGACTAGGATGGTTATTAGTCGGTAGTTAGAGTATACAAATATTAACATTTTTCGGTATGTTCAGTTTTAATTTTTTCAAAAATCCATACAAATACCAACTCTTTGGTATTTCGGTATTTTCAATAAATTTTGCTTTCGACATTTTTGATTTTCTTAGCTTTTTGCTCATTTAATATTTTTAGTACATATAATATGTTATGTGTTAGCTTTTTGCTCATTTTTAGTACATATAATATTTTGCTCATTTAAATATATGTAAACTAACACATAAACTATATATATGTTACTCACATCTAGCTTTTTGCTCATTTAATATTAAATTACTCACAATAACCGAAAATAGTTCATCTCGAAGACAACAAATTAATAAGCATGTGCATTTAACTTCAAAAAACTTCTATATTTTCTCATAATAAATATACCATCCAATTTCATATTAACTTTTGTGATAATTGAATTTAATTAATAATATAAATATAAAATATAATATATATATATATTATTTATTTTGGGCATATTAAATAGGTGTTTTGTACGGTAGGTTCGGTATTTAATTTTGGTAGGAATATTTTGTAAAATGGGTTTTTAAATGTATAAACCCAAACCAACCACCATGGTTTTGGTAATTTTGTTTTTGATATATTCGATTTGAGGTAATGAAAAGTAGTAAACTAAAACCATAATGCTTTGGACCAAAATGGTAAGGCGGTAAAAATCTGCTATGTATTCTTTCATAAATACTAAAGAGAAAAATCTAATGTGAAAAGAGTCTATATTTACTTCTCCATTTTGCCCCTCTTTAGTTGGCTATATATATGTATATATATATCACTATAATTTATTTTGCCAATTAAGTTAATGTTTAAATAACTATTCCATAAATTATACTTGACATGGAAAATTTATTTAATTTCAAACTTCAAGAGTCAAAATCCGTTAAGAAAACATAACCAAGTCCAAAAGACAACTTTAATTGTGATTATGTCTTTGGAAGTTTTTTAAATACTATTGGGTATTAATTTATGTAAACAAGTTTTTTAGTTTGGGTTTTCTTGTAGAGAGAACATAAATAAATGAGTGTAGTTTCTAAAGTCCCACATGTAAACATTACACAAAAATGAAAGGTTATTATGTGTCCTATAGTATAAGAAGTAATGATATGATGCTTCATAGTGGGGATCATGACACGCGATATGCATTCGCATGACATATGAAAGGGTGATTGGGCGATTTATGGCACATTGCTTTAATGGCGCACTTGACACTTCTCACATATGTATCATCGTTCGGAGAATGGGAGGCTTTAGTTTTGTAAAAGTAAATAAGATCGACGGTTGTGGTGGAGCAATTTGATCAAAGGCTATTATAACCCAATTGGATTGATCTGAACCACTGCATCAATTCATGCTGATTCGTAGACATACGTCCATTTTTTTTATGATGAGACACTAATTCTAGGCCGTGTGATCAAAATAAATCTAAATAAATACGATCCAATGGCTGTTGATTTTTATTTCGAGAAGAAGTGATTGCTTATGAACAGTCACTAAAATGGCTATAAAAGAGTCCCAAACCTGAATTCCAGACCTCAAAAATTGACGTGCTCTCACCTCTCTGTCCTCTATCCTCTGGCATTATCCAGATCATATTATAGTGTTCTTAGTTTGATCAAATCGTACATAGTTTGCATCAAACAAATGACACCCAGTGCATTGTATCCTAAAGGAAATTTTTAAAGTTAAACTCCATTGTGTCTCATGATTTATTGACTAGAAGGGGAGAAATATTGCCTAAAAGATAATGATCCTACAGTGTGACTTACATTAACTTGGATTCAATTTTTTTGGTTTTTCCTTACATTATTTTACAACAATTTTAGAAAATAAAAGGACAAAAGGCACAAATTTATCCAAGTTATGAGTCAATATTCGATTCGACTTGATCATTTTGATGGAGAAAATATCACCTGTTGGAATGGAAAAATCATGTTCTTTCTCACACATTTCAAACTTTCTTATGTTCTTGGTGATGGACTTTAATCCTTTCCCGAACCCACACTCTAGAAGATACCGAAGATATCAAGTAAAAATCGATAAAGAGAAAATATGGATAATTTATGTGTCGAGGACACATTATCAATGCATTATCTTAATTAGTCTATAGTGAAAATCGGAAGTTTCCTATGACAAAGGACTCGTGGAAGGCACTAGAAAATAATTATTAAACTGAGGAAGCGAGTAATTGTAAATTTATTATTTCAAATTATTTGAATTATAAAATGTCAAAAGACAAATATGTCATTGCACAAGCCTATGAACTCCGACAAATACTTGACGATATTAAGTCCATTGGAATAAATCTTCAAAATTAATTTCAAGTAGGTGAGTTTTTCCAAATTTATTTTTCTTGGAATGTCTTCAAGAAAAAAAATCAATCATGATGAAAAGAAATAAACAGTTGAATCACTTATTTTCCACCTTCGTATGAAAAAATATTCTCACATCTGGGAGAAGAAGGAACAAAACATAAGAATCATTCCAAGAAAAATATGCTAAAGACTCCTAACTTAATCTGAGAATTTATTCAGATTTCAAGAACTAAAGGGAGAAGAAGAAGTAGTAGTAGAAGAAGAAGAAGAAGAAGCAGTGTAAATTCTACTTTTGTGAAAAAATGGATTACTTTTCTTGAGAGTGTGGACTTAAAAACAAGGTGTTTAAGGGAAAACAAGTGACCAAGGAAGCCAAGAATGATTAAGATCTTGTTACGATGGTGTGCGAAGTGAATTATAGGGAGAGTGAAAATGGTTAGTGGTTGGATATCTTCCCAACCATTCATATATGCAAGAATTGTTTTATCTTCAAAATGTATCAAGAAAACAAATGAAATGGCAAATAATCTTCACACCAAGGTAATTAGAAATCACAATGGAATTTAAATTGATGTCTGGATAGGTTCTTATTTTGATTGATGTACTCCATGTATTGGATATGTGTAAAAACCTTGTGTTTGGAGAACTTATTAATAAGAGAGGTTTCAAACTAGTGTATGCGTCGCATATATCTATCCAATACAATAATGATCAATTTATTGGAAAGTGGTACTCTTATAGTGACATGATCAAATCTAATATAACAAATTATATTACTTTTATTTATATGGTTGATATTTTTTCCTTATAGCATTGAAGATTAGGTCACATTAATTATAGAAGTATAAAAAATATGACTAATTCTTGATTGTAAAATTGCTCATTATATTAAATGTGAAATTTATACAGAATCTAAGATAACTATAAAATCGTTTAAATTTATTGAGAGGGATTTTGAAATGATTGATCTTATACATAGTGATGTATATGATATGAAGAGTAATGTCAATTGTGAAGAACATAAATATTTCTTTTATTGACGATTACTATAATTATGCATATACATATTTACTTAAGAGTAAAGATGAAGTATGTAATGCCCCGACTCGGATTTATGGGTTACCCGTAGTTAGTCCTATATAATGTTGCTAGTCCACTTTTATATGGGTTACCCGAGTCGAGCGTTAGGTATGAAGTGCAATGAAACAATCCTATATAATGTTGCTAGTCCACTTTTATTTTAATTAACGTTTCACTTGTTTAGCATGCGATTATAGTTTCAAAATAACTACGTGAGGACCCATAGGGAGAACCCCTAAGTCCAAGTATACATAGCTACTAACGTAAAACTAAAGAAATACTTACCTGTATAACCCTCAAAATACGAAACCGCTCCCTACCTGCCGTAACAAAGCGAGGGTGTGAGCCTATGCCCGGTGGAAAATATACAAATGAAGTGTAGAATCGTACGACAGAAATGAGACACAATAAGTTATGCCCGCGTGCACATGCAATTGCATGGTATACATATACATACATACATATACATAATGCATGAAAAGGCTTTAATTCCAAAAACCTTACTCATCCAGATAAATTTCCCTTGATCTTATAGGGATTTCCTTTAATTACCCTTAGAATTTTCCCACTTTATTTAACACACTCGGTTCAACACTTGAAGCCATTACATTTGATTTATCTGAACACATTCCTTTACCGAAGTCACCCCTTTTAGATTATCTAACGCACTATAGTATTTTTGTTGAAATTCACCCTTATAACACACGTGAACACCATGTAAGAAAATAACTATTTAATCTTTGAAAACCTTTTTACAACATATTCTTTTGTTAATTATGGGTTTAATTGCTTAGGTTGCATAATCACCCATTTACCCACTGACATTTCCTCTTTCCTTACTTTATGTACATTTATCAATTATATATATACTTGTCCATTTTAACCTTTACCGTAACATTTATTTATTCTTTCAAGTTAGGTTGTATTAGAAAATTTTACCACACAACCCATTTCTTGACATGTTCCTATTACTTTTATCTTTTCTCGGAATCTTCTTATACAACATACTTTAATAGGCTCCACACCGCTGGCTATGTGCACCATATGCTCTGGTCAGTGGTGTGGAATTTTCACCCTAGGGCTCCAGGCCCTTCTTGTTTATCTCGCTGTCATTCGAATTCCTTTTAATGTGTTTTAACATTTTGCAAATGTCCACATTACTCACTTTTCCATTTTACATGGTCGAAGCCAAAACCTGGGGTCGCACCCCAATTTGTGTTAGACTTTGAAATTTTACCATTTCATGTCCTTTGCACTTTGACCTTGATTTTATTTCAAAAATCATATTCATTTAGGACCACTTTGTGTAACACCTTTTCAATATTTTTCTTTTATAAAAATGTTCCACTTTAAATAAAATTACCATCTTACCCATTTGTTTCCAAAATCACCTTTTACTCCACTTACACAAGTGTTAATTTCTCAAGAACACTATTAAGTCATACACACTAACTCATTAAGTGTTTTAACACATTAGCACCCTTTTAACCTTGGAGTATTATTTTTCTTAATTGAAAGCATCTTTATTCCATCATTTCCTTTCCAATTTCATAAGTGTTAATTCTGTATAAAATTACTAAGTTATAAAAACTAACTTTCCCATGTTTACCTATTAAAACTTATTCAATAACTTTATTAACAACTTGTTAAACCACACATTTCTTTACTTTATTTATTCAAGAAATCCATTTAAAATTAATACTAATTTTATAAGAAAATACAATTTCTTTCATTTTACATGTAGTCTTACACTTTATCCTCATCACATTTTTAACTCCCTTTTCACACACTTATAAGGACAAGAATTTCTATACTTCTTATTTCATGTTTAAACCTAATAAAATTTTCTTTAAACTTGTTTATACACTTAGTTCCTAAATACTACAAGTTTAAATACATGAGAAGATGGATTTTAAACCTTAAAATCCTATTAAATTAGTTAAACACATTTTTTATTCTAGAAATTCATTATACTTGAAAAAATACATTTCAAGACATAAAAGACATTTAATTTCTTCAAACTCAACAAATGTCTATTTTTCATTAAATCTTCATTTTTGCAGCAATGTTTATCAAAATAAATCAATATTTTCAAACATTTTATTTCATAAAATGTTTAACGCCAATCTTTCTAGAAAATACACTATTTTCATAAAACACCAACTTTTAATATTTCAAAACTTTGAAATATTTACTCATTATTGGTTTCGACAAAATATCATTTTTTCAACATTTTTATTCCATAAAAATATTTATTAATTCTACACTTTAATTTCACTATTTATTCAAATGTACCATACTCATGTAATCTAACTAGAAGACTACAATATGCAAATATTATCTTCATACAAGAGTAAGGTTTTTCCACCTCTAATGGATCCAAAAATGATAGGCATGAAAGTTCTAAGAACATGGGAACCTCCTACCTCCTAAGGTGGCCTCAAGGAGGTTGCCCCACTCCAAAGCACTCTCCATCAAGGTTCCAAGCAAGAACCACCTTCAATTCCATGAAAACCCACCTTCATATTCTCCAAAAATCTTCCCTAACACTACACTAAAATTCATAGGTTTCCTACTATAGTGGTGGAAATTGGTATTTTAGGATTGAATATGGTGGTATATTACACAAATGGAGGTGGAAAGATAGTGAAATGGTGGCGGGTGGAGGTGAAAGACCACCCACCTCTCTCTTTCTCTCTTATTCTATAATTCTCCCAACTCCCAATAAACCCAAATAAGCCAAACAAACCTTAATAAAACCCTCTCAAAGACAAAAAAACCCATTTTTTCCTTCTGGGTTGATCTGAGCTCGACAGTTCAAAGATCTAACGATGGAAGTTATGACAGCGCACAAGGGCAACTCAGATTAAAAACTCGACTTACGTGGTTCGAACGATAAGCCTAGGTTGTTAGAATGACTTAGCCATCTCGTTCGAACTGTAGATTGTGCGACCCTTCACGCGACCTACTACTGTAAAACAGTAGCATATCTTTTGAAGCCCTGCATCTCGTGACCTTTTAATGACCGCCCCTTATTGTTTAAACGATATCCCCTTGTCATTTGAACGACCGCTTTTTCTTCTTTCTTTATTTTTATCAAATTTCACTCTCAATTCTTCTCTAATTATCATTAACTCCTCCTTATTTATAATTCATATAATTTAATTCAATTTGGAAAAGGTATTACAAATGTATTCGAGAATTTTTTTATTTTTAAAGCAGAAGTTGAAAATAAAACAAAATCGAAAAATCAATGTCCTACAATCCGATAAAGGTGGTGAATACTACCGAAATGAATTTATAAATTTTTTTAATACTCATGGAATAATACATCAAGTAATGGCATCATACACACCGCAACAAAATGGAACCATAGAATGGAAATATAATAATTTAGTAGAAATGGCTAATGCAATGTTAATCAGTTTTGGGTTCCCTTTGTCTTTGTGGGGTGAAGAAATTTTATTTGCACTCTATATTCTAAATAGAGTTCATCATATGAAATGTGATTTAATCATAAGCGTAATCTTAAATGTGTGAAAGTTTGGGGTCGTATTGCTTATATAAGAAAAATTGAAACTAAAAGGCCCAAAATTAGGAAACATGAGTTATAAATGTGTTTTTATTGGATACTCTACGAATAATACGACTTATATATTTCATTACTCTAAAACTCAAGAAATTATTGATTTGGTATATGTGAGATTCTTTGAATATCTAAAAAAGTCAAGTATTTTGAATCAAGGTTTGAAAAACAACAATTCGACCACTGACGCCTCACCTTCGAATGTCCCTTCACAACCAATGTCTCATTTGGAATCAACAGATGACGTTGAGCCAAGGAGGATTAAGAGGCAACGAATTAAAAAGAAGTTTGGACCCGACTTTGATATTTTATCTGGTTAAGGGATCTATGAATAAAACATATAATATAAGCAAATTTCTTCTTAATGTGGGAGATGAATTGACTATATTTCATGAAGTGATAACATAAAGGGATGCCCATCTTTTGGAAAGAAGAAATCAATGATAAATTGAACTCAGTTTTGTCAAATAAAACTTGGGTTATTGTAGATCTTCCTCTTAGATAAGAAAGAAAATAATTGGACGTAAATGGATATATAAAAAAATTCGGATGGTTTTATTATTAAATTTAAAGTAAGATTAATTGCTAAAGGTTATAAAATATATTGAATTGATTGTTTTGACAAATATGCACCTGTTGCATGTATCACTTCCATTAGAGTCTTAATATCTCTTACTTCTATTCATAATACATTTATTCATCAAATGGAACTAAATGGATTTTCTAAATGGTGAATTGGAAGAAGTTATTTACATGGAACAACATGAAAGGTGTGTTTTGCCTGGCCAAAAAAAGAATGTATGAAAATTAGTAAAATATCTCTATGACCTAAAACAAGATCCTATGCAATGGTATGAAAAATTTGATAAGATAATAAGATTACACTGTCTTAAAGTAGATGTAGTAATTTTTAAAATGATGTTGGTGCTATTATATGATTATATAAAAATTACATGCTCACATTTGGGTCAGGTCTCAAATTTGTTTCACGAACTAAAAGGTTCTTATCATCATACTTTTATACGAAGGATCTTGGGAAAGCTAGTGGGATTCTAGGAATCAGGAAAGTGAGAAAAAAATAATACGTTAGCATTATCTCAACTTCCCTACATAGAAAAGTTTATTAAGAGATATAATCCCTTGGAACTTAAACCAGTATCCACACCAATGGATCCTAGTGTCAAATCAATAAATAAATATTGGGCATACTATGAATGAACCTAAATATGTTAGTATTATTGGAAGTCATATGTATATAATGCATTTCAATAGACGATACATTATCGACACAGTAGGCATACTATGTAGATTTACAAGTAATCATGTACAAGAGCATTGGAATGCTCTTATAGATTGCTTGGATGCCTGAAAAGGACTATGGAATATGGCTTAGATTATATCTATTTGTATTAGAACTATATAGTGATTCTAGTTGGAATAACCTTGAATCAAAATCCAAGTACACTTCTAGTTGGATATTAACACTAGAAGGAGCAGTTGTTTCTTGGAGATCAAAGAAATAAACATGTGTACCTGATTTAACAATGTCCATATGAGGTGTATGTAAATAAGCATAATGGAGACTTTTATTATTTGATATTTCTTTTCGGAGAGGACCATATCCTACTATTATTATTAATTATAGTAATCATGGTACAATATACATGGTTGAAAGGAAAACCTATAATGGGAAATTACACATTAGTCGAAGACATCAAATTTTTAGGAAATTACTCACGGAAGGAGCAATTACAATCGACTATGTTGAAACAAACAAGAATTTAGCACAAGCTTTGACTAAGGTCTTGTTTGAAATATGATAAATATCACCTCAAAAGGAATGGTACTAAGGTCTATCAAATAAATTAACTATTTGTAATAGGACCCCAACTTATGTCTTGAAAAAATAAGCAAAGTTCAATGTAGTAATAACAAGTTAAATGATAGTTATGTAACATTAGGAACTTATTAGTTCATCAACCAGAATAGGATACATATTGGCCTGAATGGGATACGATTGCATTGTATCCTGAATGTAGTTTTCTAATCTAAACTCCATCATGTCCTCATGGTTCATCAACCAGAATGGGATACATATTGGCCAAAGTAAAACAATCTTGAATCGTGCCTTGTGAAAATTTGAAATCATTTTTTTTGTTTCACTTTTCATTATTTTCTAACATATATATCTGTAAGCCTGAATATATCCAATTTTATGTGACCAATAATACCCGCACTGTAACGCCCCAGCCCGAATTTATAGGTCACCCATGGTCAACCTGATCCCACTAGAGCGTTAGATGTGAAGTGAAATGAAATAACCTACATAATATTACTTATCTAGTTTTATTTAAATACTATTTCACTTGTTGAGCATGCGATTCCAATTTTAAAATCAATCTACGTTAGGACCCATGGGAAGCATCCTCGGAATCCAAGCATACAGAGCTACTAACGTAAAACAAAAAGAAAGTACTTACCTATATAACACTCTAAAAATATGAACCCGCATCCAACCTATCGTAATAAAGTAAGGTTGTGAGCCGAATGCTCAGTAAGAAATACAAAATACAATATAAAATCGAATAGTAAAACGAAGACTCTAGCTCGTTAAATCTACGTGTACGTGAATTTACCATGTATATACCTATATATATATATATATATATATATATATATATGCATGAAACCGTTGGTATTCCAAAAATGTGACTCATCCCGATTAATTAACCTTAATCTCATTAAATAATTTTTTCTTCCTTAACTTGACATTTATCCCTTTATTTAACACACGCGGTTAAATACTTGAAACAACTACACTTTGCCTAATCAAAAACCATTTTTTTCCCAAATAACCTCTTAGATTTAACCAATCCACGTTGGTATTTTCATTAAAAATTACCCATTCAACACATGCAAAAACCGTGTTAGAAAATACTTATTTAACCTTTGAAATATCGTTCACAAATACACTCTTATGTTATTTATGGGTTAAACCTCTTAGGTTGCTTCACCACTCATTTAACCACTATACCTTACCTTTCCATTACCTTATGGGCATGAATCAATTTACACATTTCTTGTCCACTTTTACCTTTATCAGAACATTTATTAACTCGTTCAAGTTAGGTTGCCTTTATACATTTTCACCACACAACCCATTTCTTGACTTGTTTCATATTCCTTTATCTTTTTCTCAAAATCTTCCATAAATGCATTGTGGCCATCCCGATCCGAGCTTGGGCGGCCGAATAGGTCTCGCATCCCGCTCGAGGATGCTTCGACCGTGGTCAGTGTTGGGTAAATGTAAGGAGATAGAGTCGTCAGTCTATTTTGCTCAAAACAGACAAAAGAACATGTCTTGAGTTACAAAATGGGAAGTGTTAGGCATCCATCCCTCCCTTTCGTTCTCTCATGGTCTAGTGTTGTTGTTTTCCTTTACTTCTCCATGACGTGTGTGTGCCTGTATATATAATAGAGATCAGAATCATTCAACTCAAACCATGGGAAAGGTAGAGTGAGGTCATCTATAGGAATGTATCCAAAATAATATATATAGAAAATGTGATTTGTGCGTATATCGTGATATTGATCGTTACTATGAAATGACAATATGTGTTTGGATGAAATTCTAATAAACACAATATGTATATTAATGCAAGAATATGATAAAATGAGGAATTTAGGAAAGTTAGAAAATTGGAATCGAGTCTTAAGTTCTAATCCGAAACGCCTATGTACCCTATAAAGGCATCAAATTCCATATAGTCTGGATGAGGCATGGGGATGGGGTTTATCCCATAGATCCGAACGAGATCGTATTATTTGTGTGTGTGTAGAAAAATATGTTATTAGTTTTAAAAAAGTGCGATGGATAATCGCGTTCGGAATTTATGGGCGTAACCCTCTTTTTGTTTGTTTCTTTTTTTTTTATAAAAAATAAAAGTATGTGAAATATACTAATAAAAATATAGATATTAATGGGTATGAACTAAAGAAGGAACAAGATTACGAATTTAATGAAATTTATGCAAAATAAGGAATTTAAAGAGAGGGGGTGGAATTGGACCTTCTTTGAAGCTTGATATTTGGTCTTGGATGAACTACCTTGAATGTGAGATGAATGTTGGATGAGAGAGAATGTGATTTACTAAATTGGGTATGAAAAGGATGGGAATGTAAACTTGAATGGAACTTCACATGGAGGAACTTCGATGATTTCGAGAGAATGTTGCTGAGATCACTGGTGCTGATGGATCTCAGGTGTTGGTGTCCTTATTAGTGAGGTCATGCCCTAATTTTATAGGGTAAAAGGATTTTAAATAGGCACATCCCTTGTCCTGCCTATCAGCGAGTGACCCTAGACACACTCCTAATAGGTAGGGATCTGGACCTACCAATTGGTAGTCTCGTACAGATTTTCCTGAAAAATGGTCGTAGAATGTAATTCATCGATCTGAATAGTGCATGGGGCATATCGTTAGAAAGGTAATTCAGAGACCTTTAAGAGTCCTTTGGACCGCTCCCGAGTCTGGGAGTTGACTTTGGGTCAAATGTGGCTCGGAAGCACGCATCGATCCTTTGGACGGGAGATCGTTGGACAAAAATGGGTCATTCATCCATATGGTAAGTCAGAATCACGTATGGGGTGAACCATTAAAAATTTAGGAGATGTAATTTGATATTTCAAAGAATTTCGGTTCGGATACTTGACCTTAGTCAACCGGGGCCCAGAAGCTCCCGGTGACCTGTCGGAGTAAAATAGATCGTTTGTCCGTATCATAAGTTAGAATCGCACAAGAAGCGGACTGTTGGAAAGGTTATTCAATGACCTCCAGAGATTCATTCAGTTTTAGTGGAGCAGAAGAGTTGACTTTGGTCAAACTGAGTCTGGGTGCGTCCAATGGCTTCCGAATCAATTTTTAGGGGAAAACTGATCATACATCCGAACAGTTATACCGTTTTAAGCTTGGGACAGTTCGTTGGATAGGGGTTTTAGTTACCTTCAAAGATTCAGAGAGATTTTTCTCTGACAATGAAGTTGATTGGGGGAAAATTGGGGCCCGAGAGGGCCTGATGTCCTTTAGATCGATACTCGAAGTGCGACCTAGGGTTTTTAGTGAAATGGGGAAGTCTAGGGACCTAAGGAGAGACTTAGGGGGTCCTATAATGTGGTTTATACACAACCCCTCAACAGGTGAGTTTGGAATAAGAGAAAGCCTTCGAATAGACACCACATGATGCTTTTGGAAAGATGTCGATTCTCCGAACCTAAGGGACGAGGATAATCGATTTAGAGGGTCAAGGTCGATTCTGAGGACCTACGTGGATGCTGGGGATGGACGATTCTGAGGACCTAAGAGGGGCTGATGACTGAGGTCAAAGGTAGGGAGTGACCAATCTTGTGGGTTGAGGTCAATTCTGAGGACCTACGTTGTAGCGACCAATTCTCTAGGTCGAAGCCAATTGTACGGGTTTAGGAGATAACCAACTCTCTAGGTCGAAGACACTTCTGCGGGCTTAATAAAAGGGTGACCAATTCTGAGGATCAAAGCCAATTCTGAGGGATTAAGTAGAAGCTACCAATTCTGAGGGTCGAAGCCAATTATAAGGTATGAAGTAGAAGCGACCAATTCTGTGGGTCAAAGCCAATTCTGAGGGCTTTACTAAAAGTGACCGATTTCGTGGGTCAAAGACAATTCTAAGGGCTTAAGTAGAAGTGATCAATTCTATGGGTCGAAGCCAATTCCTAGGGATTAAAATAGAGATGACCAATTCTAAGTGTCAAAGCCAATTATAGGGCTTAAGTAAAAGGGTGACCAATTTTGAGGGTCAAATCCAATTCTGAGGGCTTAAGTAGAGGTGAACAATTCTGAGGGTCGAAGCCAATTCCGAGGGCTTAAGTAGAGGCGACCAATTCTGAGGTTCGAAGTAAATTATGAGGGCTTAAGTAGAGGCAACAATTTCTGTGGATCGAAGCCAATTTTGTGGGCTTAAGTAGCGGTGGCCAATTCTGAGGGTCGAAGCGAATTCTGTGGGCTTAAGTAGAGGTGACTAATTTTGAGGGTTAAATCCAATTATAAGGGCTTAAGTAGAGGTGACCAATTCTTAGGGTCGAAGAAAATTCTAGAGGCTTAAGTAGAGGCGACCAATTCTGCGGGCTTAAATAGAGGTTACCATTTCTATGGGTCAAAGCCAATTATGAGGGCTTAAGTAGAGGTGACCAATTCTGCAGGTCAAAGTCAATTTCGAGGGCTTAAGTATAAGCGACTAGTTCTGAGGGTCGAAGACAATTTTGAGGGCTTAAGTAGAGCTGACCAATTTTGTGGGTTAAAGCCAATTATGAGGGCTTAAGGTAGGGGTGACCAATTCTGAGAGGTGGAGCCAATTCTGCGGGCTTAAGTTTTCTTGGGAAAATTTGGAGACTCCATTATGGATATGCATTTTTTAGTTCCACTGGGTATTTGGGGAATCATTTGATTTTAGGTTCCACTGGGGAAGAGAAAATGATCTGAGGGTCAAACATTTCTCAGCTGGGGAATTTATGGTGTCCTTTTGAGACGTTACTGGGGAGACATTAAATTGATTTTGGGAATTCTTCTATGGAGATAAGAGTCCTACGAGTGGAATGAGTGTGGTAAAAAAAATCTTGGTAAAAAGGGTTCTAAAATCCAATTGGCAAATTTGGGAATTTTCTAGGAATTTTAAGATTTTTTGGCATTTTTGGGGGAATGTTTGCACGAAATTTTATAGTGGGTACCGACCATCATGGTTGGAAAGTTGCCAAACGACAGTGGTAAGGTGTTTGGGGGTACCTCGATCAGGTGGAGGGCGATTGTCGACTGGTGGGTGGTAGGTAGATGCCGATCGGTATGCCCCTTAGCCTCATATAAAAGGGGGCGGGTTCTCCTAATTTTTCACAACTTTCTGACTTTCCTTCTTCTACAATTACCTTATGCAAATCATTATAACATTCCAAAGTCATATATGGTTAAGTTATTAATTAGAGCAACACACATGGCATGGCTTTGATGCTGACGATTGGGCAGGCTTGGAAGGAAGGCCTAGGGAGCCCCTTGCTTTATGCAGCGAAAACTCTTTTGATTCATTCGATCCAGTGGAAGATGATTGGAATCTCTTATGCGAGCCTCCATGTCATCTCTCTTCTAGGTTGGTGAATCCTGGAGACTATGTAAGTATTGATGACTTTTGTCATTCTCTTCCTTTTTTTCTCGACGAGATTTCCTCATTTCTTGAACTTGACAAAGTTTTTTTGCTTTTTTCTTTTAACAGTCTGATGTTTCTATGTCTACTATGCATGTTCAAGGGACATCAGGGCTTAAGGATGCTTGGGAGAACCTTCCATTTGTGGTACGTTGAATGGTGTCATCAGCTGGTTTTAATAGACTTGCATTTGCTCTGGATGAGACGCCTCGTTCTACGGATGTTATCTATGCTTTGGGGGAGAGGTGGTGGGACACCACCCACTCCTTTCATTTTGGCTTTGGGGAGATAATGGTGACTCCCATAGACGTCCAGCAGTTGCTGGGGCTGGATTGCGAGGGGGTGCAGATTGAGGAGGATAGGACTCTGAGGGTGACGTCGGAGGCAGGGACAACGACATTGGGTGACGTAGAAAGGGTAGTCTCTGGGGATTCTCTTCTCTTGTCTCTTTTGAAAGAGTTAATACTGCAAATGAGTATTGATGAGAGTGATGAGCGGCAGGTACGACATATGGCTCGTCTATTTATTTTTTTGGTGTTGGGGTGTTTTCTGGTGGCAATGAGTGGCGATGTCATCCATTTGTGATTTTTTCCATTCTTGAGGGTGTTTTCGGACATCCGTCTTTATGACTGGGGGAGCCTCACCTTGGCGACCCTTTATTATTCTCTTGATGCGTTCACCTGGTGCTGCCGATAAACTTTTACTAGTGCCACGTATCTTCTTGAGGTATACTTTATTTTTCGCATTTTTCTTTCTGCATTCGCATTTTCCTTTATGCATTTTATTCTTGATTTCTTAATTGTTAACCTTTTGCAGATGTGGTTCTATGAGGTGATTGGTTTTAACACCCAATTGATAGCTTTAAAGGACGAATCTATTGGGGACTTCTGTCGGATGTATCGGTGGTGAAAGTCTAATTGGCAATCGAAGAAGTCCCTTTCTCTAGAGATAGTGCATCAGGTCTTAAATGGCCTAATGAGTGAGCGGGTAAGTCCCTTTTTTTTCTTGAGATTGTCTTTCCTTTGATGATTTTGTATTGATATTGATCTTTTGATCTTGCTGGGTAATTTACAAGTGACCTTCTATCCCTGGGGGATGGCTATCCAGCATACGGGATTGATTGGGGGACATGCACAGATGTGGCGTCTGCTAACGCATGAGTTTGGATACTCTTGGTACCTCGGGGAGAGAGTAGTCTGAAAAATTATGGAGGATGAGGTTGCGATGCCATCGATAAATCCCCCGGTGTATATGAGGCGAGTGCATAAGATGTCGAACAATGTGCGAGTAGCAATGATAATGGGTGAGCCTTACTCGTTATATACCCACACGGCGGTGATGTATGGCTATATGGACTTTGTGTCGAGCTGGTTGATGCCGCCCAACATATTTGGCGTAATGCCTCTTCCCCTAGAGGGCTCGAGTCGATAGGTGGGGTCCTCCCACAGTGCAGCGGTGTGACGAAATCAGCGACAATGACAACATTGGAGGCTCCCTTTGTACGATTGTTCTCGCCTAGTTATAATATTTGGAGGGCTGATGGTGGGTCGTGCGTATGCTGCACCATCCTAATGTGATGGACCCAAAGGATTTGGGCTTGACAGAGGAGGTCCTTCGACTTGAGGTATACTTTTTATCTCTTTGTCTTTTGATTTCCTCATGTCTTCCTTTGCCTCAGACTGACTGATTTGCTATTTTCTGCTTTCTTTTGCAGCACATCCGGGTCTCCACCACTTGGCTGAGAGATATTAGGGATTGGATATCTTCGATGACTGCCCACATTCAGGATATGATTTTGGTTCCTTCTTATTTGGTGCCATCTGCCTTGTTTGAGGAAGGGTCGAGATCGGGAAGTGGTGGCATATCGTCTCGTCGCAGAGGGAAGAGAGCGCGCCGCAGGGAAGGAGGCTCTTAAAGAGAGAGAGAATGAGAAGAGAGAAAGAAAAGATAAAGAGTGGTTGTAGGTGAAGAAAGACAGAAAATGTGAGTTAGAGAAAGATAAAGTAGGTGGGTTTCGGTTGAGTTCAGTTGTATTTCCTTGTTTTTCTGTAAAATTAATGTAACACAACAAATATCTACGCAAATGGAATGAATTTTTTGTTAATTTTTTTCTTTTTTTACTGACTAATGCACGTGATCTTTTTGCTTTGTTGCTAAGACTGTAAAAAGAATTAAAAATGATTGGAGAAAGTCTTTATTTAAAATGGGATAAGTAAAAAAGGAGATTTGAATTCCCTTAGAATAAAAATTATTTTTATTGAGTTTTTTGGTTTTGACAAAAAAGGAAAAAGGGGATTTTCCCCAAAATAGAGGTTTGCCGATCGGCATGACCCCTGTCCTGTCTATCGGCATGTCAGTCTAGTCTAATCAATCCAAGGCTTTGATTGCACTTTCTTTAATTGTTTGGTACTTGGTGGGGTAAGCTTTCCTCTGATTTCTGCAGGTTTTCTTGTCTTGTTTAAGAGTTTTCAAGTATAAATAGGGGTGTGGATGGAGCTTTTCCTTCACATTTCCACATTCCTTCTCCTTTACATTCTTCTTTTCTTACTATCTTCTTATTTTGTGATATGACTCTCCTTGGTAGTGTTGAGTTTGCGAACTACCTCGAAACCTTGGAAGCAATGTGTTCCTACAATGCTGACTATGATGCTTTCAACATGCGACGAGTCTCTTTGTGGTGCAAATGGTCCATAGAGTGGAATATATTAATGGCGGCAGTTGATTTCTGGTACCCCTAAGACCATGTCTTTCACTTCGGGTTAGAAGAAATATGTCTGACCTATGGAGAGTTTTTTGCCATATTGGTGATAAATCCCAGTGTTGGAGCGGCTATGCCTGAGTTTTCCTGCTCCCCCTAGTGAGCTATTGGTTGGACTTCTCCACAGTTCACTTTCAGCATCCAGGTCGTTGGTCACAAGAGGAATGATTTCTCTTCCTACAGTGTTGTATTTTGAGTATTTTTAGGATGTCGACGATGCTGGTCACACTGGGGCCGTTTTCTGGGCCCGATTTCAAAAATTTTATTGGTAACTGGGGAAGTACTGGTGGACCCCCAACTTGCAAATATTATATCCTAGAAGTCATACCGTCATAATCCTATGGCGGAGATACTGATGGAGACTTTGAATGGTATGGATGCCTGACGACAAGGTCATTTCGTATTTCTGAGGGGTAACCTTATAATGCTGTTCATTTGGGTGTCAAAGAGGTTTTGTATGGCAGTCCCAACTGAGCATCCTTTGTCGGCGGTGCCAAACTTTTTCTCGCGCTATTTCATCAGTGTAAGCCTGGACATCAAGAGTTGGGAAAACTAGTTCGCAGAGCATGGGGATCGAAGCTTGTGGTGGTC
The DNA here is from genome assembly GCA_949130495.1 of Sambucus nigra. Classification (NCBI taxonomy): domain Eukaryota; kingdom Viridiplantae; phylum Streptophyta; class Magnoliopsida; order Dipsacales; family Adoxaceae; genus Sambucus; species Sambucus nigra. The sequence continues at coordinate 119,450,554 of OX422223.1, forward strand.
AGTGTCTTGGTGGGGGGAGCTGTTGCTCATTCTAGAACTTGGAGAATACCAGTATGTTTGGTTAGTAGGCCTTCGAAAAACCTCTTTCCTGTAGAGGATATGATAGAGTGTATGCACATGCGGCTTGGCTCTTTATGGGGGAATCGCCGACCATCATCTTGTCCTTCACAGTCTGCTGGGCGGGTCTGGCATGTCTCAGGGGACTACATGAAGTGGTTGTGGAAAAAATTAGTGGACAAGATGCTAGCTGTGGATACTGGGCAAAGGTGGTTTATTGTATTTGACACCATGGAGGTAGGTGTTGTGGTTTTCCCCAAGCTAGTTCGGGCTTATCGCTTTATGAAGTGTCTGTGGCACTCCATTCAAGCAAGGGAAGGTTGGGGACCCCAGGAGGTAGGTGAGGATGGAAATAGTTCCTTTGGCATCTGTGAGTAGGATATGTGAAGCTTCTATAGTTCTTCTATGTTTGGGAATAATTTGGGGGTTATTTTTAGGAGTAGTGGGACTTACTTTTATTTTCATTTTAGGAAGGTAGGAGTAGGCCGATAAGGGAAGTCGTTTGACTCCCTATACCGATGTAATCGTACCGAAATTTTGAATAATGAAATAAATGAGTTTTTAATCATCTAGTTGTGCCTCTTGATGAGTTTTACATTTGAATTATCTATACCAATCACTAAGGCATACATAATACTTTTGTTCATGTATAAGTTAAAATGAACCGTCGTTCTCAAGGATAATAAAAGAATAACATTTTGTGGAAAAAAGGGGCCATGATCATGTAAAATGGATGAGCTGCTACGTACCTCTGAGGGTGTTAATTTTTTTTGAAATTCAGTTTTGCAAGAAAATTTTTTTTTAGAGGATCAGGCCCTACATAGTTCTGAATAGGGGGAAATGATTTTTATTTTTATTTTTTAGAATAGAAGAAAGATGAGAAGAGTCATAGCGCATCGAGATTTCTGACTAGGGATATAATTTCTTGAGAGGTACATGTTGAGTGGATGCAGCATTTCATTTCCATCAAGGTCGGTGAGCATAGCAGCGTCGCCGGACATGATCTTCTTCACAATGTAGGGGCCGCTCCAATAGGGCTTGAATTTCCCTCTGGGGTCCCAGATGTGCTCTAGAATTTCTTTAAGAGCTAAGTCCCCTTCTCAAATATGACGATCATTAACTCTCTTGTTGAATGATCGTGCTATACGACGATGGTATCCTTGTATGTGATATAGGGCCTTTAGCCTCCTTTCATCCAAGAGTGACAACTCATTGAGACGGCTTTGATGCCAGTCTTCCTCTCTGACCTTACTTTCTAGCATGATGCACAATGAAGGGATTTCCATCTCCACAGATAGGACTGATTTCATACCGTAGACTAGAGAGTAAGGGGTAGCCCCATTAGAGGTTCGAACTAAAGTGAGATAGCCCCAGAGGACGTAAGGGATCCTGTTGGGCCAGTCTCGATAACTCTCGGCCATCTTGTTGATGCTGGCTTTGAGGTTCTTATTATCTTCTTTAACTGCTCCATTGGTTTGAGATCAGTATGGAGAAGATTTGTGTCTCTTAATCCCATACTAATCAACCACCTCTGTAACTTCTACCTCGAAGTGTAACCCGTTATCTGATACCAGCTCGTATGGGACCCCATATTAGCAAATGATGTTCCTTCGAATGAACTTGGACACTTTCTTGGCATTCAGCATTGCGTATGATTCAGCTTCGACCCATTTGTTGAAGTAATTAATGGTAACCATAATAAATTCATGTCCATTGGAGGCTTTGGGCATAACCTTCCCAATGATGTCGATGCCCCATGTGGAGAAAGGCCAGGGAGAAGTCATTTTTTATAATTCCTACGGAGGCAAGTATTGTAGGTTGGAAAACTGCTGGAATTTGAGGCATCTTCGAATGTAGGCTATGTAATCCCGAACCATGGTAGTCCATTAGTAACCTTATCGAATGATTTTCTTAGCAAGCATATAGCCGTTTATGTGGGATTCGCATTCTTTTCTGTGGATTTTTTGCATCATCTCTCTAATGTCAGCTCCTGCGATGTAGTGCAAATGGGTTCCATCGAAGTTTCTCTTGAATAATGCTTTATCATAGGCAATATACCGGCCAACCAATCTGTAGAGGGTTGCTCAGTATGTCTTATTAGAACCTTGGGGATACTTTCCATTCTTGAGGAGGCGCTAAATATCATAGTAGCTGTAGCTGGCTATCTCGGGATCTTCTTCTGTGATGAGATCAATGTGGTAGCAGTGGGTTGGTTTATCTTAATTTTGGATAAGAAAAGGGCCATGGTTATTCCTTCAAGAATATTGATCATAGAGGCTAAGGTAATAAAGGCATCAGCTAGGTTATTCTTTGCTCGAGACGGGTAGTGGGAAGTGATTTCTTAGAATTGGTAAGCTAGCTCTTTTAAGTGCGCATGGAAGGGTAAGAGTTTCTCTTCCTTGACATTCCATCTTTTGAGTCTTGACCGTGATGGGGGTTGAATCCCTATAGACATCGAGGTATTGTATTCCTTTCTTGAGGGCAAATTTGAGGCCTACCGTTCATGCCTCATATTCAGTCATGTTATTGGTGTAAGGAAAATCCAGCTTGATGGAAATAGGAGTGTGAGAGTCATCACGGGTATTTAGGAGTATCCTAATTCCATACCCATTCTTGTTGGAAGAACCGTCAAGAACATTTTCCATCAAAGGCCTTTTTGGGATCTATAGACGATATTCTTATTTGGGAATTTGAAAATCTAGACATCAGCTTCTTCTATAAGGTAGTCAGCAAGGTAATCAGGGATGTGGACCTTCTTTTCATGGCTTTCTGTGTGACATACACAATATCAAACTTGGTTAAAAGCATAAACCAATAGGCCATTCGGCTGGACAAAGCAGGTTTCTCGAGAAAGTAATTGATAGGATTAATTCTGGATATAAATTCGATAGGAAAGGAAAGCATGTAGTGCCGTAGCTTTTGGATGACCCAGACAAGGGAGACACATTCTTTCTCCAAGGCTGTGTAGTTAACTTCGTACCCGACCAACTTGCAACTGGTGTAGTATATAGCTCTCTTTTTGTGGGTTTTTTTAAGGTATTGGGATAGCAAAGCCCCATCTGCGGTATCTGTTGCGGTTTGGTAATAGAGTCTCCTGTGGCATGAGTATCGGGGGTCGGATTAGGTATTGCCTTATTCGATCAAAGGCTTCTTGGAAATCTTCATTCCAGACTTTGGTCTAATCCTTTAAGAGGAGTTTGAAGATGGGATCACAAATGGAAGTTAGATGGTAGATGAATCAGCTGATATACTCCCCGAATTTCTTTCTTCATTCGGGGTGGTGGCATCTCGAGTATGACTTTCATCTTAGCAGGATCTGCTTCTATCCCTTTATCACTAATCATGAATCCCAAGAGTTTTCCATTGGTAATTTTGAAGACACATTTTTGTGGGTTAAGTTGTATCTGGTATTTCCATAGTCGTTCGAAGAATTTTCGGAGAGAGGGAACATGACCTTCCCTAGTCTTAGACTTGATGATCATATTATCCACATAAAACTTAACTTCCTTGTGTATTACATCATGCAAGATGGTTATGGTAGCCCTCTGTTAGGTATCCCCTGCATTTTTTTAGACCAAATGGTATAACGGTGTAGCAAATGATTCCCCAAGGAGTGATGAATGCGATTTTCTCTTGATGATTTGGGCGCATCTTGATCTGATTACATCCAGTAAACCATCAACGAATGACTTGAGAGCATGACTGGTCATGTTATCCACAATCATGTTGATATTGGGTAGCGGGAAATCATCCTTTGGAGAGGCCTTGTTCAAGTCTCAGTAGTCAACACACATACGAACCTTCCCTCCTGATTTTGGCATGGGTACGATATTGACTAGCCATATGAGATATTCGTTCACATGAATGAAACCCACGTTCAACTATTTGACCACTTCTTCTTTAACTTTGAGCGACCATTTGGTGCCGAGCTTTCGTAGTTTCTATTTGACTGGTTTTCATTCTGTGAGAGTGGGAATATCATGCTGAGTTATCTCAGGGTCGATACCAGGCATGTCATCGTAGGACCATATGAAGAAATCCATAAATTCCTTTAGTAATTGCTCAAGTTGCGCGTGCTTATGCTCGTTAAGGGAACCCTATCCTAATCTCGCACAGTTAGCTACTAGATATGAGATTAATAAAAATAGTTTCTTCTTCATTAACTTGAACACGGTTATGTTATTTGTTATTAACCTTATTTAGATCAATTAGGAACTGTTCATTTATAAAGTCATCATTATCATCAAGGGTTTGATTATATTTAAGACAATTAATGTAAGGCACAACAAGATACTCAAAATCTTCATTTATTTCATTTATAGGAAAAACAACATTGAGAACCTCATCAAAGGAGGTTTTGATTACATCAAAGTTAGGAGTAACAACAAAAGAAGGGGAAATGGGATAAACATCAGGGTTAAGTTGAATATCAGTAGGTGGAACAGGTGCACCATTCCAGTTAAGGAGAGGTGCATCAGCAACTTTGATCAGACGGGATGGATCCAACAATGTCGCCCCTGAGTAGATCATGAAGAGTGTTAGCCCCAGTATCGGCAAATCAAATGAATCCTCGGAGTCACTTACCTCGGAATCTCTAGTATAAAATATGGTTTTTTTCATGAGTGGTTGCACTTGATGCTGGGAACCCTTGGCTGATGAGTAGCTGTCTTGGAAAAATATTTCCATTCCAGGTTTAATTTTCTTATCCACATGATCGTTCCACGTTTCAGGAAAGACGCAGAAGGGGAAATTCTCACCTTCTCTGATGAATCTTTCATTCAAGGAATCTTTTGAGACAATTTTGGCACTTTCTATCCTTCTCTTCAGTCGAGGTTGACGGATCATTCTGAGTTCTTCTAACGGTTCATAGCCCAGGCCACAGGCAGGAAAGGCCTTTTTTAACACAATGGGTTCAAGGATCCCCTGTTCTCATTGTCCTAGCCCCAGTTCGGGCATGAAGTGCATGTTCTTGAACATCTGGATTACATTGATGTTTCCATGGGGGTTATATTCTGGGCAAACCCTATATCTGAAATCGTCCCTTGTTGGGAGTAGAAGTGGTTCAGCTCGAAAACCCAACAAAAGCATATCATTTGTCCCGTGTTATATTTTAAGTACTGGATTACTGGTGCTTGCATTCTCTGTATTATCGTCGTCGCCCAAGATGGCGATGACCTGCCTGTTGGCGAAGAATTTTAATTTATAATGAAGGGAAGAAGATATCCCATTGATGCTATGGAGCCATGGTTGTTCGAGTGGCAAATTGAAATAGGCTGGGATATCAATGATTTGGAATTCAACAACCACAATTGCAAGATCTATTGATCCCATTACCTCTCGACAGTTATTATCGTAGGCACATATGAGAACAGAGGTTGGAGCAAGGTCTCTCACTTTCAATCCCAAACAATTAAGGGTCCTAAATGAGAAAACATTAAGAGTTGATCCATTATTGACAAGAGAGAGTGGGATAATTTTTCCTATGACATTGACAGAGATGTTGAGAGCATAATTATGGTTTGGTCCAATCGTGGGGATTTCTTCTTCGGAGAAGGAGAGCATTCTAGTAGAGGTCAGGGATCTGAATAGATTCACTGCTTCTTCTAGCGTGGTTAAGGGAGGAACTGTGGGTCCTGTGAGTATCTTGATCAAGGCATATCAGTGTAGATGGGAAGACATAAAAGGTCCCCATAAAGTTTTGTTAACTTGGGTTTTCTTTAACTGATCGAGGTTCTTGCTCTCCTCGAGGTTCATGTCTAGCATACGAAGATTCCCAACACCCTTTCCTTTGCCAATTTCTGATGGTAGTAGGCTTGGGTTTTGATAATGCCTCCCCAACCTGGTTATATGGTTCACAGAAGAAGGTAAAAATAGAAACCCTATTTCTTCGTCGATCTCGGGTTGTTTATCCACCTTATTGATTTCTCCTAGCATCTCCTCAAATGATATCATCCCGCATATGCTGACTATTAGACTAACCTTTTCTAACTCATCAAAGTTATCCCCCATCTGGTGGCAATGATATCGTATTTCCATGAAAATTCAATGCACTCCATAACTTCAATAACCTCATCGTATAAGTCCTCCCATCTGGCAGGGAGATGTAAAAGCGAAGGGACTAGGAGCCCTTATAGTTTCAGAGCATCGAGTAACTCAGATATACTATAAATATTACGAGGGTCCAATGGTTTGATAAGGTTTTGGCTTAAGAGGGCCTGGTAAACTTTGGAGAGAGAAGCATGAAGCTCGGTGTATTCCTTTCGGATTAGGTTAGGGCGGCTTTCTGGTGCCCATAAAGTTGCAGATTGAGAGATGTTGTTGATGGTTAAAACTGTGGTACTGACTGGTTTTCAAACTTTCTAGGAGTGAATTGTCCAAATACTTTCTTCGGTTCAACTTTTATCTTGGCAAGGCCTTCTTCGATCTCCACTCCTGTTTCTCAAAGGGCCCAGAAAGAAGGGTAGTATTTTCCTCCCATCGTTGCTCGGACATGGGGTAAGAAGTTTTTCTTTACAATGATGACTTGTTACTTTTCGAAAGGTCGGTCGGTCATAGTGGATGCTTTTCTCTCCACCTTGCTATGAAGTTACTGACTGACTCCCCAGGATTCTGCTTGAGCAACCCTAAATCATGGAGGGTAACCTCTAACTCCTCATTGTATTTGTACTATGATATGAACTCGTAGGTAACATCTTCCCAACTGTGGATTCTGGACACTTTGAGAGATAAGAACCAACGAAGAGCGCAATCATTCAAGGTCTGTTGGAATATTTGACCATTATTTCCTCTGAGGTCCCTAGGAGAGTCATGTCTCGGTAATAACTATGGAGATGAAAATTAGAGGTCCACTACCCCCTAACTTCTTGATATTGGCCATCTTAAACTTTTCTGGTAACCTGACTTTAGGATATAGAGACATATGGGTGTAGTCTATGTAATTCCTAGAGAGTCTGACTTGGTCTAATTTTTTGGTCAACATCTTAAGGTCCTCTTTGACCTTATTCAATTCTTCCTCCTTCGGATGAATGGTCACGGGTAAGTTAGCCCTTGGATGGGTAAGATTCGGCATAGGAAGCTGGGCTGGCGACGACCCATTAGCAAGAGGAGCACATAGAGCGTGCTAGTATTCCTAGGGAACCCAAATAGACTCAGGTACAAGCAGACCCATGGCAAGGGGAAGAGGACATCGGGCTCTTTGGGATTACGAATTCGGTTTTGTTTCATCTTATGAACCTCGGTTTGAAGTTTGTCAATCTTGGCAGTAACGTGGGTTAGGACCGTTAACAAATTCGGCTGCACATTTGGCATCTGGTTTGTGTTATCCATGGAAAGTGACTCAGAGGAAGTAAGGGGACTGACGGAGCTTTGGGGAGATTTGACGGAAGACCAAAGCCAATAGGGAGCCAGGCCAAGCGTATACGATTGACCTGAGAAGGAAAAAAATTGGGATTTATTTTTGGAAAAGAGGAAAGAATATTATTGACATTTTTGGAAAAGATGAGGACAATATTTTTTTGGGTAAAGGGAGGGAAATATTTTTTGTATTTTTGATAAAAAATGAAAAATGTTTTTGGACACTTTTAGAAAGGAAAGAAGGAAAAAATGAGAGATGGGTCTCAGCATGATTATTATTATATTTATTTAGTTCTCACTTATTAGGTTTCCCTAAATGCAAAAAGAGAAATTCCAGACGAGACCTGAACCTGGAAAAAAATTGGGTTTGAAAAATATGAAAAACTATGGTTGGACTTGTTACCAGGCTCATGGGTAGGGTCCCGTTTTAAAAATTATGCAAAAATTTAGGCGGCATACCAACCTGACATTTTGGCAGAGTTTCAGGTTGAAACCGAAAAACTAAATATGAGTGCCCTAGGTTTGACACATATATGTGGGTATGCAGTTGTTGGGTTAATTGGAAGGTATTCCCCCCTTTGGCATGACTTCCACGATATACGTCTTGCTTTTGAGGGCAATCCGTACGTGTGGACAAGTCATTTGATATACATGAGTGTACCTGAATTGCCTCACTATATACCTCATGAGGACAATACGTGTGAGAGCGAATTCGATATACTCGATGTATGTGAATGAGTTCCCTATGATATACCTCCCGTCATGATTTCGAAAAAATGGTATGATGCGGGGGGAACCGTTTGATATACGTTGAAGGTACTTGGCTAATGGAAGATGAGAGTCATATCGCTTAGGCTAACTACGACCTGCCAGACCAACGCCCATCACGAAGTGACTCCCTAGTTGTGGGACATAATTTGGTCAATAGCAATGCACTTTGGTGATGTAGTGTGTAACGTGCATGATTCTTGATTATTATTTTATGGAGAGAGTATTTTTATTGATGAGCATCATGCTAAGCAGGGGGATGATGTATAAGTAAGTAAATTTATACCAAGCATGGATATGTGAGAGTGAGTGGTGTGTAATTATCTAAATGTCAGTGTGTGGTAGTGAACCTAAGCATGGATCAACTGCAAGTGGTGTGTGAGAAGTGTGAATGAGCATGGATATATACAAGTGTGATAAGTGGAGGTGTGTGTTAGTGACACCTAAGCATGGATTTCTAAGTGGTGTGTGCAACATGGGGATATAAGTGATCCTAGGTGCACATGGTGTGAAGTGTCCATGGAGAATTCCTACAAGTGTGTGAGTGAGTAGTGATACAAGTATGAGGTATATGTGCAAGAAATAATGGAGGAGAGAAAGGGTACATACAGGTAGGTGCATACGCACACAAGAAAATATAACACCCATGCAGATAGAGTCTATCCCTCTTATGAAAAAAATCCCCAGCTGAGTCGCCACTGTGGCCATCCCGATTCGAGGTTGGGCGACTCGGATAGGTCTCGTGTACCGCTCGGGGACGCTTCGACCATCGTCAATATGGTGTAAATTTAAGGAGATAGATTCATAAGTCTATTTTTCTCAAAACAGACAAAAGAATATGTCGCCGCCTTGAGAGGACAACATCAAAGACAAACTTATGCATACTAAACCAATAGTCCGAAGGTTCGGGGGTTAAGTTACGGAATGGGAAGGTGTTAGGCTCCCATCCCGCCTTTTGAGTATCTCACGGGCTAGTGTTGTTGTTTTCTTTTATTTCTCTGTGAAGTGTGTGCGTGTGTATATATAATAGAGATCATAATCATTCAACTCATACTATGGGAAAGCTAGAGTGAGGTCATCCATTGCAATGTACCCAAAATAATATATATAGAAAATATGATTTGTGCGTTTATCGCGATATTGATCGTTATTATGAAACGACAATATGTGCTGGATGAAACGCTAATAAACGCAATATGTATATTAATGCAAGAATATGATAAAAATAAGGAATTTAGGAAAGTTAAAAAATTGAACTCGAGTCTCGGGTTTTAATCCGAAACGCCAACTAGCTTATAAAGGCATCAAAGTCCACATAGTTCGGATGTGGCATGGGGGTGGGGTTTATCCCATAGATCCGAACGGGATTTTATTGTATGTATGTGTGTAGAAAAATATGTTTTAAGTTTTAAAAAAGTGCGATGGATAATCCCATTGATGGGTATAACCCTATTTTTTTTTATAGAAAATAAAAGTATGTGCAATATACTAAAGCTCGACACCTCATCAATCCAATGACCCAAATCGTGATAGCACACAAGAGAAACCCGATTTAAAATTTTCTATAATGCTTGTCCGAATGAGAATGGCCTCTCGTTTGAATTAGAAAGACATCTCGTTCGAACTAGCCTTTGAACGACCTTCTAACGAGTCTGTTCAGATATGTAGTTGGGTCTCGTTCTATCTCTTGTTCGAACGACCTTGGGTCTTTATTCGAATGACCTTCAACTCATTCGAACCACACTTTTCCAAATTTTCTCAAAATTTTCACAAAAACTTCCGATAATCGTCATCAAGACTCCAAAAACAATCAAATGTAGATATAAACCCAATCATAATGATTCAAATCTTGATATTTTCACATTATTACAACTTATGCAGGAAAAATAATGAAATATTGGGCACGGGTATTACATTCTTCTCTCCTTAGGAAATTTTATTCTTGAAATTATAGATCTGTGAATTCATCAAATCTATGGGGTTTACTGACTCTTATACTAAGTCATAGGAATCCTGTATGACTAAACCATAAAGGTCCTCAATAAATAAAACACATCACATGCACATACACAAGGGTTGTCACCAAGGCTCCACATGCGACATGCTCTAACGCTCACCATCACACCAACCATCAATGTAGCATAACCATCTCCAAGTCTCCACTCTCTATATGACCATGCTTAATCAATTCCTAGGACTACCTTGTTAATACCCAAAGCATAATAGTGCCTCTATCAAGTGACACTCTCTAGTGATCGATACTTACCTAAGAGTGAACCACAATACAACCAATCATTAAATTCATCTCCAAGAATCATTTTCACTATTTGGACTACATATCCCGCATCCCCACAATTTTTGGGTCATCCTGGCTACACATTTTCACCAGAGCTTGATACTAACTTTATATAGCTAATTACTCACTCTAAGGAGTAACATAACGACCAAATCATCATTGTGCACTCTGCTGACACCTTTCGCTACATCACTCTAATGACCCTAGTATTACTCTAGGCATCTCACTTTGGGGCAATCACTTGAGTATCACACCAATCCACTCAACGTGCAAAAGTAACACTGCATGATAAGTTTCCTCTAGTTCTAACACTATACAATTTCCTCAACTCACCGTCCTACTCTATATGGCCAGAGCCTCTGACTTCTATATTGTCCAGTCCTAAGGTCCCTAATCCTAAGAAAAGAAAATAGTATGAGTAAACCGTGCGAACAAAAGCGCGACTACCTGCACACAAACTTTGTTCGATAGCAAGGACACCCCATGCTAGGTCCACTCGCACTTTACTAGGCTTAATCGCCCCATACCATGATATGGTACCGATCTGAGCTACCATATTCGTGGGAATATCAATCCTCGATTATCAGAATTGAAATGAATACACACACAAGAGTCAAAGGAATGAACAACCATTTTTCGAGAATACCTTCCGTACGTGTCAGATCATGGTTTATGGAAAGAAAACCTACACTTCCTGGTTTGAAGTTTACGACATTCTCACCAATACCAACTTAGCCACACACCCTGGCTTGAGTCACAAATAGTGATGAATTAAATCACAATCACATATCCTCCACAAGATGAAAGTAACATATGAACATGTACTCTCGAAAGTCAAACTCCACACTTCCATCCTTATGAGTAAGGCCATCCCCTTACATCCTTGACATACATGAACCACTCCGGTTGGAGAATGACTAATGCCTTATCTACACTGACCTTGTCCATCTTTTAGGTGATGACATCACCAACCTACTGCACCTAGGTTACTATCTGCCTTATCATATCATGATCGCAACCCCAAAGTGTCTTAGGCAGAACCTCATTCATGAGAGACATTCACCTTATTATAACCTCCAACTATGCGAGATGATCATTAAGATTATTCCCAGGTTCTACCCAAACTTAACTCACATGACGGTCACACAAACCGCTATTGGCATTATAAGGTTAGTCAGTACCACACATGGCTATATCTTTCACTTTGTACCTTCTTGGCAAGATGTGCTAAGAACTCGTCCCTACCTTACTAGGTCTATCCTAACTTATACGATCGGTACGTTCTAATCATTATATATGCCGCTAGGGCAGAAACTTTCAAGTCTCAACATAGCGTTATCAATCTAAGTCCTGAATACATTTCCTAGTACTCAAAATCAAGTGTCACACCGCCCACATTAGTCTTTTTATGACACTCAAGAATCATTCCCATACACGACACAAGCTTCCAATTTATCTTACAAGGTTACACCACCCATCTGTGCCAATTCGGATGACAGAACTTGGCACGTACACTATTCGAATTCTTTAAAACCTAGACCGATAACCTGAGATCATCAAATTCCCCTCAATACAGTCATTACTAGAATGCTAACACTTCTTCATTCTAGACTTAACTGGTTCCCTTAAGGACACCAAATGTACACCACATAATAGTCCTCAACTAGATAAGATTCCATCATCTATGACTTTCTCATCGTAGCTACACTCTACTAACTCCTTAATACCCACATCACGATTACTAGATGATCATAAAAACACTAGTCTATGAGCTTCTACACATGGCGCACCTTGACCATTGAATACCTCAAGACGTCACAATAATTTGATTTTTATCCCAAATGACTCCGCATACAATTAGTCCTACGGAAACTATAAGATGCCTGCAAAACCCATTCACTCTAGGACTAAATGTATGACCCTGACACTTAAATAAAAATCTTATCTTTCTATGAATGGATTTGAACCCTAGTACACATACTAAATCACAAACTAACACCATTAAGGATTTTGGCAGTATACATGATATCGCCTATAACTTATTTGCACCGTCAACATCACCTAAGATCCCATCCCTTAAAATCGCATCATAACTCCTAAAACCCTAAAATGGAAGACTATTTAGAGTTCACTCCTAAGCCTCCCTAACTATCATTGTTGCATATGTAACATACTTATCGTAATTTTCTCGCAACTCTCTTCATACCCTATAAGGTACAACTTTTAATTAAGGCACTTACTTATAACCAGAGTATCTTACCAACTCCTACCAAAGACACATCCCAAGGATCGAATTCTCCTAATCACATCATCGGTACTAACTACCCAAAAGTACCTAATCAAAGAATTTAATGCGTTCCTATCACAAATCAATACTTCTTCGGCATGACACTCTAGCCACCAAATCTTCACAGTTAGTTTTACACAATTTATGCCTCTAATTCAACAAACATCATCAATCTCTATCAACACCTTAACAAACCTCTCATATCATAAAGGGTTGACACATAACTCCTCACGCTAAAAATCATGGTGTCACTACTATTAGGTCACACAAAATTTTGCATATTACTAACATATCTTCACCAAAAGTGTGAAAAATATTAATAATACCTACTTGGTCGTATGCCACTTAGCAATAAATTATCCATTGTGCACATCTCCTTAACTTTATCGTCGAGAACACGAAATAACACCATCACCAAAACTAGCGTGACCTACCCAAATAAACACCGACGTCGAAAGATCAACTACCGATCTCACCACGTCAGTCACGAAAGGAACCTTAAATCTAGAGCTCTGATACCATTTGTAACACCTAGACTCAGATTTATGGGTCACCCGACCCGAGCGTGAGGTATAAATTGCAATGAAACAACCTACATAATGTAGCTAGTCTAGTCTTATTTAATTACTGTTATACTTTTTTAGCATGCAATTCCCATTTAAAATCAAGCTACATGAGGGACCCGTGGGAAACGTCCCCAGAATCCACATATACAGAGCAACTAACGTAAAATAAAAAGAGGGTACTTACCTCCATAATGCTCTCAAAAGATGAAACTGCATCCAACCTGCCGTAATAAAGACAATAGTGTGAGCCGAATGCTCACTGGGAAATATACAAAATGCAGTAGAGAATCGAACGACAACAAGAATACCGTAACACGTTATATCTATGTGTATGTACAACTACCATGTATATACCTACATATATATGCATGAAACTGTTTTTATTCTAAAAACATGATTTATCCCGATTAATTAACCTTAATCCCATAAAAGAATTTCTACTTCCTTAACTTGACATTTATCCCTTTATTTAACACACAAAATTAAATACTTGAAACAACTACGCTTTGCCTGACCAAAATTCATTTCTTTATCGAAATTACCCCTTAGATTTAAACCAATTCTCGTTGGTATTTTCATTGAAAATAACCCTTTCAATACACGTGAACACCGTGTTAGAAAATAATTATCTAACCTTTGAAAGATCTTTCATAAACACATCCATGTGTTAATTACGGGTTAAACCTCTTAGGTTGCTTCACGACCCATTTAACCACTATACTTTACCTTTCTTTTACCTTATGGATAATAATCAATTTACAAATTTCTTGTCACTTTAACCTTTATTGAAACATATATTAATTCTTTCAAATTAGGTTGTCTTTACACATTTTCACCACACAACCCATTTCTTTTCTTATTCCATATTTCTTTATCATTTTCTCATATTCTTCCAATAATCACATACTTGAACGGGCTCCACACAGCCGACGATGCCACCATATGCTCTGTCCAGTGATTTTGGGTCTTTAACCCCAGGGATCTAGGACCTCCTTAATTTTTCTGGTGTCATTATAGTTCTTATTAATGTGTTTTAACATTTTGCAAATATCTACACTATTCTACTTTCCCTTTTTACCCCGTCGCAGTCGAAACTCGGGATTCCACCCCAACTTGTATTACACTTTAAAGTCATCTTTTCTTGTCCTTTACACTTTATCATTATTTTATTCCAAAATCATATTCATTTAGGACCATATTTTTTAATGCCCTTTTTTAACATTTTATTTCATAAAAATGATCCACTTTATGTAAAATCTCCTTTTTACCCTTTTTATTTCCAAATTTATCCGTTTCTTCCAATTTCGTAAGTGTTAATATCCTAAAACATTATTAAGTAATAGATGTTAACTTCTCAATGTTTTAATCCATTATTCAACATCTTTTCTAAGCATTTTTCAAGTTAGATATTTCTTCATTTTCTTTATCAAAGAGACCCAATTACATTTGAAGACTACTTTATAAGAAAATGCCATTTTTTCTTTATTAATACGTGCAGTCTTACAACTTTATGAAATCACAAGAAATATCATTCTTATATCATAAATGCATCCCAGACTTATAGTTCTCATAATAAGACTACCAATATGCAAAATAGAGTCTTAATACTAATAGTAGAGTTTTCCCACCTTAAATAAAGATCCAACAATGGTAGGACAAAATGTCTAAGAAGATGGCAACCTCCCACCTACTAAGGTGTCCTGGGAGAGGTTGCCTAGCTATATCAAACTTTATCCATGAATGATTCATCCAAAAACCTCTTAAAGTTCCATGAATCTTCCATCTTCATCTTCTTCAAAACGCCCAACAACACCTCCAAAATTCATAGTTATACTCAACATTGGTGGAAATGGGTATGTAGGTCTTAAACATGGTGGACTACTAGAAGAATATGGTGGCATATGGTGGATACATGGTGGTGTATGATGGTTTGTGGTGGAAAAATACTGAAAATGGTGGGGGAAGACCCACTCCCACTCTCTTTCTCTCTCTTCTTCCAACTTAAAAATAACCCAAATGAACCCAAACAAGCATTATAAAAACCTTCCAAACACCAAATTATCATTTTTTTCTCAAGTTGGGCTCACTAAATCTCGACACCTCATCAATCCAACTGCCCAAATCGTGATAGCACATAAGGGCAACTCGATTTAAAAATTTCTGCTACGCTCGTTCAAATGAGAATGGCCTCTTGCTTGAACGAGAAATACATATCGTTCGAACTAGCCTTCGAACGACCTTCTAATGAGTCTGTTCAGGTATGCAGTTAGGTCTCGTTCGATCTCCTATTTGAACGGAGTTGGGTCCTCATTTGAACAACTTATCTTTGTTCGAACGAAGAAACACTTTCGTTCGAAAGACCCTTAACTCGTTCGCACCACACCTTTCCAAATTTTCTCAAATTTTTCCCAAAAACTTTCGATAACTGTCATTAAGACTCCAAGAAATGTATATATAAACCCAATCATAATGATTTAAATCCCAAGGTTTTTATATTATTACAACTTATGCTAGAAAAATAATGAAAATTTTGGCATGGATATTACACGCACTAAGATTTGAATTGTCTTTCCAAAATCCAATGTTAATGTAAATAGAGAAGAAATGCCTCATGTAAATTAAACCATGTTTTTAGTAATAGAAATGATCCTATGAAAAAATCAAAATGCGATTGAGGGTGGTGTGTTATACACAATATGTTCAACTTGAATAAACCTAGAGGGGGTGAATAAGTTCTAATGAAAATTTAGAACCACCTAATGAACATGCATTTAGGTGATAAAGATAAAAATATTTGATAAAATTAAAAATATTGGGACATAATCAAAGTTAATTACGTGAATTAACTAGATGCAAACCCTAAGTCAATTTAACAACGAATCATTTTGTATCCAAAATCAGCTCAAGGTGATTGTGTAAAATCAAATGTGTACATGGAAAATTAGCAATCACAAACAGGTGTGTGGAGATATTTACAAGGATTAACCTTCACTTAAGGGTAAAAAAACCTTGATGCATCCTAGTCTCTCATTAGATTTGAATTTTTTTTATACAATGGAAGAAGGTACCTCTCTCTTGTTCCCTAATAAGAAATTACCTGTTAATGTTGACACTCTCCCCCATTCCAAATATTAATCCATTCTAAGCTCCATTGATTGGACATTGAAGTAGCATTCTCCAACCTCGAATTGCGTCATGCTTCCCTATTTAATATATCAAACCCCTCCTTTTATATGTTAAAGCCTAGGTCATTAAATTTAGATGTGAAATGTAGAATTGAATCTATTATATGTAATGTTCAATTTCACATCACTCTTAAATCTCACAATTCATGTATCTAGGTTTGATTCAAGTTTTTCTCTCAATTTTTTAAGATCAAGTAATGAAGAAAATTGATGATTTTAACTCTGATCAATTGCCATGGAAATACACTCTTTAGGCATGAGAAGTAGTAAGGTAAAGGATCTCTTAAAATGGGAAGGAAAATTCTCTTATTTATAATATTTTTCAAAAATCTAGTCACTTTTTGCTCATGGTGGGAATTAAGCCTCGTTCTCCCGAATTTGGGCAACACACCTTGTCACATGTAAAATGTGACAACCGTCCACACAGTGACAAATTGGCCACGTGCACATTCTTTTAGGAAAGAAAATGTTCCTAAAACGTGACTGGTCGTGCGCATTGTGGTGAGTTTCACCCATGAGCACGAATATAGTCAGATATTTCTCTAAGCGTATTTCCATGCAGTTGTGCGCATGGGTAAAAATATCAACCATGTACATGTTTATAATCAAAACACAAGGTTCACCTAAATAGGCTTTTTCAAGGCCTTGGTTTTCAAAATGGATTTCCACTTGATCAAAATAAAAAGACATTTTATAAAAAATATGAACATGAATGTGTGTGATAGCCTTAGAAGATTCAATCAAAACTAGCTCAAAAGAATATGATTTATTGAATTCATCTTGAAATCTTCAAATGTCACATGTGGAAGCTTTGAAATAGAGGATCCATATGTCCCTCAATTTGGTGTCCATTGATTATAATGAACAAGACTCTCTACAACCTATCATCTCACAATAAATCAAGATTATGTAGCTCAATTTTGTGCATGACTCAAATGCTATGACGTAGAATTTAGCCAACTCAATTATATATACAAATGTTTACATATTCAATATGCCCATTTGGTTATTCTGCGAAAAAACCCCAAACCCCAAAATCACTTTATTAAAATAGCCAAACTCACCCCCACATTAGTAATATAATGAGAGTAGTATGTTGTAATGCACATGAAATCCAGAAGGCAACTGTGATACCCCATAAAATTTAATAATAGCTTGATCAGGTCTAATACAAACTCACAGGAATCAAACATTTGAATATCACTCTAAGAATGACTATAATAAAAATTAAATGCATAAAATAAACAACTGAAACATACCATAGGTGAACCACATAATTCTGATACGAAATCAACCAACAGTATTAGTACCATCGTGTATCTGCAACTATATCATCGTAAATCAAACTAATAAAATGATCTTAGGGAAGAGGCTACGCAACTACTTATGGCCAAAAAAATGTTAAGAGGATACTTTAGCAGCAAGTCTAAGTAGCATAATAATATAGTTGATTTTGGATTGCAATATAACTACACACCTTCTTCTAGTCTTTTAGTTGTTTTTGAGTTAACGCAACCCAAAATAACCTTAAATATCACATGCGTCAACAATCAAGCCAATATGTTCCACATGATTAATTCTTAATCATCACTAGAGACTTTCATGTATGAATTCCATTTTTATTCGTTTATAAATCACAATTATATAATGTCACGACGGAAACTAGTCTCTACATATACGTCCACATAATACAAGTACCGATTTTCGCTACTTAATCATCTTATACATCTCAATTATATAATATCTCAATATAATTACTCTCTACATTTATAACTAAATAATACAAATATGGTCTAACACTTATACCTCATACAAGAACCCTTCTTAAGATCGCGCATAACCAAGCCCTATCCTACCACCTTTGCAGATCACTCGCATGTACTAGGCATAGTTATAGGCATTCCCAAACATATAACCACTCAAGCATCTAATAGGGATAATCATTATAATCATTATGCCTTCACCCTAGTCATATATCCCCGTACACAAGGCTATATAAAAGGACCAACACGCGAACCTTACACATACACAATGGGAATTTTAGAACATAATGTTTGGGGTAAATATAACCAAGTCAAATTCGTCATCATCGCAGTAGGGTACCATCTTCATCGGCCACGTTCTCATAAGGATATCCCCTCTAGAACGTATCCCACAAGTACACACGCATGGTGTGTTTCACATAATACACCAATCAAGTAATCCCATACAGTTAAGGGTTACAAGTTTATTATTGAGTTTTATTCCTAAATTAACCTCTTTTAATTGAAAATAAAATTCTAGAAAAAATTTCATTTGATATCCTCGTTCGAATGAGAATACATATGTCATTCGAACGAGCCATTCATCTCGTTTGAATGAGAATCCAATTTTTTCAAAAGAGGACACAATCTCGTTTGAATGAGATTCAACTACAACTACATCTTCTCCATGGAAATTTGTTATTTTTAGACTAAATACCTTCATTTCAAGCCTATACATAGATGCCTAGTTATTCCAAAAGTCATCCTCACCAATTCTAATGATTTTAAATTAATCCTAACAAAGATTTAAGGTATCAATCCCAATTCTCATCTCAAGAACCCTAAAAGTAATTTGATCCTAATTCCACCCAATTGTAGTTTAATCCACAAAATTAAGAAAATGATTTCTAATTCTTAAACATGTAACATCATAACCATAAAAGTAATCTAATAATTTATCTTCTTAATCATGCTGAATCCGTCAAATTTCATATTATTCTAATAATATGGATTATAACCTAGTTACCTAATTATCATAATTATACTCTTTATTTATTAACTTGTCTAATTCAAATTATGCTAATTTTAGGTTTCGATTACAAAATTATACTAAATAAACTTACCTCTAATTTAAGTAGAATGAATTCCTAAGCCAATAGCCCCAATTCATTTTCTTCTCCACTTAGCCTCTTCGTCTTAGTTCTAGGGTTCTCCTACAAGATGTAAAAATTAATTTAACTTAACCCTAAGCTTAATTTTATAATGCCACCCTCGAAATTAGGGTTAGAGCCCATATGGACACCCTGACCTAATAAGCTCAAAACTAACTCTAAATAGCATATAGTCTAACCCAAGTCATATACTAACCTATGGGCCTTAAAACCCAACCTTTTAAGGTGTAAACGGACCTTCTACACATCCCGGAAGTCACGCGAATTACCCATTAACATATTATATTTATTCATTGAATAATTATTAATCTATTATCATCTTTTAAATTCAATTCAATTCAAAATAATAACAATTTTAGCGACGTCACTAGTCACTACTAATAAATACACACAATTATACACATATATAATTTATTTATTTTTCTTTTAACTACAGGGTATTACATTCTTCCCTCATAAAATAAGGAATTTATTCCACAAAATTGGAATTCGTATATGTATATTAAAAAAAATCTAGGAATATCTCGCCTATAGCGTCCTCATAATCTATACACAAAATCTACTTATTCATTGACCTAATACACACTAAGGCTTCTCGCCATAAATTGCGTTAGGCTAACACTCAACCATCTCATCCAACCGTTAAAATATTAGCTGGTCCTATAAGAACTTCCTCCACTATATACTTGTAACCACATCGTGTCTCCACTAACAATGATAAGGTGAGATCAAGTGATATCGTCCCCATTATCCACTAGTATGGAAAAGGATCCATAGCTCGAAATGCCAACTTTCGTTTGGGATCTGACTTTTAGAAGAACCTGACCTACCTCTTGGGACACCAAATCATGTTATCATTTATCACAAAATACTTTTATTTATTCCGACAATCTTCATACACCCTATTTTGAATGCCACTTCTTCCGAGGTGCTCTGAATACATACTCATACAATAATTTGTTAACTCTTGGCTTTTAACCCACTAGGTGAACCTAAATCCAATCATTATAACTACTTGATTATCTTCATTGGAACTCCTTCACCCTAACAAAACTCAATGGTTCTACTGTTTCGCTTCTACACTCGGATAACGAATAGTGTAACTCTTTAAATGTCTCCAGTGCTCTACCTTTTCTACTGACAAGAGCCCTTCCTCGATAAAAACTATACCCATAGCTTCCCCACTATATTAATCATACGATTATCTAAAATTTCTATATATCCCCTTGATTTTGAATGTAAATTAACCCACGAACATTCAACTTGTCCAAAACTATCTTTTGTAGCTTGGGAACTTATGGCACAATCAATTATCTTGGAAATTTAACCTTCTATATTCGTTAATGTAGAAAGGAAGTCTTCCAGTTACAACCTCCACTGCTTCCCTCAGTAAGTTCCTCACTTGAGTGCAACCTACCATAAACCCAAATTCGGGTGTAATAGTCACCACTACTATAAATTCTTCCACTTTATTAAAAGGGTCATCGTTAAAACCAATGATTAAATGATCATAACAAGATAATTGTCATCAAATGATCTAATAGGTTATTGGCATACGGTAACACGCAATTTTTCTATACCATGACCTTGTTAAATACCTTCGAGGTTAAAGACACATGCGTGAAGTATATATTGTATAAGGAAAAAGACTATTGCTGCCAACTCCAAATCGTGAGTGGGATAATTGTCCTTATGAGGCTTAAGCTTTCAGGAAGCATAATCTATAGGCTTCTCATCCTTCATCAACACACAACCTAGTACCTAGAGTGATGCATCTGTATATACTATGCACTATACATTGCCTCATGGTAACTTAAGGACAAGCGAGGTGGTAAGCTTATCCTTGAGCTCCTCAAATGTTCTATGATAATATACACTCCAAATAATGGCACTCCTTTTCGAATGAGATGAGACAATATCTTGATCAACTTCGAACACCTGAATGAACCTCCTATAGTATCCCACTAAACCCATAAAATAAAAACTTGGATAGGATCTATTGAAATACTAGTTACCGATACAACATGGTACAAGAATTGTACTTATTGAAGGCCCAAACCAAAACTTAGAGGACTTAGCATGCAACTTATGTTCCATTAGTATTTACAAAACTATTCGTAAATGTTCCGCATGTTCCTCCTTCGATCGAGAATACCCTAAAAAGTTGTTGATAAATACTATGATGAACTAATCTAGGAATAGCCAAAAAGACTAATTCATCATGCCCATGAACACTACTGGCGCGTTGGTCAGCCAAAATGATATGACTCGGAACTCATATGATCCATATTAAATTAGAAAATTCATCTTCGGAATGTCCTCTTCTCGAATAAGTAATTGGTGATACCTCGAGTGCAAGTCAATATTGGATAACAACGACACACTACCCAACTATTCATATGGGTCATCCATAAGTGATAAAAACTATTTATTCCATATCGTGACCTTGTTCAACTCCTAATAGTCAACATATAATCAGAAATAATTGTCCTTCTTCTTCATGAATAAAACAGGGACTCACCACGGAGACATGGTCCTCCATATGACCCCTATCAAAGAAATGGCTGAACATGCTCACTTGGCTCCCGTATCTATAATGAAGTCATCTGGTACGGTGCCCTTGAAATGGTCCTAGTACCTTGAACAAAATCTATACAAAAGTCTACCTCTATAACTAGTGCAAGTCCAGTTACCTCATTCCATACATTCGTAAACTCCTTGACAATCTTTATTGAGTCTAATGATACGATGACCTCTATAGATGAAATCAAGAAAATGTAATACAAGTATGTGTTAAACCCTCCCTTGGGCCATGGAAAACCATAAGAAATATCCTTGGACAAAAACGGTAATCTTAGAAACCTACAACAGAAATCAATAAAAGTGTAATACATATAGCTACTACTCAAAGCTAAATAATACGAATCGTAAGACCACATGTTTAAATTTATAAATAAGTTGAGTACCAAAGCCGACCAACAAACTGTCACCTCTCCACAGTAACATGGGAAAATAGTTTTCGACCCGCTGGGTATCCATATAAAAATAAATTCCGTTGATAATCTCTCATAATCAGATTAAATACAATACTAATATAAAATGACTATGACCATCCCGAATCATCTCCTTCCCCGAGGAGAGGGAGGGGTGAATGTCTCGCACCCTCTCACTCTAGGAGCGCTTCGACCGTCATTGTGTGGGGTGAATGTAAAGAGATGGAGTCTCCAGTCTATTTTACACAAAACAGGCAAAAGAACATGTCGTCGCTTCGAGAGAGCGTCATCAAAGATAAACTGATGCTTATAAAACCAATAGTTCGAAGGTTCGGGGGCTAAGTTACGGAATAGGAAGGTGTCAGGCACCCATCCCGCCTTTTTAGTCTCTCATAGTCTTGTGCTATTGTTTTCCTTTATTTCATCGTGAAGTGTGAGTGTGTCTTTATATAATAGAGATCGAAATTTCCCAATTCATACCATGAAAAAGATAGAGTGAGGTCATCCATAGAAATGCTCCCAAAATAATATTTAGAAAAAATACGATTTATGCTTTTATCGAAATATTCATCGTTATGTTGAAACGATAATGTATGTTCGATAAAACTCTAAGAAGGATCAGAGATATAATATATATTAAAATAATGTATAAATAAAAAGGATGCAAATACGAAAATGGGAAAATTGGGAAAAATTGGAATATTAGAAAATTGGACTTGAGTCTCGGGTTTTAACCCGAAACGCCTACATAGCCTATATAGGCATCAAAGTACACATAGTTCACATGATGCATAAGGGTGGGGTTTATCCCATAGATTCTGACGGGAATTTATTATATGTGTGTGTAGAAAATGTGGTTTAGTTTTAAGAAATTGTGATGTAAAATCCCATTGGAATTTATAAGTGTAACCCACTTTTTATTTTATTTTTTAGAAAATAAAGTATATGCAATATAACTAATAATAAAGGTGGGATGCTAATGTCTATGAACTAAAGTAAAAGATAGATTATGAATTTATGTAATGAATGCAAAAATAAGAAATTTAAAGGGAAAGAAGGATTTTGGACCTTCTTTGAAGAATTGAAGCTTGATCTTGATCTTGAATGAGCTCCCTTGGATGTTGAGATGAATGTTGGATGAGAGAGAATGAGATTTTGAAAAATTGGGTATGAAAAGGATGGGAATGTGAGATGGAAAGGAATTTCACAGAAGGAAACTTCGTTGATTGCAAGAGAATGTTGTTGAGATCACTGATATTGATGGATTTGAGGTGTGATTTGGGAGTGAGGTAATGATCTATATTTATAAGGTAAGGGGGTGCCAATAGGCATAGCCCTAGCCCTATAAATCGGTAGGTATCCCTAAACACACTACCGATAGGCGAGGAAATGGACTTGCCAATTAGTAGGTCATTTAATGCGATCCGTTAATCCAAATCGTGCACGGTTCATACCTTGAAAAAGGTAATTTAGACATCTTTAAGATTACTTTAGGCCATTCCCAGGTCCAGTAGTTTACTTTGGGTCAAACGTGGCTCGGACGTGCTCATCAATCCTTTGGACGGGAGATCATCGAATAAAAACGAATCGTTAATTCGAATAGTAAGTCAGAATAATGCACGTGGTGGACCGTTGGAAAGGTTATGTAAGGTAATTTGACATTTAAAAGACCTTTGCTCAGTTTAGAAAGTTGAATTTTGTTAACCGGGGCCCGAAAGCTCCCGGTGACCTTTCGAAGTAAAACGAGTTATTCGTCCATGCCATAAGCCTGATTCAAACAGGGGGCGGACTGTTGGAAAGGATATTCAATTCCCTTCAAAGATTCATTCAGTCTTGTTCGAGATGAAGAGTTAAACTTGGTCAAATGGAGCTTGGGGGCGCCCGATGGCCTTTGGATCAAGTTTTTAGGGAAAAATGATCATTCCTCCTAACATTTATGCCGTTTCATGCACGGGGCAAACTGTTGAAAAGGGATCTAAGTTCCCTTTGAAGATTAAAAGAGCTAATTCTCTGACGATGAGGTTGACTAGGGTCAAATCGGAGCCCGGGAGCGCCTGATGGCCTCTAAATTGATTTTTGATGGTAAAATGGTTCGTTCATCCAAATTGTTATGCCAATTCACGCATGGGGAAGACCATTGGAAAGGAAATTCAGATCCCTTCAAAGATTTATTGAGCTTTTTCTCTAACGATGGAGTTGATCAAAGTCAAACGGGGACCAGGACCGCCCGATGGCCTCTAGATCAGTACTCAGAGTATGACCTAGGGTTTATAGTGAAATGGGGAGGTGATAGAAACCTAAGGAGAGACTCAGGGGTCCTAGAATATGGTGTCTATTGAGCCCCTCAATAGTATAGCTTGGAACAACTGAAAGCCATCGAATATACACCACATGATGTTTTGTAAATAGGCCAATTTTACGTACCAAGGGATGAGGATGACCGATTCAGAGAGTCGAGGCCAATTCTAGCGGCTTAAGTAAATGTCAAGAATGGATAATTTTTACTCTTAGAGGTTAATTCTAAGGACCTAGGGTAGGGAGCAACCAATTCTACGGGTCGAGGTTAATTATGAGGATCTAAGATGAAGTGACCAATTCTAAGGATCGAAGCCAATTTTGAGGGCCTAAGTAGAGGTGACCAATTCTTAGGGTCGAAGCCAATTCTAAAGGCTGAAGTCAATTCTAAGGACCTAAGATGGTCAATTCTATGAGTCGAGGTCAATTCTAAGGGTCGAAGCCGATTACGAGGGCTTAAGATGGGAGCGACCAATTCTTAGGGTCGAAGCCAATTATGAGGGAAGAGGTCAATTCTGAGGGTCAAAGTGAAGGCGACAATTCTGCGGGTCAAAGTTAATTTTGAGGGCTTATTGTAAGGGGAGACCAAGTATGAGGGTCGAAGCTAATTCTAAGGGATGTGGTTAATTCTGAGGACCTTAAGTAAAAATGACCAATTCCATGGGTCGAAGACAATTATGAGGGCTTAGAGTAAGGGGAGACAAATTCTGAGGGCTGAAATGAGAGCAACCAATTCTGAGGCCGAGATCAATTCTGACGGCATTAAGTTGAGGATACCAATTTTAAGGGTTGAAGACAATTATGAGGGCTTAAGTGGGAGAGACCAATTCTGAGGGCTGAGGTCAATTATGAGGACCTTAAGTCAGAGTGACCAATTAAAGGGTCGAAGCAATTCTGAGGGCTTAAGTAGAGGTGATCAACTCTGGGGGTCGAACCCAATTCCGAGGACTTAAGTAGAGGTAACCAATTCTAAGGGTCGAAGCCAATTATGAGGACCTTAAATGGGAGCAACCAATTCTGAGGGTCGAAGCCAAGTCTGAGGTCTTTAAATTGTAGTTTTCTTGGGAGAATTTGGAGACTTCGTTGGGGAAAAGATATTAATCCAAGGATTAGGTGCAAGCTTGTTGATGATTTTTTTTAATTTCTGTGGTGTCCTTTAGAGACATTTCTGGGGAGATATCCAATTTATTTTGGGAATTGGTGTTCCACTAGGGAAGTAAGTATTCTGCTGGGGAAGTAAGTGCTCCGCTGGGGAAGTAAGTGTGGTATTAAAAAAAATCTTGGTGATTTTTTTTTAAAATTCATTTGGTAATTTTAGGAATTTTCTGGGGATTTTTTGGTATTTTTGGAGAATTTTTGTACAAACTTTTAGGGTGGTGCTGACCGACAGGGTGTAGGAGGTGCCAAACGGTAGTATCACAGTCTTTTGGGCTTCCTCGGGCAGGTGAAGGGACAGTGACAATCGGTAAATTCTTCTTTCCTCTTAAGACCACCTTTCTTCGATGACCTTTTCAGATATTAAAGTGGTGCTTGTTGCCTTCATTGTATTGTGCCGAATCTGATGTGTTGAAGAGACTGTATTGATGCTGGAGCTGTTACCCTCGACTTAACTTCCAAGTTACTGTTGGTGATTGTGGACTTACTGGTGGACCCTTAACTTGCTGCCATCACTGCGTGGATGTCATACCGCCATATCCCTGTAACAATGATATTGACAGAGACCCTGAATGGTATAGATGTTTGGCGGGATGGTCGTTCTGACATTTCGAGGGGTAGCTCATTTATGCAGTTCATGTGGATGTCGAAAAGATTACATATGGCGATCCTTTCTGAAAATCCCTTAGCAGTTATGCCAAACTTCTTTACTTACTACTTCATCAGCATGGTCATGGATATCGAGAGATGGGAGAATTGGTTTATGAAGCACGGGGAGCAAGGTTTGTGTTGGTTAGTGTCTTGGTGGGGGGAGCTACAGCCCATTCTAGAACTGGGGGAATTCCAATATTTTACATTGGTTGGTGATCGAGGCAGAAACTGAGCGTCCGTGTAAATACACTAATCATTGTTATCGGCTTCAGACAGTAATACAAAAAAACCTAAACTTTAACTACACTCTTATGAAGTATAATAGCTAGTCTGGGTATCGAATCCACACGGAACTGTATTTAGGATTAAATTGTCTTAACACTTAAGGAAGGAAAAAAAATGTAAATGATGATGGATTTGAAATTATCTAATTCTACTAAAAAACAAATGAAAACCTATCTAGATTATATACGAAAAAGATAAGGTCGAAATACAATCCCCCAACCTCTAATGAGTTCACCGGACACAAAACTAGTCTAGAATTTAATATTTAATTGAAACAAAGACTTTATTTATTTTAATCATTACATATATGAAGCAATAAAACCTGTATAAATAATCAAAAGATAAATAAAATACGTAACAAGATGGTTAACACGTGCATCGCACTCTTAAACACCCCGATTACATAGGGCAAACGAGGTTAAAAGTCCTACGATGGTTATATTAACAAACTCATACATTTCAATAACTTATTTATCCCAAGAACGTATTTTTATAACCATACAAACCATTTAGGGTTGGGTTCATGGATCCCAACCTTTAGAAACCTAGCCGGACATGACTTGATTGATAAAGAATATGTTATCTACGTTGCATGTAATCCAAACCATCATGAAACTATAATAAAAGTGCCGTAATTTAAAATTGACAAAGTTGAAGAACACAAACATGCAAGAAGAAATCAAATCTTGAAGAAAAATAGAAAAATGACTTGAATTAAAGGTGAAAAACTTGTAAATTCTTCTCCTTGATGTTCCTCCTTGTTATATAGCTTTGCAATGAATGAAATCCAAGTTAAAGACTCTTCATGTGAATATATATAAGTTAAAAGTCGTTTAGAAGAGTCCCTAAACTCTTAAACTCTTTTGGCAAAAATATAAGGACAAAATAAAAATCTTGCTACCGGTAATTTGTCACGCTTTTTAAGCGTGACTAATTTTTGTAACAATCCTGGAGCATGACTAAATTGTGAATCGGTCTCAGATTAGCTTTCCTTCATTTTGCCTCTTTGATTTCTTTCATCTTCAAACGGGAATAACTTCTCTACCGTAACTTGAATTGAGGTGCCTTTTTTTCAGTGTTCTTGTAATTTCAAGATCTTCAACTTTCCATTTGGCCCCACCTCTGGACTAAGGCTGTAAAATTATGAAAATGCCCTTCAACTTCCCGTTTCTTGGTATCTTTCACTATTTTCAGTTCTCTCTCACAATATCATTCATGAAATACCTGAAAAACACATAAGAGATACACAAAACACGAAATAATTCCCAAAAAGGGTTAATAGCATAAATATGAGACAAAACCAAGTCAATTACAATACATGGGATCATAAAAATACTGAAATTAAGGGGATAAATGATTAGGCATAAATTCTTCACATTTATCCCCTTAATTTCAGTATTTTTATGATCCCGTGCGGTGTAAATAGCTTGTATTTGTCTCATATTTATGCTACTAACCCTTTTTGGCAAGTATTTCATATTTTGTGTATCTCTTATGTGTTTTACAGGTATTTCATGCAAGAAAGATGGAAAAGAGAACTCAAAATAGTGAAAGAACCAAGAATCAGGGTGTTGAAGGGCATTTTCGTAATTTTTCAGCCTTAGTCCAGAAGTGGGGCCAACTGGAAAGTTTAAGATCTTTCAATTACAAGAACACTGGAAAAAACGGCACCTCAATCCGAGCTACGGTGAAAGAGTTATGATCCCTTGAAGTTACGAAAAAATCATAGAAGTAAGGCTAGGAAGGTAAGTTCAAGGGTATTTTAGTAATTCTTAAGACCCATCCCGGGGGTGGAGTCAACTGGAAAGTTGAAGAGCTCGGAACAATGAGAACACTAGAAGAAACGGCACCCAAATCCGAGCTACGATGAAGGAGTTATGATCATTTGAAGTTGAGAAAAAATCCAAGGAAGAAAAGAAGAAAATTGGAAAATATTCTAAGTGTTGAAAGAGGCCCAAAACCAGCGAATTGACCCGAACCGGTGCGTCCAGAACCCGAACCGGTTCGCCCATTTGTCACGCCCCAGATCCGTTACAAAATTAGTCGCGCCCGGAATCCGTTACAAAATTAGTCACGCTTTCTAAGCGTGACAAATTGGCAGATACGGGATTTTTATTTTGTGCTTATCTTTTAGCCAAAAGAGTTTTATGTTTTGGCGACTCTTCTAAACGACCTCTAGCCTATATATTTAGTCATTAGGACTCTTTTTAAGAAGATTTCATTCATGTAAAATCTCCATAACAAGTAGGAACATCTAGAAGAAAGATTCACATATTTTACACCATTAATTCAAGAGTTTTTCGAGTTTTTCTTCAATCTTTGATTTCTTCTTGCATGTTCTTGTTCTTCAATCCTGGTAACTTTTATTTTCAGCATTTTTATTATTATTCACCATGTTAGGCTAGGTTTTTAAAGGTTGGGATGCATGAACCCAGCCTGATGTGTTAGTGCGTGCGTATAAATTTAATCCGCTGAATTTAGTGATTGATTATGACAGTATTGCGTAGTTACACAACAATTGTAGATCTTTATATCTCGTTTGCCTCTGGGTACTCGTGATGATTTAGAGTGCAATTCGAGTGCAACTATCGCGATACTGATTTACTCATCCTCAGATTAAGTATAACGCGGGCTTGAACCTCGTATACGTAATGCTTGGGAGTACTAAATTCCGGGTCAAATTAATCAGTTAAATTTACGATTAGTTTTATACCATCAATACACTAGGGTTGGGGGATTGTGTCTCTACCTTAATTTTTCCAATTAGTTTTAGTTAACTTCTTTATTTTTCCCTTTTTCCTTTCTCACTCAATCATCATCTTTTACACTTTATTTTTTGAAGTAATAAATCAATTAAAATCTATCAAACATTCCCTGTGGATTCGATACCCAGACTCGCCACTATACTCCGCAAGAGTGTAGTTAAAGTTTAGGTTTTTTTTGTATTGTGGTTGGAAGCCGACAACAACGACTAGCGTATTTACAAGGACGCTCGTTTTCGACTCGATCAAAATGGCGCCGTTGCCGGGGAGTGTTTTGTTATAGATTATATTGATTTACTATTTCGCAAGATATTTTTTTCTTTTCTTTTTTTTTTATGGTTGCACACTTGAGCGTCAAGAAACGTTGAATCCTTAATCGCACACCTCTTTACGTGGATTGTCCATTTACAAACCATTCGGTAATCATGTCTTTTTATAGTGAGTTCGGTAATTATAATGGTTTATATGGGAATAGTTCTCAAACTTTTTATTTTCAAGAATCCGTGCCTCGACCTATTACCATTGGTGAGGGTCTTCGAATTCTTGAGAATGAAAGGCTTGAGAATATATATCGGGAAGAAAATCGTTTTCGAGCTTTTTATTTTCAAAAACCTCGGCCTCGACCTATTACCATTGGTGAGGCCTATCTATGTATTGAGTACGAATGGTTTGAAAATAAATATCGGGAAAAAAATCATTTTTGGGAGAAAGAGTTGAATGCATTATTCGAATCCAATGACGATTTTTCTTCCGATAATTTTGAAACTAAAGAACGTTTTCAACCAAATGAGGAATTCAAGGTTATAGATACAAGGAATATTACTTTGGAAGAAAGAATGTTTTTTATAATCAAACAAATACTCAATTTTTTTTCCACCCAAAGCACGATGAATATCGAGATTGGTTTTATTTTTGGAAATTCTCGCACTTTGCGATGAGATGTGTTGTGATTGGAAAAACAAAGAGGAGGTTGAGACTTGTGTGTCACCTCAAAATTTTGAAGAACATCTCATTGAAAGTGAGTCTTTTTCCCTTGAAATTGAATCTCCAAGTGATGATGAATCATTTGAGATTGAGTTTATCTCATCACCATTCCCGTTCACCGTTATTGAACCATTAGAAGTACCGCTAGATTCCTATGAGTCGGTTGAAAATTCTGAAACGTTTACACCTTTTACCGACAAAGACACTTTGCTAGAATTGTTTTCTAATATGGACTCTTCCTTTTTGTGTGCCCCTCTCCCCATACTACTTGAAAAATCTTTGGGAGGTGATTATATTTTTCTTGGATCTCAATTGTACTTGTCCCACCTAGCATCCAAACCCCCCATCATTCCGTTAAAATTTTTAATTGGTGATGGTTCATTTTTTCCATCTCACACATGCCTTCCGTTGGTCAAACGAAATTATATTTTTTTAGGAGGCCTGCATTCTAGTGAGGGTACACCATTAATCCCTCAAAGTCATATTGTATTTTGGGTGGACCCTCAAATTTTTCGACTTCTAGTGTATAACTTATTAGAATTTGAAAATCGTAGGTTATACAATAGTTAACTTTTTTTTTTAGTTTAGAATTCTTGTTATTATTTTTGCTATGCTTGGTTCTAACATGTTTTGAAGATTCAATGGACTCACATTCATCGGGGATCGCTCCATTTTGGGTAATATCTTTCTTTTCCTCTCTTTATGTTGTGTTCTTGATTTGCATTGAGGACAATGCAACATTTAAGTTAGGGGGTGTGGGATATTCTTCCCGTTTATTGTTTAGATTCATTGATTCAATCACATGTTCTTTCCAAGAGTGTTTTTTTTAGAAAAAAAAAATTTGAAAAAATTTGAAAAAAGCCAAAAATATTTTTCTTCAAAATAAATAAAGATTGGAATTTAAAAGCTTCAAAAATGTCACAAATATTTTATCTCAAGTTGTCAAAATCAAATGCACAAAGCCTAAATTGACCAAAGATGGAAATTGTGCGAAAATTGACGACTTTACAAATAAGTGTGGAGATTAACAAAACCCGGTGAGATTTCGAGCCTATAGATCTTTTTGAGTTTTTAAATCAATCCGAGTTAATGGTTAACTCATAGTTATAATTCAACATTTTACAAAAGTCGTTGATGATCTCTATTTTATTATTTTGATCGGTTATGGAAAATGGAATGTTGTCTCGAAACGCGCGCTATAAATCTCTAAATTAAATTAATCTCGAGACGCATATGGTAAATTAATAAGTAATTCGGACAATGAAGTAGGCTATCGTTTGTTACCCAAAAATTTTAGCCATAAAAAGAGTGAAAAATTATCCCTTTGATAACCCAATTGAGCCGAATAAAATTTATCCTTTTCGTTTGGTAACCCGAAAAATCCAAATAGCCCGGAATTGTGAAAAATGAAAAAAGTCATAATTTAAGTCCGAAAAGTGCAACAAAAAGGGGCAAGAAAAAAATAGAAGAATGCTCAACAAAAGTTAGCAAGAAAAGAAAAGTGTGAAAAATATAGAAAAAGAAGAGAAAATGAGCAATAGCCCCCCCAAAAAAAAAAGCACTAACGGACATCATAAGAAAAATTTCCAATTCCGAATTTCCCAACCATTTCATGTTACCCAATTACACCTTAAACTCGAAAAAGTCCTAACTGAATCCGAATTGCGAAATTGGTTACCGCGTGGAGAGTTAAAACACAAAAAAAGATAATAAAAGAGATTACATGGTGTGAAAAAGAGATGATGGTTCCCATTTCCCTATGACTGTATTCCGATGAAGAGATCTTTCCACCCAAAAATTTCCGTCTTTCAATTTGTGTGCGTGACTTTGCGTCCATTATATTTACTCTTTATAAATCACGTATACCGAGAGATTTGTTTGAGAGAGCATCCCGTGAGCATTTGAATCAAAACGAATTTTTAGAAAGTAACGTAATGATCAATCGGTGGAAGTTAGCGGTTCAATTTTTGGCTTCGCACACACACACTCTGACTTGAGACTTCTAAATAAGATTTTAAGGTGACCATTTTTGGGGAGTTTAAATTGTACAATTTTTAAGTATTTTGATAATTCTTTGAGTCAATAATGAATTTTGTGGGTATATTCACTGCAAACCCTCACGAGACACCACTCGTCCTACTAGGGTAACCTAGGGGTTTAAAGGCTTGTTGCATACGCTAAATGCAATCGCTTGCCCGCGAAAAATGTATTCTATCCCAATAAAGTTTTTGAAGGGTCCTTAACTCATACTCTCGTTCTTTTACATTGCTCGGGACGCGCAAAGTTCTAAGTTAGGGGGGGTTTGATTAGCATAAATTCTTCACATTTATCCCCTTAATTTCAGTATTTTTATGATCCCGTGCGGTGTAAATAGCTTGGATTTGTCTCATATTTATCCTACTAACCCTTTTTGGCAAGTATTTCGTATTTTGTGTATCTCTTATGTGTTTTACAAGTATTTCATGCAAGAAAGATGAAAAAGAGAACTCAAAATAGTGAAAGAAACCAAGAATCGGGGTGTTGAAGGGCATTTTCGTAATTTTTCAGCCTTAGTCCGGAAGTGGGGCCAACTGTAAAGTTGAAGATCTTTCAATTACAAGAACACTGCAAAAAACGGCACCTCAATCCGAGCTACGGTGAAAGAGTTATGATCCCTTGAAGTTGCGAAAAAATCATAGAAGAAAGGCTAGGAAGGCAAGTTCAAGGGTATTTTAGTAATTCTTCAGCCCCATCCCGGGGGTGGAGTCAACTGGAAAGTTGAAGAGCTCAGAACAATGAGAACACTGGAAGAAACGGCACCCAAATCCGAGCTACGGTGAAGGAGTTATGATCATTTGAAGTTGAGAAAAAATCCAAGGAAGAAAAGAAGAAAATTGGAAAATATTCTAAGTGTTGAAAGAGGCCCAAAACCAGCGAATTGACCCGAACCGGTGCGCCCAGAACCCGAACCGGTTCGCCCATTTGTCACGCCCCAGATCCGTTACAAAATTAGTCAAGCCCAGAATCCGTTACAAAATTAGTCACGCTGCCGATGCGAGATTTTTATTTTGTGCTTATCTTTTAGCCAAAAGAGTTTTATGTTTTGGGAACTCTTCTAAACGACCTCTAGCCTATATATTTAGTCATTAGGACTCTTTTTAAGAAGATTTCATTCATGTAAAAGCTCCATAACAAGTAGGAACATCTAGAAGAAAGATTCACATATTTTGCACCATTAATTCAAGAGTTTTTCGAGTTTTTCTTCAATCTTTGATTTCTTCTTGCATGTTCTTGTTCTTCAATCCTGGTAACTTTTATTTTCAGCACTTTTATTATTATTCACCATGTTAGGCTAGGTTTTTAAAGGTTGGGATGCATGAACGCAGTCTGATGTGTTAGTGCGTGCGTATAAAATTAATCCGCTGAATTTAGTGATTGATTATGACCGTATTGCGTAGTTACACAACAATTGTAGATCTTTATATCTCGTTTGCCTCTGGGTACTCGTGATGATTTAGAGTGCAATTCGAGTGCAACTATCGCGATACTAATTTACTCATCCTCAGATTAAGTATGACGCGGGCTTGAACCTCGTATACGTAATGCTTGGGAGTACTAAATTCCTGGTCAAATTAATCAGTTAAATTTACGATTAGTTTTATACCATCAATACACTAGGGTTGGGGGATTGTGTCTCTACCTTAATTTTTCCAATTAGTTTTAGTTAACTTCTTTATTTTTCCCTTTTTCCTTTCTCACTCAATCATCATCTTTTACACTTTATTTTTTGAAGTAATAAATCAATTAAAATCTATCAAACATTCCCTGTGGATTCGATACCCAGACTCGCCACTATACTTCGCAAGAGTGTAGTTAAAGTATAGGTTTTTCTTGTATTGTGGTTGGAAGCCGACAACAACGACTAGCGTATTTACACGGACGCTCGGTTTTCGACTCGATCAATTAATGTGAAGAATTAATGCATAATCAAATCCCCCTAACTTAGAACTTTGATCTTTCCGAGAAATGTAAAAGAAGAAGAGTATGAGTTAAGGACCCTTCAAAAACTTTATTGGGATAGAATACCTCTTTCGCGGGCAAGAAATTACATTTAGTGTATGCAACAAGCTGTTAAACCCCTAGGCTAGCCTAGTAGGACGAGTGGTGTCTCGTGAGCGTTTGCAGTGAATATACCCACAAAATTCGTTTTTGACTCAAAAAAATCTAAAAATACTTAAAAACTGTACAATTTAAACTCCCCCAAAATAGTCACCGTAAATTCATATTCACGAGTCTCAAATCATTGTGTTGTGTGCGAAGCTAAAAATTAAACCGCTATTTTCCACCAATTGATCATTATGTTACTTTTCGAAAATCGTTTTAATTTCAAAATCTCACGGGATGCTCTCACAAATGAATCACTCGAAATGTGACTATTTCTCTTGGTATGCGTGATATAAAGAGTAAATATAATGGAACACAAATTCAGGCACACAATTTGAAAGACAAATTTTTACGGTGAAAAGTTCTCTTCATCGGAATATGGTCATTGGAAAATGGGAAACATTGCCTCTTATTTACACCAATTAATCTCTCTTATTATCGTTCGTGTCTTAGCTCTCCACGCGGAAATAAATTCCGCAATTCGGACTTGGTTAGGACTTTCTTGGGTATAAGGTGTATTGGGTATAATTGGGATTGGTTGGGAACTTCGGAATTGGAAAATGTTCTTATGATTTCCGTTTGTGCTTTTTCGGGATTTTACTATTTTTCTTTCCTTTTTCTACTTTTTTTTTTCTATTTTTCACGTTTTTCTTTTCTTGCTATTTTTTGTGAGCGTTATTCCTAGTTTTATTTCTTGCCCCTTTTTATTGCACCATTTGGACTTTATGTTTTGATTTTTTTCTCAATTTTCACAATTCTGGGCCAATTGAGTTTTTTGGGTTATCAAACGAAAAGGAAACATTTTATTAGGCTCAAATTGGGTTTCAAAGGGATAATTTTCACAACTTTTTATGGCTAATATTTTTAGGTAAACAAACGATGGCCTAATTTTCATATATCCGAATTATTCATTGCTTTACCATATGCGTCTCGAGATTAATTTTTATTTAGATATATTTTTTGCGCGTATTTAAGACAACATCTCACACGTTTCACGTAACCGATCAAAACAAAGGAATTCATATCTTTAACGACTTATTTAAACACTGAAAGAACTTTGAGTTAATCATTAACTCGGATTGATTTAATAATTCTCAAAAAGTGATAGACTAGAAATCTCAACGGGTTAATTAATCTCTACATTTATTCGTTAAGTCGTCAATTTTCTTTCAATTTCCATCTTTGGTCAATTTCGACTTAGTACATTTGAATTTTTTTTACAATCTGAGACTTAAACAAAAGTTTGTGACATTGTTGAAAAATTTAAATTCCAACTTTTATTTATTTTTTGGAAAATTTTGAAATTTTCTTTTTTTCTTTTTTGAAATTTTGGGCATTTTGAACTTTTGTGAAATTTTTAAGCGCATGCGTACCCCCCTAAACTTAGACTTTTGCAAAGTTCCTACGGAAAAGGACTAAAATCTAAAATAAAAGGAGAGTGCATAAAAAAAACTTAGGCAAAATGCAATTTTTGTATTAAGAACTAAGGATTACAAGAACTAAAAAGAGAAATACATAAGGAAAGCAAAAAAAATATAGCAATAACATCCTCACATAGCTTATTGCGGAGGAGGGCAAGAGCGACCTGGAGCGTTGCGATTATACAGGTCTTGAAGTAAGCGGGGAGTGGTACTCCCTTACTTACATGGAGCTTGTACATTTCAGGTTAGAGGCGGACCATTATCGTCTTCGAAACGCAATACAAAAAATCTAAACTCTAACTACACTCTTATGAAATATAGCAGCTAGTTTGGGTATCGAATCCACAAGGAACGATATATATGATTAAATTGTCTAAACACTTAGGGAGGGAAAAAATGTAAATGATGATGGATTTGATGTAATTCTACTAAAAAAACAAGTGAAAACTTATCTAGATTATCTTTGAAAAAGATAAGGTCAGAATACAATCCCCCAACCCCTAATGAGTTCACCAGACACAAAACAAGTCTAGAATTAAATATTTAATTGAAACAAAGACTTTATTTATTTTAAGCATTACATATATGAAGGAATAAACCCAGCATTATACATAAACAAAAGATAAATAAAATACTTGATGAGATCTTTAACACGTGAGTCGCACTCTTAAACACCCCGGTAATCTAAGGCAAATGAGGTTAAAAGTCCTACGATGGTTGTATTAACAAACTGACACTTTCAATCATTTATTTAGCCCAAGAACGTGTTTTTATAACCATGCGAACCATTTAGGGTTGGGCTCATGCATCCCAACCTTTAGAAACCTAGTCATACATGACTTGATTATTAAAGAACATGCTATATACGTTACATGTAATCAAAACCATCATGAAACTATAATAAAAGTGCCGTAATTTAAGATTACCAAGGTTGAAGAACACAAACATGCAAGACGAAATCAAATCTCGAAGAAAAACAAAAAAAGCTCTTGAATTAAAGGTGCAAAACTTGTAAATTCTTCTCCTAGATGTTACTCCTTGTTATAGAACTTTATAATGAATGAAATCCGAGTTAAAAGACTCTTAATATGAATATATATAAGTTAGAAGTCGTTTAGAAGAGTTCTTAAACTCTAAAACTCTTTTGGCTGAAAGATAAGGATAAAATAAAAATCCCGCTATTGGTAATTTATCACATTTTTTAAGCGTGACTAATTTTTATAACGGTTCTGGAGCATGACTAAATTCCGAACCGGTCCGAGCTTCGGGGAGAACCGATCTGGGCTTCTACGTTCCTTCGTTTTGCCTCTTTGATTCTTTTCATCTTCAAACGGGAATAACTTCTTCACCGTAACTCGAATTCAAGTGCCATTTTTTCCAGTGTTCTTGTAATTTCATGGTCTTCAACTTTCTAGTTGGCCCACCTCCAGACTAAGGCTGTAAAATTATGAAAATTCCCTTCAACTTCCCTTTTCTTTCTTTCTTTCACTTTTTTGAGTTTTCTCTCGCAATATCTTTCATGAAATACCTATAAAACACATAAGAGAAACACAAAACATGAAATAATTTCCAAAAAGGTTTAGTAACATAAATATGAGACAAAACCAAGTCAATTACAATACACAGGATCATAAAAATACTAACATTAAGGGGATAAATGTGAAGAATTGATGCCTAATTAGTTGACCTCCGACATACTTCTTTCTACATTCCCTAGCGACTCACACATCAATTTGGATGGGAGTAGATTGTGCCACCTCAAACATGAGACATTTTTCTTGTGGAGGATTTAACAAAGCATCTGCGCATGCGGATGGTCTCTTCATGGGAGAATCATCGACCCATCCTTCCTAGTCTGTTGGCCGAGTCTGTCATGTTTTTGGGGATTACATGAAGTGGTTGTGGAGGACGATTGTTGCCAAGATGTATGCTGTGGAGACAGGAAAAAGGTTGTTTGCCATATCTGACACCATGGAGGGAGGTGTTGTTATTTTCCCTAGGCTAGTCCGGGCTTACCGTTTCATGGAGCGCCTTCGATATTCCATAAAAGCAGGGGAAGTTTGGGGACCCCAGGATGTAGAATATGATGGGGTTGGTTCTTTTGGAAGCTATGGGTATGATCCCTGGGGATTTTATTTGTGAAGCTCTTATGATGTGTTTAGTCATGCATAGGAATAAAGTTGTTTAGGAGTAGTTTGGATCGTTAAGAAAAATAATATTAGGTTGGAAAGGGAAAAAATTTAATTATATTATTGTGCCTCTTGATGTGTTTTTGCATTTGAATTATCTATACCAATCACAAAGTCATACATAGTCCTTTTGCTCATGTAAATAATAAAAATGAACTGTCATTCTCGGAGATAAGAAAATAATAGCATTTTGTGAAAAAGAAAGGGGCCTTGCTCATGTAAAGTGTATGAGTTGCCTACGTACCTCTAGGGGTTTTGAAAAAAATTTGAGTTTCATTTTACAAAGTAATTTTTTTTAAGAGGATCAAGACCCACGTAGTTCTGAGTAAAGGGAAATGAATATTTTTTTAGAATTGAAAGGAAATGAGAAGAGTCATAGCGCGCCGACATTTCGGACTAAGGGTAGAATTTCTTAAGACGGTCCAGGTTGACTGGACGGGCCATCTCATTTAGGTGGGCATGGAAGGTTAAGAGTCTATTGTCCTTAAATTTCCATCTTTTGAGTACTTTACCGATGATGAGGGATGAATCCCCATAAACACATATGCATCAGATTCCTTTCTTAAGAGCAACTTTGAGGCCTACCATTCATACCTCGTATTTGATCATGTTGTCGATGTGGGAAAAATCTAGTTTGATGGAAATGGGAGTGTGAGAGTATCAGGGGCAATTAGGAGTATCCCAATGCCATAACCTTTATTATTAGTCGCTGTCAATTTTTTTTCCATCGAAGGGCTTCTTAGGAGGTACAAAAGTTATTCTCATCCAAAAACTCAAAAATACAAACATATATTTCCTCCATAGGGTAGTCAATGAGGTAATCAGAGATGGCTCTTCCTTTCATGGCTTTTCATATGACATGAACACTATCAAATTCGGCTAGAAGCATCAACCATCGGGCCATTCGTCTAGATAGGGGTAGGTTTCTTGAGCAGGTTTTTGATGGGATCCATTCGGGATACAAATTTGATAGAAAAGGTGAGCATGTAGTGCCGTAGTTTTTGGGTGACCCAGATAAGGGCGATACATGTTTTCTCCAAGGCAGTGTAATTAACTTTGTACCCGGACAACTTACGATTAGTGTAGTAGATGGCTCTCTCTTTTTAAGATTATTCAAGTTATTGGGCCAACGAAGCCCCAACTGTGATGTCTATTATAGTCAGGTACAGGAGTAGAGGAAGACCAGGCTGTGGCGGCATTAGTACTGGAGGTCGAGTTAGATATTTATTGATTCGATCAAATGCCTCTTGGAAATCTTCTTTCCAAATCTTAGTTGAATACTTTGGGAGGAGTTTGAAGATGGGTGCATAGATATAATTCAACTGGCTGATGAACAAGTTGATATAATGTAATTTTCCAAAGAATCCTCGAACATAATTTTCTATTTGGGGTGGTGGAATTTTGAGTATGGATTTTAGTTTGGCATGATCAACTTCATTACCATTTTCTCTAACCATGAATCCCAAGAGCTTTCCTTTCATAACTCCCCAAAACACATTTCTTGGGTTAAGTCGCGTCTGTTATCACCGCAGTCGCTCGAAGAACTTTCGAATAATGGGAACATGAACTTCTCTAGTCTTAGACTTGATAATCATATCATCTATATAGACCTCGACTTCTTTGTGTATCAGATCATACAAGATAATCTTGACAACCCTCTGGTATGTAGTCCTTGTGTTTTTTTGGCCAAAAGGCATGACGATGTAACAAAAGTTCCCAAAGGGGTGATGAATGTGGACTTCTCTTAATGATCTGGGTGCATCTTGATCTGCTTGTATACGACAAACCCTTAACGAATGACTTGAGAGAGTGACTAGCTGTATTATCCATAATCATGTCGATAGTAGGTAACGAATAGTTATCTTTTGGAGAGGCTTTGTTCAAGTCTATGTAGTTAACGCACATGAGAATCTTTCCTTCGAATTTTGGCATGAGCATGATGTTGGATAGACATAAGGGATATTCAATCACACGAGTGAAACCAATGTTCAACTATTTGACCACTTCTTCCTTAACCCTCAGCTACCATTCAGTATGGTGCTTTCATAGTTCCCATTTGATTGGTTTGCATTCTAAGAGAGTTGCAATCTCGCACTGAGCTATCTTGGGATCAATGCTAGGTAGGTCTTCGTAGGACCAAGTGAAGACATCCATAAATTCCTTTAATAATTCTTCAAGTTGCACGCACTCATGCTCGTCAAGGGTGGGCTCTTTCCTAATCTCGTGTATTTAGCTACTAGAATCGAGATTAATAACAACAATTTCATCTTCATTAAGTTGAATGTGGTTATGTTGTTTATTATTAACCTTATTTAGGCCAGTTAATAATTGCTCATTTGTAAAATCATCATTATCAAGAGATTGATCAGAATCAAGATAATTAATGTAAGTCACAACAAGATGCTCAAAATCTTCATTTATTTCATTATTGGGAAAAATAGCGTTGAGAACCTCATCAAAGGAGGTATCGATTACATTATAATAGGGAGGAACAAAAAAAGAAGAGGAAATAGGATAAACATATGGATGGGGTTGTATTTCAGCAGGTGGAGCTAGCACAATATTCTAATTGAGAAGTGGTGTATCAGCACCTTTGA
This sequence comes from Sambucus nigra, assembly GCA_949130495.1. Lineage (NCBI taxonomy): Eukaryota > Viridiplantae > Streptophyta > Magnoliopsida > Dipsacales > Adoxaceae > Sambucus > Sambucus nigra. The sequence continues at coordinate 119,491,455 of OX422223.1, forward strand.
TCAAGGGGGATGGATCTGACGATATAGCGCTCATGCTAAGTGTCAGCCCTAGTGTCTACAAGTTGGATGAATACTCAGAGTCACTTCCCTCGAAATATCCAATAGCAAATATGGTCTTCTTAATGAGTGGTTGCACATGATGCTGGAAACTTTCGGTCCATGAGTAGCTATCGAGGAAAAATATATCCATTTATGGTTTCCTCTTCTTGTCCACATGATTATACCACAGTTAGGGAAAGTCGCGGAAGGGGAAATCTTCACCCTTTCTAATGAATATTTCGTTCAAGGAATCTCTTGAGACAATATTTGCATTTTCTAGCCTTGTCTTCAATCAATAATGGCGGAGCATTCAAAGTTCCTGTACTGATGGTTAATAACCCAAACCACAAGGAGGAAAGGCCTTTTTCATTACTATGGGTTCAAATATTCCCTGTTGTCATCATCCCAGCCCCAGTCCATTCATAAAGTGCATGTTCTTGAACATTTGTATCACATTGACGTTGCCATAAGGGCTGTGCTCTGGACAAACCCTATCTTTCAAATCCTCCCCTACTGTGAGTGGAAGTGATTCAACTCGAAAACCTGACAGAAGCATATCATTTTACCCATGTTGTATCTCTAGTATCGGATTGTTGGTGCTTGAATTCTCAGCATTGTCATCATCGCCCAAGATGGTGATGACCTGCCCATTGGAGAAGAACTTCAATTTCTGATGCAGGAAAAAAGACACAGCCTTGATACTATGGATCCATGGTCGTCCAAGCAATAGATTCAAATAAGGCAGAATATCAATGACATGGAATTCAATAACGGGATTTATAGGGCCATCCTCTATTATAAGCTTTATGGATCCCATTATTTCTCGATGAGTATAATCATAATCACGCACCACGATAGAGGTTGGAGCAAGTTCGCTCACTTTCAATCCTAAGCAATTGACGGTTATCAATGGGCAAACATTAAGAGATAATTCATTATCGATAAGTGAAAGTGGGACGGTCATTCCCATGACTTCAACAGAGATATTGAGAGCATAGCTATAATTTGGACGAAACTTAGGAATTTTTTCTTTGATTAAGGAGAGCATTCTAGTAGAGGTTAGAGATCCGACCATATTCACTACTTCTTTTGGCATGGTGGAATGAGGGACTGTGGGCCTGGTGAATAGTTTAATTAAGGGATTTCAGTGCAGTTGGGAAGATATAAAAAGTCCCCATAGAGTGATGTTTGCTTGGGTTTTCTTTAACTGATCGAGGATATTGCTCTCATTGAGGATCATTTCTGGCATATGAAGATTCTCAACACCTTTTCCTTTGTTAATCGCAAATGGTAGCGGGTTTGGAACTTGGTAATGCCTCCCTGATCTAGTCATATTGTTTACAGAAGAGGGAAAAAATAGAAACCTGTTTCCTTATCTATCTCGGGTTGTCCAGCCCCCTTATTGATCTCTCCTATCAGCTCTTCAATGATATCATTCCACATATACTAACTATTAAGCTAGTCTTTTATGGGCTTTGCTCTTCGTCTGAACTATTAAATTCGTCCCCCCATCTGGTGGCAATGACATTATCTTTCCATAATAAGTTAATACACTCCACAACCTCAATGACCTCTTCGTATAGAACCTCCCATTCGATGGGGAGATGTAAAAGTGAAGGGACTAGGCACCTTATAGTTTTACAGCATCAAGTAGCTCGGATATACTTAAAATTTCACCAGTCTTTTGGAATAAGTCTACCATGATCTGGACGACATCATTTAAGATGACTTCGTCGGTAGGTACCACCCAATTATCTGACTCTTGAGCCCATGTTTGAGATTCTAAGAATAGCGTACTAAATTTTTGGCAGTCAATGGTCATCTCTAAGGGAAATTTCAGCTTGAACTCTAGAAGTTGGTTCAACACTACTAACAATTCCATATCTTTCCCTTCGAAACGGATATGAACAATAATATATGCTCTTGTAAGGAGTGACAGAGCCTGATCGGAAAAATAGGTAGGAAGAAGGAGAAAATATGGGTAAACTTGGAGGGGTTTAGGGGAATATATGGGTATGATGAGTGATTTATTGGGTATGATTTGGGTAGATGGATCAAATTTTGGGTCTGCTTCTAAGAAGATGGCATTTGTATGATTTGGGAGTGGATTATGGATAGTGTTTGGTTTAGGATTGTCTGGTGGGGCGATGATACCATGATCAATCATACCTTGAATTACATTTTGAAGGTGGAAACCTTAATCAGTAGTATGGCCGACACTTTGGTGAAAGTCACAATGGGCATCTGGTTTGAAATTTTTAGGGAGTGGGGTTGGTAATGGACGAGGGTCCAATGGCTTGATAAGATTTTGGCTTAAAAGGGCTTAGTAAACTTTAGAGAGGGGAGCATAAAGATCGGTGTCTTCCTTTTTTACTGGGTTAGGGAGGATTTTCGGTGCCCATGAAGTTGCAGGATGAGAGATGTTATTTATAGTTGAAACTACGATATTGGCAGGCTTCTCATACTTTCTGGAAGTGAACTGTCCGGATACTTTCTTCGGTTCAACTTCTATCTTAGAAAGACTTTCTTCGATTTCTAGTCCTACTTTTGGAAGGGCTCGAAAATGAGGGTAATATTGTCCTCCCATCGTCGATCGAACATGGGGTAAGAAGTTCTTCTTTACAATACTGACTTGATCCTCTATAAAAGTCTGATTGGTCATGGTGGTTGATTTCTCTCTCGACCTATCTATGAAGTTACTAAAAGATTCCCCAGGGTTATATTTAAGAAGTTTAAAATCAAGACGAGTAACATCCAACTCTGCGTTATACTTTTATTCTGACATGAATTCTCAGGTAACATCTTCCCAACTGCAGATCCTGGACTCCTCGAGACATAATAACCAGAGAAAAGAATTTTTCTTTAAAGTATGTTGGAATATTTGGTCCATTATTTCCTTGGATGCCCCTAGGAGAGTCATGGCTTGGTTGTAACTTTGGAGATGAACAATTGGGGGTCCACTACCCCCGAATTTCTCAATGTGAGTCATCTTAAACTTTTCTGGCATCCTTTCTTTAGGATAGGGAGACATATGGGTGTAATCCATGTAGTCCCCGAAGATTCAGACTTGGTCAAACTTCTTGGTCAATATTTTGAGGTCTTCATTGACCTTGTTCAACTCTTCTTCCTTCAGATCAACGATCATGTCCGAGCCAGGTGCAAGATTCGGTATAAGGAGTTGAGCTAGCGGTGACCCATTAGCAGGGGGCATGTAGAGCGTGCTGATTATCCTCAGTGACCCAAATAGGATCGGGTGCAGGGGTACCCATAGCGATAGGGAAGATAAACTTAGGCTCTTGAAGAATAGGGACCTAATTTTGTTGCATCTCATGAACCTCAATTTGAAGGTTATCAATCTTAACAATGAGTTGGGCTAGAACTGTCATCAAATTCAGTTGCATATTCGGTACTGGGTCAGCGTTCTCCATGGAAAGTGGATGAAGATGAATTCCAAATGCAGAAGAAGAAACGAGGGAACTAACAGAGCCTCAGGGCAGTTCGATGGAAGATCAAAGCTAATAAGGAGTCAGGCCAAGGGTCGGGTATGCGATTGACCTGAGAATGAGAAAAAATCGAATTTTATTTTTGAAAGAGAGAGGGGGAAAACCGTTGTTTTTTAAAAGGGAGGAAACTATTTTTGACATTTTTAGAAAAAAGGAGGACAAATATTTTAGGGTGAAAAGGAGGAAAAATATTTTGGTATAAGGAAGGAAAAATGCTTTCGATATTTTGCTAAAAGAGGGAAAAATATTTTTGACACTTTGGAAAAGAAAGAGGAAAGTTAAGAAAAATGATCTCAGCATGATTATTATTATTATTATTATTATTTTATTATTATTATTATTATTATTATTATTATTATTATTATTATTATTATTATTATTATTATTATTATTATTATTATCATCATCATTATGTTCTCACTTGTATTCAGTTTACCTATATGCAAAAAGAAATTTCAGACAGGACTCGGGCCTGGAAAAATTAGGTCTGAAAAATATGTAAAAACATAGTTGGACTTATTGCCAAGATTATGGACAGGATCCCATTTTTAGAAAAGTCAAAATCATGCAAAAATTTGGGCGGCATGCCGACCCGTCACTTCGGTAGAGTTTTGGATAGAACTGACAAACTAAATATGAGTGCCCTAGGTTTGACACCTATATGAGGGTATGGAGTTATTGGATTAATTAGAAGGGTTCCTCTCTTTGACATGACTTCCACGATATACGTCTTGCTTTTTACGGCAATCAATACGTGTGGACAAGCCATTTGATATACCTGAGTGTACGTGAATTGCCTCACTATATACCTCGTGGGGACAATATGTGTAAGAGAGAATTTGATATACTCGACGTACGTGAACAAGTTCCCTACGATATGCCTCCCATAATGACTTCGGTTAAGTAGTACGATACGGGGGGAATCGTTCAATATACTTCGAAGGTACTTATCCAATGGAAGATAAAAGTCTTATCGATTAGACTATCTGCAACCTATCAGACCAGTGCCCATCACAAAGTGACCCCCCAGTTACGGGACAAAATTTGGTCAATAGCCATGCTCTTTGGTGATGTAGTGTGCAAAATTCATGATTCTTGTTTAGTATATTATGGAGAGAGTATCTTTATTTGGCATGATGAACATTATACTAAATAGGGGATAATGTACGAGTATATAAAAGTAAATCTAACATGGAGCATGAAGATTATACTAAGCATGGATAGGTTAGTAATGTATGAATATCTGCAAGTGAGTGTGTGTTAGTGAACCTAAGCATGGATCAACTACAAGTGGTGTGTGACAAGTGTGAGTGAGCACAAATATATACAAGTGTGATAAGTGGAGGTATGTGTTAGTGACACCTAAGTGTGGATATTCTAATTTGTGTGTGCAACATGTGGATATAAGTGATCCTGCGTGCAAGTAGTGTGAAGTGTACATGAGAAGTACCTACAAGTGTGGGAGTGAGTAGTGATATAAGCATGAGGTATATATGTACAAAAAATAATAGAGGAGAAAAAAATGTGTAACCCACTTTTTGTTGGTTTTGGATTTTTATAGAAAATAAAGGGTGTTCAATATAACTAATAAAAAGGTGGGATGTTAATGTGTATTAACTAAAGTAAAAGCTAGATTATGACTTTATTTAATTAATGCAAAAATAAGATATTTAAAGAGATAGAGAAGGCTTTTGGACCTTCTTTAAATAATTGAAGCTCGATCTTGATCTTATTTGATCTCCCTTAAATGTTGAGATGAATGTTGGATGTGAGAGAATGAGATTTCTCCAAATTGGGTATGAAAAGGATGGGAATGTGAGATGGAAAGGAATTTCTCATAAGGAAATTTCGTTGATTGTAAGAAAATGTTGTTGAGATCACTGATATTGATGGACTAGAGGTGTGCTTTGGGAGTGAGGTCATGACCTCTATTTATAGGGTAAGGGGGTGCCGATAGGCATCGCCCTATACCTTCCAATCGCAGGTAACCCTAAACACACTGCCGATAGACAGGAAAATGGACCTGCCAATTGGAAGTCTCAGGTAGATTTTTTCGAAAAAATATTCATAGAATGCAATCCTTTAATCCAAATCGTGCATAGGTCATACCATTAGAAAGGTAATTTAGAGACCTTAAATAGTACTTTGGTCCGCTCCTAGGTCCCGGAGTTGACTTTGTGTCAAACGTGGCTCAAAAGCGCTCATCAATTCTTTGAACGGGAGATCGTCGGATGAAAATGGACCGTTCGTCTGAACAGCTAAGTCAGAATCGTGCACGGGGAGGACCATTAGAAAGGTTATATGATTTACATTGAAATTACAAAGATCTTCGCTCGGTTCGAAAAGTTGACTTTGGTCAATCGGGGCTCGAAATCGCCCGGTGACCGTTCAGAGTAAAACAGATTGTTCGTACATACCATAAGGATGATTCGCACATGGGGGAAGACCGTTGGAAATAGTATTCATTGCCCTTAAAATATTCATTCTGTCTCATTCGAGCTGAAGAGTTGACCTTGGTCAAATATAGCTCAGGAGCGCCCGGTGGCCTTCGTATCATTTTTTGAGGGAAAACGGATCATTTGTCCGAATGATTATCCCATTTAGCGCAAAAAGTGAACCATTAGAAAGGATTTTTAGTACACTTCGAATATTCAAAGAGATGTTTCTCTGATGATGAAGTTGGCTGGGGTCAAATTGGGGCCTGGGAGAGCCCAGTGGTCTATAAATTGATTTTCGATGGTGAAATGGCCCGTTCGTCCGAACCGTTATGCCGATTCGTGCATGGGGCAGACCGTTGGAAAGGAAGTCAGAGCCCTTCAAAGATTCATTGATATTTAGCTCTGATGATAAAGTTGATTGGAGTCAAACGGGGCCCGAGAGCGTTCAATGGCCTCTAGATCAGTACTTAGAGTATGACCTAGAGTTTATAGTGAAATGGGGAGGTGATAGGGACCTAAGGAGTGACTCAGGGGGTCCTAAAATGTGGTGTCTACCATGATAACTCCTCAATGTCTAGTCCAGACTCATACGCATGATCCATAAATACAATTGTACCCATCACTAAATAGTATTCTTAATAACACAGGTTATTCTACGACCTATACTTACTATATGGCCTTACATGCCACATGTGTAACACCTTCCTCTAAAGTAACTATCTAAATAACAGCCACACTGGTGGCCCTACTGACCTTACCTCTATAGTCATTCCGGTTAAAACATTTCTCATTGGGCATGCCCTCACTAGTCGTGACCCCACGACGCATAATTTCCTTGGCACTAGTGGATGTAACAAATCGTATTATCTACTCTTGGAATTTCTTGAGGTCTGCTCCCCCTATTCAATTCATTTTACTGATATGGTCTTCCCTACTTGGGTCCATGCTATACCATTTCTAGTCATTGGGCCTACTTTAGTCTCGATCTTCATAATCTTAGGAACTTTATCCTTTAAATAGTTGTGGTGGTCCTATTGATGTAGAAAGGTAACTCCCACCATCTGAACATAACTGGTGATTAAAAGTTTTCCCAATAAAACATTACAAACCATCTTTATAAGGTATATGCTAACTTAAAACAAATTATGCTCGCACTGAAGTGAATAATGTTAACATCCTTCTTCACCCCTATATCAATCGCTCTCAGTTAAGAAAGAGAAAGATAGTTGAATTCCTCCTCATACCGGCTAACACTTGGTTGCATATATAAGGACTTATAAACATACTTCAACAACCATTACAAATAATTATTATAACATTTCTCCTTAATCCATACATTAAACACATGCTAAAGATCTCACGCCCAAAGGTCCATAACTCGATTGAAGTCGACCTCATACATGGGACATCTCACAAAGGAAGTCCAAATAAGGAACCCCCCATTACACCCGATCTTATTTGAATCAATTGTTTGGAACAATGGCACAAAACTCCCTAAGTGGTCATTGTTAAACAGAGTACAAGTCCTAAATGGTCACAATCTAAAGTAATCTGAGAACACAACGTGGAAAAGCGATGAACTCACTTAAGACCCCCAGAACACTAGAACCTGGAATGCTTCAATACAAACTTTGACACCCTATAAAATTTAATGATAGATTGATCAGGTCTAATACAAAATCATGGGTATCAAATAATTGAATATCATTCTAAGCATGACTGTAATAAAAATTAAATCCACAAAATAGATAATTAAAACATACCATAGATGAACCATATAACTCTGATATCGAATCAACCAATAATATTAGCACCACTGTGTATCTTCAATTATATCATCATAAATCAAACTACTAAAATTATCTCAGGGCGTAGGCCAAACAACTAATTATGTCCTGAAAAATGTTAATAGGAGACGTTAACACCAAATCTAAGTAGCATAATAATGTAATTGATTTGGGTTTATAATAAATCTATGCACAATATTCTACTATTTTAGTTACTTGTAAGTTAGCCCAACCTATGATAACCCAAAATATCCCCTATATGTTCCCCATGATTAAGTCTTAATTATTACAATCGAATTTTATGTACCAATTCCATTTTTATTCATTTATACATCACAATTGTGCAATGCCATAGGGGAAAGTAGTCTCTACGTTTATGTCCACATAATACAAGTATGAATATTCCCAACTTAATCATCTTATGCATTTTAATTGTATAATATCTAAATATTAGTACTTGCAACAACTGTAACCACAAATATGGGTATGGTCCAACACTCACACCTCATACAAGGGACCTTCTCAAGATGAAACATAATGAAGGTCTAACCTATTGCTTTTAGGGATTGCTTATGAATACTAGATATAGTTATAGGTTGTCCCTACCCATAACCACTCAAGCATATACTAAGGATAATGATTAAACTTTCACACCAGTCATATAGCCCCATACCCAAGGCTATAAAAAAATTATCAGCTCGTGAACCATACAGATATACAATAGGAATTTTAGCACTCAATGTTTGGGGTGAATATAACGAAGTCAAACCCTTCATCATCAGATCAGGGTACCAGTTGATTGAGGGTGAAAAGAAGCACAGGGTTAGTACGCCAGTCATTGAATTCGTTTCACCTCCTCAATGCAAAAACCTAAACTATTCACTACACTATTTAAGGGAGTATAAGGGTCAGTCTGGGTATTGAAAATCCATAGAGACTAGTTGCTAGAATTATGTAATAATCCTTACTTTTGAGTAATTAATTTTATATAATTTTTCCATGTGAGATAATTACATAAAATAATGGAAGTTAGAGTAAATATTATTTTAAGTGATTTAAGAGATAATATTTACTGAATTTTGCATATTTACCGTTGAGAGAAGGTAAATAGCATCATGTTATGTTTTATAGCGTCGTTGTGATTTAAGTGGCGGTTATGGCATATATTTCAATTGTATTATGATTAATGAATTAATATGACATAGGAACATGAAATTTTGTATATATTCTGGATGCCAATTTTGAGGGTGCGGTTAGTCCTGAAATAGTCGAGACAGTCAAAATGAGTGCCATATTGTATTTTTGAGTTCCGGGCACTTTTGACAGGTTATGACTCAATTATGTAGTTACGAGTCATTTTAATGGTGTATTAACATTTAAAGATGGAAACAAATGTTAAATGAACGGTTAAGTCTACCAAACCCTCTTATTTCCCTAATTACATGTTTTAAACTTAGAGAGAGTTGGAGAGAAGAGAGAGCTTGGGAGAAAATGGAGAGAAAGGAGAGAATTAGAGAATTAGAGCTTGAAATCGTTGCTACGGGAAGAGAATCCGAAACTACAAACTTGAGGCAAGTTTCTAACTTGCTAGTGTATGATTTAATGCGAATAATTTGCATATATAGTTGTGTTTTTGGGAGTTTTAACCATTAATGGGTTTGTCATGATTTTAGTGTTTAAACCCTTAATCTTGGATTAAAATTTGATTTGAGATGGAAATATAAGTTAGTTATTGTGTAGAAATGATTTGGGTAAAATATAAGTTGAGTTGGTTGATATTTGAAGAGAGAAATTTGAGTTTGGGGAATTTAGGGTTCATAACCTGTAGCCCCAAACTGGGCATTTCTGCCAGGCCGAATCGATTCGCCTATTTGTGAGGCTATAGGTCTAGGGAGCTGAATCGATTTAGGTTAAGGCCGAATCGATTCAGTCTGAGATAGGAAGTAAGTTTTCTCAATCGAATCTATTCGGCCTTAGGCGAATCGATTCGGAAACCCTGCTGTTTTATAGGATTTTTCCAACTTGTTTTTTAGCCCGTTTGTTTTAGGTTTAAGGCATAAGAACCTTCTCTTGTGAAGAAATAAAGAGTATTAGAGGTTTATATTAGGGATATTAATACCTTAGATTAGTATGGGGTAAAGTGGGATTAATTCGGGGGCTATTCCATAGGCGTTAACGTCGTTACAGTTAGTGAGCTAGCTTTGGACTAAAGGAGAGTTAAGTGTTTTGGTTTAGGATTTTGGGAGACTAGTATTGAGGAAAATTACCATTGATGGCTTAGGGTATTACTTTGAGCTCTTGGAGACTAGTGTGAGGATAATTGTACTTCGTAGACTATATCATTGATAAAATATGACTTCGTGAATAAGAAAGGCATATTTTAATTTGGCACTTAATTGTTAAGTATAAATGATTTTTGAGAACGAAAAAAGTGAATGTTTTAAATGGGTATAACTTGTAAATGATAATTTGTATATACATACCTCTCTAAATTTCTATCATAGGGGAAGTTACGCACATAAGTTGAAGTCCCCTGGATAGTGAATGCAGGGTGAATATAGTCCTCGGCCATAGGATCGGTTATTATATATTGTGTGATTATGGTTCGAACTGAGGTAATTTTGAGTGTGGTTATGACTCACTGTCGAAGGTATTTGGCCGTTTCCCGGCGTCATGCGATGTAGGATGCCCAAGTTGTCTTGGTGATAGGCCCTGGAAGATGATAGTCGTTTATGGGCGCATCCAGTTGGGGTTCCCGGAAGGATTGTCTTAGAATCGTTATATAATGTGATTATAACTATTCTTAATAAAGTGGAACTTGTAATGATGGTAAAGCATTTTATGAGATACACTGCTTTGAATATGTTTCCTAGAGAGAAAAAAGGGAACTGTGAAGTTAAATGGTGTAAAATTGAAATGATGAAGCATTTTGTTAAATAAATTGCTTTAAATTAGTTTCCTAAAGAGAAAAAGGAAGTGTGCATTTAAGTTGTGTAAAACTGAAATAAAATCTCATTAAGTGAAACTTAGATATTTTCTCATGCGAAAACAAATATTGTTCATTGTTATTGATATTATGCTAGATTGTGATTTTAGACTGAGAGGTTAGAAATATTATCAGTATTTATGAGAGCAAGTTAAGTTTATGATTAATGATAAAATATTCATAACTATCATGCATTTTATTCACATGGTGATCATATCAAACCGGGCCCTGATAAGGACCATACGTTGAAGTTAAGTCATGCGGAGGAAGTGTAACTTCATTCGGTGGAAGTATTGGGCTCAGAAGCTTTGGTTTAGAGAGGTGTAGAGGAATACCTAGACGTGAAAATAGGAGGAAATTTTTTCCACCGATTGGAGCAATGTTGAAATGGTATGAACGATAGTCCCCATATTTGAAGGAGCGGGATATTTTGCTCGTAGAGGAACCTTATGGATGGTTCTAACAACGAATTTCTTTGATATACCAGGACTGAAGAGAATGAACCTTTTCAAGTATTCCCAAGAGGATCGGTCAGAGGCCGACAATAAAAGAAAATATATATGGTTAAGGAAACCTTGCACCGAAGTAAAGTAGGTACAAGGAAGAAAGAGTCCTTCAATGAAATGATAGGCTCACTAGTAAATGTTGTTAACACTTATTGAGAAGTCGTGTTAGTGAAGCCTCATTGGTGGACTTCCACCCAAGGAGATTCATGGAAATAAGGTAGTTGAGGCCGGTAGCATGTTTTCCTTTACTGAGGGAGTTAAGGGAATGTGACACCCCGCCTAATTAAATACCGGGCGATCACTCCTTTATTAAATTAATTCAAGGTGAACAGTTGGTTCATTCTCAGCATCATTGTCGAAAAATAAAACTTTTCAAATTTAAACACCCTAATTAATTAAGCTAAGTGTCAAAACCATTTAAACCTTTATTCTCATTTTATTAAATCCGGCTACAAAACCTTAAACCATTAACGTCTAAAGAGTCATACAATAAGTAAAAGAATAAAATGAACATTCAAGAGTTTACCCAACAATAGTAAATCCCAACATTAAAATACTAAGGAAAACATCCTGACATTAATAATCCCGAAATAAAGATACTGAAATTAAAAGAATTACAATCTCTGACAATACCAACTAATTAATAGAAAGAGGGCGACACATGCCCCTGCTGGATAAAACTGAACTAGGAGTAGAATCAAATGGATGAAGTCGTCTAAACAACAGGCCTGCAACTCCCACCTAAGCTGCAGCTCGTTCCTACCAAAGGACCCTATGCAAGACGCCCCTGTGGCTGGGCACCTGTAATATATACATATATATATATATATATATATATATATATACAAGAGAGAAAGAGAAAAGGAAACGGGTCAGAGCCCGATAGTGTATATGATTTAAAAATTCGTTTAGCAAGTATTTAAATTGATTACAGGCCAACGCAACAACATATTAGTGCGACACTCTCTTGAGAAATTCTCACCTCTCTTCTAATGTGCACACCTATCGCACTAACCTTCCCAATGGTCTATCTCGTCATATACCACACTATCTTTCCCCAATGATTTAACTTATCTTAGGTTATTCGCAGGATTTACAACTGAACAACACAAGTATTTAAAATGTAAGATTTCAATTTGTAACAAAAGTTCTCCTTTTAACTTTATTAATCAATAAAGTTTTCCAGTGACATATTATACTTTCTCAAAACAAGTATTTATAATTTGAGTCATCAACCATGTCCTACATATCAAATCACAGTAGGCAGTTCCAGATTTCAGAATTTCATATATATATTAACTACTCGTATAATATATATATCATAACAGCACCCCACATAAAAACTATGGTCCGGGCATACTCTGCTATCTAATCCCCATATCAATCGCACTAAAGGGAATACAAGTTCGGAATCACTCTCGAACTGTATAAATACATACACAAACAATATTGAGGCGAAGCATAGATTCCAAGTCCAAGAGGTCAGTACATACCCTCACGTCTCTTAGGACCGTCCGACTATCAATCCGATAGCCCGTATCTAGGATTTCTATGTTCTAGGGTACGATTCAATATCCCCCATAAGGCAACACAGGATAAGATCGTCCCAGCGTGGTAACCTCAGGGATAGCAAGTAGCGCGGGCATGTTTTTCATACATAGATAGCATATGCATACATAATCATATAACTATACTAATATTACCATATCAATATTGGGTTTATCCCATAACCCATATTCACAACATTTATCCTTATTTTCCCATTATTAGTTATCACGTATAATGGTTCGTTTCTCACTTTAATTCTAAGGGTTTCTCCAACTTACTACGTAGCCCTCATGGACTCTATCCTTCCAAAGGTACAGTTCAGTAGGTATTCATTTATGTTCCAACGTAACCCTCTTACGTGTCTCTCCCCTTTAATATATGCTTACATTGTCCCTTATGTAAAATATCCCAAAAATATAGATTTCGCCTTACATTAAAGGTCTCTTATTCATTAATGAATCCTACTGGTCATCATTAACTCCCAAATTATTTTAGCAAGGATGTCTAAGGAGTTTTCTTCATTTCGAATCAATTCAACAATTTTAAAAGGGGAACTTAAGTCTGCCAGGAGGGGTCGATCGATCGAGGTTAGGGGCTCGATCGATCGATCAAGCAGGTCTGCGGAAATCTGCAGATTTGAAGTTACGGGTTTCATCTTCTAACCTTCACCAAATCCATATTTTTCAATCCCAATCGTCCCAAAATTTATACTACTAACATTATATCATCATACCAGATATTCCCAACGTAAAGCATGTAGATTTCTATCACTAAACATGGATTAACGGCCCAAAAATTATTATAATTATCAAGAACCCTAGAAATATCTTAAACATGGTTCTAACAAGAATTTTCCAGAATTTCCTTCTTATAAATATCATAATTTCGTGGTTTACTCCTCTACATGACAAAGAGTTTCCAGAATATCATTTAAGTAATCACTACATGCAATTTCCTATCTCAAATTGGGTTTTTCTTCCATACAACTCATCCTAATCATTCCTACACTAATATGAGTGATGCACCAACGAAAATAAGCAAGATAAACACTTGCCTGGGATTTTCGACGTTCTGGTTTGGTGCCAAATTCGGTGTGGTGGCGTTCCCCGTCTCGCGATCTACGTGTTGGTGGTGGCGGCGGTGCAAACGGATGGGTTTCGGGCCTTGGATTGCTTTAGAAGCTCTCTCCTTCCCTCTCCTATGGCCGTCACTTGTCTTTGGTTGTTCTAACCCTAGAAGACAACCTTAGACATCTTATATAACCCTTGAAATTTCGTGGGTTTAATTACCCAAAAATGTAAAATGACCAAAATGCCCTCCCGGGGTACTAATTAAGCCTAAAATTACCCCGAGACTCAAACTAAACCCCCGGGTATACTTTTCTGACTATCTTGACCCTTCTGAACGCGTTGACGCACTCAAAACGACCATACGAACAACTTATAAAATATTCACTTTTATTTAACACTATTTAGTCCCGACGCGACACGGGCGCGTCCCGACTTAAATTTCCCTAATTGTCATTTTATTCACACGTGACAATATTATAACATTAAATCTCATATATTACTATACTCATCTAGTAATATTCAACAAATAACAAATTTCCAATAATTACTAACTCTCGTCACGCTAGTAAATATTTAAAACAACATTCCAGATTAAAATTAAATTAATTTATCTCAATTAAATTTAATAAATTCCATAATTTAAAAGCTATAAAAATACGGGGTATTACATACTTCCCCCCTAATAACGGAATTTCGTCCCGAAATTCGGAAAATAAGGCCTATCAGGTAGCACAATTCTGGATATCCTTTTCCGTACACAAACTAACTACACATTACGGCGCTCAATCACTATAGACCATTCTTTACAGCAACATTGTTTTACATTCTCATTGGAGACACTTCACATTGTGCTCCCAACCGACAACATTCGCATAGGTCACGCCTATACATTATAAATTTCATTATCTCACTATCATTAGGAGGCCGCACCTCACTACATGAAAAATACTCGGATTTATTCATATACGAAACTCCCATTCTGAGAAAATTATACGAACATTTGATCACTCTTGCTCGCCTAAAACAGTTGTGGAATTCTACCACAGTTATCGGATGTTCTCTCGACCTATCCAAAAACCCTGATTATCTACTCACCTCTAAGCATACGGAAGGAGAATAGTCGAGGTTCTTCCATAACAAAACCTAAATAGGTACCTCGTAAGCGACAAACAGGTATGAGTGCTTCTACAGAGCATTCCTGAAATCATCGTATCAAGATTTCAAAATCTCCTTCACGTGGCTCCACAAATCTTTAATCACCGTGCGCCCATTCCCTGTCTACGGGTGATACATCCTACTTGAAACGAAACCTTATCTCCGCTGGTTTCTGAAATCCCATATCAAAGGTGGGATTCACCAATCTCATCCTGATTTAGAAATTTTATACTGCGCCGGATCATGCACTGGCGCGATCCTTCCTTTCAAAGGAAGTCTGGGGCATACTAGTTAATATTGTAAGTCAGCTTAAAGGAGTATCAATCACCTCCTTCTAGGCGACTTTATTCACATGTTCGGGGTGAACCTTTGATCTTGTTTTGAGGATGGCAACCCATCCAAGAACTGTACCGACTTTACCGACCTCTTCCAAATTCAAGAATTGTAGCTAAACACAAAATTCTTTGGTTGATTCTCCTCTTTCAACCCAACCTTACCCATGGGCGGTGCATGTAGAGACTATCACTACGTCCCGTTAAGCATCGATTCTTCCTTGAAATGTCTCACATTAAGTGACACGTAATACTCCCCTTCCTTCCTTGTAGTATGCCGAAAGTTCCACCCGTGCTCTTCTTTCCACGAATTGCACTTTTGGATCTCATATACCATACCAACATCATCACCCTTTGTATGTGCAAGTCGCTCTCATACTTGCCTACTAACAACTCCGCTCCGAGTGTTCTTCATAATCATTTAATTCTGCTCCATTCAAGGAATACTCTTCTTAAATGATTTCCCACAGTCTTCCAATTCAAATGTGGGTGTGCTATTCTAATTGCACACCTATGTATGGATTATCGCCCCTTATGTGACGTTTAATCCAGTATATCACTTCCACTCCGTCCTGTTAGCCCCATAAACACATTTTCCACACGTCCATTGCCACGCCCTTTCATCTCGGATGAGTTTTAACATCAGTTAACCAGGATGTCTACACACCCTATAAACCGGGCATACTAGCGTAAGCATCACATACGCTCCATACTAATAAACAAATTCTTTGTTTTCCCTGGTGCTTGCAGCGTGATTACAACACTTTAATCACCCTAAAAATCAAAATTTTATATCTTCCTTATTATCATTCCGCCCCCTTAACTCGTGGTGACAAAGCAAAACTTTCAATGCTTTTTTACCACACAACCGGCTCCAATGGCTTTAAATCAAAATTCAGCTTTCAACTTTCAAACATAATTACTTGATCCCATTTCGACCAGGGTACCGAACTCATGGAATTGTGACCAGACGTCTCCCTATTTCCAACCTTACGCTAAGTTTCATGCGTGGGATGTTTCGCAAAGCGAAATCCAAACAAGGAACCCCCCCGATACACTACTACCTAGCATTGTCGGTTATCGAAATCCGTTAGGTCCTCCATCCATAGCATATACCCCTTTATTCTGCCCCTTGACAGAAAAGTTACAATTTCTCCCGTAATTATGCTTAATAAAGAACGTTTCACTAATTGCACTATTGTTCAGTATAGGTTGGTGGTAATAGCATTCCATAAACCTCGAATACATACAATCGGAATTCTCAAAATTCCTTTCCCTAATAATAGGGGTATAAATATTAACTCCCACATCTCTAAAGGATAAATATAACAATGCACTCTTCCTATCACTAAGTCCGGAGTGCTAAACATAATACTGAGTCAAATCTTTTTGCCCAACGGTAAATCCCGATACATACGGAATTATACTGACAAAGTCTATACATACTTTGGCATCGAATATCTCGAGCCCACTATCTCCTTAGAAGTCTCTAGGACAGATAATATAAGTGCGAGTCCAACCTTCTTACAATTAAAGCCTCGCCAAAACAAAACGTGCTGCACTAATGCAACCACTCCGATAGCCTTGCAATAAATGCCCACTATCGTACTAACCATATCTATAAAATTTTAACAAAGATAATATCATGCTCGTGTATCGCATCACTACAACGAGTAGCCTCAATAAAGTGCAAAACACTGTTAATATACATATTCATCTTCCGCGGATATCACTAAAGAAAAATCCCGCTACACTAGGAAAAAATATTTACATTTTAATAACGTTTATAATGATATGCATTAAGCTCGTCTCACATGCTAATCTAGCAAGGAACAAAATATAGTGACTCGCTCGTGTCACATAAACACATCTCATCCTCTGAGGATACAACTTATACTTCCACCTTGCCAATCGTCTTGACTGCGCAAGTAGTTTCTGGACGTAACACGTCTACTCAAACCAAACAAAATTACTTTAATCGTTGCCTTTTACTAGGCACCGTATTCTTGTCCTTTTCTCACTTTGGAACATATTATCGCGAGAGATCTCACTCCGCACAAAATACCTCAAAACATAATCCACTTATCACCTGTCCTACTAACCGGGTTAGGATTGTCCTTCTCTCGGACTTTAGTAAACTCGATTACTGTTAACCATCCTGGTTGTTCCCTTAGCTTTCTAGGCCATAAAGATCCTGTTACTATCTATAATAGTACTTACTGAATTTACCATCACTTCGTAAGAATTTAATTATCCGAATCATTTAAATGGGTCCCCTGATGTGTATCCACATCCCTTTGTGGTGCTATACCACCATCGTTGCATTCAGTCTTATTCTCGACTAAATTCTTCGATTCCTTTAACTTCCCCCACAAAGAAGCGTTATCATATTTTGACAAAATATGACAATGTCAACCTCTGAATCGGTCGTCCATCAGAATTACCTCCTCGAGTATTATCAACTATTATTACGAGTTGGTATCCCACTTGGAGTCATTTCCTCCACTATTATCTACCTCTTTCGATACAAAATTTACTAACGATTAGGGTTCATATCCACAATTGGACTTCTGTCATGCCCTCCTGTGATGAGTTCAGAACCACGTTTGCTTCTCATCCTGAACAGTTGAGGAAGGAACATATGATCAACATTGTACCTAAGGTTCTCCTAAAGGCACAACATTCTACTTCTAAAATGGGTGGTTGACTCCAACCATTATAATTTCGTCCCGAAAGCCAAGAAAATTTTCTCTAAATTTTCACTTTCAGTTTGCCACACTCCGTCCTAGATCTAAGCCTTTGGATACTTTACCTCCTTTGGTAAAGACACATAATTTACGCATTTCTAGAATTTCCCACTGACAGTCTCTACACGTTTTTGTAATACGTTGGGTAAGTTTACCCTCGCACCTCATTTGACTATAACAGCGTTTGGAAATCACTGCTGCGCCTTAGTCGCCTTTCTAGTCTTGGCTTCTCATGCCATAATGGAGGTGACCTCGACTACGGTCATCATCCTCGGATATATTTTATAATCTCAACTGCCCTGCCTCCTAATGTACGCTTAACGGTCCTCTTCTGACATCCGTCATCGCTTGGCACACACACATATCCGAACGAAATTAGAATTCACTAGTGTATACACATTATAGCAGGAGAACGAAATCTCGTCAAAGGAATCGACAATCCTAAACATAGGGCTCTATAACAAACAAAGCAACGCTGAAAGCATAATAAGCCGTACAGATCCTACGGAAACTAGGACATAATGCTCTAATACCACCTGTGACACCCCGCCTAATTAAATACCGGGCGATCACTCCTTTATTAAATTAATTCAAGGTGAACAGTTGGTTCATTCTCAGCATCACTGTCGAAAAATAAAACTTTTCCAATTTAAACACCCTAATTAATTAAGCTAAGTGTCAAAACCATTTAAACCTTTATTCTCATTTTATTAAATCCGGTTATAAAACCTTAAACCATTAACGTCTAAAGAGTCATACAATAAGTAGAAGAATAAAATGAACATTCAAGAGTTTACCCAACAATAGTAAATCCCGACATTAAAATACTAAGGAAAACATCCTGACATTAATAATCCTGAAATAAAGATACTGAAATTAAAAGAATTACAATCTCTGACAATACCAACTAATTAATAGAAAGAGGGCGACACATGCCCCTGCAGGATAAAACTGAACTAGGAGTAGATACAAATGGATGAATTCGTCTAAACAACAGGCCTGCAACTCCCACCTAAGCTGCAGCTCGTTCCTGCCAAAGGACCCTATGCAAGACGCCCTTGTGGCTGGGCACCTGTAATATATATATATATATATATATATATATATATATATATACACAAGAGAGAAAGAGAAAAGGAAACGGGTCAGAGCCCGATAGTGTATATGATTTAAAAATTCGTTTCGCAAGTATTTTAATTGATTACAGGCCAATGCATCTTCTAATGTGCACACCTATCGCACTAACCTCCCAATGGTCTAACTCGTCATATACCACACTATCTTTCCCTAATGATTTAACTTATCTTAGGTTATTCGCAGGATTTACAACTGAACAACACAAGTGTTTAAAACGTAAGATTTCAATTTGTAATAAAAGTTCTCCTTTTAACTTTATTAATCAATAAAGTTTTCCAGTAAAATATTATACTTTCTCAAAACAAGTATTTATAATTTGAGTCATCAACCATGTCCTATATATCAAATCACAGTAGGCAGTTCCAGATTTCAGAATTTCATATATATATAAACTACTCGTATAATATATATATCATAACAGCACCCCACATAAAAACTATGGTGCGGGCATACTCTGCTATCCAATCCCCATATCAATCGCACTAAAGGGAATACAAGTTCGGAATCACTCTCGAACTGTATAAATACATACACAAACAATATTGAGGCGAAGCACAGATTCCAAGTCCAAGAGGTCAGTACATACCCTCACGTCTCTTAGGACCGTCCGACTATCGATCCGATAGCCCGTACCTTGGATTTCTATCTTCTAGGGTACGAGTCAATATCCCCCCATAAGGCAACACAGGATAAGATCGTCCCAGCGTGGTAACCTCAGGGATAGCAAGTAGCGCGGGCATGTTTTTAATACATAGATAGCATATGCATACACAATCATATAACTATACTAATATTACCATATCAATATTGGGTTTATCCCATAACCCATATTAACAACATTTATCCTTATTTTCCCATTATTAGTTATCACGTATAATGGTTTGTTTCTCACTTTAATTCGAAGGGTTTCTCCAACTTACTACGTAGCCCTCATGGAATCTATCCTTCCAAAGGTACAATTCATTAGGTATTCATTTATGTTCCAACGTAACCCTCTTACGTGTCTCTCCCCTTTAATATATGCTTACATTGTCCCTTATGTAAAATATCCCAAAAATATAGATTTCGCCTTACATTAAAGGTCTCTTATTCATTAATGAATCCTACTGGTCATCATTAACTCCCAAATTATTTTAGCAAGGATGTCTAAGGAGTTTTCTTCATTTCAAATCAATTCAACAATTTTAAAAGGGGAACTTAAGTCTGCCAGGAGGGGTCGATCGATCAAGGTTAGGGTCTCGATCGATCGAACCTTCGATCGATCAAAGGTCTGGGCTCGATCGATCGATCAAGCAGGTTTGCGGAAATCTGCAGATTTGCAGTTACGGGTTTCATCTTCTAACCTTCACCAAATCCATATTTTTCAATCCCAATCATCCCAAAATTTATTCTACTAACATTATATCATCATACCAGATATTCCCAACGTAAAGCATGTAGATTTCTATCACTAAACATGGATTAACGGCCCAAAAATTATTATAATTATCAAGAACCCTAGAAATCTCTTAAACATGGTTCTAACAAGAATTTTCCAGAATTTCCTTCTTGTAAACATCATAATTTCGTGGTTTACTCCTCTACATGACAAAGAGTTTCCAGAATATCATTTAAGTAATCACTACATGCAATTTCCTATCTCAAATTGGGTTTTTCTTCCATACAACTCATCCTAATCATTCCTACACTAATATGAGTGATGCACCAATAAAAATAAGCAAGATAAACACTTGCCTGGGATTTTCGACGTTCTGGTTTGGTGCCGAATTTGGTGTGGTTGCGTTCCCCGTCTCGCGATCTACGCGTTGGTGGTGGCGGTGGTGCAAACGGATGGGTTTCGGGCCTTGGATTGCTTTGGAAGCTCTCTCCTTCCCTCTCCTATGGCCGTCACTTGTCTTTAGTTGTTCTAACCCTAGAATACAACCTTAGACATCTTATATAACCCTTGAAATTTCGTGGGTTTAATTACCCAAAAATGTAAAATGACCAAAATGCCCTCCCGGGGTACTAATTAAGCCTAAAATTACCCCGAGACTCAAACTAAACCCCCGGGTACACTTTTTGTGACTATCTCGACCCTTCCGAATGCGCTGACGCACTCAAAACGACCAAACGAACAACTTATAAAATATTCACTTTTATTTAACACTATTTAGTCCCGACGCGACACGGGCGCGTCCCGACTTAAATTTCCATAATTGTCATTTTATTCACACGTGACAATATTATAACATTAAATCTCATATATTACTATACTCATCCAGTAATATTCAACAAATAACAAATTTCCAATAATTACTAACTCTCGTCACGCTAGTAAATATTTAAAACAACATTCCAGATTAAAATTAAATTAATTTATCTCAATTAAATTTAATAAATCCCATAATTTAAAAGCTATAAAAATACGGGGTATTACAGGGAACTACATGGGTGATTGTCAAGATCGAGGCTATAAAGTCTGAGATACTGAAGACTTTACATGGTCAGGGTGGCCAGAGACGGGGAATGATTGTGATGAGGAACGTAGAACCACGTACTTTGATGTTGTCCGGTAGGAGTTAAAGGACAAGAATAGGGTGCCTAGATGGCGCACTGATTGACGTAGTTTTTGTTACAGATAGAATAAGGGTATTGTATATGGGAACTCTGTGGAGCAGCCAGGGTAATTAACAAGGATGTTGTTGTAAATTTCACCTTGAATAAGGGAAGTATGTTTTGTGTGGCTAGATTTAGCCTCAGCATTTTACTGACCCTAGACTCGGGTGTGTAATTTGAGCTTTGTGGTAGTATTGATATTATTATAGAGGTTACATCTATATGTTTTCCTGGGTGGTGAGGTTCTATTTTCTGTCATTCATTGTGAATGGATGATGATATTTTAAAAATTTATTTGGATTGTGCTACTCGTTCTGTTTGTTCTATACGAGTATAAAATATTTTGATTTGAGATATAACAAGCTTATGATTATGAGACTATCATATTTGCGGTTCCAGGGTTGAACTAGTTATTCTATAATATCTCTCCTGGATACGGGTTGAGACTTTATAGTGATGATTCAAGGTATGTATGAATTGTCATTTTACTTGTTTTATGCTACCATATCTCCACGATCAAAAAGTTAAGTAGTAGTGTATCGGAGGGGTTCCTTGTTTGGATTTCGCTTGCGAGACACTCCACGCACGAACCTTAACGACATTGGAAGTGGAGAGATGTTACTTTATGTTAGGATGTTGGTTTTGGTGGAATTAGCCGAGAGTCACGTGATTGGTTAAAGGGCTAATAAAAAGTAAATGTGCGGTGAAGAAGCATTGGAAATGTTTCTCTCACCGGGTATATGTGGGCAAGACAAAGATAAGTAAGTCGGATTGAGGCTTATAGCTAGGCCTTGATGAGAAGGCAATTTAAAAATATGTATATAAATATATTTGGGAAAAGGATTCGTAATACTTTGCAGAAAGTAGGCGCCTAGATTAGTTAGATTTTCTTAATTTATTTTTACTGAGTCAGTAGGATATAGAAGTAGAAATGCGTCAGTAGGGTTACGAGTTAAGATTTTTTGCGGTCCCGATTGGGTACCTTAGCCATTATATCTTGACGACCGGCGGTGCGAGGTAATAGGGTAACGGGAGGGTTCCTTTTTTAGATTTCGCTTTGCGAGATGCCCACGCATGAAACCGAGCGAATGTCAGAAATTAAGAAAGGTCTTGGGAACTAGGGACATAGTTAGTATAATACTTATTTCACGTGGGTAGGAAAATGCATCGACCTAAACACTATTAGGAAGTAAGGCCAATGGGTCATGTGGTGTTGTTTTAAAAATGTCATAGTGAGTTAACCACGAGAAGATTGGTGGGCTAATTTTAAGAAGGATTGGGTTTCCAAAAAAAAAGGAATATGGAATCTTGATTAACTCGGGCCGCCAACCCAAGAAGAATGTGAGGTCCATCTCTAGAGAAACTGTTACATCTATAACCTAGCTTTTGCTGAGTTGAAGGAAAAGTTGACTCCTACTCATAAATTAACGTTGCCAAGCTCGAGAGTGGACTATTTTGTCATTAACGACTCGTCTCCACAAGAATGGGGTGGTGTATTACTACAGGAACATAGGGCCATTTCGTAGGTGTCTTGCGGCTTGAACCCAGCAAGGAGAACTATCCCATGCAAGACTAAAAGCATGCCATAAAAGTGTTCGCCTTAAAGATGTGGAGGCATTACCTCTTGGGAGGGAACTTAAGTCTTTTCATGGACCACAAGTCGATACAAGGTTTGTTCTTACAAAAAGATCAAATTGTGCGACAAAAATCGGTGGTTGGATTTTGTAATAGACTATCAATTTGACATTCATTATAACCTAGGAAAAGCAAATGTGATAGCGGATACTAAGTAAAAAATCTGTGGGGGACACTAGCGAAGGCATGGGAAGTCAAGTGGAAGAAGCTTAACTAGGGAAATGCTGTATAAGGGCGTTTATATCAGTGTTGACCGTTACGCCTGCTATTAAGATGAGAGTCGTGGAAGAGCAAGGAAAGGGCATTTTTGAGTTCGTCTCCCTATGAACCACTTCTCAATTGGTGAAGGTGGACTACCGATAACTGATTGGATTATTGCGACCATTAGAAATACCGGTGCGAGAATGGGAGAGTATATCCATGGATTTTTATCACTAGATTACCGATGTTGTAAAGCGGTCATGAGTACGGTTAGAGGATAATATGGAGTTTATGAAACCTTATGGGGTACCTATCAATATAGTGTCGGACCAAGACAAGATTTACGTATCCCATTTCTAAAGAAGTTTCCAGGAAATAATAGGGACCGGTTAAAGTTGAGTACCTTCTACCACTCGAAAACAATTGGCCAAAATGGGGAGAAACAACGTATGTTGGAGGACATACTTTCGATGTGCAGACTTAATTTTTGGTGGATGGGAGAAAACCATTCTTCTGGTCGAATTTGTATACCATAATTCATACTAATCCATAGTGGGTATGGCACCGTAGGTGGCATTATTTAGCAAGACACATATATCACCTGCTTGTTGGTTGGAAGTAGAGACGATAAGCTTCTTGGACCTAGAATGATCCAGGACATCTTTTCAAGACTGAGTTCATTCAAAATCGCATACGAATTACCCGAGATTGTTAGAAGGGCTATACCGACGTGAATAGACGTCTTGTAAAATTTGAGGTAGAGGATCAAATTTAATGCGGGCATTTTTTTTATGAAGGGTATAGCACGCTTTGTTATGAAAGATAAGCTTGTGCCGGGTTAGGTAGATTTTTCCCATTATTGTAAAGGTAGGCCCGATAGTTCATGTGAGGAACAAACGATTATTAATTTTATATCATGGAGAGTGTAGACGAATTTACTTGGGAACGAGAGAATGACATTTGAGAAATTTACCCCTAGTCTTTTTATGAGTTACGCCTGAATTTTGAGGGCAAAAATTCCCTTATAAGGGGGGCAGTATGCAATAACCCTTACTTTTGAGTAATTGATTTTATATAATTTTGCCATGTGAGATAATTATATAAAATAATGGAAGTTAGAGTAAATATTATTTTAAGTGATTTAAGAGATAATATTTACTGAATTTTGCATATTTGCCGTTGAGAGAAGGTAAATAACATCATGTTATGTTTTATTGCGTCGTTGTGCTTTAAGCGATGGTTATGGCATATATTTCAATTAGATTATGATTAATGAATTACTATGACATAGGAACATGAAATATTGTACGATATTTTGGATGCCAATTTTGAGGGTGCAGTTAGTCTTGAAATAGTCGAGACAGTCAAAATGAGTGCCATATTGTGTTTTTGAGTTTCGGGCACTTTTGACAGGTTATGACTCAATTATGTAGTTACGAGTCATTTTAATGGTGTATTGACATTTAAAGATGGAAACTAATATTAAATGAACGGTTAAGTCTCCCAAACCCTCTTATTTCCCCAATTACATGTTTTAAACTTAGAGAGAGTTAGAGAGAAAAGAGAGCTTGGGAGAAAGTGGAGAGAAAGGAGAGAATTAGAGAATTGGAGTTGGAAATCATTGCGACAGGAAGAGAATCTGAGACTAAAAACTTGAGGAAAGTTTATAACTTGCTAGTGCACGATTTAATGTGAATAATATGCATATATAGTTTTGTTTTTGGGAGTTTTAACCATTAATGGGTTTTTGATGATTATAGTGTTTAATCTTGGATTAAAATTTGATTTTAGTTGGAAATATTAGTTAGTTATTGTGTAAAAATGATTTGGGTAAAATATAAGTTGAGTTGGTTGAGATTTGAAGAGAGAAATTTGAGTTTTGGGAATTTAGGGTTCATAACCCGTAGCCCTAAACTGGGCATTTCTGCCAGGCCGAATTGATTCGCCTCCCAAGCGAATCGATTCGCCTATTTGGGAGGCTACAGGTCTGGGGAGATGAATCGATTAGGGTTAAGGCCGAATCAATTCGGTCTGAGACAGGAAGTTATTTTTCTCAGCCATATCGATTCGCGTTTGGGCGAATCGATTCGGAAACCCTGCTATATTATAGGATTTTTCCAACTTGGTTTTTAGCCCCTTTCTTTTAGGTTTAAGGCTTATGAACCTTCTCTTGGGAAGTAATAAAGAGTATGAGAGGTTTATATTAGGGAGATTAATACCTTAGATTAGTATGGGGGTAACGTGGCCTTAATTCGGGGGCTATTCCATTGGCGTTAGCGTCGTTTCATTTAGTGAGCTAGCTTCGGACTAAGGGAGAGTTAAGTGTTATGGTTTAGGATTTTGGGAGACTGGTATTGAGGAAAATTACTATTTATGGCTTATGGTATTACTTTGAGATCTTGGAGACTAGTGTAAGGATAATTGTACTTCGTAGCCTATATCATTGATAAAATATGACTTCGTGAATAAGAAAGGCATATTTTAATTTGGCGCTTAATTGTTAAGTATAAATGATTTTTGAGAACGAAAAAAGTGAATGTTTTAAATGGGTATAACTTGTAAATGATAATTTGCATATACATACCTCTCTAAATTGCTATCATAGGGGAAATTACGCACATGAGTTGAAGTCCCCTGGCTAGTGAATGCAGGGTGAATATAGTCCTCGGCCATAGGATCGGTTATTATATATTGTGTGATTATGGTTCGAACTGAGGTAATTTTGGGTGTGGTTATGACTCACTGTCGAAGGTATTTGGCCGCGTCCCGGCGTCACGCGATGTAGGAAGCCCAGGTTGTCTTGCTGATAGGCCCTGGAAGATGATAGCCATTTAGGGACTCATCCAGTTGGGGTTCCCGGAAGGATGGTCTTAGAATCGTTATATAATGTGATTATAACTATTCTTAATAAAGTGGAACTTGTAATGATGGTAAAGCATTTTGTGAGATACACTGCTTTGAATATGTTTCCTAGAGAGAAAAAAGGGAACTGTGAAGTCAAATGGTGTAAAATTGAAATGATGAAGCATTTTGTGAAATAAATTGCTTTAAATATGTTTCCTAAAGAGAAAAAGGAAGTGTGCATTTAAGTTGTGTAAAACTTAAATGAAATCTCATTAAGTGAAACGTAGATATTTTCTCATGCGAAAACAAATATTGTTCATTGTTATTGATATTACGCTAGATTGTGATTTTAGACTAAGAGGTGAGAAATCTTATCAGTATTTGTGAGAGCAAGTTAAGTTTATGATTGATGATAAAATATTCATAACTGTCATGCATTTTATTCACATAATGATCATATCAAACCGGGCCCTAACCCGTCTATATCTCTTTATTTTGCATGAATTCTATATTCGCCCAGGTGCTCCACCGCAAGGACTCCCGTATTAACCTCTCCATCACAGTTGTCCTGGAGCTATAACATATTGTGGATGTTATAGGATATTCGTTATAGACGCTTCTATCTTTTGTGCTCTAGTTATGATCAGTTTACATACTCGGGTGTGTTGTCCAAGTTTTTTACCTATTTAATATAATGTGGTATTTAATTTTAAGACTCGGTGTAACCTACTTGTAATGGTCTGTTAACCGACAACTTATTCGGTTATTACATTGTGCTTTATTGTTATACTGTTACCCGTTTGTTTTTATATCCACTTTATTTTTAAATTGGATTGTCTAAATGATTTTCTTCAAACTTTTAGATTAAAATTGACATTCGTTTTCTAAAATAATTGGTGGTTATCTCGTATTATTATTATTTTAACGACAGTGATGCTAAGAATGGACCATCTATGATTCCTGTAATTGTTGGAGTATCGGGTTGGCCACCCTTATTTTAATAAGCGGGTTGTCACAAATTATATCTATTTTATACTTCAGGAATGAAAGCGTAAAAGATAACAGATAACAAAAAGAAAAGATAATCTAGGCATGTGTATTTAAACTATGATTAACAAAAGGAATAAAACTATAAATTATGACTAATATCCCTCATCTCGGTTTAATACATATAAATGGTTGCATTGGAAGATGAATTTAGCAAGATTTAATCTCATTCCAATAATCAATTAAATCTAGAGTTGTCACCCCCTAAATCGTCATAAAAGCTTACTATGATTTTGGAGTCAACAAATACCTCGAAAATTACACACACAAGGTCATAAATACAAGGCATACATGATGTACACCATTAAATATCCTAGGCATAAAATCAAGAACAACATAATCGAATTAACTCCATCACTAAAACAAAGCAAACAAATCAACCTAAGGTGAGTTCAATCAATCTCAACCTAAACTAAATTAGCTTCACACCACAATGGAAGACATGTATTTAAATGCAAGAAATAAATGAAAGCAATAAACCTTAGTTATAAAATAAGTAAATAAACAACAAAGTAATAAATAAACAATGAAAGCTTGGATAGAAGAAGAAGATGATTAATAGTGTTGTTACACAACCTATATGGGTATACCCTAGGAAGGAGAAATTGCACACCCAAAAGGTCCTCAAAACCCTAGCCTCCCTAACCTAACAAAGAAAGCAAGGAAAAATAGATAAATAAAGATATATCTTTACAAAATGAGGAGGAAAACATATATATACCAAACCCCAAAATGGAAAATCTGTAATAAAAGAAAACATGGAAAATAGGGCCAAGTCAATTCGGTGCCAAACCAAATCGATTCGGAAAAAGGAATCTTCGAAGCTGAACAAAATCGAATCGATTCAGAATTGGACCTAATAGATTTGGTCGAGCACGTCTAGTCACTAATATCGCATGTGGACATATATTCAGGGTCCCAAGGCCGCTCGACTTACCTTTGTTTTTAGTAGCCTTTGGTCATAAAAGGGAAGGAAAAAGTGCCAAATAAAAATGACCATAACTCCATCATTCGAACTCCAAACGACGCACCGTTTGTGGCCAAACAAAGCTAACTCAACGAGATACGATTTCGTGGAATTACCATAAGAATGATATGAAGTGTGAATTGACTAAATGAACCTTGGATTTGTGTTCGATGATGGAACTACTCCAAAATGCAACCATTCCTCACTTTAAGCATTCTAATACCTACAAAATCCCAATTAAATTCTGCAAAGCATATAAACATACATAATAGAGGTCATATGGTTAAAAAACATAAATTTAGGCATAAAGAACACAAAAAGTTCTAGAATGCATAAAGATAATGGGCGTGAGTATGTAATATTTGTGAGTTATCACACCCCCTAACTTAGACATTGCTAGTCCCTGGTGATGAAACAAACAAAACCAATCCATAGAAGGCGATACAAATATATGCATCAAACTATAAATGCCACTTTTTTAGTGAACACGATTGCATTTAGCATATGCAATAAGACGTTAAACCCCTAGGTTACCCTAGTGGATGAGTGTCGTCTTGTAAGATTTTTCAGGGATGAAACCCACAAACATCAAAGTTTCCTAAAAAAGTATGCCCAACCAACATGCGATAAGACCTACAATAATGAAAAAGATTTCAAATATGTTATTAGCAGAGTGAAAGCATTTACACAAAATTCTGTATTATTACATTATAGAATGAACTTCGTAGAATTTAAATCTTAAAATGTGAGAGGGGAGACAGAACATGCAAAGTATGGTTTAGCAAAAACTTAAATAAATCGTATAAGCATTAAAGCATGCATATATCAATCCTCACCAGATATTACACTTAACAAATGAAATCACTATGATATGGGAGGTAATACAAGGGACATGTGGGCATAAAAAGTAAATGTAGATGGAAACTAGGTCACGCACATGCTACTAAAGAAGAACGCTATATATAAAATGAAAAACATGTATTGCTAATGAAAGATATTGCCATTAAAGGAGGCGAAATGTATTTTCACAGATTATGAAAACTATTTAAACTTTTGAATTGAACTCACCCTAGGATCACATAGGACTTGTATAGGGTTGTAATGTAGGCATGGGGTTAAGGTTATGAAACGAAGAGATCATGTACAGATGAAAAAGTGTTCGAGGATAAAAAAACTTGGAATAATGGGAAATATGGGTAACTACAAAATTGGACAATGATTCCAGAACAAGCATTGGATATGAAATAGGAGAGTGACAAGGATTATTGAACACTATATACATAAATTAAACTTTATCTTTATTTTCTTTTCTTCTTTTTCTCACTGTTTCTTTTGTTTTCTTTCTTCTATTCTCTTTTATCTTTTTTTCTTCTCTTCTTTACTTTCTTTTTTGTTTGTTCACACTCTCACATGCTTAATTGCATCCACGTAACACTAACATCATTCAATCCCAGTATTATTCCAAGCAAAGGTATGGAAGGAGATATATATGGTTAATAACTCTAATGAGGAGTTGGTCATGGGATTTGGGGTTATAAAACGAAAGGCTACATTAAGGCTCAAAGGGGTTGATGAGGGAAAACATTTAAGGCGAGGTCATGGTTAATATGGGTGAGATAACAAATATGGACTATGATCATTTCCTAAAGTTTACGCAATTCTCGAGTCAAAACAAACTTTGAAAATCATGCTTAAGTAACACATTTCATATACTCAATTAATGAATGATGAATGAAAGAATAATGAGATTACCAATGACTGTAAGATTTTCAATGAGGAAAAAGAAATGTATAACACTCACAAACAAAGAAAAACAAAAAGCTCACTAGGTGTAAGTAATTACAATGTAATAAAAGATTACCGAGTTATAAGAATCTTAAACCAAATCAATTAAACAAGAAAAGCACATGTGCTCATGGTATTAAAGTTTAATTTGTGAAGTTATTCACAATATCAATAATTGAGGACTAAAGTCTAATAACTTCTAAAATCGAGAACATGCATCATTGAATTATCAATTGGATCAGGAATTTATTAAAATTTATCATCGTAAACAAAGGAAAAATGTCTAACAAAGGATAAAAAAGAAAGAATATCTTTTTGAAAATTTTAATTTTTTTAAAAGAAAAGTATGCTTGGGAAAAACATAAAATCAAATCATGGAAACTACTAATGAATGGATAGAATATCCCACACCCCCTAACTAAAACCTGACATTGTCCTCAATGTGAATTAAGAACCACGTTAAAGAAAGGAAAAAAGCAATATTACTAAAAATGGAGCAATCTCGTGAAAGCGCAAGTCCAATGATTCTACCAAAAATGTTAGTACTATGAATAACAAAAACAAATAAGAAAAACTTAACTAATTACACTGGACAAAAATTAAGGAAAATAAAAAAACTAACTATTTACAACCTACAATTTTAACTTCTAACTAACTATATACTAGAAGTTGAAATTTTTTAGGGTCCACGCAAAAAATGATTTGACTTTGAAGGATCAATGGGGAACCCTACCTTTCATGCATACCTTCTAGAAAATAGAAATTTCATTCAAACAGCGGAACGTATGTGTAAGGCGAAAGAAATGAACCATCATCAATTAAAAAAAAAAAAATTGGGGGGGGGGGGGGGGGGGGGGGATGATAGGGGTTTGGGATTGATCGGGTGACAAATGCACATGGGAATACAGAAAACCCCATTTTCTCCCAAAGAGTTGGCAATTGAAATGGTAATTGACGCATGTGGAGGAAAAATTTCCTTCATGGAAAGCTACTCGAGCAAGTAATCCTCTTTGATGAAAGGGTTAAATGTTTTAAAGTTTGGAATCGATTCACTGGATACTTGTATCGATTCGACAATATA
This sequence comes from Sambucus nigra, assembly GCA_949130495.1. Classification (NCBI taxonomy): domain Eukaryota; kingdom Viridiplantae; phylum Streptophyta; class Magnoliopsida; order Dipsacales; family Adoxaceae; genus Sambucus; species Sambucus nigra. The sequence goes on from OX422223.1 coordinate 119,522,861, forward strand.
GAATAAATACGGGGAATAAATAAATTCAAACTCAAGAGATTAGTCATCATCAATTGAAGGTTGAGTTTCGAAGGAAATAAGATCATTTTCAATGAATTCTTCTTCTTTGGGGACCGAAGAAGAAATCATTTTATTGCAAATGGATACTACGTCCATTTCTTCCTCATTTTCATTCTCCATTAAACCACGGGCCAAGTCAAGAATGGTTTGTTCCAAAGTAGGCACAAAATCCTCATTTAATTCAAAACATTCCTCGACTTCAAAAGTATCGGAAGAGAAATCATCGTTGGATTTGAATAATGCATCCAACTCTTGCTCCCAACATTGATTTTATTCCCGTATATGGTTTCAAATATTTCATATTCAAAATGCACAATCCTTCATGTAGAGTCATAGGTGGAGGAGTAGATTCCTGATAATAAAAAGTTTGGAAACTATCCTCGGAACTACAATCAAAATAATTATCATAAGAATTTTGAAATCTATTGCAAATCATTTCAAAATTCTTATCGTAAGGATATTGAGGCCCTAAATCGGAAAAAACATTCTCAAAATTACCATAATCCATTACTCGACACCCAAAGTAATTTTAGATGTTTCCATTTTTGGGGCTTGTATGTATTGACCAAAAGTCATAGATTTAAGGTAATTTGAGAATTATCACTACGATTACCGAAAAAAGAATAAGACATGCTTACCCCTAAAAATTATCGATTTAAGGGAAAATTCCACAAAGTGATGTATGTCCAGCAAATTCAAGAGTTTCTTGGCGCTCAAATGTAGAAGGCCTACAAAAATAGTTAATAAAAAATACAAATAGAAAGAAAATATACTAAGAAATACTAAATCCATAAAATTCTAAAATAAACAAGTCCCCGACAGCGGCGCCATTTTGATCGAGGGTGAAAAGTAGCACAGTTTCATTATGCCAGTAGTTGAATTGGTTTCACCTCCTAAATAAGAAAACCTAAACTATTGACTACACTCTTTAAGGGAGTATAGAGGCCATACGAGTATCGAAGCTCCACAGAGGCTAGCTAGTTGCTAGAATTATATTGATTTAACACTTCAGGAATAAAAGTGTAAAAGATAACGAATAATAAAAAGAAAAGATAATCTATGCATGTGTATTTAAACTACCTTTAACAAAAGGAATAAAAACTATAGATTGTGACTAATATCACCACCTCGATTTGTTACGTATAAATGGTTACATGGGAAGATGAATTTAGAAAGATTGAATCTCATTTGAATAGTCAATTAAATCTAGAGTTGTCACCCCCTAAGTCGTCATAAAATCCTACTATGATTTTGGCATCAACAAATACCCCAAAAATTACACACACAAGGTCATAAATACGACGCATACATGATATACACCGTTAAATCTCTTAGGCATAAAATCAAGAATAACCCAATCGAATTAAACACATAAACTCCGTCACTAAATCAAAGCAACCAAATCAACCTAAGGCGAGTTCAATCAATCTTAACCTATACTAAAGTAGCTACACAACATAATTGAAAACATGTATTTAAATGCAAGAAATAAATGAAAGCAATAAATAAAGCAATAAAAACCTAAGTTTCAAATCAAGTAAATAAACAACAAAGAAATAATTAAAGAATTGAAGCTTGGATAAAGGAAGAAGATGATGAATAGTGTTCTTACAAAACCTATATGCGGGAGGGAGAAATGGCACACCCAAAAGCTCCTCCAAACCTTACCCTCCCTAACCTAACTAAGAAAGCAACGAAAAATAGATAAATAAAGATATATTTTTAAAAAAAGAGGAGGAAAACATATATATACCAAACCCCAAATGACAAATTTGTAATACAAGAAAACAGGGAAAACAGGGCCGAATCGATTCGATTCGTCGGTGCCAAACTGAATCAATTTGGAAAGGGGAATCTTTGAAGTTGAACAAAATCGAATCGATTCGAAATTGGATCTAATCAATTCGATCGAGCATGTCTAGGCACTGGTCTCGCATGTGGGCATATTTGCAATCATCGATCGATCGAGGTCCCAAGGTCGATTGATCGGTTCCCTATTTTGAGCAGCTCTTGGTCATAAAAGGGAAGGAAAAATTTCCAAACGAAAACTTCCACAACTCCATCATCCAAACTCGAGCGAAGCTAACTCAACTAACTATGTTTTGTGGAATTACTATGAGAAAGAGACAAAGTGTAAATTGACTAAATTACCCTTGAAGTTGTGTCCGATGACTGAACTTCTCCGAAATGCAACCATTCCTCACTTTAAGCGTTCTAATACCTACAAAAGCTCAATTAAACCCCGTAAAGAATATAAACATATATAATAGAGGTTTTCTAGTTAAAGATAAAAATATATAGGCATAAAGAACACAAAAAATTCTAGAATGCATAAAGATAACGGGCGTGAGTATGCAGTATTCGTAACATATCACCAGTCCCCTCTGATCACGTCCCCATAAGAATATCCCATCTAGTACGTATCCCACGAGTACACATGCCCTATATGTTGCACATAATACACCAGTCAAATAATCCTACACAGTTAAGGGTTACAAGTCTAATTTTTAATTTATTCCTAAATTAACCTCTTTTAATTCAAAATAAAAAATTTGAAAAAAATATTATTTTTTCGCCTCATTTAAACGAGAATGAATATGTCATTCGAACGAGTGCATCATCTCGTTTGAATGATCCAATTTTTTTCTAATGAGGACATAATCTCGTTTGATTGAGATTCGGCTAGACTTTCATCTTCTCCACAGAATTCCTCCATTCTTAAACCTAAAACCTTCAATACAAGCCTATAAACATCTCCAAACTTCAATGTATAGATGTTTAATCGTTCCAACAATAATCCTAACCAATTTAAATTATTTTAGATTCAACCTAACACAAATTTAATATATCAATCCCAATTCTGATATCAAGAACCCTAAAAGTAATTTGATCCTTATTCGACCCAATTGTAGTTTAATCCACGAAATTAACAAAGGGTGTCTACTTCTTAAACATTTAGCATCATAGCCATATCACGAATTTCGTAATTTCTATTATGAATCATGATGAAACCAACAATTTTCATATTATTCTAATTATATTGATTATAACTTAATTACCTAATTAACATAATTATACTCTTTGTTAATTAACTTGTCTAAATCAAATTATACTAGTTTTAGGTTAAGATTCCAAGGGAAATCATACTATGACATAATTTTAATTATGAAATTATACTCAATAAACTTGCCTCTAATTCAAGTAGGTTAAATTCTCAAGCTAATATCCTCAATTCCTTTTATTTTCCACTTAGCCTTTTTCTCCTTAGTCCTAGGGTTCTCCTCCAAGATGTAAGAAATTATTTAACTTAACCCTAATCTTTATTTTATAATGATACCCAAGCAATTAGGGTAAAAGCGCATATGGACCCTAATCCAATAAGCCTAAAACTAACTCCAAATAGCTTAAAGTCCAGCCCAAGTTATACACTAATTCTGGGCCTTAAAATCCAGCCTTTAAGGTGTAAACGTACGTTCTACACATCCCGAAAGTCACATGAATTATCATATTAACATAACTATTTTTATTCGTTAAATAATTTTTATTTCATTGTCATATTTTAAATTCAATTCAATTCCAAATAATAACAATTTTAGTGACGCCACTAGTCAATGCTAATAAATACACACAATTATACACATAGATAATTTATTTATCTTTCCTTAAATTACGGGAGATTACAACAACACATAAAGCAAAAGTCAATTATGAAATTTGGCATTGAGGCACATCAACATGTCAATACCTAAAATAAATGAATCAAACCCAAAAACCCATGTTAGTAAGGCATGCACAAAGAGCAACTCCCCTTGGTGTGGGAATCCTCTGATAAATGAACATGAGATATAAAAATGAGAATAAGTGTGAAAGCATAAACACGATAAGATATCCATATAATATCATCTAAACATCAACATATACATGATTCCTCTTCATGAAACATCTTTCCTTAAGTGATGTTTCTCCCCATAATATGTGAATCTCCCAATAAAAGAACAAAGGGATATATCCCCCTATCCAAGCCATTTCTCCCCCTTTTTGACATGAAAAAGTCAAATATAAGTAGAAATCACATAGATAACACGTATAGAAAGAAAGATAACAATGTATAAGAAAATTAGCGAATAAAAATCTAGATAACATGTGATATAACCAATGCTAAAATGAAGGTACTCCATGGAAAACATCATGAGTGTGAGCAACATATACCAAATATGAATCTATAACATCATTAACACATGTGAATATAACAGAAATCGATCCACAAAAAGTGATCTCATGATAAGAACTAGTAAACGAGATATATTTATCAAGTAAGCATATGAAGTGATGATGTTGAGATTTAGCACCACCAGATAAGTGATGATGAGCTCAAATAGTAATAACAATGGCAGCTATAGAGATATATCTGTATGAGTGTATAGAAGGGGATGAGTATAAGAGGAATAAGACAATGATGTACAGTGGTTCAGCCAATTAGGCCTACATCCACTGTGAGTGTGTGATCCACTAAATATGGGCACTAATGGCCTTGGATACCGTGCACATAAGATCACCCTATCGCTCTCTCTACTGTGTACAAGAAGAGTTTTAACTAGGGTTACCATTCTCCATCCATTTTCAGGGTTGTAGGTGACAAGTATATATAGGTCTTGGGGGAGTAGTGTACCCTCCAAGCATGAATGGTGCATGTGAGTTATGATCTAGCCAATCCCCTACTGACACCGGGAGGTGCCACCTGTGATTAATGATGACATAATATTCCCTCATGTGAGGGGTTGATATTGTTATAATGGTCTTCATCATGCCATATGAGTCCCACGCACACTGTTCCATGCGTTTCCCAAATCACGCACTGTGATGACATCACCCTCGGCCAATGATGTGAGGCTGAGGGTAAAGTTTGTGCTGTCAGCAAGCCTGGCCTAGTTTGGGACTTGTATTGTCGTACCCTCATAGGGTCGTCCAGACCATAATGAGGGATCGGATCCTTAAAGGGTCGTTTGAGCTATAATAAGGGGTCGGCCCCTTGAAGGGTCGTCTGAGCCATGATAAGGGGTCGAACCCTTGAAGGGTCATCTGAGCTATGATGAGGGGTCGGCCCCTTAAAGGGTCATCTGTGCCAAGCTGATGGGTCGGCCCCTCGAAGGGTCCTCTGAGTCATGATGAGGGGTCGGCCCCTTGAAGGTTCAAGAAAGATATGATGAGGGGTGGTCCCCTTGAAGGGTCGTCTGTGCCAAGCTGATGGGTTGGCCCCTTGAAAGGTCGTATGTGCCAAGCTGAGGGGTCGACCCCTTGAAGGGTCATCTTGGCCGATCCTCCCTGTAACGGAGCCATGGTCTTTGGACTCGTCTTGGGTCTAAGCCTTTGTCTGGGTGGAGGACACCCTCGACCTGGCCGAGGGTATATATGGGTATATCGATCACCCCCCAACCCTTAAGCATCAATGTTGTTGAGATGGCTGAGGGATAATACTACATTTTGTCCACTGAGTGGTCAGGTGTGAATCAATGTTCCCCTGGAATGGCGACTGCACATGCCCTAATAATGCATCTCCTCGTGGGATGTGCACCGCCCTAACTTGTGGCCCCCTCCCCAATGACAAAGTATTTAATTTTAAACAATCAATTCTTTTCTTCTTCTTCATGCCATTGTTTTATCTCTCTAGTTTCTCAACAGTTCTATCGCCATTTCTGCAATTTTTTCTACAACAAGCCTTATTTTTTTCGCCTTCATTCTCATGTAACCTTTCTTTCCTTTAGATTACTCATTGAGCCTTCCACTTCTATTTATAATTTGCATTTTGCATTTGGGTTTCTTTTTTATTTTTCCTTGGTTGTTTTTCTTTTTTCGGCGTTCTTCTCCGGCGAGTTGTTCTTCTTATTCTTGAGTGTTCAAACCTAAAAACTTTTCAATTCCTTAGGTTTGATCTAAGAGTTAAAATTAGTCTACTGTGAAATTGTTTGTAGTTATCTTGTCCAAATTCCTTTAAGTGTAGAGTCTTCCCCTTAATTCTTAGGAGGCTTTATGATTTAGTTGAGGAATTCCCATCCTTAAGAGAGAAATTCTTTGCTGAGATTAGGCAAATAGAGGAGGAGGATGAGAGAAGATAAGGGGTCGAACCTAATTGGGTATGACCTGTCTTCCCCATTCTTCTAGCCACAATAGTACCATCTGAGTCTTGTGGGTCATCTTGTCGTCCAGCTGATAGTCAGACATACGAGGGAGAAATGAATGCGATAGCATCGTCGCCTATGGGTGCTGGTCCTTCTGGGAGGAGAGAGACGTCCACTTTTAGCCCAAGCTGACATGCCGAGGGCACAACACCTTCTGAGGCTGTCCCTATAACAACCTTGTCCCCTATTTCTTTTCAAGTTGCCTTTCCAGATAACCTCCCGATAGGCGATGAGGTTGGGGGATCCAGGGACGAGAGGGCTGAGGACGATAATGAGAGTTCTGATGATGATGATGGCCAAGTTGATACTTCTAGTGACTTGACTTATGTATCGTCAGTTAAGGATCATGATCTCTTAGTATGGAGGCATCTTTTTGGTATACAATCCAATATAAGTATGAGGGTCCCAACTGAATCTGAGAGAGTCTTTTAGGAGGATGAGGGAGAGATTGTTATTTACGAGCAGATGCTCAGGGTAGGTGTTAGGTTCCCTCTACACCCTGCTATAGTCGACATCTTGTCTTCCCTTGGGGTTTCTCCTTCTCAACTTCCTCCCAACTCATGGAGGACTATCCTCGGCTATATCTCACTTTGGAAGAATTCGATTACCAATGAGCCCTCAGCTGATTTATTCATTGCTTTCTACAATATCACCTCGCCGCCCAAGCAGCCTGGGTATTTCCATTTGAGGGCTAGGAAGTCCGACAAGAAGCTTCTTCATATGGATCAGACTTCCAATTATGACTGGAAGAAGAGGTTTTTCTTTATCTCTGGGGATTGGGAATTCCCCGCCGAGGGAGGGCCTATGGAAGATAGTCTGAGGGTCCCAAGGGTATGGTCCAACCCTTCAATGAAAGCACGATCAGACCCCAAACTCAGCTTGGAAGAGAGGGTCATTGTTGACTACCTAAGGGAGTGAGGGAAAGAGGGTGAACTTGCCAAATTTAAAGATTTGTTGACCCCTCGCTTCCTCAAAGAAGCTGGTCTTAGGGTTGACGCCCTCACAGAATTATGTGAGTAGATTTTTTGATCAACTTTTGATTTTTTCAAGTGTTTCATCTTTGCCACTGTATCTTATTGATATATCATCCCCTTTTTAGGTCGTCCTTCAAATATCTCTGATCAACTCTGGGAGATCACTGCTCCAATTTTACTATCTAGCCTGGGAAAGAAAAAAGGCAAAGAGCCTCAACAGGCTCAGAAGAAGACAAAGGCCATGGGGACGTCACATATTAAGTCGATCGTCGATAGTAATAAAAGGAAGGAGCCAGAAGTTCATATTGAACCTCGGTCGAATTCTAGGATGAGGGCGAGGGTGGAGGGGTCTGAGGGGACTGTCTCCTCTTCCAATATGGGGGCCTATTGGTCTCAAAGTTTGGCATTCTTAAGGGTTGAACCCTCTTCCCTTATAGCCAACCTGCGGGCAGCTAAGACCTCGATGTTTTCTGCTCCCTCGATCGCGGATTATGACTTCTTGTCAAAGATGCCCCCGGCTAAGGTCTATGATTACGGTCTACACACTTTAGCTCAGGTACCTCTCTCGACCTTACTCTTTTTTTATTTATCAATATTTTATGAACTATTCCCTCGACCCCTCTTAACATGTGTGCATCCATGTAGTCTGTCTGTGCCTTTACCTTGGCCACCAAGTGGTGGCTGAAAATCAACAAAAGTTTTATGAGGTCGAGAGGGCTATTCAGCATGAGGCCGATCTGAAGACTGCAATTAAGAATACAAAGGTCGAGTTGGAGAATGTAAGGACCGAACATACAAGGGTCTTGAATGAGTTGATGAAGCAGCACGAGGCCAACTTGAAGGCAAAGAATTCTCTTATCAAAGAAAAGGATGAGGCCTCGATCAATCAGGGGACTCAATTTAAGGCGGAGCTTGAAGGGGCCGTGAAGAAGGATGAGGCCAATGTTGTGGAGGCTTATAAACTCTCAGAGGAGTTTCAAGGCTTCGGCCTTGAGTACTTGGAGAGGGGGACCAGGACGTCCTATCGGTGGGTCGTCCTTAAGTTCGCTGATGTCGTGTCTTCAGTTCGCCCCTCTCTTGAGGCAGTTCAGTTGGATGACCCCCTTATTGTTGAGTCCTTAGCCCATGTGGAGTCCCAAGTTCACGTCGAAGGTATCATCACATCTGAGGATCGACCTGTTTTGGTCACTGAAGAAACTCCTCTAATTGACGTTGAAACCTTGCCCTCTGATGTTGCTCAATAGGGTGGTTGTCTATAGCCAATACCCTCTTCTTGTAAAAGCATTTTTGTACTCTATTTTTGTTGGACAAACATCTGTGACAATTTATAATAGAATCTCTCTTCCTGTATTCTATGCTTGTCTCTTGTATGATTTGACTTGGCTATTATGTGTGTTCACCCATCTTACAAGTCCCCCCTCGTCTTTCTTGGGGGTGAATGGGGGGTCATCCCTACCATTGACCCTCATTATAGTCGAGGGTGGTTGCCACCAAATTTTATGTTTTTGATCAAGTACCCCCTCGTCTTTCTTGGGGGTAAATGGGGGGTCGTCCCCATCATTGACCCTCATTATAGCCGAGGGTGGTTGCCACCAACTTAACGATGTTTTCAATTAAGTCCCCCCTCGTGTTTCTTAAGGGTGAATGGGGGGTCGTCCCCACCATTGACCCTTATCTAGCCGAGGGTGGTTTCCACCAATATAATAATGTTTTAAATTTGAAGTCCCCCCTCATCTTTCTTGAGGGTGAATGGGGGGTTACCCCCATCATTTACCCTCATCATAGCCGAGGGTAGTTTCCACCAATTAAATGATGTTTTAAATTTGAAGTCCCCCCTCGTCTTTCTTGAGGGTGAATGGGGGGTCGTCCCCACCATTTTCCCTCATCATAGCCGAGGGTGGTTGCCACCAACTTTTATGTTTTCAATCAAGTCCCCCCCTCATCTTTCTTGGGGATGAATGGGGAGTCGTCCCCACCATTGACCCTCATTATAGCCGAGGGTGGTTGCCACCAACTTAATGATGTTTTCAATCAAGTCCCCCCTCATCTTTCTTGAGAGTGAATGGGGGTTCGTCCCCACCATTGACCCTCATCATAGCCGAGGGTGGTTTCCACCAATATAATGATGTTTTAAATTTGAAGTCCCCCCTCTTCTTTCTTGAGGGTGAATGGGGGGTCGCCCCCACCATTTACCCTCATCATAGACGAGGGTGGTTTCCTCCAATTAAATGATGTTTTAAATTTGAAGTCCCCCCTTGTCTTTCTTGAGGGTGAATGGGGGGTCGTCCCCACCATTTTCCCTCATCATAGACGAGGGTGGTTGCCACCAACTTTGATGCTTTCAATCAAGTCCCCTCTCGTCTTTCTTGGGGGTGAATGGGGGGTCGTCCCCACCATTGACCCTCATTATAGCCGATGGTGGTTGCCACCAACTTAATGATGTTTTCAATTAAGTCCACCCTCGTCTTTCTTGAGGGTGAATGGAGGGTCATCCCCACCATTGACCCTCACCATAGCCGAGGGTGGCTTCCACCAATATAATGATGTTTTAAATTTGAAGTCCCCCCTCGTCTTTCTTAAGGGTGAATGGGGGGTCGCCCCCACCATTTGCCCTCATCATAGCCGAGGGTGGTTTCCACCAATTAAATGATGTTTTAAATTTGAAGTCTCCCCTTGTCTTTCTTGAGGGTGAAATGGGGGGTCGTCCCCACCTTTTTCCCTCATCATGGCTGAGGGTGGTTATCACCAACTTAATGATATTTTCAAAGTCTCCCGTCGTCTTTCTTGAGGGTAAATGGGGGGCCGTCCCCACCATTTGCCCTCATCATAGCCGAGGGTGGTTTAACGAGGATAACCCCAATCCTACTAGAATTAACAAACACAAGATGAGTGGCCAATATGACATTCTAATTAACATTTTGAGTGTTCTGCTGGAGCAACACATTCATTACAACTGTGGTTCGATAGGACATTACATTATTGATAGTATTTCTTCAAATGGTCTGCATTCCAGGGGTTCGAAAAGGGTTCCCCTTCAAGTTTTTCTAGTCTATAGGTTCCAGGGACAACTTCATCAATGACCCTATATGGGCCATGCCAATTTGGGTGGATCTTGTTAGGCTTTTGCCAAATATTTTTTAGGACCAAGTCCCCCACAACAATTGGCATTTGTTTCACCCTCTGGTTGTAAAACCTGGCAGTCCTCTGTTGGTAGGCATCTTGCCTTATCTCAGCGTTTTCCCTCATTTTCTTGATCAAGTATAAGTCAAGTTTCATTTATTCCATATTTCTCTGGGGGTCATACATTTGGACCCTGTGAGTAGGAAACCCAATCTCGGTGGGGAGGACGTCTTCTGAGCCATACGCTAGCATGAACGAGGTTTCTCCGGTAGGAGTCTTCGTCGTCGTCTTGTAGGCCCACAGTACAACCTACAACTCTTCAACCCATTCTCCTTTTGCCTCCTCGATCTTTTTCTTGATCCCGTCTAGGCTGGTTCTATTTGTAACCTCTGTTTTCCCATTCGACTGAGGTCGGCCTGGGGTTGAGAAGAACTGTTTGACACTAACCCTTTCGCACTGTTTTTCCAGAGATGTATTCTTGAATTGAGTCCTGTTATCTGAGATGAGGGTGTTGGGGAGACCATATCTGCATATAATGTTTTTCCAGATAAACTGGAAGGTCTTCTTCTCAGTTATCGTTACCATCGGCTCCACCTTCACCCATTTTGAAAAATAGTCAATTGATATGATCAAGTATCGATAGTTATTGACAGTCCTAGGCAAGGGTCCTACTAGATCGATTCCCCACACTGTGAATGGCCATGGGGATGTAATGTAGGTAAGAGGCTGATGGGGCTGGTGAGGGATGGTGGTGAACCTTTGACATTTATCACACTTTTTTACATATGTCGTGGTATTTTTTCCCATGGTCGGCCACCAATACCCCTGGGTTACTATCCTCTTTGCCAAAGAACTGTCCCCGGTGTGGCTTGAACATGACCCCTCGTGCACATCTTGCAATATGTGTGGGATCTCATACGGGTGCACACATCTGAGCAATGGGAGAAAGAACCCCTTTTTGTACAAGGTATCTCCGATGACAGTGAATTTTGCGGCTCTGTATCTTAACTTCTTCCTTTCTTGTTTTGCTTCTGGAATCTCCCCCTCATTAATATATCTGATTATAGGGTTCATCCATGAAGCTTCCCTGCCAATATTTATGCAAGTGCCAAGTGTTCCGTCTGCATCTTCAATTGTTGGTCGAAGCAAGATTTCCACTGGGACTATCTTCCTGATATCAGTCCTAGTTGTTGGGGCTAGTTTAGCAAGTGCATCGAGTCGGCCATTATCAAGCTTAGGTATCCTCTTCAACTTTACCTCCCCAAAGCTCTTCAATAGTGACTTCACTCTTTCAAGGTATTTGGCCATTCTCTCATCCTTAGCCTCATAGGCTCCTAGTATCTGATTCACTACTAGTCTTGAATCACTATGGACCAAAATATGGCCGACACTAAGAGACTTAGCCAAGGAGAGGCCTACTATCAGGGCCTCATATTCAGACTCATTTTTGGAGGCTTTAAAGTTGAACCTTAGGGCGTACTCCATGTCTGTGCCGTCGGGTGGTGATACTATTAATCCAGCCCCACTTCCGCTCTCATAAGAGGACCCATCAACGAAGAGGTTCCACACGGCCCTTTCCCCGAAGAAATTTCTCTCGGTGAGGGATCCCTGTCTAAAGAGATATCTTCCATCTTCATTTTCTATAACTTTTTCTCTAGCAGTTCTTATCTCAGTCTTGTCTGTGGATGGATCAACAATTATGTCTTCTCAAGGCTTTCCTCTTCAGCCTCATCATCCTACCAAGTAAATTCAACCACGAAATCCACTAACGCTTGCCCCTTGATGGCCATCCTTGGTTGATATACAATGTCAAACTCTCCCAACTCTATAGCCCAGGCCATTAGCCTCCCCGATTTTTATGGCTTGTGTATGACCCGTCTGAGAGGAGAGTCGACGAGGATGACCATTATATGGGACTGGAAGTACGGCTTCATCTTTCTTGATGCATGGATCAAGACATAAGATAACTTCTCCATCCTTGGTTATCTTTGATCTGCCCCCTGGAGTGCCTTACTATTGAAATACACAGGCTTCTTTACTTCGTCCTCTTCTCTCACAATGGCTGAGCTGATGGCTGATTCTGATATGGCTAGGTACACATGTAGTCGTTCGCCTTGCACTAGTCGTGACAAAAGCAAGGGAGACCCTAAGTATGACTTTATCTCCTTGAAATCCTGATCATGCTCTTCGCTCCATTCAAAGGCCTTTCTGAGAATTTTAAAGAATGATAAACACCTGTCTGTGGCTCTGGACACGAACCTATTAAAAGCATCCACTCGCCCTGTGAGTCTTTGAACGTTTTTGGTGGTCTTGGGGGTCTTCATTTCTATGAGGTCCTTTATCTTTTCAGGATCGGCCTCAATGCCTCTTTGGTTGACAATGAACCCCAAGAACTTCCCTGCTCTGACCCTGAAGACACATTTGGTCGGGTTGAGCTTCATTTGATACTTGTCCATTGTGTTAAAGGTCCTCTCAAAGTTGGCCACATGATCCTCGGCCTTTAAACTCTTGGTCACCGTGTCGTCTACATAAACCGCCATAGACTTCCCAATTTGGTCTTCAAATATTTTATTCACAAGGCACTGATATGTTGTCCCCGCATTCTTTAGGCCAAAGGGCATGACCCTATAACAGTATGTCCCCTTGTTGGTAATGAAAGCCATTTTTTTTGAGTCCTCAGGTCTCATGAAGATCTGGTTATAACCTGAATAGGCAACCATGAAGCTCATTAGATCATGGCCTACGGTAGCGTCTACCATCTGATCAATGCGGGGAAGAAGGAAGCTGTCTTTGGGAAAATGTTTGTTGAGGTCTGTGAAGTCTACGCACATCCTCCACTTCCCACTGGCTTTTAGGACTATGACTGCATTAGACAGCCATTCAGGATAGATAACCTCTCTGATGAACTCAGCATCTTCCAGCTTCTTGACCTCTTCCCTTATAACCTCAAATTTTTCTTGAGAATAAATTCTCCTCTTCTGTTTGACTGGCTTTGTACCCTCTACCACGTTGAGCTTATGGCTCATGATGTCGGGGTCGATCCCCGACAAATCTGCATGACTCCATGCAAAGATGTCCTATCTTCTCCTTAACATCTTGATGAGGTCTTCTTTGATGTCTTTCTTTAGATCTTTACCTGCTTAGACGGGTTTTTTCAGCTCATCCTCATTGAGGATGATGGATTCGACATCTTCCGCATCTTCTCCTTTCTTAAGTTTTTTCTCATCCCTGGGGTCAAGGGTATCAATATTTTAAGTAGTTTTTGCCTTCTTGTGCGCCTCTCTTTCTTCAGTGGAGTTGAAGTAACATTCCCGTGCCATCGTCTGGTCTCCCTAAACTTCCCCTACCCCGTAAGAGGTCAGGAATTTTATCATCTGGTGAACAGTGAATGGCACGACCTCAAATTCCTTAAGGGCCACTCGCCCCAGTATAATATTGTAGGCTGAGAAGACTTGTCCATCCATCACAAAAAAATTGACCTTCTTGGTTAGCCATCTCGGCCACTCATCCCCCATTATAACATCAGCCTCATACACTCTTAGGGGATGAACTTTTTCCCCACTGAAACCATTCAAGGGGTGATGGTATGGGATGAGCCTTGCACGGCTGAGGGCTAAGGCTTTGAAGCATGGCTAGAACATCACATCTGCAGAACTACGCCCATACACCAGGATCCTCGGCACCTCACACTCGTATACCCTGGTAGTGATGACGAGAGGGTCATCATGCGGGGCTAAGAGGCCCTTGAAGTCCATTCTTGATAAACCCACTATCAGAGTATCCATATCAACTTTCTTCCTCTTTTCTAACTTTGCTTCAATAGAGGTTGAGTGTATAACTTTTGTTACTGTCTTGGCTTCAGCTACATGGGCCTTCCTGTCGGCAACCTCTGACCCTCCTCCTGCTAGCCCCCCGAACATTATCCCCACACCGAGTGAGATCATATTAAGTCTCTTTATAGAGCAATGGTCGTCTCTTAATGGGAGTTCAGGGTTGTCCTCATCATCTGAGGGGTCGTCACTTCTTTTTGGAGGATCTTCTCTGCACGTATCACCTCTCTTCTTCCTGGGGTCGTCCCCTCAGCCCCTCTTGAAGGCACTTTTGTCGACGTATTTCCTTAGCTTCCCTTCTTTTAGCATTTTATCGATTTCATATTTCAGAGCAAAACACTTGTCGGTCACATGGCCATGGTCTTGGTGAAATTCACACCACAGGTTTTTGTTCCTCTTATGGGGGAGCTTCCCTCAACTTCTTGGGCCACTTTCAGGAACGGTCTCTCTTTATCTCATTCAAAATGTGTTCGCAGCTCACTATCAGAGGGGTGTGATCAGTGAATTTGTCATCTACCGACCTCTTCTTTCCCTCTTTGTTCTTTTTATGGTACTTACCCCCACTAGTGCCTCCTTTTTCATCTTCGTATTTTGCGGCCATCTCCTTTTCAGCATTCATCACCTTTCTCGCTATCGACAACAATTTGTCCATTGTCCTCGGAGGTTCTTCAACAAGCTTCCATAATTACTTCTTCTTATGGAGTCCTCCAATGAGGGTTGTCATGGCTATTCTTTCCTCATAGTCTTCGATCTCTAGATTTTCTTTGTTAAATCTAGATATGTAGTCTCTTAGGCTCTCATTCTTCCCCTGCTTAACATAGACCAGGTGTGTGGTCTTCTTCTGTGGCCTCACTCCAAAGCAAAAGTTATGGATAAACTGGTCTGCTAACTACTTAAAGCTTTCAATGGAGTTATTTGGAAAAGACATATACCAGACATGTGCAGCTCCAGTCAGACTACTAAAAATGGCATGACACCTCATCTCATCTGAGATAGAGTATATGTCTGCCGCTGATTGGTACATCTCAATATGATGGACAGGGTTGGTACTCTCGTCATACCTTAGGGTGACCACAGGTGGCTTAAACTTGTAGGGCGTTGGGAAGTTAACTATCTTCGCCACAAAGGGTGAGCCTATTGAGTATCCTCTCTGAAGAGGGTCCCGACTCTTCAAGATGTCACTAATTTTATCCTCCAGCCTTTAGATCGAGTCATTCCAGGGCCTCATAGGGTCGGCCTGGACGATGTTATCCCCCGCTGCCTCTTTAAGTTGAACGGGTGGGTCTGTTGTGTTAGGTCTGTGTCGGTTGTTCATTTCTCCCTCGCTGTCGTCCCGTCCATGGGGTCATCCCCCATGGGGTTGGCCATCTGTAGCCTCCCTTCTGGACCTCACAATACTTCTCGACCGGGAAATTTTTTCTCATAGGTCATTCACTGGGCCTAGCCTCTCAAAGGTCGACCCTCTGCTCAAACGATCGAAAGCAGAGCCTCTCAGGCGATCGTCGGGATTTTTCATTCCACACTTTCCTCTGCCTTCCAGGATAGGTCGTACAGTATTATTGGAGACCTCGTATGGCTCCTAGTATTCTATCGAAGCCTCTTCCCCTTCCACGTCATCATATTTGTCTTCTGGCAAGGGTTTTCTTGCCTCCCCTGGCGTAGATGCCGGGGGTCAGAAATGTCCCTCCGTCATTGTGGAGGTCGTAAGTCTTTACGTGGTGCCTAGGGTGGTCCCCTGGCCTCATGTTTCCCCTGAGCTACTACCGGAGTAATCATCTCTAGTGAAACCCCCGGTGGTCTTAGTATGTTTTGGCTAAGAGCTGTAAATTGCTCCTACATAATCCGCTGACTGGCTGCTAAAGACTTTAGGGCGAACGCCACATCAGCCATCTCAAACTGAGGTGGTGGTCAACTGGAACTGGGTCCTACTCCACTATCCGATGGAGGAAGTGGTGGTGGCATCTCTGGTGCCATGTGTTTGAGCTATATAGAGCTGAATGATCAAAAGACTGATGAGCTTGAGAACCTTAATGGGTCTCTTTCAATGGCGAAATAGCTCCACAAAGGGGGAGAGCTGGTTCACCACCAGAGTATCCGGTGGGGTCAAGCTGTATAAAGGAAGAGATGTCTTCTCGTTCCCACAGACGACACCAAACTGATGATGCTGAGATTTACCTGCACCAGATAAGTGATGATGAACTCAAACAGTAATAACAATGGCAGCCATAGAGATATATATGTATTAGTGTATAGAAGGGTATGAGTACAAGAGGAATAAGACAATGATGTATAGTGGTTCAGCCAATTAGGCATACATCCATTGTGAGTGTGTGATCCACTAAATATGGGAACTAATGGCCTTGGATACCATGCACATAAGCTCACTGTCTCTCTCTCTCTCTACTGTGTATAAGCAGATTTTTAAATAGGGTTACCATTATCCATCCCTTTGCAGGGTTGTAGGTGATAAGTATATATAGGTCTTGGGGGGAGTAGTGTACCCCCCAAGCATGCATGGTGCATGCGAGTTATGATCTAGCCAATCCCCTGCTGACACCGGGAGGTGCCACCTGTGATTAATGATGATATAATATTCCCTCACGTAAGGGATTGATATTGTTATAATAGTCTTCCACGTGCCATATGAGTCCCACATGCACTATTCAACGCGTCTCCTAATTCATGCGCTGTGATGATGTCACCCTTGACCAATGATGTGAGGCCGAGGTCAAAGTTCCTACTGTCAGCGAGCCTAGCCTAGTTTGGGCCTCGTACTGTCTTACCCTCATAGGGTCTTATAAACCATGGTGAGGGGTCGGCTCCTTGAAGGGTCGTTTGAGATATGATGAGGGGGTCGCCCCTTGAAGGGTCGTCTGAGCCATGATGAGGGGTCGGCCCCTTGAAGGGTCATTTGAGCTATGATGAGGGGTCGGCCCCTTAAAGGGTCGTCTGTGCCAAGTTAATGGGTCAGCCCCTTGAAGGCTCGTCTGAGTCATGATGAGGGGTCAGACCCTTGAAGGTTCCATAAAGCTATGATGAGGGGTCGGCCCCTTGAAGGGTCATCCTGGCCGATCCTCCCTGTAACGAAATCGTGGTCTTTGGACTCGTCTTGGGTCTGAGCCCTCATCTGGGTGGATGACACCCTCGGCCTGGACGAGGGTATATATGGGTATATCATGAAGTATTATATATGATATAATAACATCCAACTAGAAGAAGTAACAAGAGAAATAAAGATATATAAATAATAAATCCTAAGATAAACCATCAATTGACAAAGATAAAATACATACAACCAAAACCATTTATCATCCAATAACCACAAGAAAAAATAATCCAAGATGTGATAGGAGTATATAAAAAATAATTCCTAAAATCCCAAATGTATTACATAGAAAAGTATATAGAATCTTGTATCAAAATGCAATAGAGAAACACAAATAATTTATAACCCTTATAAGTGAACTCCTCAACAGCCTCATCATTGAATGGACCAGGTCTAGTAGTTGGAAGAACTATGATCAAGATGATAGAAGTGGTAGCAATATGACTAGTTGTGCTAGTTATATGCATGTCCATGAGATCAAATCATATATCATGAATGCAAACTGAGTATCAAAGTACTTGGGGATAGATGATGAGCACACGGACTGGGGGGCTACAATTGGTGGTGTTGTTGGTCTTTTTCCTCTAGTAATATCCTCTCCCCTAGATCAATGGGTTGAATTGGAGGTAATCTTATGGAACGATAAGTTCTAACACTCACAATAGAACTTAAGATGGTAGAAGACTGATCATAATAGAGCCTAGGTAACCCTAAAGAGCAAAGGCAACTTGTGATCATACGTGCATAATGAAATAAATCATGAGAGGAATCAGACAAAGAACATCTCATGACCTCTAAGATCATGGAAGTAAAATCAATGGTCTGCTCCAGAGTGAGGGCGTGAATCAAGCGACCAAAAATATAAGGAAAATTTTATGAGAGTATTCGAGCATTAGGTTACAAATAGACATAAAATGAAGTATCGAGTACTTCTTCATTAAAAAGACCTGAAGGTAAAGATTTTCCTACCAAAGTCATCTCCCTACAATCTAATAACGTAACAATATAAGGATTAATGTAATGTCTCTAACAATAATGGGTATAATGGAAACACGCCTGTAATACCCTGCCCGAGAAAATAGGTGATGAATAATAAATTGATTATTTTATTGAGCAATATAATTAGAGAAACAAATACTTAAGTATTGAACTGAAATTATACATAAAGTGGGAATCTCACGTAGGTGTTAAAAAGGAAATTCTACATTGCACGGTCTTCATCGATGGGTATTTGAGTTCGAATGGTTGTAATTAGCACATTAGTGAAGTATGATAAGAATTAGTCAAGGAACATATGTCACACAGGCATGGTTAGAATAATGTGATCTTTGGTTGTACGTGACAAAGAAAAATGGAAACTTGTGCGATTTTTGTAGGACTATTGGTCGGGGATAAAAATAATTTGAACATTTATTTGGTTTCCTAAAAATATATATCAAAACACCATGGGGAAAAAATTACGAGAAAAGGAAGTTTTTTACACCATGGCCAGTCAACCATGGCTCCCTGGCCAGTCAAGAACGCCTCTAAGGGCTGCCCACAGCGGGAAAATTTCTGTGTTGTTACACTTTTGTTCGTTGGATTTTATGAGGTGTCGACCATCTAGAGCTTCCAGACCAAGGTTATTTCGAAGTTAAGCTTCACTTGTGGTATAAAAACCTAAGAGGGAGTGTTCTATGGTGTTAAAAACCGTGTCCTCATTTGTAGCCTCCCTCTCTCACTAAGTTGGAGCTTCCATGGAGATGGGTATAGTCCTATAATTAGTTAAGGCCGAAACCACCAACATACACAATTATCTCCACCATAAAACCACAATTAGTAGGCCTCAAACTGTAATGCCCCATATTTTTTGAGAATATGTAAATTTATTAAATTTATGATTTAGGAATATAATTAATTGAGAGAACTTATTTAATTCGGTGGTTTAGATTTAATTAATCCAAGTTAAGTTTAAATCTCACGCATGTCGTGTTTTGAGGTGGAAATAAGATGATTTTTTTAACTGACTCAGATGGTGATTTTGAGGTCATGGTTGGATCTGGAAGGATCTAAATAGTCAAAAAAGTGTACTCGGGTGTGCAATTTGGGTCCCGGGATGATGTTAGACCATACCGACATTATTTAAGGGAAATTCAATCATTCGGGAGTTTGTGGTTTGTAGAACTCCGAAAATTGGATGTGTGTATATACTATTAGAGAGAGGGGTCTAGGGTTAACATAAATTTTAAGGGATAGAGGCCATACGAGAGGAAGAGGAAGGGAGAACCAAGCTTCCTGCACCATTTTACGCCCCGAACGATACGTAATCGAGATCGGAGTGAGGGGAGAACCACCACACCATTATCCTAATGAATTTCAAACCTGCAATTGAGAGGCAATTATTTAAATGTAAATTGGTTTTAAGCATGTTATAATACTCATGTAGAATAGTGTTTGATTTCATGCTTTTGGAAGAATTAATATGGTTTGGGTGGTTTAATTCATGGATTGAGATAGGAATCATGAAGAGATATTCCTTTATATTTATAACAAGAAATCAGAGGATTTTGGGTGATTAGAACGAAGAAAATCTGGGTTTTTGACGAACAAACTTGTAGAATACATAAACTAGGGTTTTTATGGGCTTTTTTTAAAGATAATCTGATCTTGATTTGAAATCGTGATGTATTGATGATAATTTTACATCAAATATTACCCAAATGCCTATAGAAATGTTTAGGGGAAATTGGTCTCGAGTTTGGTGAAGAATCATATAATTTATGTGGGTGTTAATGGTGAAAAGCGCAAGTTCGTAAGGAAGAAGATGAATTCCAGAACGTCGGACCGGTTTGGTCCAAATCATCGGACTTGTTCGATTTCCCCAAAAAAACTACTAAAATTCCTTTTTAAACCTATAATTCCTAAATGGATGTCGGGAAATCTTTAGGGACACTGTTAAAATATAATAAGGGTTTTATTATATTGCGGTGGGACTAGGTTAGGGTAGTGATTAAGTCTTATTGAGATAATTAAGACAAGGATGATATGGGATGAAACGATGTCATAATTTATCAGAGAGAAAGATAACGAATTACTAGAATTTCAAATGAATTAATAACTAGACCAGTATGGTAAATATTGATTTAACTACTGAAATTAATGAAGGGGCAACTAGGACCCTTAGAGGTCGGTAAATACTTAAATAAATACAATAGTGGGAATAAATCATAATGTATTGTGAGTATTCAAGAGAAATATACTACGTACGAGCATGAATAATTAGGTTGTGTGTATATCTACTGATTAAATTATAGGTGGAGTGAATACCTATCATGTACTTGATTGATAAGTTCGATGAGACATTTCAAACCAAGTTCGAGGAGACATTTCGAACTAACTTGATTAATGAGTTCGAGGAGACATTCTGAACCAAGTTTGATGAGACATTCCGAACCAAGTTTAAGGGGACATTTCGAACTAATATTCCTTAACGTGTGATGTGGGGACATGAATGCAAAGTATGTATTTATAGTATATATTGTGTGTGAAATATATAACGTATACATAATCTACTTATGTGTGACAGTAGTGAGATTAGATGGTGTATACCTGATATATGTTTGAACTTACTTATGTGTAATAGTAGTGAGAGTAGGTAGTGCATATCTAAAATGGTGTTTTATTCTACTTATGGGTGATAGTAGTGAGACTAGATGGCACATTATGTAATATACTGATAATCCACTTATGTGCGATAGTAGTGAGACTGGATGACGCATTATCTAATATAGTGATAAGATACTTATGTGCGATAATAGTGAGAGTAGATAGTGTATATCTAAATGATGCTAAATCTACTAATATGTAAATAGTAGGAAGAATAGGTAACATATGTTTAAAAATGAAATTTAAGTGGAGGAACTTAATGATATGGGAACGATGACATGTGTGAAGTGCAAACTTGAATTAATAATAACATAAGGGTGGTGTTAATTATTAGTTGTTCGATAACGAAATTTATGGGCGGTACGAGTAGGTTAAAGAGAAACTTAACCAAGGACAATGATAATTAATGGTATATTATAGCGTACTATATGGGCGATAAGGATGCGTTAGATTGGATTATGGTTAGTTAGATGCTTGAAACCTAGTTAGATTGGGTAGCTTGACTAGGTGGGATGTTAGGTGAGCACTATAGATGAGAGGTGAGGAAATCAAGTGAGGGTATGCAACCTAACATGTGTATCTAATAATTGTTCATTTAAATTGAAATTTAAATGCTTGCTATGTTTTCAAATTGATTTTACTTGGGCTTTGACCCGTACTTGAAAAACTTTTCCAAAAACCTTTTAGGTGTCCAGCTA
The DNA here is from genome assembly GCA_949130495.1 of Sambucus nigra. Lineage (NCBI taxonomy): Eukaryota > Viridiplantae > Streptophyta > Magnoliopsida > Dipsacales > Adoxaceae > Sambucus > Sambucus nigra. The sequence goes on from OX422223.1 coordinate 119,544,470, forward strand.
TAGGGACGCCAAGCAGGATGATCTGTTCCAGGGATACATAGCTACAACACTTGTGGATGCTTGCAGGATTTGGAACTTAGTTGCTTCAGCTGATTCATTCCTCGTGTAGGGTGTAGTTTAGTATTTCACTCGGGTGTGCTGTCCTCAGTTATTTTATTTATGCCAGTCAGACTTTGTATTCAGATTTTTATTCATGTTGTACTTTTATATTGGATTATATTGGATTTGTGAACCGAAGTTTTATTCGGTAATAGTTTATTTCAATGTTGGATATAAATTCTCATTTATTTCGTGGATGGTGCGGTTATTATTCTTATATTAGCATGTGGTTGTTGTTAATTAAAAAGATAAAATTTGGCACCGGATTTTTGAATACTAGGTGGTTAGTAAATATTTAAAATGTTTCGACGGTGTTGCTAAGAATGAAAAAAATGGTAAGATTATTTTAATTTAATAACGGCCTGATCACCCAGTATTTAATTAGGCGAGGTGTCATAGATGGTATCAGAGCATCAGATTCTAGAGTCCTTAGGATCTGTTCGGCTTTTCACATTTCAGCTTAGTGTTCTTTAATGCAGTGCCTTATGATAGGATTGTTGTATTACTTTACATATGGTACTTATGTTCTCTTGCTATTAAGTATAGTTGATGTGATTCATATACGAGTTCGGTTGATCTCTGTACACTGAGAAATATTGGATGACCAACGAGGGTCGTTAGAAGGACTGCAGGAGGAGAAGAGAAGCAAAAGACAAAGAGTATTCTGAGAATGGTGATTGTAAGAAAATCCACCACGATTATTATTCGGGCAAATGACAATAGGATAACCACTCGAGGACAATAGTTTCCCCAAGAATCATCATAGATAAAGGTGGTATTATTTCAGAATCACCCAACACAATAGGTAGAGGGAGAGTCAGGGGGCTCTTTCAAAAAGTCATCATTAAGAATTTGAGGAAGAGAGGAAGTATGATGGGCTAATGGATATAAGTAATCAAAAGACAATTGTGTAGGGTGGAGTGCAGCGACACCTAGGACTAAATTTATGATGAAATTTATTTGCTCATAGGAGCAGTGTTGTGATGATATGATTTAGTCACCCCATATAATGGAGTAGATATAAAACAATCATGAGAGAGATGCGATTGGAGTTTTTGAAATTTATCACAAGTGGGCCAAATAAAGACCGATCGTGAGAGGGACAGTGACCTATTTAGCGAACTTCATACCCGATGAAGGGGATACGGAGAATGATAAAGGGATAGTAAGTTGATAATAGACCCGTAATGAGAATACACAACTTACACAAGCATGGATGAGAAATATGGGTAGCATGAATAGTGACGATCTCATCAAAATCATACGCTCGCAATTTTATATCAATGCTTCCACGAGGAGGGAGCCAAGAGGGTTAGAGAATATAGTTGAAGAGTAAGTTTGGATTTAATAGTGATAGTGAAACACCATGGGAGGGTATACCCAGTGGGAGACCCATTTAAATGATTTCAATCAATTGAATTCCTAAAAAGTGATGGTGGATTCAGTCAGGGCCGTTCAAGCCAACAATGTATTCCATCGGGATAGTAGAGCCAGAGGGACAATTAAGGTAGCAATCAGGGAAAGACTACCAGGTCTAAGAAAAGGAAACCCAAGCATGGCCAGTGGGGCTAGAGTTGGGGGATGTCACAGAAAGGTGTCCTATGTGTGGGGATTAGGACCACCTGTATTAAATTTTTCCACATCTAGAAAGTGAGACCAATCAGCATGGAGAGGTAGATCGAACGGAGCCAGTGGGGCATGACAGTAACAAGAGTGAGATTTTCGGTAGGAGAATCGGGGTAAGAGATTTAGTTAGAAAGGTAACCAACCCAAGAAAGGGTAAGTTCAGGTAGGACCAATAGAATCCTCAACAACAACATTCCATTCCTCAGGGCCGCCAGGGCAAAGGGAAGGATGCGGGAAGGCAGTAAGGCCGGGACCAGAAGCATGAGAGCTTCTCTAGAAAGTTATTATGATTATGGGGAAAGGGACCACATGAATAAGGATTTTCCCGAAGCGAGACAAGGGGGAATTACAAGATGATATCTTGGATATACATTAGATTATGGGTCAGTCCCGACATGAGAGTTAGGCTCAGGGACCCATTAACCAGGCTAGCTAGATGGTAAGTGGAGATAAAAAAAAATTCTTTACTCTTATGATTATGGGATTTGTTCAAGTGATATTGGTACATCACAAGTAAGATTTTGGATCACTGGAAAACTCACAAGCGAGTCGGATTTGGTGTGTGCATTGGCCGTGATAGCCAAATTATGTATATATAATTACCGTGGGGCAGCGGGATTTTTGGTGTCACCTATGAGAGAGAAGGTGTGTACACTGATAGGATGGTTTCATTGCGTGTTAGTTTACTATTTTTGAGAGTTATGAGAATAGACTAGGCTATTTTTTAAGATTTGACTGGTTAGCGAGGGGTTGAGCGACCATAGATTATAATAGTGAGATCTCGTGTTTGCTGTGGGCATAATTTATTTTTTCTAGGTATCACTTGAAAGATGGTTGAGCCTATATATATGCGTATATATTTTATAATATATTGTGTAGTAAACTTCTGTGTGTATGTGGTCTAGTTATAATTGAACCCAGTGCATAGGGATGGATTCAGGATAGACTGGCTTATTGTCAAGAGGAGAGATATAACTCATGAGCTTTTAGGGCAAAGAAACTAGTGAAAGTAAGATCTGTGTGATATATGTTATCTTGTGTAGCATGAGAGTGGACGAGTATACTTTTATGTCAAAAGACAGGTATTTTAGGGTGCATTCCATGGACTGAGGTCTTAATAGATCTTAGCAACCGACAATGTTAGGTAGTAGTGTATTAAGGGGGGATTCCTTATTTGGATTTCGCTTTGCGAGAAGTCCCACACATGAAACTTAGCGTAAAGTTGGAAGTGGGGAGATGTTTGGCCATAAGGACATGGGTTTAGTACCTTGGGTATTATTCATTAATACAGTTATACCTGAGGGATAATAACTATGTTATAATTGAGACTAGTTGATCCACGTAACATTTGTGTAGTTATGCACGGGTATAGGGTGTATGGACACCCTGGGAAGTTGAATTATGTTAATATTATCCACGATTAGGAGATTGTAGAAAAAGTACGTAGTGGTCTTAAAAATGGATGATGTAAGTAGAGTAAAAAACCTTAAAATACTAGACTTACTCAAATTTCGAGGACGAAATTCCTTTATAAAGGGGGAAGTATGTAATACCCCGTATTTTGGAGAATAAAATTGATGATTTCAAAATATAACTAATTAGGAGAAATTATTTAATTCGGTGGTTTAGATGTAATTGATCCAATTTAAGTTTAAATTTCACGCATGCCGTGTTTTGAGGTGGAAATAAGATTCTTTTTTTAAGTGACTCAGATGGTGGTTTTGAAGTTACGGTTGATTTTGAAAAGGTTGAAATTTTCAAAAAAGTGTACTCAAGTGTGCAGTTTGAGTCTCGGGACAATTTTAGACCATACCGACACCATTTAAGGGCAATTCGATCATTCGGGAGTTTTTTATTTGTAGAACTCCGAAAAATGGATGTGTATATCTCCCATTAGAGAGGGATGGATAGGGTTAACACAAATTTTAAGGAAGAGATGCCATATGAGAGGAAGAGGAAGGGCGAACCAAGCTTCCAACACCATTTTTCGCCCCGAACACGATGGAATCAAGATCGGAGTGAGGGGAGAACCACCACACCATCATCCCAACAAATTTCATGCAATACCCCATAATTTTGAGAGGATATTTATGAATATTCTATAAGCTTTTAGTCGGGATATTATATTCTATAAGATATTAGTCGGGATATTTTGTTTAAATGAAAGTATTTTTGTATATTACATTAAAAAAACAATTTATTTTGGTTTGAAATAGAATCAATATTTAAATTCAAATTTAAATGGCTTTTGGACATTTTGTGATGAGTTAAATATTTAAAGTAGGCAATTTTGAATTAAATGGCAATATAGTAATGTGCATTAGCTTAGGTTACAAGATAGGGTTTGAGAGAGGGGCTATATAAGGAATATTATGGGTTATTATGAGCAAAGGAAGATTAATTGAGAGAATGATATTATGATGGTTATTATTGGAGAATGTATAAGTGCTCCTTAGTCAAACCACCCATTGGACGGGGTGTGCTCTCGGCTACGATTTTGTTTATTATCCAAATACTAGGCCATGCACCCTGGTTAACGGTGATGCCATGTTTTATTAAGACGGTGATGCCAAGATTTTATGCCGGTGATGCCATGTTTTAACGGCCCATGTACCTGAGTTATATTCTTTATTTTTGGGGGGAACTGGATTATTCCAAGGAAAATTAACAGGATAGTGGATGATAGTCCATACCGTACTATGGGAAGTGCGGTGGGAATTTAATACTAGGTCTTGGGTTTTGTAGTGCCACGGCGAGATCATAGGTGATGATTATATTATTGGGATTGTAGTTTGAGTGTTCATATTGCATACACTCTTCAATATGATGCACGGACACAAGAGTATGTGTGGTTACACATGGAGCATTTATACGAGCTACTAAGTTTTCCGCTCATCCCCCATAGTTTGTTGTATTTCAGGTTTGATGCGAGATGATATTTATAGCATCGTTGGGATTAGGAGCGTCGTTAGAGGCTCTGTACATTTATTTTTGAAATTTAAATGTACCACACTGTTTATTGTAAATTGTTTTGTAAAAGGATAATTGAGATTTAATAAAAATTGAGACATTCTATTCATTTTATTTATGTATTTATGTTTTCGCAAATTTATTATCAATCTAAATCGTATTGTTTTAAAAAAAATCTTTAATTTATCAATATTTTTCAGCAACACCTTTCGGCGTGTTACAAAGTGGTATTTGAGCATAAGTTAATCATATTCTCGAGCTTGGGGTTATTGGATCGTCACGTTGTCCATTGAGAGAGATTTGGTTTATGTTCGATCTTATTTGGATAATGTTGAACTTCTTATTTGAATTTAAGGTAAGAAAATTTTGGGTGAATTTCGAGGACGAAATCCTTTTTGTAGGGAGGAAGAATGTAATACTCCATAATTTTGAGAGCATATTTATGAATATTGTATAAGATTTTAGTCGGGATATTATATTCTATAAGATTTTAGTCGGGATACCTTAGTTTAAATGAAAGTATTTTTTTATATTACACTTAAAAACAATTTGTTTTGGTTTAAAATCGAATCAAATATTTAAATTCAAATTTAAATGACTTTTGGACATTTTGTGATGAGTTAAATATGTAAAGTAGGCAATTTTGAATTAAGGAAAATATAGTAATATGCATTAGCTTAGGTTACAAGATAGGGTTTGAAAGAGGGGATATATAAGGAATATTATGAGTGATTATAAGCAAAAGAAGATGAAAAACAAAGGACAAAAGCGAAATCAAAAGAGTAAAAAAATGAGTGGAATGAGAAGAGCCAATTTGGAGTGTTTAGATCTTCTTTTTGAGTGCCTTCGGATGAAATTTGAGAAAAACTCAAAACACATACTTGACCTAATTTTTCGTGTATAATCCAAATCTGAAGTTGGATTGGCAGTTTGAATAATTTTTAGATCTAATATTTTTGGGTTTTCAAAACAGGCCTAGAATGGTAGATTTTGACTCGCTTGAGGTAGTTTCCTTCTCCCGTGGTTAATTTAGCGTGCTAATCTTATTCAATATTGTTTGTATATTTATATACATGCTATGAGTTGCCTTAATATGTTTTGTATGCCCGTATATTATATTCGTTCTTGCACCCATTTTGTATATTTTATTTTCATGTCGTGTAGTTTAGGGTAACGAAAGAAGTTAATTTTTCGAGCACGTAGGGTTATAGAAAGTGGGTAGAAAATATGTCACTTGATTTATGTAATTGAATATGAATTTAGTAGAATTGAAAGAATGGTATTATGAATATTATTATTAGAGAATGTATAGGCATTCCTTAGCCAAACCACCCGTTGGGCGGGGTGTGCTCTCAGCTACTATTTTGTTTATTATCCAAATACTAGGCCATGGACCCTGGTTAGCGGTGATGCCAAGCTTTATTAAGATGGTGATGCTAAGATTTTATGCCGGTGATGCCAAGTTTTAATGGCCCGGGTACCTGAGTTATATTATTTATTTTTGGGGGGCACTAGATTATTCCAAGGATAATTAATAGGATAGTGGACGATAAGCCATACTGTACCGTGGGAAGTGCCGTGGGAATTGAATATAGGATTTTGGGTTTTATAGTGCCACGGTGAGATCATAGGTGATGATTATATTATTGGGATTGTAGTTTAAGTGTTCATATTGCATACACTCTTCAATATGATGCACGCACACATGAGTGTGTGTAGTTACCTATGGAGCATTTATATGTGTTACTGAGTTTCCCTCTCATCCCCATAGTTTGTTGTATTCAAGGTTTGATGCGAGATGATAATTATGGCATCATTGGGATTGGGAGCGTCGTTAGAGGCTTTGTACATTTATTTTTAAAATTTAAATGTACCACACAAATTATTTTGTAAAAGAACATTTGAGATTTAGTAAAATTGAGACATTCTATTCATTTTATTGATGTATTTATGTTTTCACAAATTTATTATCAATATAAATGGTATTGTTTTAAAAAAATTCTTTAATTTTCAATATTTTTCAATAGAACCTTCCGGGGTGTTACCTTTAAGACCTGATATTGAGAGGCAAGTATTTAAATGGTAATTTATTTTAAGCATCTTATAATACCCATGTAGAATAGGGTTTGATTTCATGCTTTTGGAAGAATTAATTTGGTTTTGGGTGGGCTTAATTCATGATTGAGATAGGAATGCAAGTAGATATATTCCTTTATGTTTATGACACGAAGTCAGAGGATTTTGATGATTAAAACGAAAAAAATTTGGGTTATTGATGAACAAACTTGGAGAATACATAAACTAGGGGTTTTATGGTTTTTTTAGATAATATGATCTTGGTTTGAAATCGTGATGTATTGATGATAATTTTACATTAGAAATTACCCTAATGCTTGTAGAAATGGTTAGGGGCAATTGGTCTCGAGTTCAGTGAAGAATCGTGTAAGTTATGTGGGTGTTAATGGTGAGAAACGCAAGTTCGTAAGGAAGAAGACGAAGTCGTGAATGTTGGATTGGTTCGGTTCAGAGCATCGACTCGGTTCGGTTTCCCCAGAAAATTACAAAAATTCCTTTTTAAACCTAGAACTTGTAAATGGTTGTCGGGAAAGCTTTTGGGGCATTGTTATAATATAATAAGGGTTTTATAATATTTTGGTGGGCATAGGTTAGGGTAGTGATTTAGTATTGTTAAGAGAGTTAAGACAAGGATCATATGGGATGAAATGATGTTGTAATTTATCGGAGTGAAAGATAACTAAGTACAAAAATTTTAAATGAATTAATAAGTAGACAAGTAGGGTAAATATTGATTTAACTAGTGATGTTAATGAAGGGGCAACTAGGACCCTTAGAGTTGGGTAAATACTCAAATAAATATGATAGTGGTAATAAATCATAACGAGCACGAATAATTATGTTGTGTGTATACCTAGTGATTTAATTATTGGTGGAGTGAATACCTATCATGTACTTAATTGATAAGTTTGATGAAAAATTTTGAACCAAGTTCAAGGAGGCATTCCAAACTAACTTGATTGATGAGTTCGATGGGACATTTCAAACAAAGTTTAATGAGACATTTGGAGCCAAGTTCGAGGGGACATTCCAAACCAATAGTCCTTAATGTGTGATATGGGGACATGAATGCAAAGTATGTATTTATAGTATATATTGTGTGTGAAATATATACCGTATACATAAACTACTTATGTGTGATAGTAGTTAGACTAGATCGTGTATACCTGAAATATGTTTAAACCTACTTATGCGTGATACTAGTGAGAAAAGTTAGTGCATATCTAAAACGGTGTTTTATTCTACTTATGGGTGATAGTAGTGAGACTAGATGACGCATTATTTAAAATACATATAAGCTACTTATGTGAGATAGTACTGAGATTGGATGACCCATTATCTAATATACTGATAAGATACATATGTGCGATAGTAGTGAGACTAGAGAGTGTATATCTAAACAATGCTAAATCTACTAATGTGTAAATAGTAGGAAGAATAGATAACGTATGTTTAAAAATGAAATTTAAATCGAGAAACTTAATGATATGGGGTGAACGATGACATGTGTGAAGTGCTAACTTGAATGAATAATAACATAAGGGTGGTGTTAATTATTAGTTATTCGATAACGTATTGAATGGGCGGTACGAGTAGGTTAAAGATAAACTTAACCAAGAAACTAATGATAATTAAGGGTATATTATGGCGTACTATATGGGCGGTACGGGTGAACTAGATTGGCATATGGTTACTTAGATGCTTGAGACCTTGTTAGATTGGGTCGATTGACTAGGTGGGATGTTTGGTGCAGACTATAGATGTGAGGTGAGGAACTCAAGTGAGGGTATGCAACCTAACATGTGTATCTAATTTAAATTGAAATTTAAATGCTTACTATGTTTTCAAAATGGTTTTTACTTAGGCTCTGACCCGTACTTTCATAACTTTTCCAAAAACCTTTTAGGTGTCCATCCACAGGCACGCCAAGCAGGATGATCTGTTCCAGGGATGTGTAGTTGCAGCACTTACAGATGCTCGTAGGATTTGGGATTTAGTCGCTTCAGCTGATTCATTCCTAGTGTAGGGTATAGTTCAGTATTTCACTCGGGCGTGTTGTCCTCAGTTATTTCATTTATTCCAGTCAGACTTTGTATACATATTTTTATTCATGTTGGACTTTTATGTTGGATTTGTGAACCTAAGTTTTATTCGATAATAGTTTATTTCAGTGTTGGATATAAATTCTTATTTATTTCATGGATGGTAGGGTTGTTATACTTATGTTGGCATATGATTGTTGTTAATTAGAAAAATCAAATTTGGCACCGGCTTTTTGAATACTAGGTGGTTAGTAAATGTTTAAAATGTTTCGACATTGATGCTAAGAATGAACTAAATGGGAACTTTGTTTTAATTTAATAAAGGCTTGATCACTCGGTATTTAATTATGCGGGGTGTCACACAAAGTATCTTACATATCTGTAAAAACCCAAAGATAAATTTATTGGGTTAAAGAAGAGGGTATTCTTGGAGTTGGGTAGAGGTTTAAAGGGGGTGTTCTTGGAGGAAGAAGATGGATTTTGTGGAGCAGTCTTGTAGTATTTTTGGAACTTCCAGTGGAGCTAGTATGGTAGAGTTTTTGTGACTCCCTTTAAGGCCAACTTTGGAGGTGGGGGAGTCACCCATCTTCTCTACTTCCTTCCACCATTTTGGAGTCTTTGAGGTGGGAAAATTTTACCTTGTTAGAGATTTAAAGTTTAACGAATTTTCAGCAAGTTTAATTACATATATTTGGTTTAATATATGGAGGGTGTATGATAAATGGAAACCATGGGTTAATTAGTTTGATTCTCATGATTTTGTATGGAATTTTTTTTCAAAGAATAAAATGGGTCTTGAAAATGTGAAAAAAAATCAGAATATATATTTTGAACATTTTATGAAATAAAATGTATTAAATGATGTTTCAAATGTAGATAATGTGGCTTCATGTTTAGAAAATACATTAGCTTATGTAGGCAATTTTTATAAAATAGAAGTGGGGTTTCTTACTTAAAAATGAAGAAGAAGAAGAAGAAGAAGAAGAAGAAGAAGAAGATAAACTTTTACTTAAACGGATTTTAAGAGTGTTGGAAATTTATCAGCGCTATTCATGGACATTTTATGAAATAAAATGTGTTAAAAGTGGATTATAATGAAGGAAATTTGATTTTTATGAAAAGTAATGCTTTAAGCTTGTTCATGTCATTTTATTAAATGAATATACGTTTTTCTACATTAGATAGAGAGCTTTATGTGTAAGGAAATATTTTCACTTTAAATGGGTATTCTAAAGTGTGTAAACTCATAACAAGAAAATAGTATGGGTTAATGTGTAAATATTGATAAAATGGGTGTTACGATATAAAAATCCAGAAACAAAATGTGTTTATCAAATATGTAAATAATGAGTCTTTAATGTATAAAATGTATGAACTTATATATTAAAGGTGTGTAACGTGTAAAATGTGAAAGCTGAGTAAAGTATGCTAATGAACAAATGTTAATGGTTAAATGCGTTTAAATGTTGAATTGGAAACTTAAACTAGTTTTTTAAAAATGGTACTTGTTAAAGGACTAAACATCTTGTTTGGTAATGAAATGGTAAATTGGTAAATTGTCCTAAAAACGTGAATGATTTTGGTATAAAATCAACTTGGGCGTGAATAAGGGACTTAAAGGAGGAAGTAATCATTTTTCCAATTATAAATGGAAAAAAGGACACTTAAGTTTGATCTTTTGGCTTCGTCCCATAAATGTTGATTAATGTGAACATTGGAATAATTTTGAGCACATTGAAAAGATAATGGAATATTCGGATGATGTCGGAGAAATAATTAAGCAAGGCATGACGTCTCTAGTGGTGGAAGACTCCAAAGTAACTACATTAGCATATGGCGGCGGGGATCGGTGGTGAGAGCCAACGAAGTCTGTGGTTGTTGGCTAAATCCCAAAGATAATGATGTAATCGGGAACATGATAAAAAAATAATTATAAGGTTGAAATAACCTAACTTGTGTGAGTGATTAATGTTTTGATCAACAAATGTGGACAAGTAAATTGAGAATAATGACTAATGTCCATAAGGAAAGTGAAATGGCTAAGAAAGATGACTTAATGGGTAATTAATCTATTTAATGAGGTATAAACCCATAATAGCACAAGTGTTCGTATTATATAAGGCGTTCAATGTTAATGGATATTTTCTAACACGATGTGCACGTGTGTTGAAAGAAAGTATTACATAATGATTGAGCAACTCTTGTGTGAATTAATGAATGTTGATTAATAAACGTTTTGAGAGTGAATGAAAGGTTTTTCCAACAATTGTAATTTGTTCAACTATATGAGTTAATGGGATAGAATGCTAGTTTTAACCATAATGATACAAATGATTATTTTGTAAAGACAGGGGAATAAACGGTATTAAGTAATGTTTTTGAAATAAAATGGTTTAGTACATTGGGACATGTATTTTTAGAAGGTATATATGTCAATATATGTACGTATTTTCACACGCACGTAGTTATAGTGTGTGAGTATTTATTTTTGTCGTTCATTTCTATACTTGTTTGTATAGTTCCCGCTGATCAATCGGCTCAGACCCTCATTTTGTTATGGCAGGTTGCATGTTGTCATGTATGTTGAGAGTTGTACAGGTAAGTAATTAATTTGCATTTATGTTAGTAGCTCTATGTACTTGGACTTTGGGGCACTTCCCTTGGATCACATCACGTAGTCTAATGAAAGTTAGAATCACATGCTAACAAGAATAACATTAAATAATAATAACACTGGATTAGAAACATTATTTAGGTTGTTCCATTGCACTTCACAATTAACGTACGAACTGGATCAGGTTGATCCTTTATTAACCCTTAAATCTGGGTCGAGGCATTACAACTTGGCATCAGAGCTTTAGGTTTAATTTTCCTTTCGAGTGTGACATGGTGAGGTCGGTAGAGGGTCTTCTCGACATCGATATTAGTTTGGGCCGATAACATTAAATTAATGACAATTTTAGTTCGTATCCTGGACGAAAAAGTCAAGGACATTATCACAATGTGAAACTCTTTATGAGATGGTAGGTGGTTAAGTTAGTAGCCTTTCAAGTTCCACGACATTTCTTATGTAGATGTGTTTATAAGTCATGGATGTCAATGTAAACTAATAGTGATAACACCATGATCTTTTATGTGGGTTGTATTGTGCAACAACTTTAATGATGAGAGTAGCCTTAGTAGTAGTAGCAGCAACATCAAGTAGTGTTCGTTGTGACCTATCTGTAAAGGTTGTATATTTCATCTATGGAGGGTAGGTGATTGAATGACATTCATAACTATTGATTACGTGGTGAGCATGTATTGGGTCACTTAATTGAGGATTTGGATTTAGTGCATCTTGATTATAATATGGGTCTAGACAACCATGATGATTTTAAGTGACCTAGGAGTGAACCTAGAAAATCTTAGTGATTTAGTGTTAAGTACTAGAATCATGATGTTGTAGAATATGACCTCTTGCGGGGCCACTAAGGTGAGTCTCCTCTTACGAAGTACCCGACCTTATGTGAGCCCTACCAAAACTCTGGCGGTACTAATTTATAAACTTAGAGATAATAATGTTGTATCGAGGAATAACATCCCTTGTGACGTCCATGGTGTGGGACTTGGGGTTTATAAGCAATACTCGACATCCCATATCTTATCAAAATATAAAGTTATGTTTGCTTGTAGATTAGCAAAGCGAGGAAATTTAGTTGTCATGGTTGAACACTCATTGGGAATCAAATGATGTAGTTTAGTGAATTTAACAATGGGTTGGTATTTTGGGTAGGCACGTGAGTTACGTTAAATTATCTTTGGAGATAAGTATGTGACACCCCGCTTATTTTAACCAGGAGATTAGTCCTTCATTAAAACAAACAGGAATCTCATTTCGTTTATTATAAGCATCAATGTCGAAAACCTTTTAATTACTAACCACCTATATTAAATTAGGCCAGTGTTAAAATTTCATCTTTCATTAATCACATCACAAAAAGAGGGATAAAATAATCTATACCATCCACACAATAATAGAGTCTAGAACATCACATGATAAATAAGTAGATAAAATAATACTGAATAAACTATAAGTTCTAAAAACAAAATCCAACTACAAGTTGAAGGTAAATAAAACCAAATCTGATTAATAGTGAAATAAAATGCTGAATAGTATGAAGGGGAAACAAGCCCAAATGAAATACTGGAATGAATACTATATAGGAATGAATGACTGAAGTGTCTACACAAAGTCCTACAAGCCTCCACAATACTGCAGCTACGCATCCGTGGAATGAGTCATCAAGCTTGGTATCCCTGTGGCTGAACACCTAAAATGTTTTGGAAATATAGAAAAATAGAATTGACACGGGCCAGATCCCAAGAAAACCCATTTAAAAATATTTAGCAAGTATTTAAATCATAATTTCAAAAATAGTTATTAGATACACATGTTAGTTCTGCGTACACCCTTTTGAGTTCCTCACCCCTCATCTAAAGTGCACACCTAATGCGTCTTACCTAGCTATACTACCCAGCCTAACTAGACACATGTATCTAACTAACCACAAAAGGTTCATCTCTCTCGTACTACCCATATAATATGCTACCGTACAACCAATAACTAATATTTCCACCATATTATTATTAAATCATTTTGATTAAGTTTCCCATACATAATTCACTCTTAGATATACTATCTATCCTGCTACTTCACACAAGTTGAATAATCACACGTTATTTTAACACCATTAATTAAGTTTCATCTCACTTACGTTACTTTTAGATATACACTATCTATCTTTTCTACTATCACACATAAGTAGATAAATCATACTTGTATATATTTATCACACTATAATATATATAACCATAGCATTCTTCGAAATGACCACCGTGATGCATGCGTACTCTATTATCAAATCCATGTACCTCTCGTACAAATCAAAGACTGTCGGTTTGGAATATCTCCTCGAACCCTCAATCAAACCACACACATGGTTAGTTATTAGCCTTTTGGTTACGCACATACCCAACGTACCCAAATGACCTTCCAGTCCCACTAATACACAATACATAATGAGCCACCCTACGTTCTATGTTCTGGGGGACAAATCCAGACCTCGTTGGAATCGCCAAGATGGGATCGCCCTCTGCGCAGAAGCTCCCGTGATAGCAGGCAACGTAGGTATGTTCACACACATAGCGAATCAGATCATAGGTATTCACACAACCTATATATATATACACACACACATATGAGTGTTCTAAAAAACCCTACTAGGCACGCCTAGGCTTGAGGCTTGAGAGAAACGCCCCGCCTTAAGCTTTTTATGCCTTATTCTTGGTAAAATCCTTAAGGCGCACGTTTTTCTAGGAACAACAATGCTTTAGTGAAATGATATTGCCTTTTAAAGATTTTTTTTTACAAATCGGACCATTATCTCGTCCAAAATAATCAAATAGTATTTTAATTTTCAAATATTCAGACATATTTTTATAATATGTACAATTTTAGTACTTTAATAGCCTTGTTATGGTTAAAAATATTTAAAATGACTAAATGCCTTTTCACGCATTTTTACGCCTAAGGCCCGCCTAGGCTTCTAAGGCTTAAGGCTTGGCCTCCACGCCTCGATGACACCCCTCGTTTTTTAGAACCTTTATATATATATATATATATATATATATATATATATATATATATATATATATATATATATACACAACCTATAAATATAGCCAATATAGGTATACACACAACCCATAAATATATCCTGTACGTAGTATATATCTCTCGAATACTTAACATACCATCAATATACCATTAAAAACTCTCATTATATATTTTCAAGTATCGCTCACAACATGAAGGGTCCTAGTTACCCCTTAATTAGTATCACTATATAATACACTCATACACTACTAGTATAAATCATAGTTTAACTCCTAATTTTTTGTAACCCGTTCTAAGTCTTGCAAATTCCTCAAATATCAAAACATGCCCAAAAATTCCTAGCCTTAATTCTTCTCATTTGGGTAACCCTCAACCCTACCATAGGCAAACTGAAATCTACTATATCCCACATGATAGTTTAATATTATCCTAAAAGTCTCCCCATAAGTTATTTGCAAATTTCAAGCATAAAATAAAGAAATTGGTGAAATCTGGGAAACCGAAACGATTCAACCAAGTCTCGAATATATTTTCCATCCAAATTGATTCGTCCAAGGAACCGAATCGATTCACTCTGATATGACCAAAGTATACCGTTGTACTCTAAGAAGCAACGTCGTCTCAACCGACTGTCGAGTCATTAGAAGAGTACCACAAGCCAGCAGTGGGATCGTCCGAATAAGAGTTGGCATCGTATGTGTCAGTCTCGGCTATATAGAAAGTCGATGCCAGCAAGGGTTACCCGTGCTCAACATGGACCAATCTCGTACTCTGCTTAAGCCGATAGCATTAATGTATCATTTCCCAACCTTGGCTGACGTGCGTAGTCGAGGTTCTACTTATGTTCGTAAGCATGTGATAGCCCTGTCGGGGTCAACAACCTCGTACCCAACCAGGACGAAGCCTAACGGATGAAGTCAAGCAGTCCAAGAATATGTAAGAACATAAGTGACATGCACACGTGGATAATTTAGCTATAACAATATATTACCCTCACGTGAGGGAATATTACAGCATTGCAAGTTTGTGCATTGCAGACAGGTGTAATCATCCCATTGGATGTCACCTTAACTGCATGGTGATTGCATGCTTGGGGGGATATTACACCCCCCAAGCCCTATATAAACTCATTGTCTTCATCATTGTAAATGATCGATCATTCACAACCCTAGCAGAACTCTGTCAAAATATACAAAAGAGAGAGAAAATCTTGAGTGATTGTATCCATGGCCATTAGTGCCCTTTTTTAGTGGATCACACACACACACAGAGTGGATGTAGGCTTGATTGGCTGAACCATTTAAATTGTGGTATCATCTTCTCTTTGCCTCATCTCATTCTATTATATCTATATTGTTTGTTCCATTTTGCCATTGCTATACATGTTTGAGCTCATCATCACATTGACCTGGTGGTGCTATTTTAAGCATCATCAATCTGGAATCGTATGTGGTAATAAGGATAGCCATCTCTTCCCTACTCTAAGATTATACTCATTAGAGTCTCTAGTGGTGAATCATCCCTCGCCCTTCTATGGAGTTGTTTCACTATTTAAGGAGCTCTCGTTGAGCACTTAAGCTCTCCTTCTGCAGATCATGGCTCAAATAGCTTTCACCAATGGCAATGGATCCACCTCCTCCACCTGAGAATCAGTTGTCACCTCCATAGGGAGGTGGGGCATGTTCCAACAAAGCGCCCCCAGTCAGAAATGGCAGAGGTGGCGATGGAGCTCCGCTCCCTCATAGCTAACCAATAGTAAATGCAAAATCAGTTTGCTATGCTTAGCTAGAACTTCGTGGCCAGGACTGGTGATGTCGGAGCAGAGTTTATAACTCCGGTCGCCAAGGAAGGTGAACTAGAATAGCAAGCTAGGGGCCACCCCAGGTACCATAAAATGACCTTCCACCTTGCCAAAGACAGAGAGACATTACTTACCCAAGGCATTTATGCCTGGGAAGGTAGGATCAAGAACTTCGTGATGACTTAGTTAGGGATAACCTCGATGATGAAGAGGGCGAGTTCTAATGTTAGTAACCTCCTGAGATATCCAGAGGGACTATACGCCCTATTCGGCATGGCAGAGACCAAGGACAAAGGCACAACCAAGAGCGCCGGCCCAGCCAAGACTGTGAGCCAAGGCAATCAGCCTTTGACAGGATAAGCAGAGGGTCGACCTTTAATAGGCTCATCCCTTTAGGGTTATTTGAGGAACCATTTGTCCAGGTCAAGGAGTGTCGCGGGCATAAGAAAAAATGAAAGGAAAAATGACTACAGACCTACAGAAGACTGAGAGGTCATCAGCCGACCTCATTATTTATAGAGAGCACCCTCAACCCGTCCAGTTAACAGAGGATGATCAGCTCAGCCAAATGACATAGAAGTGGATGGGGAAAATGTTATACCTCCCAAAGCCGACGCTGCTATTAAGAAACCTTGGAATGAGTCGATATAGAGGTTGGATAATAAAATAGGAGATATCATAAAAAAGTTGAGACCCCTTGTAAAGAGGATGTGCTGAAGGATCCCCACTCATGGAAAAGATAGTAAACTATCCAAACCCCACCAAGTTCAAACCTCTGGTAGTCACACCGTAGTATAATGGGAGCACTAACTCGTTACATCAACTGGAGATGTATCCGTTGGCCTCCGATATCTATTCAATATCAGATGAGATGATATGTCAGGTATTCTTAAGCACTTTAATAGGGGAGGCTCATGTATGGTTCACCTCTCTTCCTAAGAACTCTATAGGAAATTTTAAACAACTGGCTGATAGTTTTATCCATAATTTTTGCTTTGGGGTAAAACCTAGGAAACAGACGACCCACTTATTATACATAAAATAAGGGAAGGACGAGACTCTGAGAGAGTATAGATCTCATTTTAATAAAGAGAAGCTGGAAGTAAAAGACTATAAAGAAATTATCATGATGAAAGCCTTTATGTGAGGCCTTCAGAAAGGAAAGCTACTTTGGAAGCTGGTTGAAGACCCTCTAAAGTCCATGACTGAACTCCTGGCTACGGCCGAAAGGGTCATGAATGCAGAAAAGGCAATGGTCGTGAAGGAAAATGAAGAAAAAAGAGCT
Source organism: Sambucus nigra (assembly GCA_949130495.1). NCBI lineage: Eukaryota > Viridiplantae > Streptophyta > Magnoliopsida > Dipsacales > Adoxaceae > Sambucus > Sambucus nigra. Next base: position 119,562,028 of record OX422223.1, read on the forward strand.
CACAACAATGTAAAGGGTCAGAAGTTCAAAGGGAGGGATAGAAAGAAAAGGTCGATAGACGACAAGTTCGCAGACTATACACCTCTAACAGTTTGTTGTGAGAACATTCTAAATGAGATAAAAAAAATGACCGATCTTTTAGGTGGAGAGAGAAGTTGAAGATAACTCCTCATAAGCAGGATAGAAATCTTTGGTGTGAATTCACCAGGATCATGGGAACCTTATAGATAAACGCTTTTCCCTCAAAGATGATATCGAAAAAATGTTGAAGCCTGGAAAGCTGAGAAAAAATGTTGATAAGAATGGTTCAGGACAAGACCGAGATGATAGAGGCCGAGATAACCCAAGAAAGAGAAGAAGTAACAAATGTAGAGAGGACGATCTAACAAGGCGGGATGGACCCTCAGATGATGATAATGATTATCTGGATCTCCCACCTAAAGACGATGATGTTCTAGTAAAGAGGCTCAATATGATTTCATTCAGGGTAAACATGATTTATGGTGGCCTTGAGGGTGGAGGCTGTGAGGTTGCCGATCGAAAAGCTCACGTGGTCGAGCCAAAGACCATAACTAAGGCCGAGGTTATCAAGTCGACCTCCATTAATGCTAAGCCAGAAAAAAGAAAGAAAGTAGATATGGAAAACCTCATAGTCGACTTTTCATGACTAGACTTTAAGGGTATCCTAGCCCCACATGACGACCAACTTGTTTTAACGACCAGAGTACATGGATGTGAAGTACCAAGAATCTTAGTTGATGGAAGAAGCTCTACAGATGTTATGTTCTGGATGTGCTTTAAAGGCTTAGGACTTAGTAGGGCCAGGCTCGTCCCATATCATCATCCTCTAATAGGATTCATTGGAGAGAACGTTCACCCTCTATGGATGTATGAAATGGATATCAGCATGGGAGGCGAATGGCTAAATAGGCTCACCAAGAAGATCAAAATTTTTATTATGGATGAGAACGTCTTCTCAGCCTACAACCTCATATTGGTATGGGTATCCCTCAAAAAATTTGAGGTCGTGCCTTCGACGGTCCACCAAATGATAAAATTCCCAACTCTTTATGGAGTAGGGGAAGTTCAAGGTGACCAAACATTAGAACGAGAATGCTACTTTAACTCAACTGAGGAGATAGAGGCATACAATAAAGTAACCACCACCTACAATATTGACACACTTGATCCTAGAGACGAGATAAAGCTCAAGAAAGGGGAAGCCACGAAAGAGGTAGAATCCATCATCCTCAATGAGGAAGAGCCAAAAAAATAGTCTAGGTTAGAAAAGCCCTAAAGACGAAGACATAGCATCTTTGCTTGGAGTAATGCAGACATGTCAGGCATCAACCCTAAGATAATGTGTCATAAGCTCAATATGGTGGAAGGTGCTAAGATAATAAAGCAGAAAAGAAGGATTTACTCTCGTGAGATGTATGAGGTTATAAGGGACGAGGTTAAGAAGCTTGAAGAGGCCGAGTTCATTAGAGATATTATCTACCCCGAATTATTATCCAACGCAGTTATAGTGCCCAAGGCTAATGAAAAGTGGAGAATGTGTGTGGACTTCACTGATTTGAACAAGTCTTGCCCTAAGGACAACTTCCCTCTCCCTCGTATTGATCAGATGGTAGATGATACGGCAGGTCATGAATTGATGAGCTTCATGGATGCATACTCTCCCTATAATCAATTTTTTATGGACCCGACTGACATAGAGAAAACGGCCTTCATCACCGATAAGGGAACATACTGTTATAAGGTTATGCCTTTCGGCTTGAAGAATATCGGGGCTACATATCAATGGCTAGTGAATAAGATGTTTGAAAACCAAATTGGGAAGTCCATGGAGGTTTATATTGATGATATGCTGACCAATAGTCTGAAGGCCGACACTCATGTGGCCGACCTTGAAAAAACCTTTGATACGATGGACAAGTACATGATGAAGCTCAACCCTGCTAAATGTGTTTTTGGTGTCGGAGCTAGAAAAATCTTGGGATTTATCATCAATCAGAGGGGTATAGAAGCCAACCCAGAGAAGATAAAATATCTATTAGAGATGAAGACCCCAAAGACCATCAAAGACGTTCAGAGGCTTAATGGACGATTAACTGCGCTAAAGAGGTTTGTCTCTAGAACCACAGATAAGTGTCTTCCATTTTTCAAAGTTCTTATAAAAGCTTTTGAATGGAATGAGGAGTGTGACAAGGCTTTTAGAGATCTAAAGTCCTACCTTGGTTCTCCTTTAATTTTTTCACGGCCAGTTCAAGGGGAAAATTTGTATCTATACCTAGTAGTCTTGGAGTCGGCTATCAGCACTACCATTGTGTGGGAAGAGGATGGAGTACAAAAGACAGTGTATTTAAATAGAAAAGCACTCCAAGGGGATGAGCATATAGGTACCCAAGGATGGAAAATTTGTCAGGCGTACTTCCAAGCCCATACAATGGTCGTCCTCACTAATTCTCCACTACGGCAGGTGATTCACAAGCCTGAGGAATCCGGGAGACTAATGGCTTGCGAAATAGAGATGGGAGAGTTTGATATTATCTATTAGCTTAGGGTGGCCATTAAAAGGCAAGCGTTGGCAGACTTTGTAGCCGAGTTCACCTGGGACAAGGCTGAAACTAAGAATGAGATTTTGAGACTGCAGATTGTCTACAAGGGAGAAGTGTCGGCCCTTCCACAGATCAGTAAGAGACAAACACAACTAGAGGGAAAGCAACTGAAAATGAAGAGGGGAGATATCTCTTTACATAGGGATCCCTAATTAAGGGTAATTTCTTAGAGGGCGGTACAGTATGGAACTTCTTTCTCGATGGGTTCTCTTATGCGAATGGAAGTGGTGTCGGATCGATAGTGTCGACCCCAGATGGCATAGATATTGAGTATTCTTTGAGGTTTATCTTTAATGCCTCAAATAATGAGTCAAAATATGAAGAATTGATAGCACGTCTCTCCTTGGCTCGGGCTCTAAGTGTCGGCCAGCTCCTAGTTCACAGTGATTCAAGATTGGTGGTAAATCAAATCTTAGGGGCATATGAGGCCAAAGATGATAGAATGGATAAATATCTGGAGAGAGTAAGGTCAATGTTGAAATTTTTCAAAGAAGTGAAACTAAAGAGGATACCTCAGCTAGACAACGGTCGAGCTGATGGACTCGTAAGACTAGCCTTAGTAACAAGAACCGATATCAGAAGAATAGTGTCGATAGAAATCTTGCTTCGACCGACCATCGAAGAGGAGGACAGTGTATCTGAGTCTTCTCTAAATTTAGATTTGGGAGCTTCGTGGATGGATCCTCTTATCAGTTACATCAAGGAGGGGGCTTCCAGAGTCAAAAGCCGAAAGAAGGAAGTTGAGATACAAAGATGCCAAACTCTCTATCATAGGGGACATTTTATATAAGAAGGGGTTTTATCTTCCTCTTCTCAGGTGTGTTCATCCATTTGAGGTATCGTATATCCTTCAGGATGTACATGAAGGCTCTTGCTCTAGTCATGTTAGGGGACGATCATTGGCCAATAGGATTGTTACTCAGGGGTACTAGTGGCCGACCCTGGCCAAAGATGCTGCAGCATATGTCAAGAAATGCGATAAGTGTCAAAGGTTTGCTACCATTCCTCACCAAAACTCATCAGCCTCTGACCTCCATCACGTCTCCCTGGCCATTTGGGGTGTGGGGAATTGATCTAGTAGGACCCTTTCCCAGTGCAGTGAATAATTATCGGTACCTAATTCTGGCGATAGATTACTTTTAAAAGTGGGTAGAGGCTGAGCCTATGATTAATATTACAGAGCAGAAAACCTTATAGTTTATCTGGAAGAACATAATCTTTCGGTATAGTCTGCCTAATACCCTGATTTTAGATAATGGGACTCAATTCAAAAACATCTCCTTGGGAAAATACTGTAAAATTATCAACATCAAATAGTTCTTCTCCACCCCTGGTTGACCCCAGGCAAATGGGCAAACTAAAGTGACAAACCATATGATTCTATATGGGATCAAGATGAAGTTAGAATATACAAAAGGGAGATGGATCGAATAAGTGTATGCTTTACTATGGCCCTATAGAATGACAGAAAGGACTCCTACTGGAGAGACCCCGTTTATGCTTGCATACTTCTCAAAGGTAGTTATACCGACGAAGATAGGCTTACTTACACATAGGGTTCAGCCCTAAACATAATAATGACGAGGGAAGGCCTGACTTTAATATCATTGAAGAAAGAAGAGAAGACACTGAGGTTAGGTAAGCTACCTACTAGCAAAGAACTGCAAGATTTTACAACAAAAGGATCAAAGCACGCCCATTGAAAGTGGGGGATTTGGTAGTGATAAAGCATTGTATAAACCCAACAAGATTGATCCAACTTGGCATGGGACTTACAAAGTGATTGAAGAGTGTGTTCTAGGAAATTACAGATTGGAAAACTTGGAAGGAGAGCCATTTTCCAACCCATGGAATGATGATCATCTTATGAAATATTATCAATGAGATTAGTTTTTACTATCTTACCCATATTTTATTGTAATACGTGTATCTAACTCAGAATAATGAATATCAATGATAATATTAGTGTTTCCCCATCATGTTTTTGTTTATTCAAATATTTATATTAATTCATCCTAAGAGGGGTTCTTGGCTTAGAAGTTCGACAGGCCTGGTTTGGGCCAAACTCCCAGGTGCACGAGACAAAGAAGTAAGTCACCAATAGCATTTTCTTCTCAGATATTCTGTCTATGAAATGATAATAGCCCGGATGAGTCTTGGAAGACGAGGGTGTATAACAACCAATGAATACTCTAACTGAAAGGTCAGTCCAGTGAACGACCTTACAGAGGACGATGGACCTAATCATAACCCTCCATGCATTAGGAGAAAATTGGGAAGGGGCAAGGTTTATATAAAAGAGGATGGCTTGGATTGTAGGATGGATGGGAATATGAAAACCTAACTTGAACATCTTCTCATAAACACAAATCTCGTTGTCTAGGCCATCAAAGGCCCGCTCATTTTTAAGCGGCTTCCTCAGGGAAATGGAAGGACCTATTTCATAAAGGTGTCTGAATACTAAGAGGTTGAACTCAGTAACAGAGCTCTCGTGCTCAGCAGCAATGGAGGTATCAATGTCACTCTCTCCCTCATCGTCATTTCCAGCGACCTCAAGTTGGGTGTTGGTCAGAATATCGCTAGGAAACCTCTTAGCAAACTCGGTCCCAGTGGAGACTGACAATGGGATGGTATCCATCACAGGAAGAATTGCACGCTGGGCTCTATTATTTCTACAGAATCAGAGTTGTGTGAAGGCCCAGCACCCTTGGAAGATAAGATACGGGAAGAAGTATACTCATCATTAAACCCTGCACTTTGAGTGGGGGAATAGTCCATAGGCTCTTCATATGAGTCCACACTCTCAACTGCAGAGGTGGACGTAGGGTCTGCAGCTAACGACTCGAACATTGGATCACAAGTCTCAGTAGGCTGGGGGTAAATGACAGCTAAGGGACGTGGAAATATGAGACGAACAGGGAAAGCCTCGACCTTTGGTCTCTCGACTTGGGTTTTCTCTACGTGTCTGATCTTATCAAAACACTTCTCTCTCAGAGTTGGAAACTCTTCTGTTAGCTTATCTAAAGGTCGTAGCATTTTAGAGATGAGACTACACTTGGGGAAAACTAAACTAATGAAAGGCCAAAAACTTTTAAAAGTTAATCTAGAGGATCAAAACCTTCAAATTTGAAAGGTTTCTATAAGAACACCAAGAATAATTGAGATAAAGCCAACCAGAGATGGTGACCAAAGAGTCACTAAGAAACCATAAAATGGCAACCAAGGTCTAAATCGCACTCAGAACCACCAAATATAGCCTAAGAACAACCTATAAGCACCACATTATAGGACCCCCTAAGTCTCTCCTTAGACCTCTAGCACTTTCCTTTTTTATCGCAAATCTAGGTCGCACTCCCAGTACAGATCTAGAGGCCATCGGGGGCCCCCAGGACCCATTGGACTGCGGTCAATGTTGTTGTCAGAGCAAAAAATCTTTGAATCTTTGAAGGTCTCCAAATACCCTTTCCAACGGTCCACTCCATGCACGAATCGGCATAACAATTTGAATGAACAAACCCTTTCACTACAAAAAACTGATTCAGAGTCCATCGGGTGCTCACGAGCCCCAATTTGACCTCAATCAGCTCCATCGTCAGAGCGAAAGCTCTTTGAATATTCAAAGGGCACTAAAACCCCTTTCCAACGGTCCACCTCCTGCGTGAAATAGTATAACCGTTCGGACGAATGACCAATTTTCTCCTAAAAATCGATCCGGAGGACACCGGGCGCTCCCGGACTCTGTTTGACCAAATTCAACTCTTTATCTCAAATAAGACTGAATGAATCTTCGAAGTGCACTAAATACCCTTTCTAATGATCCGCCCCGTGCACTATTCTGACCAACACTACGGATAAACGATTCGTTTTACTCCGAAAGGTCACCGATTGCTTTCAGTCCCTGGTTGACCAAGGTCAGGTTTTCGAACTGAGTAAAACTCTTTGGAATGTTGAATTAAATCTCAAACCTTTCCAACGGTCTACCTCATGCACGATTCTGACTTACCATGATGATGAACGACCCGTTTCCATCTGACGATCTCCCGTCCAAAGGACGGGCGTGCACTTTCGTGAAACATTTGACCCAAAGTCAACTCCCAGACCTGGGAGCGGTCCAAAGAACTCTCGAAGGCCTCTGAAATACCTTTCTAATCGTATTCCCCATGTGCGATTCGGATCAATGATTTGTGCGCTACAATCATTTTTTTAGAAAATCCACACGGGACTATCAATTAACAGGTCCTGAACCCTGCCTATCGGCACAGTGTCAAGGGTGACCTGCCGATAGGCACCCCCTGGGGTAGTTCGATCGTCACCGTGCTTTTTTCCTATAAATAAGGGCCATGAACTCATTCCCAACAGACATCAAACCCATCAGCATCAGTGATCTCAGCAACATTCTCTCGAAGTCAGGGAAGTTCCATATGAGAAATCCCATTCAAGCCTAAATATCAATCCTTTTCACACCTAATTTGGCAAATATACTTCTCTCTCGTCAACATCCATTAACATTCAAAGGAGTTCATCCAAGATCTAATCTCAATCTCCAAGGAAGGTTCAATTCCTTATCCCTCTCTTCTAAATCTCTTATTTTTTGCATAAATTACTTTAGATTCGTAATCTAATTTCATTCTAGTTCATACACATTAACATCTACGCTTTTATTAGTATATTGCACATAATTTATTTTTCATACAAAACCCAAAAATAAATAAAAAAAGGGTTACACCCGTAAATTCTGAACGGAATTCTCCACCACACTTTTTCAAAACTAAAAGGACACATTTTCTACACGCACACACCTAATAAAATTTCGTACGAATCTATGGGATAAACCCCACCCCTATTCTATATTCGAACTAAGTGGACTTTGATGCCTTTGTAGGCTATGTAGGCATCTCAGATTAAAATTTGAGACTCGAGTCCAACTTTTCAATTTTCCAATTTCTCTTATTTTTCAAAATCCTCAAAATCCCTCATTTTTATACATATACATATAATATGCTTGTTCGCGTCTCATCCCACATATATTGTCGTTTCCCAATAACGATCAATATCTCGATGAATGCTCATATCCTATCTTCTACATTTGTTACTATTTTGGGAGCATTCCTGTGGATGACCTCACCCTATCTTTTCCATGGTATGGGTCGAACGATTGCAATCTCCATTATATAAGCACATACACACACTTAACGAGGATAAAGAAAAATATTAACATTTTCCCGGGAGAGACTGAAAGGGCGGGATGGGTGCCTAATACCTTTCCATTCCATAACTAAGCCCCTGGACCTCCGATCTATTGGTTTCGTATGCATCAGTTTGTCCTTGATGCCGTTCTTTCGAAGTGGCAACATATTCTTTTGCCTGTTTTGAGCAAAATAGGTTGGCGACTCTATCTCTTTACATTCACCCCACACCGACGATGGTCGAATCCCCCTTTTCGAAGATAAGGGTGCGATACCGCAATGTCTTTCTTCCTTGGGAGATCCTCCTTCCTTCCCCAGGGAATGAACGAAGTGCCGACAAGGATGGCCACAGTGGCGACTCTGCTGGGGACTTATTTTTAAGAGGGCTAGACTATGTTTACATGGGTGTTTTATTTTCTTGTATATCCCCCTGTTTGTATGTTCCCATTTTTATTATTCATATATACCTCATGCTTATGCTACTATTCGCACACTTGTAGAAGATTCTCTATGTACACTTCACACCACGTGCACCTAGGATCATGTATATCCACATGTTGCACACATCACTTAAAAACCCATGCTTAGGTGTCACCAACACACACCTCCACTTGTATATATCCATGTTCACTCATGACACACTCACTTGTAGATAGTTACATATCACTTACCCATGCTTGGTATAGCTCTACTATTGGTACTTGTACTTTGCTCCCTATTTGGCATGATCAAGAAAAAAGATACTCTCACCATAAGATACTAATGAGAGAATCATGCATGATTCGCACGACATCACCAAAGAGCATTGTTATTGGCCAAATTTTGTCCCGTAACTGGAGGGTCACTTCGTGATGGGCGCTGGTCCGGTAGGGCGCAATTATCCTAAGAGATATGACTTTCACCTTCCATTGGCCGAGTATCTTCGATGTATATCAAACGGTTCCCCCTCATCATACCGCTTGACCGAAGTCATGACGGGAGGTATATCATAGGGAACTCGATCACGTACGTCGAGTATGTCGAATTCGCTGTCACGTGTATCGTCCCCATGAGGTATATAGTGAGGCAATTCACGTACACTTAGGTATATCAAATGGCTTGTCCACACGTACCGATTTCCCTCAAAAGCAAGACGTATATCATGAAAGTCACGCCAAAGGGGGAAACCCTCTCCAATTCACCCAACCAAACTGCATACCCACATATAGGTGTCAATCCTAGGACTCACATGTTATATTACCGATTTCGACTCGAAACTCTGCCAAAATTTTGAGTCGACCTGTTGTCCAAATTTTTGCGCAATTTTAAAAACGGGACCCTGCTTGTGAGCCTGGTTACAAGTCCAACCAGAGCTTTACATATGTTGCAAGCCCAATTTTTCTAGGCTTGGGTCCCGTCCGACATTTCATTTTTCATTTAGGTAAACTTAATACAAGTGAGAACTTAATAAACATAATAATCACGCTGAGACCCATCTCTAGTCTTTTCCTCTCCCTTTTTCCCAAAAAGTGTCCAAAAAAATTTCTCCCCCTTTTATAAAAAATGTCAAAAATATTTTCCTCATTTTCCAATAATAAAAAGTTACCCTTTTTATTTTTCGAAAATAAATTTCAATTCTTCTCCTTCTCAGGTCGATCACATCCCTTGGCGTGGATCCCTATTAGCTTCGGTCTTTAGTCGAACCACCCCAAAGTTCTGTCAGTCCCCTTACTTCCTCCGAGTCCGAGACTCACTCACCTTCCATGGAGAACACGGATCAAGTGACGAATGTATAGCCTAATTTATTGACAGTTCTTGCTCAGCTCACTGCCAAAATTGACAACCTTCAAATCGAGGTTCATGAGATGCAAAGAAATCGAGTCCCTATCCCGAAGATCCTGAGGTCATTTTCCCTCGCGCCATGGGTCCGCCTACACCCGAGCCTATCTGGGTTACTGAAGAATACCATCATGCCCCATGTGCTCCTCCAGCTAATGGGCCATCGCCAATCCAACTTCCCATGCCAAAACTTGCTCAAACGAGGGCTAATTTACCAGTAACTGTTGATCCGAAAGAAGAAGAAAAATTGAGCAAGGTCAAGGAAGACCTCAAGATGCTAACCAAAAAACTCAACCAAGTCAGAATATCTGGGACCTACATGGACTACACCCTCATGTCTCCCTATCCTAAAGCCAGGTTACAAGAAAAATTCAAGATGTCCAATATCAATAAGTTTGGAGGTAGTGGACCCCCGATCATTCATCTCCGTAGCTATCACTGAGCCATGACTCTCCTAGCGGCTTCGGAAGAAATAATGACTCAGATGTTCCATCAGAGTTTGAAAGATAGCACCCTCCGTTGGTTCCTATCCCTTGAAGAATGCAGAATCCACGGTTGGGATGACGTTTCCCGTGAGTTCATGTTACAGTACAAGTACAATGAGGAGCTAGAGGTGACCTTCCACGACTTAAAGCTACTTAAACAGAATCCTGGGAAATCAGTCAGCAACTTTATAGCAAGATGGAGAGAAAAAGCAACTACCATGACCAATCATCCTTTCGAAGAAGAACAAGTGAGTATTATGAAGAAGAACTTTCTACCTCATGTCCTAGCAACAATGGGAGGACAGTATTACCCTCATTTTTGAGTTCGAGAAGCAGGAATATAAATAAAAAAAGGTCTTGCCAAGATGAAAGTTAAACCGAAGAAAATCTCTGGACAGTTTTCTCCTAGAAAGTTTGAAAAGCTTGTTGGTACCGTAGTTTCTACTAGCAACAACATCTCACATCCTTCCTCTTTATGGGCACCAGAAATTCACCCAAACCCAATTCGAAAGGAATATGACGAGCTTCACGCTCCTCTCTCCAAAGTCTACCAGGCTATCTTAAATCGAAACCTGATCAAACCCTTGGACCTTCGTCCGTTACCAAATCCACTTTCGATGAATTTTAAACCCGATGCCCATTATGACTATCACCAAACTGCTGGCCATACCATAGACCAATGTTTCCGTCTCTAAAACACAATCCAAAGCCTAATTGACCGGGGTATCATTACCCCACCAGCTAATCCTAAACCAAACACTCCCTATAATCCACTCCCAAATCATGCAAATGTCATCTTCCTAGAAGAAGACTCAGAACTCGACCCATCTACCCAAATCATGCCAAGTAAATCAATAGTCATACCCATATACACTCCTAAACCTCTAAAACATGCCCATATTTCCTCTTACACCCTACCAGCCTTGCCGATCAAACCTTATCACTCCTAACCAGAGCATGCATCATTGTCCATACCCATTTTAGAGGTAAAAATATGTAATTATCAGAAGTGTTGAACCAACTCCTAGAGTTCGGGTTAAAATTTCCCTCTCAGATGACCATTGATTGTCAGAGATTCAATGGGTTGTTCTTAGAAGCTCCAAAATAGGCCCTGGAGTCAGACAACTGGGTAGTGCCGACTGACTAAGTAAGTCTAGATGACCTGATCCAGATCACGGCAAAAAAAATTTGAAAGACTGGTTATGTTTGTAGTATATCCGATATGCTCGATGCTTTAAAATTATAAGGGCACCTGGTCCTTTCAGTCTTGCATTTCCCTGTCAAATGGGAAGAATTATATGAAGAAGCCATAGAAGTTGTACATTGTATTGACTTTACATGCAAAGGTAATATCGTTGCCACCGGATGGGGAGACGATTCTGAAGGCTCAAATGAAGAGTCAGATTCAGGAAAGACTAGTTTGATAGCTAACCTATGCGGAGTAATATCATTTGAGGAGCCTCTAAGAGAGATCAACCTGGTAGCTGAGCAACCCGATGTAGATAAAAAGATAGGGTTTTTATTTTTCCCCTCTTTCGTGAACCGCATGGACATATCAGGGAGACATTACCAGAATTAGAGCTTACAACCATCAACAAACGATAAAGGGAAAGGTATTGAGAATATCCCTATGCTAGAAATGACTCTTGAATAAAGTAAGGTCCTTGATCAACTGAAGAAAACTCAAGCTAACATCACTCTACAGGGACTTTTCATGTCTTCCCAATTACACCAAAATGACCTAATCAAGCTACTCACGGGACCCATAGTTCCTCCCTTAACCACACCAAAAGAAGTAGCGAACGTAATTGGATCCCTGACCTCTAATCGAATGCTCTCCTTCTCCGAAGAGGAAATCCCTAAAAATGGTCCCAACCACAATCATTTCTCAATATCTCTGTTGAAGTTATGCGGAAAATTGTCCCCCTCTCACTTGTCGATAACGGATCAGCTCTGAATGTTTCCCCATTAAGAACCCTCAACTATTTGGGATTGAAAGTGAGCGACCTTGCTCCAACCTCTGTTGTCGTGCGTGCCTATGACAACACCCGCCGAGAAGTAATGGGATCTATCAAGCTTGCAATAGGGACTAGCTCTATAAATTTCGTTGTTGAATTCCAAGTCATCGACATCCCATCATATTTCAATATGTTGCTCGAACAACCGTGGCTCTACATCATCAAAGGTGTATCTTCTTCCCTTCATCAAAAATTGAAGTTCTTTGCCAATGGATAAGTTATCACCATCTTAGGAGATAGTGACAACATCGAGAATGCTAGTACCAGTAATCTGATACTCGAGATACAATACAAGGTGAATGATATGCTGCTATTGGGATTCTAGGTCGAACCACTCCCACTCCCACTCCTAGGAGGAGACTACTTCAAAGACAGGGTTTATCCAGAATATGATCCTTATAAAAACATCAATGTAATCCAAATGTTCAAGAATATTCACTTCATGCCCGGACTGGGACTAGGGTAAAGACAACATGGGATAACTGAACCTATTGTATTAAAGGAGGCCTTTCCTCCTTGTGGCTTGGGCTATCAACCATTAAAAGAAGAACTTAGATTGATCCGTCATCCTCGACTGAAGAGAAAGTTATAATGCGCCAGAACTATCCCAGGAGATTACTTAAATGGAAGATTCATCAGAGAGGGTGAAGATTTCCCCTTCTGTAGCTTATCTGAACCTTGGTAAGGCCCTATAGACAAAAGGGTAAAACCAGAAATGGAGATGTTTTTTTAAGACAGATACCCAGGGGCCGAGAGTTCCCAGCACTATGTGCAACCACTCACTGAGGATACCATAGCTGATATCGAGGATTCTGAGGGAAGTGACTCTGAGGATTCTTTTAACTTACAGATACTGGGGTTGTCACTCTACATGATCCACTTAGGGACTACATCATTCAATCCATCCTACCTCATCAAAGATGTTTATATACCTCTTCTCAACTGGCATGCTGCACCTGTGCCACCTGGTGATATTCAACCTAACCCTGAGGTTTATCCCCTTGCCCCTTTAGTTGTTTCCTCTCACTCTGATGTAATCAAGACCTCCTTTGATAAGGTTCTCAATGTTGTGTTTCCTATTAATGAAATAAGAAAAGATTTTGAGCATCTTGTTGTGCCTTACATTAATTGTCTGGATTCTAATCAACCTCTTGATGATGATGACTTTGCAAATGAACAATTCTCAACTAATCTAAATAAGGTTAATAATAAACAACATAACTGTGTTCAAGTTAATGGAGATGAAATTGTTGTTATTCATCTCGATTTTAGTAGCCAAATGCACGAGATTAGGATAGGGGCTACCCTTGATGAGCACGAGTGTACGCAACTCGAGGAACTACTTAAGGAATTCATGGATGTGTTCGCATGGTCCTGTGATGATATGTCGAGACCCTGAGATAGCACATCATGAGATTCTAACTCTCTCGGAATGTAAACCAATCAAATAAAAGTTGCGAAAGATCTACACCGAATGGTCACTCAAAGTAAAAGAAGAAGTAGTCAAGAAATTGAATGTGGCCTTCATTCGTGTGATCGAATATCCTACATGACTGGACAATATCGTATACGTGATGAAATTAGGAGGGAAGGTTCTCATGTGTGTCATCTACCGAGACTTGAACAAGGCCTCTCCGAAGGATGATTACCCGCTACCCAACATCGATATGATTGTGGACAACACAACCAGTCATGTTCTCAAGTCATTCGTTAATGGTTTTCTCAGATATTACCAAATCAAGATGCACCCTAATCATCAAGAAAAGAATGTGACTACCTTGCTGACTATCCTATGGAAGAATGCCATCTCTGACTACCTTGTTGACTATCCTATGGAAGAAGTCGATGTCTGGATTTATGAAATCCTAGACAAGAATATCCTTTGCGCCTCCCAAGAAATCCTTCGATGGAAAATGTTCTTTGATGGCACTTCCAAAAAAAGGATATGGCATTGGAATTCTCCTAATTACCCCTGATGACTCCCACATTCCCATTGCCATCAAATTGGATTTCCCCTGCACTAATGACATGACTTAATATGAGGCGTGCATAGTAGGCATCAAAGTTTCCCTCAAGAAAGGAATTCAATACCTTGATGTCTACAGGGTTCATCCCTCATCATCGGTCAAGTACTCAGATATGGAAAGTCAATGATGAGAAACTCTTACCCTTCCATGCCCACCTTGAAGAATAAGCTTCCTAATTCCAATAAATCACCTTCCACTACCTTCCCCGAGCAAAGAATAACCTGGCTGATGCCCTTTCCACCTTAGCCTCCATGATTGACATGCCTGAAGGAATAACCATGACCCCTTTCCTTGTCCAGAAACAAGGCAAACCAACCCACTGCTACCACATCGAGCTCTACACGGAGGCACTGTTCTCAAAAACCCGCCTAGGCTTAAGGCTTGGGAGAAATGCCCCGCCTTAAGTGCTTTATGCCTTATTCTTAGTAAAACCCTTAAGGTGCACTTTTTTTCTAAAAACAACAATGCTTTAGTGAAATGATATCGCTTTTTAAAGAATTTTTTTACTAACCGGACTATTATCTCATCCACAATAATCAAATAGTACTTTAATTTGCATATATTCAGACATTTTTTTATGATATGCACAATTTTAGTATTTTAATAGCCTTGTTATGGCTAAAAATATTAAAATATATTAAGAAGGCCTAAACGCCTTTTTACGCCTAAGGCCCGCCTACGCTTCTAAGGCTTGGCCTCCACGCCTCGATCACGCCCTGAATTTTTTAGAACCTTGCATGGAGGAAGAACCCAAAATAGCCGACTACTGGTACTATGACATTTGGCGCCTCCTCAAACACGGTAGGTATCCCCAAGGAGCTGACAAGAAAGACTGAGCAACTCTCCGTAGACTGGTCGCCCAGTACATTGTCTGTGATAAAGCACTGTTTAAGAGAAACTTCGATGGAACCCATTTACACTGCATCGCAGGGGCTGACATTAAAGAAATGATGCAGAAAATCCACAGCGGGGAATGCGAACCCCATATGAACGGCCATATGCTCGCCAAAAAGATCATTCAACGGGGATACTCCTGGACTACCATGGTTCAGGATGCACAAACTACGTTCGAAGATGTCTCAAATGCCAATAATTCTCTAACCTACAGCATCTGCCTTCGCGAGAATTATACAACATGAATTCTCCCTGGATGTTTTCCATATGTGGCATCGACATCATAGGTAAAGTTACACCGAAGGCATCCAATGGTCATGAGTTTATTGACACTTCACCAAATGGGTCAAAACCGAGTCATGTGCAGTTCTGAATGCCAAGAAATTAGCTAAATTCATCAAGAAAAACATCATTTGTCGATATAGGGTCCCACATGAGCTGGTACTAGACAACGGGATACATTTTGAGGCAGAGGTTACAGAAGTGGTCGATGAGTATGGGATTTAAAGATATAAATCCTCTTCATACCGACCTCAAACCAATAGAGCAATCGAAGCAGCCAATAAGAATCTCAAAGCCATCATCAGCAAGATGACTGAGAGTTATCGTGATTGGGCCGACGGGATCCCTTACGCCCTTTGGGGCTACCATACTTCAATTGGAACCTCTACTGGGGCTACCCCTACTCTCTAGTCTACAACATGGAAGTAGTCCTACCCGTGGATCTGGAAATGCCCTTACTGCACGTCATGATTGAAAGCAAGGTCAGTGAGGAAGACTGGCACCCAAGCCGTCTTGACGAGTTATCCTTCTTGGACGAGGGGAGATTGAAAGCTCTCTATCGCATACTAGGATACCATCGTTGTATAGCGCGATCATCCGATAAGAGAGTCAAGTACCGCGATGTCCCAGAAGGGGCATTAGCCCGCAAAGAAATAGTAGAGCCTATTTGGGACCCCAGAGGGAAATTTAAGCCCAATTGGAGCGACCCGTACATAGTGAAGAAGATCATGTCGGGCCGCGCCTCTGTACTCACCGACCTTGACAGAGAATAAATGGCGCGTCCAATCAACCTGGATCATCTCAAGAAATTCTATCCCTAGTCTGAAATCTCGGCGCGCTATGACTCTTCTCATCTCCCTTTTGTTCTATAAAAAACTCTTTTCATTTCCCCTACCCAGAACTACGTGGGTCTGATCCTCTAAAGAACATTTTCAAAAAAATGAATTTTAAAATTTTTCAAAACCCTCTGAGGTACGTACGCAGCTCATTCGCTTTACATGAGCGCGACCCCCTTCTTTTCACAAAATGCGATTCTTTTCTCATCCCCGAGAACAACAGTTCATTTTAACATATACATGAACAAAAGGATTATGTATTCCTTAGCGATTAGTATAGATAATTAAAAATGAAAAAAGTCATCAAGAGGCACAACTAGATAATCAAAAACTTACTTATTTCATTATCTGAAATATTTGCACGATTACATCGGGATAAGGAGTCAAACGACTTCCCTTGCCTACTAAAAAAAAGCCCAGATAATAAAAATCCCCACTACTCCTAAAAATCACCCCAATTATTACCACAAAGCACAAAACCACACCCATTACAAAGAGCTTCCCAAAGCCCTACCCTTAGCTGCCAGAGGAACCAGCATTATCATCACCTGCATCATGGGCCCCCCAAACCTCCCCTGCCTAAATGGAGTATCGCAGACTCTCCATAGAGCGATAAGCCTGGACTAGCTTGGGGTAGACCACAACACCTCCCTCCATGGTGTCAGATATGGAAAACCACCTTTCACCAGTCTCCACAGCCAGCATCCTGGCCACTACCTTCTTCCACAACTACTTCATGTAGTCCCCAGAGACATTCCGGACTCGCCCAGTAGACTGAGAAGGACGGGTCGACGGACGACGATTCTCCCACAGAGAACCAAGCTGCATGAGAATACGCTCTATTAGTTCCTCCACAGTAAAAAAAAGTTCAGTGTCCGTAGTGGCACGATTTTCTCCCAACCATATTGGCGTAGTAGCCGCTAGGGAAAGTAGAAAGAGGCATGCCTAAGGCTAACCAGTTTGACATACTGGTACTCCCCGAGTTCCAGGATGGGCAACAACTCCCCCCACCATGGAACAGACCAGTGTAAGCCTTGAGCCCCATGCTCTATAAACTAACCCCCCTAACTCTCAATGTCCAGGCCTAGGCTAATGAAATAGCGCGAGAAGAAATTTGGCACCGTCGATGAAGGATACTCGCGTGGGACCTCCATACGAAACCTCTTCGACAGCCACATAAACAACATCATAGAGCTACCCCTCAGAAAGTCAGAACGACCCTCCCTCCAAGCATCCAGGTCATTCAAGGTCTCCGCAAATATCACCGCCGGAGGAATGTGACGGTACGACATCCAAGAAACCATGGCAGCCAGTTGGGGGTCCACCAGCGTCTCCCAGTCACCAATAGAAGTTTTAAAATAAGGCCTTAGATGACGGCCCTGGGATAGCTAGCATCACCCACATCCTATAAATGCACGGACTACAACACCGCCGGGAGGGAAATCATTCCCCCCGTAACCAAGGGCCTGGCCACCGAAGGCAAAATATGAAGAAGTCCAGCCAGCAATTCCTTGCGAGAATGGAAAAACTCAGGCAGAGCCGCAGCAATGCTAGGAATTATCCCCAGCATGGACGAAAATTCCTCATTGGTAGGACAAATCTCATCCAACCTGAAAAGGAAGACATGATCCTCGGGATACCAAAACTCGACAGCCGCCATCAGCATGTTCCACTCAATGGGCCAATTGCGCCACAAAGAGACTCGCCGCATGTGAAAGGAGTCATAATCAACATTGTAAGAAAACATTGCTTACAAGGCTTCGAGGTAGTTAGAGAACTCAATGCTAGTAGGGAGATCCATCTTGTAAGACTAAGAGACAGTAAGCAAGTAAGAATGTGGAAAAGAAAGAAAGTGAAAGCGTGAAGAGGAAATCCCCATCCACACCACCTTTTATACTTGGAAACTCTCAAGCCAGGACAAGGAACCCTACAAAAATCGAAGTAAAACTAGCCCCACCAAGTAGAAGAAAGTGAAATTAAAGTCTTGGATTGATTGGACTGGGCTGACATACTGATAGGCAGGACAGGGTTCATGCCGATCGGTAACCCTCTATTTTGGGAATTTCCCTTTCTCCTCTTTTGTCAAAATCAAAAAACTCAATAAAATAATTTTTATCTTAAGGGAATTCTGAACTTCCTTAATACCTTTACTAATCTATTTTTAATAAAATCATTCTCAAATCAATCTTCAAAATCCTTTTTACTATCTCAGCAGCAAAGTAAAAAGAGCATATGCATTAATCACTAAACAAAGAAAATTAACAAAAAAAAATTTCATTCTTAATTTGCATATATTTTGCTATGTTACATTAAATTTTACAGGAAAAGAAGAAAAACAACGGGACTCAGCCCGAACCCAATCTCTCTCTCTCTCTCTCTCTCTCTCTCTCTCTCTCTCTCTCCCTCTCCCTCCCTCTATCTCTCTCTTTCTTTCTTATCTTTCTTCTCTCTCTCTCTAGGATCCCCCATCCCTATGGCGTGCCCTCCTCCCCCTGCGGCGAGACAATGTACCACCACTTCCAGAACTAGACCCTTCCCCCGACGAGGAAAACGGCACCAAGTAAGAAGGGATCAGAACCACCTCAGGAATATAAGAAGTCTCTGAAGATATCCAGTCCCTGATGTCCTTTAGCCAAGTGTTCAAAACACTGATATGTTGCAAGGAAGAATAGAAAGGATCAAATCAGTCAAGCATAAGGAAAAAGAAAGAAATCAAGGAAATCAAGAAAGACAAACCACAAGCCTAAGGACCTCCTCCTTTAGACCCAACTCCTCTGAGTCCATCGCATGAGAGAGATATTGAAGAAGCACAGACCCCCGATCATCTCATCGAAGGTTGTAGCTAGGAGAATGCAGCCGCACCAAAGAATGCCCTGAAGTCATCGTCGCCTCCACTAACATATCCGCACTGCCTACGCTATGAGAAGACCCCACTTGCTGACTCGAGCTCGCTCTAGTGAGAGGCATCACATCATATATGCTAGGGGGCATCAGCCAAGTAGAGACAAAGTCTAGATAATCGTACATCACCGCTATGTCAGTGTACAACGAGTATAGCTCTCCCATCATCGCAGCCACTCGGGCATCGTCAGACATCTCCCGCACATGCCTCATGAACATAGCGGCCTCACTGGCAGCACCATAACTTCATCCTTTACAATCTGTCGGACTACCCTCTCCCTAAGATACCAAGAGTAGTCGAACTCATGCGCCCGCTGGAGCCGCATTTGAGCATGTCCCCTAGTTACCCCGGTGTGTTGAATAGCCATCCATTAGGGATAAAAGGTTACATGAAAATACCCAACCAAAGTGAAGGATCTGTAGCAATAAAATGGCATCAAAGGAAAAGAATGGTCTCAAGGATAAAAGAATTCTTACCCGCTCGCTTATCAGACCATTCAAGACCTGACGCACTACCTCCATAGAAAGGTTCTTCTTCGATTGCCGATTAGACCTCCACCATCGAAACATCTGATAAAAGTCCCCAATAGAGTCATCCTTCAAATAAATCAGTTGGGTGTTCAACCCAATCACCTCATAGAACCACGTCTGTAAAGAACAATGATCAACATGCAAGAAATAAAAAAGAAGTGCATGAATGGAAAATGTGAATGCATAAAGGAAAATGTGCAAAATAAAGAATACCTCAAGAAGATACGTGGCCCCAGTAAAATTCGGCCGACAGCACCAGCTGAATGCATCCAAAGAATACTAAAGGGTCACCAAAGTCAAGCTCCCTCAGTCATAGAAGCGAATGTTCGAAACACCCTCAGAAATGGCGAAACCACAAATGAATGACGTCTCCACTCCTTGCCACCAAAAAACCCCCTAACACCAGCAAGATAAACAAGCGGCCATATGACGCACCTACTGCCCGTCACTTTCATCAACCCTCCTCCTCAGCAAAAGCTCCCTCAAAGACGACAAGCGGAGGGAATTTCAAGAAACCACCCTCTCCAAATCACCCAAATCCACCGTCACCGCTTCCGGCGTCACCCTCAGCGTCCTATCCACCTTAATCTGGGCACCCTTGCAGTCCCGCCCCAGAAAATGGGAGTCACCATCATCTCCCCGATGCCAAAATGGAAGGTGTGGGTAGTGTCCCACCACCTATCTCCCAAAGCACATAGAACAGCAGTGGAGTGGGGCGTCTCATCTAAAGTCGATGTTAGCCTCCCAAAACTCGCAGAGGACACCATCCAGCGCACCACAACAGGAAGGTGCTCCTAACCATCCTTGAGCCCTATCGTAGCACGATCATGAATAGTCAACGTGGAGATGTTAGACTGTCAAGAAATGAAGAAAACTGTTGTCAAATTCAAGAAATAAACCAATCTCGTCAAAGAAAGAAGAAAGGAATACCAAGGGTCATGCAATACTTACATAGACACTAGGGTTCACCACCCTTAAAGAGCGATAACGTAAAGGCTCGTAGATAAGATTCTAATCATCCTCCTCAGGCTCAAACGAGTCGAAAGAATTCTCTCTACCCAATGCGAGGGGCACCCTAGCCCTCCACTCCAACCCTGACCTGTCATCAGCATTGAGCCATACCATATGGGTCGCACTGCTTGAGAAGTCAGTCATTTCGAATGTTAGGACAATTTGCAGATGTTTATAAAAGAAGAAAAGAAGTCAAAAAGTTGTGCAAAATGAGGAGAACCTGCCTTCTTTTTATAGGAGGCTAAGGGTCATGCTGATCGACAGCTCCCTCCACCCACCGATCAGCACTGATACTTTCACCTACTCAAGGCACCCCAAAAGTGCGTGCCAATGCCGATTGTTACACCTTCGTACATGACAGTCAGCACGCCCTTTAAACTTTTGCACAAAAAATTCGAAAAAATACCAGAAAATCCAGAACAATTCCCAAAAAATTCTTAAAACTACCAAATCCATTCTAGCACCTTGTTTACCTAGGAAAACATTTTTTTATACCCCCAGCGGAATTCCAGAGAATTATTCTCCCCAGCAACGTCTCCAAAATACACTCTAATTTTTCCCAGCTACAAATCCTCAAATCATTCACTATTCCCCAACGGAACCTAAAATCCAATATTTATCCCTCGTGGAGTCCCGAATTTTCCCGAAGAAGGAAAGTACACCCCTTTTAAGTCAGAATTGACTTCGATCTTGGATCGTCATCTTAGTTAGGTCAGAATTGACCTCGGTCCTCGATCGTCACCTCTTTTAAGTCATAATTGACCTCGGTCTTTGATGGTCACCTTAGTTAGGTCAGAATTGACCTCGGTCCTCGATCGTCACCTCTTTTAGGTCATAATTGACCTCGATCTTGGATAATCACCTTAGTTAGGTCAAAATTGATCTCGGTCCTCGATCGTCACCTCTCTTAAGTTAGAATTCACCTTGATCTCGGATCGTCACCTTTGTTAGGTCAGAATTGACCTCGGTCCTCAATTGTCACCTCTCTTGGGTCAGAATTGACCTCGGTCTTGGATTGTCATCTTAGTTAGGTCAAAATTGACATCAATCCTAGGTCGTCACCTCTCTTAGGTTAGAATTGACCTCAGTCTTGGATCGCCACCTTAGTTAGGTTAAAATTGACCTCGGTCCTCAATCGTCATCTCTTTTAGGTCAGAATTAACCTCGGTCTGGTATCGTCACCTTAGTTAGGTCAGAATTGACCTCGATACTCGCTCGTCACCTCTCTTAGGTCAGAATTGACCTTAGTCTTGGATCATCACCATAGTTAGGTGAGAATTGACCTCGGTCCTCAGTCGTCACCTCTCTTAGGTCAGAATTAACCTTGATCTTGGATCGTTACCTTGGTTAGGTCAGAATTGACATTAATCCTCGATCATCACCTCTTTTAGGTTAGAATTTACCTCGGTCTTACATCGTCACCTTAGTTAGGTCAGAGTTGACATTAATCCTCGATCGTCACCTCTCTTAGGTAAGAATTGACCTCGCTCTTGGATCGTCACCTTAGTTAGGTCAGAATTGACATCGATCCTCGGTTGTCACCTCTTTTAGGTTAGAATCAACCTCGGTCTTGGATCTTCACATAACTTTGGCCAGAATTGACATCGATTTTGGATCGTCACCTTAGTGAGGTCAGAATTGACCTCAGTCCTCGATCGTCACCTCTCTTAGGCCAGAATTAACCCCGATCTTGGATCATCACCTTAGTTAGGTCAGAATTGACCTCGGTCCTCAGTCATCACCTCTTTTAGGTTAAAATTAACCTCGGTCTTGGATCGTCACCTTCGTTTGGTCATAATTGACCTCGATCCTTAATCGTCACCTCTCTTCAGTCAGAATTGACCTCGATCTTGGATCATCACCTTAGGTCAGAATTGACCTTAGTTCTCATTCGTCACCTCTTTTAAGTTAGAATTGACCTCGGTCTTGGATCATCACCTTACTTAGGTCATAATTGAGCTCAGTCCTCAGTCGCTACCTCTCTTCGATCAGAATTGACCTCAGTCGTGGATCCTCACCTTAGTTAGGTGATAATTGACATCGGTCCTCGGTCATCACCTATTTTAGGTCCAAATTGACCTCGATCTTAGATCATCATCAGAATCGACCATGGTCGTTACTTCTTTTAGGTCATAATTGACCTCGGTCTTGGATCGTCACCTTAGTTAGGTCAAAATTGACCTCGGTCCTCAGTCATCAGCTCTCTTAGGTCAGAATTGACCTTGGTCTTGGATAGTCACCTAAGTTAGGTCAGAATTAACCTCGATCCTCGATTGTCACCTTAGTTATGTCAGAATTTATCTCGGTCTTGGATCGTCACCTTAGTTAGGTCAAAATTGATCTCGGTCATCGATTATCACCTCTTTTAGGTCTTAATTTACCTTAATCTTGGATCGTCACCTTAGTTAGGTCAAAATTGACCTCGGTCCTCGATCGACACCTCTTTTAGGTCAGAATTGACCTAGGTCTTGGATCATCACCTTAGTTGGGTTAGAATTGACCCCGATCTTTGATCATCACCTTAATTGGGTCAGAATTGACCACGGTCCTCGGTCATCACCTCTCTTAGGTCAGAATTGACCTCGATCTTGGATTTTCACCTTAGTTAGGTCATAATTGACCTCGGTCCTCGGTCGTCACCTCTCGGAGATCATAATTGACCTCGGTATTGGATCGTCACCTTAGTTAAGTCAGAATTGACCTCGATCATCACCTCTTTTACGTCATAATTGACCTCGATCTTGGATCGTCACCTTCGTTAGGTGTGAATTAACCTCGGACCTCATTCATCACCTCTCCTTGGTTAGAATTGACCTTGGTCTTGGATCGTCACCTTAGTTAGGTCAGAATTGATCTCGATACTAGTCGTCACGTCTCTTAGGCCAAAATTGATCTCGATCTTGGATCGTCACCTTAGTTAGGTCATAATTAACCTTGGTCCTCAATTATCACCTCTTTTAGGTCAGAATTGACCTCGGTCTTGGATCGTCACCTTAGATAGGTCATAATTGACCTGGGTCCTCGATTGTGACCTCTTTTTGGTCAGAATTGACCTAGGTCTTGGATCGTTACCTTTATTTGGCCAAAATTAACCTCGGTCTTGGATTGTCACCTTAGTTGGGTCAGAATTGACCTTCGTCCTCGATCGTCACCTCTCTTAGGTCAGAATTGACTTCGGTTTTAGATCGTCACCTTTGTTGGGTTTGGATTGACCTCGTTCTTAGATCGTCACCTTAGTTAGGTCAAAATTGAGATTGATCCTTGGTCGTCACCTGTCTTAGGTCAGAATTGACCTCGATCTTGGATCATCACCTTAGTTAGGTCATAATTGACCTCGATCCTCGATCGTCACCTCTTTTAGGTTAAAATCAACCTCGGTCTTGGATTGTCACCTTAGTTAGGTCTTAATTGACCTCGGTCATCACCTTTTTTAGGTCAGAATCAACCTCAGTCTTGGATCTTCACCTTAGTTAGTCCAGAATTGAACTCGGTCCTCGGTCATCACCTTTCGTAGGCCAGAATTGACCTCGATCTTGGATCGTCACCTTAGTTAGGTCAGAATTGAACTTGATCCTCGGTCGTCACCTATTTTAGGTTATAATTGACCTCGATCTTGGATCATCAGCTTAGTTAGGTCAAAATTGCCTCGGTCCTCGGTTGTCACCTCTTTTAGGTCAGAATTGACCTCAATCTTGGATCATCACCTTAGTTAGGTTGGAACTGACTCCAGTCCTCATTCGTCACCTCTTTTAGGTTAGAATTGATCTCGGTCTCGGATCGTTACCTTAGTTAGGTCAGAATTCACATCGGTCCTCGATTATCACCTCTTTTAGGTCAGAATTGACCTTGGTCTTGGATATACACCTTAGTTAAGTCAAAATTGACCTCGATCCTCGGTCGTCACCTCTTTTAGGTCAGAATTGACCTAGGTCTTGGATCGTCACCTTAGTTAGGTCAGAATTGACCTCAGTCTTGGATCATCACCTTAGTTGGGTCAGAATTGACCTCAGTCCTCAATATTCACTTCTTTAAGGTCAGAATTAACCACGATCTTAGATCATCACCTTAGTTAGGTCAGGCCTTATTCTTAGATCTTCAACTTAGTTAGGTGAGAATTGATCTCGGTGCTTAGTCATCACCTGTCTTAGGTCAAAATTGGCCTCGATCTTGGGTCGTCACCTTAGTTAGGTCATAATTGACCTCAGTCCTCGTTCGTCGCCTCTCTTAGGTCATAATTGACCCTAACCCTTTGAATCGGTCATCCACATCCCTTAGGTCCGCTGAACTGACCTCCCTCCTTCATGTGTTTTCTATTTGATGGCCATCACTTGTTCCAAGCTCACCCGTTGAGGGGCTCTATAGACATCACATCCTTGGACCCCCTAAGTCTCTCCTTAGTCCCCTAGCACTTCCTTTTCCACTGCAAATCTAGGTCACACTCTGAGTACCGAGCTAGAGGCCATTGGGCGCCCCCGGGCCCCATTTGACTCCAGTCAACTCTTTCGTTAGAGTGAAAGATCTTTGAATCTTTGAAGGGATCCAAATACCCTTTCCAACGGTCTGCCCCGTGCATGAATTGGCATAATGGTTCAGACAAACGAACCAATTCATTACAAAAAATTGATTCAAAGGCCACCGGGAGCTCCCAGAGGCCATCGAAAACTGATTCAGAGGCCACCGTTCTGCCCCATGCACGAATCCACCATCAGAGCGAAAGCTCTTTGAATCTTTTCAGGGGACTAACACCCCTTTATAATGGTCCACCCCGTGCATAAAATAGCATAACCGTTAGGACAAACGATCAGTTTTTCCCCAAAAATTATTCCGAAGGCCACCGGGCGCTCTCAAACTCCGTTTGACCAAAGCCAACTCTTCATCTTGAACGAGACTAAATAAATATCCAAAAGGAAATGAATACCCATTTTAACTATCCACCCTGTGCATGATTCTGATTTACGGTACGAACAAATTATCCATTTACTTCGAGAGGTCACCGGGTGCTTTCGGTCCCCAATTGACCAAAATTAAATTTTTGAACCGATCAAAACTCTTTGGAATGTCTAAGTACATCTCCTAAACTTTCCAAAGGTATGCCCCGTGCATGATTCTGACTTACCATGTGGACAAACAATTCGTTTGTGTCCGACGATCTCCCGTCCAAAGGACAGACGTGCGCTTCCGAGCCACATTTGACCTAAAGTCATCTCCCGAACCTGGGAGCGATCCAAAGGAATATCTAAGGCCTCTAAAATACCTTTATAATGGTATACCCCATACAATATTCGGATCAACGATTTTTGAGCTACGATCATTTTTCAGAAAAGTCCGCACGAGACTGCCAATTGGTAGGTCCTGAACCCTTCCAATCGGCACCGTGTTAAGGGTGACCTATCGATAGTCACCCCTTGGGGTAGGCCAATCAGTACCCCTATTTTTCCCTATAAATAAGGGCCATGACCTCATTCTGAATAGACAGCAAACCCATCAGCATCAGTGATCTCAGCAACATTCTCTCGAAGTCAGCGAAGTTCCATATGATAAATCCCATTCAAGTCTAAATACCCATCCTTTTCACACCCAATTTGGAAAATAACCTTCTCTCTCATCAACATCGATCAACATTCAAATGAGTTCATCCAAGATCTAAGCTCAAGCTCCAAGGAAGGTCCAATTCCTTCTCCCTCTCTTTTAAATCTCTTGTTTTTTGCATAAATTACTTTAGATTCGTAATCTAGTTTCATTCTAGTTCATACACATTAACATCTACTCTTTTATTAGTATATTGCACATACTTTATTTTTCATACAAAACCCAAAAACAAATCAAAGAGGGTTACATCTGTAAATTCTAAACGGAATTGTCTACCACACTTTTTCAAAACTAAAAAACACATTTTCTACATGAACACGCCTAATAAAATTCCGTTCAAATATATGGGATAAACTCCAACCATATTCTATATTCAAACTACGTGGATTTTGATGCCTTTATAGGCTACGTAGGCATCTCAGATTAAAATCCAAGACTCGAGTCCAACTTTTCAATTTTCCAATTTCTCTGATTTTTTAAAATCCTCGAAATCCCTCATTTTTATACATATACATATAATATACTTGTTCGCGTCTCATCCCACATATATTGTCGTTTCCCAATAACGATCAATATCTCGATGAACGCTCATATCCTATCTTCTACATTTGTCACTATTTTGGGAACAGTCTTGTGGATGACCTCACCCTATCTTTTCCATGGTATGGGTCGAACGATTTCAATCTCCAATATATAAGCACATACACACACTTCACGGGGATAAAGAAAAATATTAAAATTTGCCCATGAGAGACCGAAGCCTAACACCTTCCCATTCCGTAACTTAGCCCCCGAACCTCTGATCTATTGGTTTCGTATGCATCAGTTTGTCCTTGATGCCACTCTCTCGAAGTGGCAACATATTTTTTTCTATCTCTTTACATTCACCCCACACCGATGATGGCCGAAGCCCCCTTTTCGAAGAGAAGGGTGTGAGACTGTGACACAGTTCTTCCTCGAGGGATCTTCCTTACTCCCCCCCAAAACGAACGTTGCGCCGACCGGGATGGCCACACCACCATGCGACTAATTTCTCAACATCAAAATCCCCAGCAATGGTAGGAACAGTCACCGGATAGTATGGAAGGTCACCAAAAAACAATAAAAGGACTGGAATACTAACAATGAAGAAAGCAAGGGAAAGGAACATTACTTGAGCAAGATTAAGTGCTTGGATTGGAGTGAGAATGGAAAGAAGCAACCTGGGTAGAAGGATTCGCAAGATGTGAAGGCTATGGGCTATGGAGTCATGTGAGTTGCCAAAAAATAATAAAGGCGGGGGAAAGGGGGAATAAAGAGAAATGAAAAAGTATTTTGAGCCTTTAAATATTCGATTAATGATCGCGCACATTTCCCCAAGTGTGCCATCATCAAATCTCAAAACCCTAAGCACACAGCCACCAAACTTTGCTTGGGGAAGATGCTAACCAATCACAAAGATGACATGTGTCCCTATGTCAATCCCTATGCAACTAATTCATCATAAATGCCCCGTCATGATGTTAGTCACATATACCTCTCAACCTCATATTCACAAAAAAGGCTAAGGGTTAGGGGTGATTGATATAACCAAAGTATACCCTTATACTGTAAGAAGCAATGTCGTCTCAACTCACTACTGATTCGTTAGAAGAGTACCACAAGCTAATAGTGTGATCGTCTGAACAAGAGTTGACCTCATATACGGCAGTCTCAGATATACAGAAAGTCGATGCCAGCAAGGGTTACCCGTGCTCAACAAGGGCCAGTCTCATACTCTGCTTAAGCCGATAGCATGAATGCATCGTTGCCCAACCTCGGCCAAACTATGTGGCTGAGGTTCTACTTGTGTTCTTAAGCATATGATAGCCCTATCGGAGTCAACAACCTCGTACCCAACCAAGCCGAAGCCTAATGGATGAAGTCAAGCAATCCGAGCATATGTAAGAACATAAGTGACTTGCACACGTGGATAATTCAGCTACAACAAGATCTCAACCTCACATGAGGGAATATTACTTCATTGCAACTTTGTGCATTGAAGCCAGGTGTAATCATCCCATTGGATGTCACATTAATTGCATGTTGATTGCATACTTGGGGGGATACTACACCCCCAAGACCTATATAAACTCATTGTCTTCTTCATTGTAAAGGATCGATCATTCACAACCCTAGCATAACTCTATCATTATATACAGAAGAGAGAGAAAATCTTGAGTGATTGTATCATGGCCATTAGTGCCCTTTTTTAGTGGATCACACACACACACACACAGTGGATGTAGGCCTGATTAGCTTAACCACTTAAATTGTTGTCTCATCTTCTCTTAGCCTCATCTCATTCTCTTATAGCTACATTGTTTGTTCCATTCTAACTTTTCCATACTTGTTTGAACTCATCATCACATTGACCTGGTGGTGCTATTTTAAGCATCATCACACTCGTAGAAGGTCTTCTTATCCACTTCGATGTTACGAGTTTTCTACATACTCCAATCCTCAAGCCTTTATAAAAATCCCAAACTCCTATCCAACATAACTAAACATCAAATACATGTGTAGGGACCAATTTTAACGTAAACAATCTATTAAATCCATAACAATTCTATTCAAGAACTGATTAAATCCAAAAATTCTCATAACCCTAGTTTATAAAAAATTTCATCCATGTACTACAAGATTTCCATATTTCTTTAAGGTTATTCATCATAGATATCTGATTTTGTCATATTAATTAGAAGGAATTATTTTTACATGCCTTCCTACTTTAAATCATGGATTACACCTACCCAATTCCCAATAATTCTTCCAAAACATGTAATTTAAACCCTACACTACATGGGTATTATAACATGCTCAAATAAATTGCAAGATAAACACTTGCCTTGGTCAAGTAGGTCTGATTTTCATTAATGGATGATGGAGTTGCTCTTACCTTGCTCCGATCTCGATTCTGGTGATGTCCGTGGTGCAAAATGGTGTGGGAAGGCCTAGTTTCCTTCTCCTCTTCCTCTCCAATGGCACCATCTGTCTCGAAGGTGTACTAACCCTAGTCTCCCTCTCCAATGGGCTGATATACTTATTTAATTTTTGAATTTCCATCTATCACAAACTCTCAAATGACTGAAACGCCCTTATTTGGGGTCGATTTGGTCTAAAATACCCTAAGACCCAATCAGTACACATAGGTACACTATTTTAACTATTTTGCCCCATTTGAAATCAATTGCAAAATCACCATCCGAGTCACTCTACCAAAATTTCCTATCTTGACCACACTCGACTCCCGATTGATATCTATCACAGTCGCGTCACATTACTCGTTATGACGTAAAATTACAAATCACAATTCACTTAATAATTATATTCCATAAACATTAATCGTCACCTCTCTCGATTAATATTTTAATCAACACATAATAATTAATTCCCCTAAATTATGGCACACGTGAAATTCCAAAAATCACCAAATTAATTAATTTCTAATTACTCCAAAAATACGGGGTGTTACATACTTGCCCCCTTATAAAGGAATATTGTCCTCGAAATTAGGATAGTGTGGTACTAATAGCTTCATATATCTCTTCACACAACATCTATCTCTCCCAAAAATTGAATCTTGTTATGTTGTTTCCCGTTATACTTCCACTAATGGTACTCCTGAGTCTGACAGTATATCCCTTACTATTCTATACTAGTGACCAACCCATTCTAGTCACATTACATAAAAATTTCCCATTATTATTTACCATATTCTCTCTAAGACTACTAAACACATAAAAATTTCGTCCAACATTTTCCACTACAGTGAACTTATCTACTAATGACTGAAGTATTCCCTCTACTGGGGAAATCTCCAATATCCCCATGTGAAAATCCCCTTATTTATTTAGTCTTATGTTCAACACAAATGTTTCCACGTCCTCTAATTGTGTACAATACTAAAATTCAATCAACTAGGGTGCCCATACACCCTATATACCACATATTAGTGCAAAAATACTACCAGGCTCCTACTAGCCTTAAATCATAAAATACTCTCACGTCAAGGTTTTAACTACACATCCATGCAACAACTAGTGTACTAGATCCCTGTCCCCCAAACCACACGTCACCCAACTTCTGATATTTTCTAAGGTTCATGCGTGGGACGTCTCGCAAGCGAAATACAAGCAAGGAACCCCCTGATACACTACTTCCTAGCATTATCGATCATCAAGATCCATGGGTCCAAAGCACATAACTAAGACACCTCAGATCCTATTTTTTGACATAAGTCAAATCGTTCACTCCCCATCACTCAAGGAGTAATACAACATTGTGCTATCACTACCACTAAGTTCTAAAACTCAATATACCTTGAATCATATCAGTAAAGTCCCTACACATCGGGATCAAATGTAACAAGACAACGATACTTTCCTAAGTCTACTGTACAATACTATATACACAGGCTCAACCCTTATTCGGGTGATACCTCACAAAATAATATACCTCATCCTAGAATAGTGAGTATAATAGCCTTATCATACAGTCTACTATTGCTCAAACCCACAACATCTAGTCACTACATAAAATTGTAATATGCTTACCTCTCATAACTCTCAAAAGGAGTAAAAACTATCACATAATATAAAAATTAAAGGATCTCGCTACCCAATGATAAATATGTTTATAAATATAAGGCTAATACTGCCAACACACCCACTAAACCCGACTCACCTGGGAATTTTAGGGTTATTATTTATTTTGTGACGCACCCATGTCACCCCAAACCTTCCTCATACTTATAAGAATAAAATAAAAATTTACCTCCATTTGCTATCTGCCTTGTGTGGTCAACGGGTTCCTGAACGCAATTCTCGCATCAGAACTGACCCAAGATTTGTTGCAATAGTTGTACATCCAGTATCTCTTCCTATAGTTTCCCCATATCTCGCTTTGGGTAATCCCTCTTCCCGTGTCCCCTCTCTCCATAACTGAAGCAACTGCTCGAAAAACCTCTTTATCTCTAGCCCTAGCCCTTCTGGCCTCCCCAGCTATTCCCTTGGACCTAGTGGCCTTGAGGAATGATATGTTTTTACTGATGAGGACCTTGATGGAGTGTGCTAAACCCTCCACTCTCGAGTTGATAACCTCTAAGTCTAAATCTCTTAGCCTGATCCCCTTATCGAAAATCTTTCTCCTGCTACTGTTGTGCCCCGCTAGCATCGTTCCCACCTATATTCCATGTCTGACTGGTCTCCCTTACTCGCAGGATCCTCTTCATATGGAAGTGCTGATCCTAAAAATGAATTAAGGCGCCATTAAAAACCATCGCATACATCTCCAATGCCGAATTACCCAACAAGTGATGTCGAATTTTCCAGTTAAGTCCATCCATGAATTTTTGCATCTTTTTCCCTTCAGTGTTCACTTCATCCTTCATAAAATTCTCTAAACGAGTGAAATACTCCTCATATTCACCTTTACTTTAGTCCCCCTAAAAGACATCAACTTTTTCCGCATCTTTGTCTGAATAGCAGATGGAAAATACTTACTATCAAATAGTGCCCAAAACTCCCAATGATCATCACATCTCTCTCCTCTGCTGTGGTCATGGACTCCCACCATTACAAAGTTGCGCCACTAACTTGAATGTTGCCAAAAACTTTTTTTGAGTATCATTGTAATCAACCATATGAAGGTGGTGTTGCATGTCTTTCTTCCACTGACTGGCCACGACTACATCTGTGCTACCCTAAAACTTCGGTGGGTGGACCTTCTGAAATGATTCCCTCACTCTCTGCCAATTGGATGGCCTCGAGTGGGCTTCAACATCCGGTGCTATTGGTGGTTGTAGTTGAATTTGCGAAAAGTGTTGTGCCATTGTGATCATTTTCTTGTTAATTGCTTGTGCCACAATTCAACCACCTTTGTTGTCGAAATGTTTTCTTGTGGGTCTTCCTCACTACCATTCACTCTCGTTCGATAATTACCCTTTAATGACATCTGAAATGAGACTGAAGTTTGTATAAGCTTATAATTAAATACAAAACAATTAGTAGAAGAACCTAAGTGCGCATATGTAAAGGAATAAAAAAAATCCTATTAATAGGGCTCTATACACAAGAACGTTACGCTGAAGTCGTAGTAATCAGTATAGATCTAGAAGATACCATATGTGACTCCCCGCCTATTTTAACCACGGGTGATAAGTCCTTCATTAAAACAAAATGGAATCTCATTTCGTTCATTCTTAGCATTATTGTCGAAAAGTTTTTAAATTACTAATGACCTATGTTAAATTAAGATGGTGTCAAAATTTTATCTTTCATTAATCACACAACAAGCGGAATAAAATAATCTAAACCATTCACACAATAATAGAGTCTAAAATATCACATGATAAATAACTAGATAAAATAATATTGAATAAACCACCGGTTCTCAAAACAAAATTCAACTACAAGTCGAAGGTAAATAAAACTAAATCTAATAAATAATGAGATGAAATGTTAAACAATCTAACACGCTCAAAGGAAATCTTATCTAGGAATGAATAACTGAAGCGTCTACACAAATTCTTGTAAGCCTCCACAATACAGCAGATACGCATCCCTGTAATGAGTCATCAAGCTTGGCATTCCTGTGGCTAGACACCTAAAATGTTTTGGAATTATAAAAAATAGAATTAGCACGGGTCATAGCCCAAGAAAAACCTTTTGAAAATATTTATCAAGTATTTAAATCATAATTTAAAAACAGTTATTAGATACACATGTTAGTTCCGCATACAATATCTTGAGTTCCTCACTTCTCATATAAAGTGCACACCTAATGCATCCTACCTAACTATGCTACCCATTCTAACTAGACATTCATATCTAACTAACCACAAAAGGTTCATCTCCTCCATAATGCCCATACAATATGATATTGTACTACCAAGAACTAATATTTCCCACATATTATTATTGAATCATTTTGATTAAGTTTCCCATACTTAATTCACTTTTAGATATGCGCTATCTATCTTCCTACCATCACACGGGTAGACCAATCACACATTATTTTAACACCATTAATTAAGTTTCATCACACTTATGTTACTTTTAGATATACACTATCTATCTTTTCTATTATCACGTATAAGTAGATAAATCACAATTGTATATATTTATCACACCATAATATATACAACTATAGCATCCCCCGGAATGACCATCGTGATGCATGCTTACTCTGCTATTAAGTCCATGTACCTCTTATAAAAATCAAGGACAACCAGTTCAAAATGTCTACTCGAACCCTCAATTAAACCACACATAAAGGAGGCGAACATAGTTCTAAGCCTTTGGGCTACGCACATACCTAACGTGCCCAGATGACCTGCCAGTCCCACTAATACACAACATATAGTGAGCCGCCCTAAGTTCTATGTTCTATGTAACAAATTCAGACCTCGCTGGAATTTCCAAAGTTAGTTGCCTTCTGCGCGAAACTTCCTGGGATAGCAAGCATTGTAGCTATGTTCACACATATATCAAATCACATCATAGGTATTCACACTATATATATATATATATATATATATATATGTATATATCCAACATAGGTATACACACAACCTATAAGTATGCCCCGTATAGGTATACACACAACCTATAAATATAGCCAATATGGGTATACACACAACCCATAAGTATATCCTGTACGTAGTATATATCTATTGAATACTTAATGTACTATCAATTTACCATTATAACCTCTCATTACATATTTTCGAGTATTGCTCACTACAAGAAGGGTCCTTGGTATCCCTTAACTAATATTAGTAAATAATACACTCATACACTACTGGTTTAAATCATAGGTTCACTCCTAGTTTTCATAACCCGTTATAAGTCTCGCGAATTTCTCAAATATCAATACATGCCAAAAAATTCCTAGCCTTAATTCTTCTCATTTGGTTAACGCTCAACCCTAACATAGGCCTACTGCAATTTACTATATCCTCACTATAGTTTAATATTATCCCAAAATTTTCCCCATAAGTTATTTGGAAATTTCGGGCATAAAATAAATAAATTGGTGAAATGGGAAAACTGAATAGATTCGGCCAAAGAGCAGAATCGATTCGCTTGTAGCAAGTCTACTTATCCATTTCACTGTGACGAGTTTTCTGCATACTACAATCCTCAAACCTCTATGAAATAATTCCAAACTCCTGTCGAACATAAATAAACATCAAATACATGTGCAAGGACAAATTTTGACATAAACAATCCCTTAAATCCATAAAAATTCTATTCAATAAGCTATTAAATCCAAATATTCTCGAAACCCTAGTTTATAAACTTTTGCGTGCATGTACTACAAGATTTATAGATTTCTTCAAGGTTATTCATCATAGATATATGATTTCATCATATTAACTTGAAGGAATTATTTCTACGTACCTTCTTACTTCAAATCATGGATTACACCTACCCAATTCCCAATAGTTCTTCCAAAACATGTAATTTAAGACCTACACTACATGATATTATAACATGATCAAATAAATTGCAAGATAAATACTTTCCTGGGTTCAGTAGGTCTAATTTTCATTAATTGATGATGGAGTTTCTCTTCCCTTAATCTGATCTCGATTGTGGCGATGTTCGTAGTGCAAAACGGTGTGGGAATGCCTAGTTTCCTTATCCTTTTCCTCTCCTTTGGCCTCCTCTCTCTCTCTAAGGTGTTCTAACCCTAGTCTCCCATTCAAATGAGATAATATACTTATTCAATTTTCTCCGTTTCATCTATCACAAACTCCCGAATGACCAAAATGCCCTTATTTGGTGTCGGTTTGGTATAAAATTGCTCTGAGACACAATCGGCACAGCCAGGTATCCTATTCTGACTATTTTGACCCATTCGAAATCAAATCTGCCTCAAAATCACCATCTGAGTCACTCTATGAAAATTTCCTATCGCAACCTCATATCATCTGCACTCGACTCTCGGTTGGGCTCTAACACAGTCACACCACTATTACTTGTTATGACCTAAAATAACAAATCATATTTCACTTGATAATTATATTTCATAAACATTAATCATCACCTCTCTTGATTACTATTTCAATCAACACATAATAATTAATTCCACTAAATTACGACACACGTGAAATTCCAAAAATCACCAGATTCATTCATTTCTAAATACTCTAAAAATACGGGTGTTACATGGTACTAAGGTTGTTTGATGAAATTGACTTTGGGTTGGTAATATGGATAGACATGTAAATTAGTATTGGTAATTCCTTGGAGGTGTATACTACGGTTTATCTTGCGAGATGTTAACGCATATGGTAGACATTCCTTGATAATAGTAAACTCAAGGTTGCATGTTGTGTATTATGGTCACAATTATGTATCTCCATGAACCTTTGGGATTCCTTATGATGTCAAAGATAAAGCCTTCCAGTTGACATATCACGTAGTTACTAGGATTGATTCTATGAGGTTACAAGTTGCTGGCCGTGATCAGTTGTCACATAAAATTCCGCCATAACAATTCTTATATTGGGATGTGTATTTCGCTTTGGGGTATGATTAAATTGGTATATTTTCCATGAAACGTATGGGAGAATCATTGTTGCATCGATATTATTATGGTGATATATATTTCATAGTGGTAAATTCGAGGTTGTGTAGCATATATCACAATAAGAGTTGTGATTTCTATTGATAGGTGTGTAAGTTGTTTAGAGAGATGACTGAGTCTGATGTCATCCCCATAAAGCATTTAGAAATCATTATTACAAAGATGTTTACGTAGGGATGGTAAATCATTGATGATTTTAGTATATTTAGGTCTTGTTGAATTATGAAATCACTTTAAAGTTAGTACCACGAATTTTGTTTATTAACATGTGTTATGAGATGACCTTCGAGGATAATGTCAAAAATAGGTTAATAAGTGTTAGATAATGCACCTGGGAGACTTAGAACACGATGATGTTCATCATGGTTTTGGAGATAACACTTGGAATGGAGTGTTAATATTGATTATAGCACCTATGTGTGCTACTTGTATGATTTGGTGTGACTCTAGTGAATGAAATCATAAGGTCCTAGGCATGGGTAATGCTTGAAAGTTAGAGATGTCATTAGAATAGTTATAACTTTGGATCTTGTACGATGTTTCTAAGTGTCGTAGCAGTGGTCTGTGAGTTGAATGTTTGAAACCAAGTGAACATTTTGTTTCATTTTATGAGAGTGATCTCAAAAATTGAGGCTTATGTACAACGATTCATTGATTAGCAATAAGCCCCGTTAGATGTAACTTCACCTTGATTTGGGATAGCTATGCTTACCAATGATGGAACATGTAGTAATCCTAGTGTTTCAGCTTCCCAAAGGAATTAGTTTTGTATTCCAATCGTTTAAGAAGGATGGATGACTCATGGTTAGGACTCGTCGATTTTAATGGGTCAAGATAAGGTATGTGGCAAGACTAAGACTTTAGCAGATGTCGATCAGGATTATAGACTTCAGGGTACACTGTGGGTATGTACTTCGTGTGGCATGGTTCATTATCGAAATTTGATTATTTCCTTTTGGGCGTGGCAGTCACCTGATTCGTTACATGCCATGTGTATTCTTTTATCCTGTAATGGGAAGTTGTTGATTAGTTATGATTCAGGTGTAGCATTTTATAAGCTCAGTAGTGATGCGAGTAAAGATGGTTGTGGATGATACTTCACGGTTTGGTGAGTATCGACCATCTCGAGGTTCTATTTAGATGGACATGTTAGGCATACTTGATAATTAGTAATAAGATCTTAGGGTTCAACGTGATTGGGTTGGTAATGATGATTGATGAAGATGATAACTTTGAATTTTAGACCATAGTGTCGAGGATTCCCTAGGATTGGAAACCATGTGAAGGTCATTGAATTCTAAGTTGATGATCATATAATTCGAGGACAAAATTTCTTAAGGAAGTAAAAATGTAATACCCTGCCCTAGAAATAATTGGAGAAACAAACATGTAAGTATTGAACCGAAATTATACATAAAGTGGCGTGTCGCGCATAGGGGTTAACAAGGAATTTCCACATTTCATGGTCCGCATTGATGAATATTTCAGTTCAAATGGTTATAATTAGCATATTGGTGAAGTACTACACGAATTAGTTAAGGAACGGATGTGAATGTGATTTTTGGCGGTACGCGACACAAAAAATGGAAACTTGCGTGATTTTTGTAAGACTATTGGTCGGGGATAAAAATAATTTGAACATTTATTTGGGTACCTAATATATATATATATATATATATATATATATATACCATAGGGCACAAATTATGAAAAAAGGAAGTTTTTTACACCATCGCTTGTCGACCGCGGCTCCCAGGGCTGCCCATGACGGTAAAATTTCTATGTTATCACACATTTGTTCATTGGATTTTTATGCGGTGTCGACTCTCTAAAGTGTCCAGACCAAGGTTATTTCAGGGTTAAGATTCATTTGTGGTACAAAAACCTAAGAAGGGGTGTACTAGGATCTTAAAAACCCTATCCTCATTTGTAACCTCATTTTCTCTCTCTAAGTTAAAACTTCCAGGGAGGTGTGTTCTGTCCCAGAATTTGTAAGGCTAAAACCACCAACGTACACCATTACTCCACCATAAAACCACCATTAATAGGCCTCAAACTATCTTACATCACCATACAAAACGCTAGAAAAATTTATTGGGTTAAAGCAGTGGGCATTCTTGGAGTTGGGTGGAGGTTTGAAAAGGGTCTTCTTGGAGGAAGAAGATGAATTTTGTGGAGCAATCTTGGAGTATTTTTGAAACTTCCATTGGCTCTAGTATTTTGGAGCTTTTCTGAATCCATTTAAGGCCACCTTTGGAGGTGAGGGACTCACCCATTTTCTCTACTTCCTTTCACCATTTTGGAGTTTTTGAGTTGGAGAAATATTACCTTATTAGAGGTTTAAAGTTTACTGAATTTTCAACAAGTTTAGTTACATATATT
The DNA here is from genome assembly GCA_949130495.1 of Sambucus nigra. Taxonomy (NCBI): domain Eukaryota; kingdom Viridiplantae; phylum Streptophyta; class Magnoliopsida; order Dipsacales; family Adoxaceae; genus Sambucus; species Sambucus nigra. The sequence continues at coordinate 119,600,224 of OX422223.1, forward strand.
TGGCTTAATATACGTAGGACGTATGTTAAATGGAAACCTTAGATTAACTAGTTTAATTCTCTTGATTTTGTATGTAAATGGTTTTCAAAGAATGACTTTAAATGGGTCTTGAAAATGTGAAGAAAATTTTGAATTTATATCTTGAACATTTTATGAAATAAAATGTGTTTAAATGATATTTCAAATGTAGATTATGTGACTTCATGTTTAGAAAATACATTATATTGTGTAGACCATTTTTATAAAATAAAATTGGGGTTTCTTACTTAAAAATTATGAAGTAGAAGAAGAAGAAGAAGATAAACTTTTACTTAAATGGGTTTTAAGAGTGTTGGAATTTATTAACACTATTCATGGACATTTTATGAAATAAAATGTGTTAGAAGTGGATTTACTGAGGAAATTTGATTTTTATGAAAAGTACTGCTTTAAGCTTGTTCATGTCATTTTGTAAAATGAATATCTGTTTTCCTACGTTATATAGAGGGCTTTATGTGTAAAGAAATATTTTCACTTTAAATGGGTATTTTAAAGTGTATAAATGCATCATAAGAAAATAGTAAGGGTCAATGTGTAAATATTGATCAAATGGGTGTTAAGATATAAAGACCCAGAAATAAAGTATGTTTATCAAATATGTGGATAATGAGGCTTTAATGTATAAATCTATGAACTTATATACTAAAGGTGTGTAAAGTGTAAAATGTAAAAGTTGAGTAAAGTATGCTAATGAACAAGTGTAAATGGTTAAATGTGTTTAATTGTCGAAATAGAAACTTAAACTACATTTTTAAAAATGTCTCTTGTTAAAAGACTAAATTATGAGTTTGGCAATGAAGGGGTAAATTGGTAATTTACTTAAAGTGGAACATTTTTGTAACACCCCGTAATTTTATTGATTTTTATATTAGGAATTAATTGGGATTAATTAAATTATATTTAAAAAATTAATCCAATAAAATAAATATTAATTAGCGAGATAAGGGTTAATATTTATTTATCTTGAATATTACTTACTCAATGAGTAATAATAATGATAATGAAATAAAATAATTGTCGTGAGTGAGAAATATGACAGTTACAGTAAATTTAGTTGGGACGCGCGTGTCAGTCGTGTTGGGACTTAATTTGGGAAATAAAATGTAATTTAACTTTTGGCATTTCATATGGTCATTTAGAGTTCACCACTATGTCCGAAAAAGTCGAGATAGTCAGAAAAGTCTACTCGGGATTTTAGTTTGGGTCCCAGAGCACTTTTAGGCCAAACTGGCACCCCAAAGGGGCATTTTGGTCTTTTGAAATTTGGAGATAATAAACCCACGAAAATTAGAAGATTATATCCAATGAGACATAAATTAAACTAGGGTTATCAGTTTCCACAGGAGAAAGAAGGAGAGCCATTCCTAGGGTTCCAACGCCAAAAACCACCCTCTTGCACCACCACCACCGGATTGTAGATCGAGAAGAGGAGAACACAAATCTCACCACCAATTCTGAAGAAATCAGACTTCCATATTATGGCAAGTGTTTATCTTGCTAACTTTTGATTTGATATACCATCAATGTTAGAATAGGATGACTTCTTGTGAAATTTATGAACTTTTATCTTAAAATTGGAGAAATAATTTATATTCTTGGGTAGGAATGATAACATATTTGATCACTGATATATGTAGATGAATTTTGATGAGAAATATCACAGAATTTGGGAATCAATTTGGAATTATGTTGAGGTTCTTGAACAGCAGCAATAATCTAGGGTTTTTAGAAATAAATCTTGATTAAATCTGATTTGGGATTGTTCTGTAAAGATTTAATGATTCTAATACGTTAAAAACCATTGATACATGTTATTATAATGTTAGAGATGTTTGATTGGGAGTTTGGGATAGTGTAATATTGGTTTGGAGGTGTAAAAATGGTGAAACCTGTAGCTGGAAGAAGATGAACACCCAATTACAGCGAATCGGTTCCCATGTTCCCCCAACCGGTTCGCATGTATCCTCAGATCAGTTCACATGTACCCCCAAACCGATTTGGGGAACCTAGCATTTCTGAGTTTCAGTTTTGTTGAATTTTGATAGGTTGAGTTCATGACTTCCTTCCAAATGAAGAGTATTTTGGTTAGCAATGTATGTGATATATTTCATAGTTGATTTCATAAAAATTATAATGAATATGAGTGAACCACGGGGCTTAGTTTGAAATTTAAATGTTTGTTAGTAAATTAGAACGAGTCACGCAATGTGTAAGCGAATATATGATCGGATCAACGATGTAAGAATATTTTAATTACTGAAATAATTCAGCAAAGTGAGTAGGATCGTTCGAGTAGTGGGGAAAACACTCGAGAAGAATACGGTGAATAGTTAAATGGTGAATTTAAAATACGTAGGATATTCGGGTATTACATATACTACGTATGAGGCATATGCTATAGGTTGAGGGAATACTTATATATATATATATATATATATATATATATATATATATATACATTAGTGGATGCCTGTGCCAAGTTCACAACGATAAATTTGCTCCCATTTTTTATAAAAAAAAAAAAACTTTTTAAAACCCAACCCTTTAATAAATAAATACACATGACAGCCCCCCCCCCCCCCCCCCCCCCCCATTAAAAAACCAAAACCCTTTTTAAGACCAAACCCTTTAAAAAAACACTTTTAGCATGACATTTCATGCATGGGCATGAAAGAGGAAAATATCATACATAAGGTGAATAGTAAAACACTTTCAAAAAATATGTTATCATATATATATATATATGTGTGTGTGTGTGTGTGTGTGTGTGTGTGTGTGTGTGTGCCTATTGTGTAAACTGTTATGTGTACACATACCTAAGCTAGTTGCTATCACGGGAGGTTTACGCGTTGTCGACAGTCTAATCTTGATGAGCCCATTGTGCGAGATTATGACTTGTACCCCAAGGACATAGAACCTAGGTACGTTTTATCTGAGTGTATAATCGTTTCGGCGATCAATTGAGCACGTTTGGTGTGTGCGTGACCCATAGACTTGGGATAATGTTTGCCTCCAATATGTGTGATTTGATTGATGGTTCGAGGGTGATCTCCGAACCGATGTCCTTATTTAGTACATGATTTACCCCGACTTCATAGCACAGAATGCTCGCATCGCAGGTCTCCACCTAGGGATGTCGTATATGTAAATATTACAGTAGTGATGTGTGTGTGTGTATATATATATATATATATATATATATATATATATATATATAGTCACGTGATTGATTCTACTACGGGTGTATTAGTAGATAAAATAAATAGTGATATTCATAGTATTCTAAGTGTGTGAAAAACTTACATATGAACTGATGATATTAAATAAATAAAAAGAATGGGAAATGTTGTTTAGTATCGTATGGACAACAGTGGTGGACACTATAAGTTGCTAAATGTGAAGATATGTAAGTCAGACTAGTTAGGCGGGTAGCATAACTAGGTGGGTTAGAATGGTACGTTAGGCGTGTACATTAGTTTGAGGGGTAAGGATCTCAAGTGTGTGCATGCAGTACTAACATATATTTAATATCTTATCTTGATGCATTTTAAAAACTTGAAAACTTTTTCGAACTGTTTTACTTGGGCTCTCACCCGTTTCGAATTCCTTTTGTACAAATAATTTTAGGTGCCCGGCCACAGGGATGCCAAGCATCGGAGTTCCTACATTTGACGTACTGCAGCTGCTGTATAAGTTACAGGACCTTGTTATTAGATGCCTCCATATTCATTCAGTTCTTAGTGTCTTTACTTATCTCAATCGAGCATGTCGCCCATGAATGGTTGGATACTATTTGCAGAGATTTTGTATTCTAGTTATTTTAGTTTATTTCGAGCATTAATTTAGACTTTACTTATGGATGACTATATTTGGATATTCTCTGGAGTGTTATTCCAAACTCAATTTTTTACTTATGTATTTATCTCATTATTCATTGTTATGAGCATAAGATTATAATTTTACTTATATATATATTCCGAATATTATATATTGCATGTTAATAATTAAGATTATAATTTTGGCATCGGGTTATTAGGGTATTAGTAATTAATTTAAAACTCAACACTGATGCTAGAAATGACACCATTAATGAATCCTGTTTAATTTAATAATGGACTAATCACCCAAGATTAGAATAGGCGGGGTGTCACAAATTTTATGAATTAACAATGTTGGGGAATGTTTTTACACTAACATGGGTGAAATTGAATTAATTCCTAAAAACGTGAATGATTTTTGGTATAAAATCAACGTGGGAGTGAATAAGGGACTTAATGGAGAAAGTAATAATTTTTCCACGTGTAAATGAAAAAACAGATAGTTAAGTTTGGGCTTTTGACTTCGACCCGTAAATATTTATTAATGTGAATGTTGATCACATTGAAAAGATAATGGAATATTCGAATGATGCAGGAGAAATAATTAGAGCATGACTTCCCTAGTGAAAGACCCTAAAGTAAACAGTAGCATATGGCGGCGGAGATCGGTGGTGAGAGGCCACGACGTTCGTGGTTGTTGGATAAATCCCAAAGATAATTATGTAGCCGGGAACATGATAAGAAATGATTTATAAGGTAGAAATAACCTAACTTGTGTTAGTTATTAATGTTCCGGTCATGAATGTGGACAAGTAAATTGAGAATAATGACTAATGTCCATAAAGAAAATGAAATGGTTAAGCACGGGTACTTAATAGGTAATTAAGCAATCTAAAGAGGTGTAAACCCATAATAACACAAGTGTGCATGGTATATAAGGCTTTCAATATGAACAGATATTTTCTAACACGATGTGCGCATGTATTGAAAGAAAGTCTTAAGTAATGATTGAGCAACACTAGTGTGAGTTAAGGAACGTTGATTAATAAACATTTTGAGAGTCAATGAATGGTTTTACCGACAACTGTAATTTGTTCAACTGTGTGAGTTAATGGGACAGAATGTTAGTTTTAAGCAAAATGATTCTTTTGTAAAGGCAAGGGAATAAACGGTATTAGGTAGCGTTTTTTAAATAAAATGGTTTAGTACATTGGGACATGTATTTTTCAAAGGTATATATGTAGCAAGGTTCTAAAAAATGCGGGGTGTGACCGAGGCGTGGAGGCCAAGCTTTAATCCTTAGAAGCCTAGGTTGGCCTTAGGCATAAAAAGTTGTGAAAAGGCGTTTAGGCCTTTTTTAACATATTTTAATATTTAATAACTATGAAAAGGCTATTAAAAATACTAAAATGGTACATACCTTAAAAATATGTCTGAATGTTTTTAAATTAAAATACTATTTTTTTAAATATTAAAAAAAACTCACATTTTTTAATGCCTAAAAAAACTACCGTTTTTCCACCCCGTATCCCCCCAAAACGCGCATTTTTTCATGCCTTACCCCAAAAAATGTGTATTAACCCTCGCTTATGAGACCGTATTTTATAGTAATTACTTAGTATAGTAATTAGAGACCAGTGTTGGGTTATGATTTGAATGTTAATTCAATGTAGAAAAGTTGATATTTATTATGAGTTTGCTTACATATCATAATTATGGGTAAATATTGCTATGTCATGCTTATTAATATCATCTGAACTCAAAATGATATTTGGCTTAATAATGAGACCGGAACTTAAATTGAATTTTAAAATGTCCAAATGATAATTTGGAGATTGCAGTTGATTCCGGAACGTTCGAAATAGTCAAGTAATGTACCATATTGTATTTTGAAGTTTTGGGCATGTTTGACTGATTGTACCCAAATTATGCAGTTGCGTATTATTTTATCGCACTATTAGTTAATTTATTGGGATATTTGTCTTAGGTCACGACTTAAGCTTTCTAAGTCTTCCAATTTCCCTAATTCCCTTCCTAAACCTAAAGAGAGAAAGAGAAGAGTAGAGAGAAAGATTGGAGATTTGGAGAGATCCTTGCTCTTACAACCAAGAGACCTGCAATTTGCTGAATCAAGGCAAGTTTCTACTTGATATTTGTGACTTAAGATAGATGATCTGTGATGATAATGATGTATTGATCTTGATTTACTTAGTTTAGGGTTTTTCTTAGGTTTTTGTGGGTTTTGATTCATTCAAAGATGATTGGGATGATTCATGAGGTTTAAGATGGTCAATAGTATCATTGATGTTATCTTGGTGTTGGTACATAAGTTTGGTTTGGGAGAAATTTGAGATGGGGTAGAAAATGGAGTCCAAGACTCCATAGCCAAATCTTGGCAAAATCACAGGCCCGAATCGATTCGGCCCCCTGGGCGAATCGATTCGGTTAGGTCTAGTGCTCAGGTCTTGTGAACCGAATCGATTCGGAATTTGGTCTGAATCGATTCGGCAGTTATGCAAAAACCAAAACTTCCTAACCGAATCGATTCGGTTTCCATCCGAATCGATTCGGCAACTTTGCAGAAACTCAAATTTTCTGGCCAAATCGATTCGGCCAAGGGGGCGAATCGATTCGGTAGCCCTGAAATTTTCCAAATTTTCTTTTTTCATTTTTAACCCTTTTCTTTAGGATTAGGGATTAGGGATCTTCTTAAATGAAGTAAACATAGGGTTTTAGAGTCCTAGTTGAGTTGGTTCGACACCCTAGATTCGAAAGGGTTCATCTAGGGTTCTTTCAAGGGGGAGTTTAAAAAAAAGTTTAGGCATTTCTTTTGTCTTATAGTCTTATAAGGGTCCAGAACATATTAAGGTCACTTTCGAGACTTTAAGAATTAACTTAAGTTAGATTTGACTTGAGGGTTTATATTAAAGCCTAAAGGAGGTTTTGGGAATAACTTTGGAGTCTGAATCCCTTATTGAGGATGTTATGACGGTACGAAATACATATAGTCCCGGTTAGGCTTATACCTTTGTTAAAACGTGCAAATGAGAAGGTAAATGATAATTTACTAAATCATGAAATGGAAATTAATAAAATGGATGTTAGACACCTCTCTAAATACCATCTTAAGGGAAGTCCGTGCGATAGGTGAAGCCCCCTGGCTAATGAATGCAGGGTGGATATAGTCCTAGGCCATATGAGCGCTTGTTTTATTTTTCTGCGATGGGTAGGAGATTCTGGGTGTGGTCTTGACTACCCCGCAGGCATATGGCCGCTTCCCGACGATTTCGATAGGATCCCAGGTTGTCTTATGTTAGGCCCTGGAAGATGATGGTTATTTAGGGACGCGCACAGTGGGGAAACCCGAACGGGCGGTCTTAGAATCGTTATATTTATATTTATGACTATTCAAATTATCGAGTTGGACTCGATGGAACTTTAATGCCACATAGAGCAAATTTATGACATAAAGAGCATGCTATCGAGATTAGTGCCATAAAGAGCACATGATGATAATTGTATTCCTGATAAGGAATGTCAAAGAAGATTGAAATTGAAATATGATGAAAGATGAAAAAGGCTCATAAGTACTTTAAATTCTTGTATAAGTGAATTTCATTTTACATAGCTATTTATCAGTCTTAGTTCCTTACTTGATGTTACCATGCTAGACTATCATCCATGCTTACTTGCGCATCATTGTCATACCTGTCATTTATCTATTGATCACATATATCCGGCCCTGACCGGTTTTCACTTCTTGTTGTGTATGTATATATATATATAATCCGTTCAGGTGTTCCGCCGCACAGTCGCCCGTAATGATCTTTCCTTCCATATGTTTTGAGGAGCCGTGACATCGTGCGGGTCTCACGGGATGTTTTGTGTAGACGCCTCCATTTATGTTTTCTAGTTATGATCAGTTTATTCGGGCATGTGGCCCAAACCGTTGTAATTGTATAATGGATCTATTATGTAACACCTGGAACTTATTATATGTTGTATGGTTATTTTTTACCGATGTTCCTTTCGGTCCTTTTGTATCCTTTTAGTTTCTTTTGCGCTTGTGGGGGTTTCCACCCTCTATTTCTATCATGGGTTGTTGAAACTGCTTTCTTATTATTTCAAAACCAAAATTTTTGATAACCCGTTTTCTGGAATATAGTGTGGTTATTCCTTATACTTTGTATATTGTTGTGATGCTGAGAATGATATTTATCCATGATTTCCTATTTTATCGAGGTATAGGGCTGGCCACCCTTTATTTCGGATAGCGGGTTATCACAGATGGTATCAGAGCATCAGGTTCTAGAGTCTTTAGGATCTATGCGGACTTGTCACGTTCTACCGTAGCGTTCTTTGATATAGAACTTAATGTTAGGATTATTTGTTGCTTATGTATGCGATCTTCTGCTAAATAGATTGTTTTGTATTATGTTTTAACTCTGCCTTGTCTTTATCTCAGATGCCGCCAAAGAGAGGACGTCCCGCTAGACGTAATAGGGTTGTTGAGGATGAGTTTGGTCCTCCACCGCAGCCACAGGGGAATATCAGTGCCGCTGAAGTGGCAAATATTGTGGCCCAAGCTGTCAACGCCGCGATGACTGCAGTGGCACAACAAATGCCACAAGTTCAAGCAAGGGGACAAGAAGCACTAGTTCCTACGGGACCTTCTCAGTGGGAACGGGTGAGGGAGTCTTTCCTCAAGGGACATCCCCCGGAATTTGAGGGAGGTTCGGATGTTATAAAGGCGAACCAGTGGAAGAGAGATATGCAGCGCCATCTTAGGATGGTTGAATGTAGTGAGGAGAAAAAGCAAATTCTCGTTACCTTCAATCTGGTCGGACCGGCCTTACACTGGTGGGAGTCAATGACGACACCCGAACAAAGGGATACTATGTCCATCACAAATTTTTGGGCTTTGTTTGATGGAAAGTATTTCCCTCCCGCAGTTCAGAGGGAAATGCAGAGGAAGATTCAATATCTAGTACAAGGGGAGAGATCGGTTGCCGAGTACGAGGAGGAGTTTACTCGGTTAGCAAGCTTTATACCGGATGAAGTAACTCCAGAAGCGAAGAGGATCTCCAAGTTTGTGGGAGGTTTGCACTGGCGAATAAAACAACATTTGCTTGGAAATCCATCTCTAGTGACCTTTGGTGATGTGATGAATGCTGCTTTACTTCACTGTCAGGAGCATAGATTATTTGTACAAAACAAGAAGAAGGTTGTAGTTGCGGGGCAAGCGGTGAGGCAGGGAGGAACTGGGAGCGGAGCGGGAACATCTTCTTTGTCCCAATCCTCGGGGAATAAGCAGGTTGAGAGGGATCCTCAGCAAGGGGATTCGTCAAAGCGTCAACGTTTCGGCGGGTTTAATGCTGGTGGAAATAATAATAACAGGCAGGGTCAAGGTGGTCAGCAACCACAGGGTGGTAGAAGTGGAAATGGAGGTAGAGGCCAACAGGGCCGAGGTGCGGGGCAATTCCGAAATAACCAAGGTAGGAATCAGGATAATACGGCAAATAAATGTTTCCAGTGTGGGGAGCTGGGCCACTACAAAAGGGCGTGTCCTCAGTTGGTTGGAGGGCATTTTCCTAGGGCCCCACAGCAGCCGTATGTACAGTTTCCGCCCTAAGCGCCTAATCCAGTTGCTCCTCCTCAACAGGGGCAATTGCAGTACGGACAGGTTTACCATATTCAGGAGGCTCTTCTTCCTCCAGCTCCTCCGGCACCACGAGTGATCGAGGGTAAGTTTCTCATTCATGGGCACATGGGTCGAATTCTATTTGATACGGGTGCTACACACTCCTTTATTTCTAGAAGTTTTGCCCAGACTTCAGGTTTGATAAAATCTCCTGAAAGTACCTTCACTAGCGTTGAATCCTCTATGGGCGATGGTTCGTTGATTTTCTTCGTATGTAAAAATGTAGGAATTAACCTTGGTGACTTGTGTTTTGAGGCTGATTTGCTCGTCCTTGATATGGTCGGGTACGATGTAATTTTGGGTATGGATTGGCTAGTGAAATACCGTGCTATAGTGAATTGTTTCGGAAAAAGCATAGTTTTTGCGGTTCCGGGACAAGAAATGTTCCTGGTAGTTATGCCTTGTATGGAAGGGAGAACGAGTGCTTATCTATATTGTATTGCGGAAGACGCATCTAGAGATGTCTTGGTTCCCCTAAATTCTCTTCCAATCATTAGAGATTTTGAAGATATTTTTTGGGAGATATCGGGATTACCTCCAAGTCGGGAAATAGAGTTTGTGATTGATTTAATGCCAGGAACTCGACCGATCGCCAAAGCTCCTTATCGAATGGCTCCTGTGGAGATGAGGGAGCTGAGAGATCAGATTCAGAAGCTACTGGAGCAGGGCTTTATTAGGCGTAGTACCTCACCGTGGGGCGCTCCGGTATTGTTTGTGAAGAAGAGAGACGGTTCTCTCCGGTTATGCGTGGACTATAGAGAGTTGAATAAAGTAACCATCGGAATAAATACCCTTTACCTCGCATCGACGACTTGTTTGATCAACTTAGGGGAGCTTCCTACTTCTCCAAGATCGACTTGAGGACGGGGTATCACCAATTGAGGATACGAGAGCAAGATGTATCCAAAACGGCATTTTTGACCCGTTATGGATCTTATGAATTCTTGGTTATGCCCTTTGGGCTAACCAATGCCCCTGCGGTGTTTATGGACCTTATGAATAGGGTATTCCAGGATTTCCTTGACCAGTTTTTCATTGTCTTTATCGATGACATCCTAGTCTATTCTCAGACAGAGTCAGATCACGCTGCTCACTTGCGGTTGGTCCTGCAGAGATTGAGGGATCATCAATTGTATGCAAAGTTTGAGAAATGTGGCTTCTGGTTGAAGGAAGTTCAATTTCTGGGGCATGTGGTGTCATCCCAAGGCGTGTCTGTGGATCCGGGTAAGGTGATCGCAGTAAAAGAGTGGGGTCAGCCCACTACACCTACTGAAGTTCGTAGTTTTCTGGGCTTGGCGGGTTATTACCGCCGATTCATTAAGGGCTTTTCCAAGGTTGCTAGCCCATTAAAAAATTTAACCCGGAAAGGAGTAAGAATTATTTGGGACAGTTCATGTCAAGCGACGTTTGATGAGCTCAAGGATAGACTAACTTCGGCTCCAGTCCTGGCATTGCCTTCACCGATGCATCTCTTCAGGGGTTAGGAGGTGTTATTCAACAAGAGAGACAACCCATCGCGTACGCTTCTCGTAAGTTGAAGCCTCACGAGAAGAATTTTCCGGTGCATGACTTGGAATTTACCGCCGTTGTATTTGCCTTGAAGATATGGAGGCATTATCTCTTGGGGGAAAAGTTTAGTCTTTTCACCGACCACAAATCGCTATAATACTTATTCTCCCAAAAAGATTTGAATATGCGCCAGCGTCGTTGGTTGGAGTTTGTGAAAGACTACCAATTTGATATTCATTATCACCCCGGAAAGGCTAATGTAGTAGCAGATGCCTTGAGTAGAAAGCCCGAGGGAGACTTAGCTGAGGTATGGAAAGCTAAGTGGAGAGAGCTCAGCCTAGAGGATGCAGGGGTAAGAGCATTCATTTCCGTGATGACGGTTACTCCCACGATTATAGCAAAGATTGTGGAAGCCCAGAAAGGAGATAAAGTTTGTCAAGACCATACACGCCAGTTGTCGTCCGAGGGAGCGGAGTCATACTCGATTGGTTCCGAGGGCGGACTACGCTTCCATGGAAGACTTGTGGTTCCCGACGATGGGGATTTGAGACGAACGGTGATGGCGGAATCCCACGGGTCAAGGTTTTCGGTACATCCAAGCGGGGATAAGATGTACCAAGATATGCGTCATTTGTATTGGTGGGCGGGTATGAAAAGGGATATCTCAGAGTTTGTGTCTCAATGCACTACTTGTCAGTTGGTTAAGATTGACCACCAGCGGCCGACAGGTTTGTTACAACCGCTCGAGATTCCCGTATGGAAATGGGAGAGCATTTCGATGGACTTTATTACGGGCCTACCTAGATCGCAGAAGGGTCATGACTCAATTTGGGTGATTGTCGACCGTTTGACTAAGTCGGCACAGTTCTTGCCTGTGCGCACCGATTATGATACCGCTCGTTATGCCCAGTTGTTCATTGAGGAGGTTGTTAGACTTCATGGGGTGCCTTTAAACATTGTCTCCGACCGAGATAAGATATTTATGTCCCACTTTTGGCAAAGTTTCCAAGGAGCAATGGGGACCGAGTTGAAGTTAAGCTCTTCCTATCATCCTCAAACAGACGGTCAGACCGAAAGGGTAAACCAGATGTTGGAGGATATGCTTCGTATGTGCATACTCGATTTTAAGGGCAGTTGGGAACAATACCTTCCATTGGTTGAGTTTGCTTATAATAACTCATACCAATTTACTATCGGAATGGCACCCTATGAAGCTCTGTATGGCAGGCCTTGTAGGTCGCCTGCTTGTTGGTTGGAAGTGGGTGATAACAAGTTCCTTGGACCTGAAATGATCCAAGACACTTCTTCGAAGATTGAGCTTATTCGAAATCGCATACGGATAGCCCAAGATCGTCAAAAGAGCTATGCCGATGCGGGTAGGAGACATATGGAGTTGGAGGTTGGAGACCAAGTGTTGGTGCGAGTGTCCCCGATGAAGGGCATTAAGCGTTTTGGGAAGAAAGGAAAGATTGCACCACGTTTTGTTGGACCTTTCCCGGTGATTGCAAAGGTTGGTCCCGTGGCATACCAACTTGCCTTGCCGGAATCTTTACAACAAATCCATGATGTATTTCACGTCTCCTCCTTGAAGAAGTACAGAAGGTGTGAAGGTGCCCTTTGGCACATTCCTTTCGAAGATATCGATTTGCAGCCTGATGTCTCTTATGAAGAACAACCGGTTGCTATCCTTGAGTTTGGGGAGCGAAAGTTGAGATCTCGTGTGGTGCCCCTAGTGAGAGTTCATTGGAGTCATCATCATGCAAACGAATCAACTTGGGAACGTGAGGACGAGATGCGGGAGAAATATCCACATCTTTTCTTATGAGGTACGCCTGAATTTTGGGGACAAAATTCCCTCATAAGGGGGGGAGTATGTAATAACCCTCGCTTATGAGACCGTATTTTATAGTAATTACTTAGTATAGTAATTAGAGACCAGTGTTGGGTTATGATTTGAATGTTAATTCATTGTAGAAAAGTTGATATTTATTATGAGTTTGCATACATATCATAATTATGGGTAAATATTGCTATGTCATGCTTATTAATATCATCTGAACTCAAAATGATATTTGGCTTAATAATGAGACCGGAACTTAAATTGAATTTTAGAATGTCCAAATGATAATTTGGAGATTGCAGTTGATTCCGGAACGTTCGAAATAGTCAAGTAATGTACCATATTGTATTTTGAAGTTTTGGGCATTTTTGACTGATTGTACCCAAATTATGAAGTTGCGTATTATTTTATCGCACTATTAGTTAATTTATTGGGATATTTGTCTTAGGTCACGACTTAAGCTTTCTAAGTCTTCCAATTTCCCTAATTCCCTTCCTAAACCTAAAGAGAGAAAGAGAAGAGTAGAGAGAAAGATTGGAGATTTGGAGATTTGGAGAGATCCTTGCTCTTACAACCAAGAGACCTGCAATTTACTGAATCAAGGCAAGTTTCTACTTGCTATTTGTGACTTAAGATAGATGATTTGTGATGACAATGATGTATTGATCTTGATTTACTTAGTTTAGGGTTTTTCTTAGGTTTTTATGGGTTTTGATTCATTCAAAGATGATTGGGATGATTCATGAGGTTTAAGATGGTCAATAGTATCATTGATGTTATCTTGGTGTTGGTACATAAGTTTGGTTTGGGAGAAATTTGAGATGGGGTAGAAAATGGAGTCCAAGACTCCATAGCCAAATCTTGGCAAAATCGCAGGCCCGAATCGATTCGGCCCCCTGGGCGAATCGATTCGGTTAGGTCCAGTGCTCAGGTCTTGTGAATCGAATCGATTCGGAATTTGGTCCGAATCGATTCGGAAGTTATGCAGAAACCCAAACTTCCTAACCGAATCGATTCGGTTTCCATCCGAATCGATTCGGCAACTTTGCAGAAACTCAAATTTTCTGGCCAAATCGATTCGGCCAAGGGGGCGAATCGATTCGGTAGCCCTGAAATTTTCCAAATTTTCTTTTTTAATTTTTAACCCTTTTCTTTAGGATTAGTGATTAGGGATCTTCTTAAATGAAGTAAACATAGGGTTTTAGAGTCCTAGTTGAGTTGGGTCGACACCCTAGATTCGAAAGGGTTCATCTAGGGTTCTTTCAAGGGGGAGTTTAAAGAAATGTTTAGGCATTTCTTTTGTCTTATAGTCTTATAAGGGTCCAGAACATATTAAGGTCACTTTCGAGACTTTAAGAATTAACTTAAGTTAGATTTGACTTGAGGGTTTATATTAAAGCCTAAAGGAGGTTTTGGGAATAACTTTGGAGTCTGAATCCCTTATTGAGGATGTTATGACGGTACGAAATACATATAGTCCCGGTTAGGCTTATACCTTTGTTAAAACGTGCAAATGAGAAGGTAAATGATAATTTACTAAATCATGAAATGGAAATTAATAAAATGGATGTTAGACACCTCTCTAAATACCATCTTAAGGGAAGTCCGTGCGATAGGTGAAGCCCCCTGGCTAATGAATGCAGGGTGGATATAGTCCTAGGCCATATGAGCGCTTGTTTTATTTTTCTGCGATGGGTAGGAGATTCTGGGTGTGGTCTTGACTACCCCGCGGGCATATGGCCGCTTCCCGACGATTTCGATAGGATCCCAGGTTGTCTTATGTTAGGCCCTGGAAGATGATGGTTATGTAGGGATGCGCACAGTGGGGAAACTCGGACGGGCGGTCTTAGAATCGTTATATTTATATTTATGACAATTCAAATTATCGAGTTGGACTCGATGGAACTTTAATGCCACATAGAGCAAATTTATGCCATAAAGAGCATGCTATCGAGATTAGTGCCATAAAGAGCACATGATGATAATTGTATTCCTGATAAGGAATGTCAAAGAAGATTGAAATTGAAATATGATGAAAGATGAAAAAGGCTCATAAGTACTTTAAATTCTTGTATAAGTGAATTTCATTTTACATAGCTATTTATCAGTCTTAGTTCCTTACTTGATGTTACCATGCTAGACTATCATCCATGCTTACTTGCGCATCATTGTCATACCTGTCATTTATCTATTGATCACATATATCCGGCCCTGACCGGTTTTCACTTATTATTGTGTATGTATATATATATATATATAATCCGTTCAGGTGTTCCGCCGCACGGTCGCCCGTAATGATCTTTCCCTCCATATGTTTTGAGGAGCCGTGACATCGTGCGGGTCTCACGGGATGTTTTGTGTAGACGCCTCCATTTATGTTTTCTAGTTATGATCAGTTTATTCGGGCATGTGGCCCAAACCGTTGTAATTGTATAATGGATCTATTATGTAACACCTGGAACTTATTGTATGTTGTATGGTTATTTTTTACCGACGTTCCTTTCGGTCCTTTTGTATCCTTTTAGTTTCTTTTGCGCTTGTGGGGGTTTCCACCCTCTATTTCTATCATGGGTTGTTGAAACTGCTTTCTTATTATTTCAAAACCAAAATTTTTGATAACCCGTTTTCTGGAATATAGTGTGGTTATTCCTTATACTTTGTATATTGTTGTGATGCTGAGAATGATATTTATCCATGATTTCCTATTTTATCGAGGTATAGGGCTGGCCACCCTTTATTTCGGATAGCGGGTCGTCACAAAATGTTGACCATCATTAACCATGCCTTAATCCATGCATACGGCCAAAACTTGGTGTATCTAAAAATTCCCGCACCTCGGTGCGCCTTTTCACCCCCTAAGCACGTTTTTTAGAACACTAATATGAATATATATGTACGTATTTTCACATGCATATACTTGTAGTGTGTGAGTATTTCTTTCTGTCGTTCGTTTCTATACTGCTTTGTATATTTCCCACTGAGGAATCGACTCACACCCTTCTTTTGTTATAATAGGTTGCATGATGTCCCGTATGTTGAGAGCGTTGTGTAAGTAAGTAATTAATTCGCATTTACGTTAGTAGCTATGTGTACTTGGCCTTGGGGGCACTTACCTTAGGTCACATCACATAGTCTGATGAAATTTGGAATTACATGCTAACATGAATAATGTTAAATAATAATAATAACACTAGATTAGAAACATTATTTAGGTTGTTCCATTGCACTTCTCATTTAACGTACGAACTGCATTGGGTTAATCCTTTATTAACCCTGAAATCTGAATCGGGGCATTACATCCCATATTGGGGTAAACTCAAATGTGAGGATAGAGCATCCTCGATAAGGATCCTTAATTCTATGAATGAATGATGTGAAAATCAAAGGATCGTCATATGATGCAAGCATGTTCACAAAGAACTCTCAAATAAAGGTGGCATTAGTTGATGAGTGAAATGTAAGAAAATGCGATGAGGAAAGGGTTTGAATTCATATCTGACAATACAAACCTTCCTCTATCCTAGTGAGATGATAAAAATGAACATATCTCTTATATCTCATACTATAAGACCCAAAAACTCAACAAAAATGAGTACCGTCCCTAGTGAAATGGATAAATAACGAGTCAGATTTCATCTCATGGACAAGGGTGGAGACTGTCGGTGCCTAAATACATGGTCTAGAAGTGCGCAGTGCACTAGGAGGTGAATGACAGGTCGCTCTAGTGAGAGAAGACTCACATTGACCACTCAGGGGGGTCAAGAAATCACTCTTTTACGTGAAATATATTTTCCACGACCCATTATGTAGAAATAGAGAAGAAAAATACACAAACATGAATGGGAATAAACCCAAAGAGTACAACATGTGAATTGAGGAATAAACCCAACAAATCCTAAAATCAACCTCAAAAAACATAAATGAACACCTAGAGATAAAGGATAAACCTATAGAAACTCTAAAAGGAAACAAATCAAACAAAGATCTAATATGAAAGCACTCACTAGAGTTCGAAGTAAGGAATAACCAAAAATGGTTGAAACTAGGATTTTCATATCCAATCCTAGAAAGACTCCCAAATGATATCACCAAACTCACATACAAGATAAATATCTCAACTTTCTTTCAGAATCATCTGGGGGAATCTCTAGAGATAAAGGATCTGAAGATATGAGCAAATGAGCCCTAATTTTTCAATATAGCCTTTTTTTGCAAAATAATGAAGTTCATGTACATGATAAAGTACTACTCGTGCATACGGCAATCATGCACGGGTTCAAATTTTATCCGTGTGAATAATTTTCTCCTGCAAATGCAATTTGGGAAAAACATCCAAGAAAAGACTAAGAAATAGCATCCAAAATCCCAAACTCTCAAAAGGGGTATGGATGTATGCAAATGCATGAGAAAATATTCATGTTTTACATTTTAGTGATGATTTTGAGATAAAATGCACAAATCAAATAACTCTCACACACATATATACAAATGAAACTCTAATGATAAAGTTGTGACAATAATTAGGCAATATGTGATATATACGAATTGATGACTAAATTTCCTTTAAATCTTGATTAATGGCATAGTTTGAGAACTCATTCAAAACAAACATTAATCAATACATCAATATATACAAAATTCCTATCAAATCAAATCAAATAATTTTTGTGTCTTAATCATGGCACAATCGTGAGCATATATGAGTCACAAAATTAAAAGAGTGCACATAATCACGTCATAGGAACTACAAGTTATGCTTAAATTTGTCATTCAATTAATATTCATTCAAGATCTCATAAATGGTAGTTTCCTACCATATGCCTCCCTTTATGATGTTTCATCCTTAAAGTAGATACTAAAATTACCACTTAAAGAAAATTAAAAGCCCTATCTTTTTATTCATTCCCTGAATTTTCTAGCACTTGGTTTTGGCTCTTTCCATCATATTTGTCCTTTTCTATAGTGGATTTCACACAAACTTTAGTAGGAACCTATTGAAGATAATTAAATTCAAGTCAACGTTATCTCACAAATGGTAGCCCTTTTTATTTGTAAAAAGTCTCATTAATTAATGACATCAAGCAAAGTGTATATCAAATAAACTCTCAAATGGACCATAGAAATGCTTTAGAAAACCAAAACAAGATCTTGGGATTTAATTATGAATTGAAGTCAAGAACAAAATGCAATACACATAACTATAATGATATTAATCAAGTGTGTAAAGTGAAATTACAGCCAATGATCTCAACAAATTTTGACTATCATGGTTCATCAAGTGAATTCTAAAATATCACTGATATAACCAACATTTTCAACAAAAAGTTAAGAATTCATGATTTAATCATAATTCAAATTAAGTTCACTCATCAAATCAATGAAATCAAAGAACTTAATTATATATTCACATAAAGAATAAAATGAAAATATTTTTGGAATTTTTGAAATAAGAATGATGCCATATATACAAGCATATCATGTAAGGAATGAAGCATATAATAAAATGCATGAGAATTTCTCACAAAAATGTGAAAAATGATCCCCAAGTGCAGCAATTGAATATTTTACCCAAACGATACAAGCAACCATGGGATTGTGTGAATTGCGATTGGGCTGCAGCCTGGTCATGGGACATGCAATTTAGGGTTTGTTTTAATACCATCTTTATTGTTTTAAACCTCAGTTCTCGCATCAAGACTCATTTCTAAGTGCCTCCTTCAATAACAAACCCCTAAATCTCTCTAAATTTTCCCTAGAACTATTTTCCTCCATTAATCTAGGCCAAATATTTTCAAGGTTTTTAAACAAGAGTTTAAGGGAAGCTTTCTAATCAATCAAAAAAACCTTTCAAGAGGGTTTTAAAAAGATTCAAGCCTAAAATTTTCAAGACCACATCTCTGCATTTCAAATCAAGTTTTAATTCATCTTTTGAGGCAATTTGCCATCTACTCCTCTCCTTTTATATATATGCATGTTAACTTCACCTAAACACTTATTGTAGATTTAAAATGTGTTTAAAACCCTTAGGGATTTGGGATTGCTTATTGTATTAACTTATTTAGGTGAAATTAGTTAGCCTCACTTATTATATATTGAGATTTGACCCTAATTAATATGAAAAATTGAATATTGAACCTTGAATAGTAAATTGATATGTTAGGGTTTGAAGTCTCATATTGGATTTATGATTAATGGGAATATATGATCAATAATTGGGACATATTTAAGGATTTTAAATTCTGAAATGCATGTGCTTAGTTGGACAATACCTTTAGCATTAAGAGTAGTACCTATGATAATGAATACTTAATTAATGAGATTTTAAGCATGGCAATTTTTATTTTTATCCTAGATAACTATAAGGGTTCATTATTAGTGATTAGCCTATGTCGAAACTCTTGAAATATGAATAAAATCCCCATGTGTTTAGTTTCATTCTTGAAATTATGAATTTAACTTAATTGTGTAAGAATCCAATCTAATCACTTTACTAATTATATTATTTTGATATTGAATTAAACAAAAAAATTAATTAGAATGAGTACGGGATAAGTTTTTGTTGGTGCGTTGGGCTATGGTTGTTGTGGCATGTGTTTAATGGATTATGATTGGATTTGGAAGTTGCATATTTAATTCTCTTAATTTATTAATTATATTCATCCTAATAATCTTTAACTAATTATTTATCTTAATAACTAACTAATCTAAATGAAAGTATATCGGGAGGTTTCTTATAATGCCCCGACACGAATTATGGGCCAACCGTGGATGAACCCGAATTGGCTCAAACACATTAGTGTGAAGTGATGTCAAATAACCCTAGATAAAATTTATAGTCCATTTTATATAAGAAACTTCAAATATTTAGCACTTAATTCCATTTCCTAATAATATATCATAATATAGCAAGTGTACAACCCATTAGAAAGCCTCTACGGTTCAAGTAATCAGAGCCACTAGCGTAAGACACTAAGGAATACTTATTTGTAAAAATCTCTCAAATACGCAACCGCATTTATCCTGATATAATAAATTGAAGGTTGTGAGATAATGCCCAGTGGGGTTCGCAACAATATGCAATATATATAACCATATGTGCAAGACTTTGCTTTGTATCAAAGCGTTTGCTTTTTTCGATTAAGTTGCATTAACCGCTTTTTCATCTGTTCCATTAATTTTCACACCACATTTTTATACTTTCATTAATTTAACCCGGTTAACTTAAGAAAAATACTTTATTTATCACTTTCTTAGAGAATGATTTATATTTCACAAAAATCACCAAATTATCCAATTATATTTCAACATGTATAACGAATGTTTAAAGGTAATTATTCGTACTTTTTAACCTTATCACCCTTTAACCACACCCTCAAGAACACATCACCGAGTTAAAAATAGGATTTAGGCCACTTATTTACCCACATTTTATCCTTTATTAGAAATTTTGAATTAACTCTTTCCATGGAATTTATTAAATTTACATTAAATTCCCTTTTATTGTCCATTCTAAAACTTTACCAGAAACAACATTCGTATCCATTTAATTTCATTTACCATTTTCGTAATTTAGCCAGTTCCAGGTATTCCTTTATTACCCTATAGTGAACCATCTATGTTTACAAACTTTCACCGTTCGCTAGAAATGTCGTGACTCATGATTTGCTAGTCAGTTGTCTGTGGATTTCACCCTAGGGCTCTGGATCCTTCTAAATTATTCGTGGTACTACTTTGTGAAAACTCTTTCACTTTACATTAATTCCTCTTATTTGCGATCTAGCTGTAGTTTTAACAAAAAACAAATCGGCTTCCCGTTGTATTTTACTTGCATACATGCGCTTTTATTCACTTAGCATTACTTAACCATTTTTACCGACCTGAATGCCAAAAACCAAGGTAAATACCACCTTATCATCCTTGTTATACACTTGAACATGTTTAATCGTTTAATCTTCCTAATACATTTTTAATGTATTACCAACATATTTACTTTTACAAAGTAATATGACGGTGTAGAATCCATTAAAGTGCCTAAATAATCAGAGCAACTAACGTAAGAGGGTAAGGAGCACTTACTTGTAAAGCGCTCCAAAATACGGAACCATATTTATCCTGATGTAACAAATGAAGAGCGTGAGCTAATGTCCGGTGGGGTTCTCAACAATATGCAATATGTATAACCATATGTTTAAGACTTTTCTTTGTATCAAAATGTTTACTTGTTTTGATTAAATTGTATTAACCCCCATTTCACCCGTTCCATTAACCTTCACACAACATTTTTATGCTACCATTAGCCCGACCCAATTAATTTAATAAAAATGCTTTCTTTATCACTTTCTTAGGGAATGATTTTTATTTCATACAAATCACCAAATTACATAATTATTATTTCCACACGCATAGCCAGTTTTTAAAGTTAACTATTCTTACTTCTTAACCTTATCACCCTTAAAGCACACCATTAAGAGCACATCGCCAAGTTAAATTATAATTCATGCTACTTTAGGCCACTTATTTAACCACACTTCATCCTTTATTAGAAACCTCTAAATTACTCTTTCTATGGACTTTATTGAATTTACATTAAATTCCCTTTATTATCCATTTTAAAACTTTACCCAGAACTACATCTGCATCCATTTAATTTTATTTATCGTTTCCATAATTTAATCAATTCCAATTATTCTTTTATTATCCTAGAGTTAACTATAATTCCATCTATGTTTATGGTCTTTCACCATTCACCGTAAATGTTGCAGCCCATGACTTACTCGTCAGTTGTCGTGGGTCTCCTAGGGATTGAGCCCTTCTTAGTTATTCTTGGTACTCCTTTGTGAAAGTTATTTCACTTTATATTAACTCCTTTTATTTGTAGTCCATTCATTGTTTTATCAAAAACACCCGACTTATTGACATATATTACTTGCATACATGCGACTTTATTCATTTAGTGTTACTTTAACCATTTTTATCAATTCGAAAGACAACCCAAGCTAAATACCACATTATCATCCTTGGTATACACTTTAACATGTTTTACCATTTAGTCATCATTACATATTTTTGATGTATTACCAACATCTTTACTTTTACAAACTCACATTCCATTTCCAAAGTAAGGACGATTTATATCCTTCAGTGTTCATTTAAAGTCTTGTATAACAAAGTTCACTTTTCATCACAAATTACCACATTTGGGGCAAATATCAAGATTCGAATTTCTTTGGCGTTCATTGTGTAAATTATCTATTTACTAATTTTACTTGCACTTCAACACTTTAATCTCCAAATTTTCAAAAGTTTTACCATTTCCACGCATATTTACTACACTTCATTTTATGCCCCTTTTGAAATGTTTAACAATATTTTTATATTCTCTTTCATTTTAAAGTCATATTATTTTATGCAAACAATATTTTTAAAATGTTACTCAAATACTTTCATGCAATTAAATTCTTAAATATGTTCATCTTAAGTCTAAAGTGACAAAAATGTGACTTTCCTTCACTTTTTTTTTTACATATAATCAACCCTTTCTATTTATTATTTCATTTCATGAAATAATATGTTTTTACACTATTTTTACTCATCATTTTCATAAGAATATAACTTTAATAATATGAAATTTGTTGGATATAATCCAAGGCATTCTAGTCTCACGTTTTCATTAAAACATTAATTTTTGACACATTGGTAGGATTTCTATTTCATAAAAATCATCACTTTATTTTTTAAAATTTTGCAACTTGAGACTATATTCAAGGCTCACTTATAATACCTCTTTTTTTACGAAATTATTTTAGAATTTTGTAACATTTTTTCAGTTTATATTTTGAAATTTAATAACTTGAAAATCACGTGTTAAACATATTATAACACTTTATTTCCCATGAAATTATATCAACAATTTCAAAAATAGGAAGCATGCATAAAACCATATATATACTCTGTAAGGACAAAATTTTCAATTGAGTTCTTTGTATGTTTATTTGACTTATTTTCAAAACAAAACACGTTTGAGTCATAGTTAGATTTTTATTATCACGATATTACATAGACTATGACGTAATTAAAGTTACATTGAGACATTGCGGCAAAGATTCAAAGATTATCATGTCGTTTTACAGTGCAAATTTCATCTTTAAATTTAATTACATTTCGAGATCACTTAGGTATGAATGCGTAATTTTAATAGGACTCGTAATTTATTTAAAATGTTTAAGGATGTTATTTTATTAAAGAAATCATTTTAAAATGTTTTTAAAGTGTTTGAAATGGTTTACACTTCGTTTTATTCTGATAAGGACGGATTAGAGTAGTGTTTTATTGGAACTCTAATTTGTTGCGTCGCTTAAGCGACCTGACCAGTTTTTCTAGTGAGATGGCATTATCATTCGAACGACATGTCCATATCGCTTGAGCGACAGGTCAAAGTCACTTGAACGAGCTGCCATTTCAAGAAATCTATTTAAAGCGCGTTTCATCTAGAATTTCGTAGGTATGCATTCTGGAAATTAATTTACGAAACAGAATGTTGTTTGCACATGTCTTCTAAGGTTTTCTAAATTCAAAAACATCTTTAGAGTTTCAAAAATCCAAGTTTTCATTACTATATGCTATTGTGATCTTTGTTTGCACCAAGAAGAGTTTGTTCTACACTTGAACATTAGGTTTTACGGTGAATAAGCAAAGGATTTCGTGTTCAACATCGTAGACCTTACAAGCCATATTAGTGGCCACCCCTAGACATACATGGAAGCGTGTGTTGTGGACGAGCATCGTGGAAGGACTCTCTACATGGACATTATAGAGGAGTGGTTAAAGATCAGAAGAGCGTCAAGTTCGTGGGGATCGAGTCGTTGAGTAAGACTTGTGTCTGTTCATTGTAATTCCACATCATAGTGATTGTCTGGCTTGTGCCGTCCGAGGTTTTTTCCGTGGTTTCCTCGTACATCCGACATTGTGAGTTTACTTTTCTTTTATTTTATTTAATCACTAGATGCATGTTTAGGATTAATCAAGATAAAATTTTGTTAAGTTAAATTTGGTTCACAACGTGGTGCGAATTAAAAAATGGAAAAAGGTTTTTTATAAAAAGAAACTTTGTTTGTCATCCTTAAAACCTTTCTGCATAAAGAAAAGGGGCCTACATACTTGGCTAAAACCTAATGTGGGTATATAAAGCTACAAATAATCCTTCATTTGTCATATATGGATAGACATGAATTTCCATTACCTGATGCGTTACTTTTCTAATATCACTTACCTATATGTATGTGTGCATGTGTGTGTGTGTAAACACACACAATTAATGCGCCCATCATGAGAAAAGTATGTGAGCCTTAAAAACCACTATAGTCATCCCATTATATATATATTCATTTGCATTCACCTATAGGCATACACTCTTGTGTAATAAAATCCAAAAGTGGCATTTTAATTATTAAACCCTCCTATAAATATACACTCACATATAAATATATGTAAAATCCATACATAAACAATAATTTATAATTTGACATAAATACTTATAAAAGTATACCTAAATTATTTTTCCATGTAAGAATGTTTTTTCTAAAAATATTTTCATACCAAAATATAATTTTATCAAAAATGAGGTTTGCAACTCACATATAAAAATAACCATAAAATATGTATGTGACACTTATTATATGTTAGCAACACAATACGAGTGGTTCATGTATTTTTATTTTATCATTTAAGGTCCATTAGCATTTTTTACCATTAATTGTTCTTTTTACGATTGCCCATCATGCATTCATCAAGCCAAGCCCGAACACGACATGCAATTCATATTTGTTATATTCGACCTCCGTAAACTACATATAAATTTTTGCATGTAGATTTTTACGTAGAAAGTTCGCTTAAAAAGTAAATTATTCATTTTGACACTTATGCGACCCATGCAGTGCAACGCATGTGACTATTTTACATAAAATCTTTTCGTGCAACCCAAATATTTAACAATCGTTTTATTTATTAAAATCAAGGGTATTACATTAGTTGTCTGGATTTCATTTTTATGAGACATCCAATGCATGGAGTTTGACAACGAATAGGAGTGATAACTTTAGAACCTTTAATTAATTCAACTTTTTATTTTTATGTTCGATCTATGAGTAGTTCCACATTAGACTTATCATTACTTAAAACCTTAATGTATTGGCATAACATTTGGTTTAGTAATATATTTAAAATGACCCGTAGGGTTGGGTAATCGGATAATAATGATGAAATGATAAGTGATAAGTTACGATTGGAACATCGAATGTATTTACGAATTAACTAATGAATGTGGAGTTTTGGGTTTGTGCTGAGAAGGAACACTCTTACGTTGCGTACTCAAGAAGTATGGGTTAATATGGACTTTTGGTGCATCACACGCAGTTTTGGAGTCCTTTCACTCCATAGCAGGTGGCAACAGGTTGTGTAATTGTTCTTTATGGGCATACCATATGTTTCTGTAATAACCCTTGATTTTGAGTAATTTATTTTATATTAATTTGCTATGTGAGATAATTATATAAAATATTGGTAAATGGGATAAATATTGTTTTAAGTGAATTATAAAATAATATTTATCAAGTTGTTCTTATTTACCGTTATGTGAATGTAAATGGCATTACGTTATGAGATAGGACATCATTGTACTTTACACGACAGTTATGGTTTAAATGAAGTTGAAAATGGAAATGAGATATATTATTCTGGATGCCAATTTAGAGGGCGTAGCTAGTCCCGAAATAGTCGAGATAGTCAAAATAAGTGCCATATTGTATTTTTGGGTTCCGGGCACTTTTTACAGATTATGACTTATATATGTAGTTACGAGTCATTTTAATGGGGTATTGACATTTAAAGATGGGAATTAAGGATAGAGGCACATTTAAGTCTTACAAACCCTTTTTATTTTCTTAAGGGTGCATTTCTAAACCTTGAAAGAAAGAGAGAAGAAAAGGATTGTGGACAAAAGAAGAGAAAGGAGAAGAATTGAAGATTTGGGGTTTGATCTTGCATTCATCCTCCAAGAATCCGAGATTTTAGTTTAAGGCAAGTTTCTTACTTTCTAATATATGATTTAGGGTGAATAAATTGTAGTGATTGTTGTGTATGTGAATCAATTGAACAAATGGGGACTTTAATGGATTTGTGGTGTTTGAACCCTTAAATGTTGTTTAGATGATTTTTATGTTGAGTATAGTAGTTAGTAATCATGTAGGAGGGTTTTGGTTGAATTAATGGTGGTTGTTGTGGGTAATTATGGAGGAGAAATGAATATTGGAAAAAGTAGGGCATTAAACACAATAGCCGAAACTGGGAATTCTGGGCTGGGCGAATCGATTCGCCATAGCAAATCGATTTTCTAAAGAGGTAGACTACAGGTCTGGGATAAGCGAATCGATTCGGTATCTCCGAATCGATTTGGCAGTTTTTAGAATGTTGGGTTCTCTTGACCGAATCGATTCAGACCATCCGAATTGATTCGCTCCAAGACCGAATCGATTTGGCCAGGGCGAATCGATTCGGAATTCCAGCTGTCTTAAGTGATTTTTCTAACTTAGTCTTAACCCTTTTCTTTTAGGCTTCGGACCTAGGAGCCTTCCCTTGTGAAGTAAACTTAGTGTCCTAGAGTCTTATATTAGTTAGGTTACAACCTTATATTAGAAAGGGAGTGGGTGGGGTTTATTCCGGGAAATTACTCATAGATGATAGGGTAGTTTCTTCTCTTAGGAAGCTAGTTTGAGATTAGGAGATGTAGGATTATAGTCAGGGAAATTTAAGAGACATGAGTGAGGTATACTAGGCTTGGTGGCGTATGGTAACAACATTAATTCTCGGAGATTAATATAAGGACTTATTAATCATTGAGGTTTATAATGATAATATTACTTACGTACGGCTCCGGATAAAATGTGAGGTATGTTTTAAAATGAGATTAAAATTGTGAATGATAAATTGGTATATACACACCTCTCTAAATGCTATCATAGGGGAAGTACTCACATGAGGTGAAGTCCCTGGCTAGGGAATGCAGGGAGAATATATTCCTCGGCTATAGGACCGGTTATTGTATATTGTGTGATTATTGTTCGAAGTGAGATAATTCCGGGTGTGGTTATGACTCACTGTCGAAGGTGTATGTCCACTTCCCGACGTTGCGTTGTAGGATGCCCAGGTTGTCTAGTGCGATAGGCCCTGGAAGATGATAGCTATTTAGGGGGGCGTCCAGTGGGGAAAGTTGGGAAACTCGAAAGGACGGTCTTAGAATCATTATATATTGTTTAATATAACTATTCTTATTCATATGGGATTTAAATTTATGACAAAGTGCACTAAGAATTAAATGTCTTTGAATATGTTTCCTAATGAGATGTGGAACGGTGCAATGAAATGGTGTATAAAGGATGGTTATTCTTAGTTAATAATATTTATTCATACCATCTTGTATAATTGAATTAAAATTATGGCCATTATAATGTTTAGTTTATGCTCTAAGATTGAGTAGGTAGATTCTTATCATTATCAATGATGATTAATTTCGCATAACTGTCGTACTCTTTATTCATCTGGTGATTATATAAAATCGGGCCCTGACCTGTTCATAATTCTTGTGTTGCATGAATCTGATATTCTCTCAGGTGCTCCGCCGCAAGGACGCACGTATTGACTTTCCTATTCCAGTGTCTGGGAGATATAACACCTTGCGGATGTTACGGGATATTTTAATGTCGATGCTTCCATTTTATTTTGTAATCTATTTATGATTGGTCACTCATTCGGGCGTGTTGCCCAATTTTTGTAATTGTATTATAGATGCGATGTTATACTTTAATACTCGGAGTAACCATATTATTTGGGTCTGTTAACCGACAGCTTATTCGGTTATTGTGTTATATATGTACTGTTCAATTTAATTCCTGTAGTTATTTTATCCACCTTCTTTTCAATTTGGTTGTTTAAATGCTTTCTTCAACTTACTAAATAAATTTTGACAATCCATTTTTAAAATAATGGGTGGTTACCTCGTATAATTATTGTATTTATGGTGATGCTAAGAATGGACCATCTATGATTCCTATAACTATTGGAGTATCGGGCAGGCCACCTCTTAGTTTGATAAGCGGGTTGTCACAGATGGTATCAGAGCATCAGAATCTAGAGTCTTTCGGATCTATGTGAACTTGTCACATTCTGCTGTAGCATTCTTTGATATAGAGCCTAATTATTAGGACTATTTTGTTTGCCTATACATGCGATCTTCTGCAAAATAAATTGCCCTTGCAGTATTCTAATTCTATTGTTTCTTCGTCTCAGATGCCGCCTAAGAGAGGTCTCCCCTCTAGAAGAAATATATTTGTAGATGATGATGTAGGTCCTCCATCGCCACCGTAAGGAGCGATAAATGTTGCTGAAGTGGCCAATATTGTGGCCCAAGTGGTCAATGTTGCGATGACTATCGTAGTTTAGCAATTACCACAAGCCCAACAACCACGAGCTCAGGAAGTACAAGACCCTGTGTGACCTTCTCTGTGGGAAAGAGTCAGAGAATCCTTTTTAAAGGGCCATCCCCCAGAATTTCAAGGAGGTTCCGACGTGATAGTATCTAATCAATGGAAAAAGGATATACAGCGCCATTTTCGCATGGTGGAGTATAGTGAGGAAAGGAAATAAATCCTTGCTACTTTTAAGCTAGTTGGAGCATCCTTACATTGGTGGGAATCGATGACTATGCCAGAGAAAATAAATACCATGACTATCATCGACTTTTGGGTTTTGTTTGATCGGAAGTATTTTCCTCCCGGAGTTCAAAGGGAGATGAGAAGAAAACTTCAAGATGTAGTGCAAGGTGAATGTTTAGGTGCGGAGTATGAGGAGGAATTCACTCGGTTAGCTAGTTTTGTGCCGGATGAGGTAACTCCCTAGGAGAGGAGGATATCCAAATTTATTAGAGGTTTACATTGGAGGATACGACTACATTTGCTAGGCAATCCCGCTTTATAAACTTTTGGGGATGTAATGAATGCCGCGTTACTCCATTGTCAAGATCATCGGTTACATGTTCAAAGTAGTAAGAAGGCTTCAGGTTTAGGACAAGAAGGTAAAACATGAGGCAATGGGGCAGGAGGAGGAGCACTACCCTCGTCCTAATCATCGGGGAGTAAATAAAAAGAAAGGGACACACAGCAAGGAGACTTGTCCAAAAGGCAGCATTTTGGTGGATTTAATTTTGGTGGCAGTAATATTAGGCACGGTCAGGGTTCCCAGCAACAAGCAGGTCGGGGTGGTAATGGGGGTAGAGGCCATCTAGGCCAAGGCTTTGGGAAGTTTAGAAATAACTGGGGCCGAAATCAGGAGAACATGATGGGTCGTTGCTTTCAATGTGGTGTAATACCCCGTACTTTTGTCTATATTTATTTTTGGGGATTAATTAATTAAATGCGTATTAATTGAAAATTAATCCGGGTTATAAATACTAATGTGATGCAAAATTGGTATTTGATTATGTGCATATATGATTATATATGTATTTGGTATTATCAAATTTGTCGTGGGATTTATATACGGCAATTTGGAAATTTTGTTGAGACGCGTGGGACCGCCGCGTCGCGGTATAATATTTTGTTAATAAAAGTGAGTTTAAAATCTATAATCCGTATGGTCGTTTTGAGTGCGCCAACGCGTCCGGAAGGGTCGAGATAGTCAAAAAACACTAGCCGGGGGTATAGTTTGGGTCCCGGGGTATTTTTAGGCCATTCCGGCACCATAAAGGGTATTTTAGTAATTTGGTATTTTTGGGTAATTAAAAGTGACGAAAATTGAGAGTTGTAATCTGATAAGGAATTGACCCAACCAACCCTTATTAACCCAACAAGCTACGGAGGTTTATTAAATTAGGTTTTCATAAGTTTCCCCAAAGCAAACCCTAGCCACCATAGCCTTTTGGAGAAGAAAGCTTGGAGAAGGAGAGAGAGAGAGGAATTCTGCAGAAATTCTACACCGAATCCACACCGAATTCAGAGACAAACAAGGCAAGTGACTTTATTTCATTTAATTACTGAGAATGTCTTTTCCATGATTAGAAAATTCGGATTTATGGTTGTTCTTGATAAAATATGAAAACCCATGTAGTCTAGATCATAAAACTTGAGGAATTTGAAAGGGATTACATGTAGGATAGTTTGGAGACAATTAATCTGATGTTAATACATGTTTGGGTGAAAGAAAAACGAATTAAATTCTGGGATTTGATGATGATATGTAGTTAGGGTTCATGTTCTTGAAATATTTGGAGAAAGTGTAGAAAGGTGTGAATTTAATTGATATTTGGGTGGATTGATCCCTTAGAAACATGTTAGGATGTGACTATATATGTTTAGTACTGATTATAGACCCTAAAACGTTGTTGGGATGAACTTTGGAATTGATTATAAGTGATATAAATGGTGAAAAACGAATTGGGGAAAAATCTGGGCCGAAACTGACCACTCGTTAGAAGCAGCCCCCAGGTCGTTCGAACGAGCTCGTTCGAACGAGGCTATTCGAACGAGTTGACCAGTCGTTACTAACGAGAAGTGGTTTCGTTCGATATCTCGTTCGAACGAGATATCGTTAGAAGGGACAGTTCGTTCGAACGAACTGGATCTCGTTCGAATAGCCTCGTTCGAACGAGACTTCTAACGACCTGACAGTCCAAACTCGTTCGAAGCCTCGTTCGAACGAGACTTCTAACGAGTTGGCAGTTTGGTCCCTTTTTGGACTGTTTTGACTTTTGGAGTTCCGGGAACTGGTTCAAGGGTAGAGTTAGCATTCCTTTGATGATATAGTGACTAATTTGGGACTTTTGGGTTAGTGAGATGAGTAAATCATATACTAGAGTTATATTCAATGAACCATTGGGGTTGAGACGTGAGTGTCTACTACGATGTGAGGATGAATTATGGCGCGTATAATTATGAACCGGAATAAAATAAGTTGTGATAATTATAATTAGTACGAGAGTGCAATATGTACTACGAATATAATACGGTATTACTAAGATGTGTGTTTACTTAGTATTGATATATGGATTGTATGTATGACATACCTACCATACTTGCTATCACGGGAGGTTTCGTTCGCTTAGGACCCTCTAATCCTTGTGTGCCTACGGGGGGGACATAGACTGGTACCTTGATGAACATAGGTCATAGAAGAACTTATTGTGATATTAATAAGTCTGCATGATCATGGGAGCGTAGGTATGTGCGTGACCCATGTGATGGTGACTGTGTTCGCCTCCATTATTTGTGATGTGGTTATCGGTAAACTATTCCTGAGAGATTCGGAATATGTAATCCTTATGTACGTGATGTACCGGGATGGATAGCAGAGTATGTGTGCACTACAGTAGATTGCGAGGTGCTTGTATTGTATATTTATGAGATAAATAATATACATTATATTAATGGGAATTCTCATGTTAATGTTGTAAATATATTACGGTGTTGTTTCGAGTTATATAGTGAGTTGACTAATAGTGATATATAGTGTATATTGAGTATCTGAGTTAAACTAAACCCTATTTAATTAAGAGTGTTACATGATAAGGGAACCAAGTATTATGGGTAGAACCTTTGGCAGTCTAGCTAGATACGTTGCCACTTAGCTAGTAGTATGGATAGTTATAGATGGGTACTTGCGTTAGGAGTGCACAGTTAGACGAGAGGTGAGAATATAATGTGAGTGCACGTCCTAACATGTACTTTACATTTAATGTTTTAAATGTTTTTAAAGCACTTGCAGGTTTTTAAAATATAACACATTCGGGCTCTGACCCGTTTGCTTTTCAAATCTTTTTCTTGTAAACCCATTTTAGGTGCCCAGCCACAAGGACACCAAGCATAGGTACTCATTCAGGTGACGAGCTGTAGCTGTTTGTGGAAGCTACAGGGATTTGCTCATAGACGCTTCTATCTTTTGGATTCCAGAGTCACGATCTATCTATCAGTTGTAGGGCATGTTGCCCATTCCTATTTAGAGCATCTTTTACATTTCAGTTTTCAGACTTTAGCATGTAGTATTTCAGTTTCAGTTATTTATTTCAGTATGGGATTGTAGTGAGGGGTTTCCTCCAGACTTTATTTATTTCTATGGTGATGGTTATTTGTTTTACTTCAGTATGGTGAATGGTGTTATTTATTTATTCATTTCACTTGTTGCATGTTAATCAGACTTTAATTAAAATTTGGCAACTTGCTTTTTAAATACTAGGTGGTTAGTAATAATAAAATGTTTTCGACAGTGATGCTATTAACTGAGCCAACTTGGCATTTTGAATTAATTTTATAAAGGAGTAGCTACCCGGTATTTAATTAGTCGGGGTGTCACATGTGGGGAGTTGGGGCATTATAAGAAGTCGTGTCCACAGTTGATTGGTGGATAGTTTCCTAGGGTTCCACAGCATCCACATGCCCAGTTACCACCACAAGTGCCTAACCCAGCTGTCCCTCCACAACAGGGACTACTACAGTATGGGCATGTTTACCACATACAGGATGATATGCTTCCTCCAGCGCCACCAGCTATTGAGGGTATGTTTCCCATTCATGGGCACATGGGTCGTGTATTATTTGATACGGGTGCGACACACTCGTTTATTTCTAGAAGCTTTACTCAGTCTACGGAGTTAATTAAATATGCAGAAAGTACTTTCACTAGTGTTGAATCTTCTATGGGTGATGGTTCACTCATTATCTTTGTTTGTAGACAAGTAGGAATAAACCTTGGTAACTTGTGTTTAGAGGCCGATTTACTCGTCCTTGATATGGTCGGGTATGATGTAATTCTGGGTATGTATTGTCTAGTGAAGTATCGTGCGATAGTTAATTGCTATGGGAAAAGTATAGTTTTTACCATTCCGGGGCAAGAGATGTTTTTAGTGGCAATGCCTCGTTCGGAGGGAGGTTCGAGCACTTACTTGTATTGTATCGCGGAGGAGACTTCTCGAGATGTAATCGTTTCCTTAGATTCGATCCCGGTTGTTAGAGAAATTGAAGATATTTTTTAGGAACTACGGGGTTTGCCTCCAAGTAGGGAAATTGAGTTTGTGATTAATTTAGCATCGGGAACGCGACCGATTGCTAGAGCCCCATACCGTATGGCTCCTGTTGAGATGAGGGAGTTAAGATAACAGATTCAGAAGTTGTTAGAACAAGGGTTTATTAGGCATAGTACGTCATCGTGGGGTGCTCCGGTGTTATTTGTGAAGAAAAGAAACAGCTCTCTCCGGTTGTGTGTTGACTATAGGGAGTTGAATAAAGTCACCATCCGGAACAAATACCCATTACCTCGAATTGACTATTTGTTTGATCAACTTAGGGGAGCGTCGTACTTCTCTAAAATAGATTTGAGGACGGGGTATCACCAGTTGCGGATACGAGAGCAAGATGTGTCCAAAACTATGTTCCTAACTAGATATGGGTCCTATGAATTTTTTGTTATGCCTTTCGGGATAACCAACGCTATTGTAGTATTTATGGAACTTATGAATAGAGTGTTTAGAGACTTCCTGGACCAGTTTGTTATTGTGTTTATTGATGACATCCTCGTTTACTCTCAGTCAGAAGCTGATCATGCTACGCATCTACGGTTGGTCCTGCAGACGTTGAGAGATCATCAGTTGTATGCTAAATTCAAAAACTGTGGCTTTTGGCTACAGGAAGTACAATTTCTGGGTCACATTGTGATAGCTCAGGGTATTTCGGTGGACCCGAGTAAAGTTATTGCGGTGAGGGAATGGGGTCAGCCCACGACACCTACCGGAATTCGTAGTTTTCTGGGTTTGGCTAGTTATTACCGTAGATTTATCAAGGTTTTTTCTAAAATTGTTATCCCTTTGATAAATTTAACCTGGAAAGGGGTGAGGTTTGTTTGGGACGATTCTCGTCAGTTAGATTTTAATGAGCTCAAGGATAGGTTGACTTCTGCTCCAGTCCTTGCATTACCGAGACCGGGGTTGGAATATTTGGTCTTCATCGACGCATCTCTGTAGGGGTTGGTAGGTATACTACAACAAGAGCAGTGGGCTATTGCTTATGCTTTTCGCAAGCTAAATCCCCATGAAAATAATTATCCAGTGCATGATTTGGAACTTGCTGGAGTAGTTTTTGCCTTGAAGATTTGGAGACATTACCTCCTGGGGGAGAAATTTAGTCTTTTCACGGACCACAAATCATTGCAATATTTGTTTTCACAGAAAGATTTAAATATGTGACAGCGTCGGTGGTTAGAGTTTATGAAAGACTACCAATTTGATATTCACTATCACCCGGGTAAGGCGAATGTGGTGGCGGATGCGTTGAGTCAGAAACCTGAGGGGGAGTTAGCGCAGATATGGAAAGCTAAATGGAGAGAACTTAGCCAAGAAGATGAGGTTGCTAGATCGTTTATGTCGGTGTTGACCGTTACACCTACGATAGTGGCAAGGGTTGTTAAAGCTCAAGGAATGAACAAAAGTTGTCAGGACCGTATACGCCAATTATTGACCGAGGGAGCAGAATCCTACTCTATAAGTTTTGAGGGTGGGTGCGTTTCCACGGGAGACTCATTGCGACGAAGGGGATTTAAGACAGGCCGTGATGACAGAATCTCATGGATCTAAGTTTACAGTACATCCTGGTGGGGACAAAATGTACCAAGACACGTGCCATCAGTATTGGTGACCAGGCATGAAACGGGACATTTCTGAATTTTTTTCCCAGTGCACTACTTGTCAACTGGTGAAGGTAGATCATCAAAGACCAACGGTTTTGTTACAACCCTTGGAAATACCGGTATGGAAGTGGGAAATCATCTCGATGGATTTCATCACGGGATTGCCAACATCACAAAGCGGTCACGATTCTATTTGGGTGATTGTCGATCGTTTGACCAAGTCGGCACATTTCTTATCCGTATGCACAGATTACAATCCTACTCATTATGCCCGACTATTTATTGCGGAGGTTATTAGACTCCACGGGGTGCCCATAAATAAAGTCTCCGATCGAGACAAAATTTTTCTTTCCCATTTTTGACGAAGTTTCCAAGAAATTATGGGAACCGAATTGAACTTAAGTACCTCCTATCACTCTCAAATAGATGGGCAGATGGAAAGAGTCAACCAAATGTTGGAGGACATGCTAAGAATGTGTGTACTTGATTTCAAAGGAGGTTGGGAACAATATCTCCCTTTGCTCGAATTTTCTTATAATAAATCGAACCAATTCACTATCGGGATGGCACCCTATGAAGCACTTTATCGCAGGCCTTGTTGGTCGCCTACTTGTTGGTTGGAAGTAGGGGATAATAAATTTCTTGGACCTGAAATGATCCAAGATACTTCTTCCAAGATTGAACTTATTCGTAGTCGCATCCGAATAGCTCAAGATTGAAAAAAGAGTTATGTTGATGCTAATAGGAGGCATGTAGAATTAGAGGTTGGAGATCATGTGTTGATGCGAGTTTCGCCGATGAAAGGTATTAAGCGATTTGGGAAGAAAGGAAAGCTTGTGTCATGCTATGTTGGACCTTTTCCCATTATTTCCAAAGCAGGCCCAATAGCGTATCAACTTGCCTTACCGGAACACTTACAACAAATTCATGATGTGTTTCATGTTTCATCTTTGAAAAAGTACAAGAGGTGTGAAGGAGCTCATTGGCATATTCCTTTTGATGACATCGAATTACAACCCGATATTTCAAATGAAGAACTACCAGTTGCAGTCTTAGATCACGGGGAGAGTGAGATGAGATCTTGAGTGGTACCCTTAGTCCGGGTTCAATGGGGTCATCACAATGCCGAGGAGTCAACATGGTAACGTGAGGATGATATGTGAGAGAAGTATCCACATCTCTTTTTGCAAGGTACGCCTGAATTTTGAGGGCAAAATTCACTTATAAGGGGAGGAGAGTGTAATAACCCTTGCTTTTGAGTGATTTATTTTATGTTAATTTGCTATGTGAGATAATTATATTAAATATTGGTAAATGGGAAAAATATTATTTTAAGTGAATTAAAAGATAATATTTATCAAGTTGTGCTTATTTACCGTTATGTGAATGTAAATGGCATTACGTTATGAGATCGGGTGTCGCTGTACTTTACACGACAGTTATGGTTTAAATGAAGTTGAAAATGGAAATGAGATATATTATTTCGGATGCCAATTTAGAGGGCGTAGCTACTTCCGAAATAGTCGAGATAGTCAAAATAAGTGCCATATTGTATTTTTGGGTTCCAGACACTTTTTACAGATTATGACTTATATATGTAGTTACGAGTCACTTTAATGGGGTATTGACATTTAAAGATGGGAATTAAGGATAGAGGCACATTTAAGTATTACAAACCCTTTTTATTTTCTTAAGGGTATATTTCTAAACCTATAAAGAAAGAGAGAAGAAAAGAATCGTGGACAAAAGAAGAGAAAGGAGAAGAATTGAAGATTTGGGGTTTGATCTTGCATTCATCCTCCAAGAATCCGAGATTTCAGTTTAAGGCAAGTTTCTTACTTGCTAATATATGATTTAGGGTGAATAAATTGTAGTGATTGTTGTGTATGTGAATCAATTGAACAAATGGGGATTTCAATGGATTTGTGGTGTTTGAACCCTTAAATGTTGTTTAGATGATTTTTATGTTGAGTATAGTAGTTAGTAATAATGTAGGAGGGTTTTGGTTGAATTAATGGTGGTTGTTGTGGGTAATTATAGAGGAGAAATGAATATTCGAAAAAGTAGGGCATTAAACACCATAGCCGAAACTGGGAATTCTGGGTTGGGCGAATCGATTCGCCCATATCAAAGTGATTCGCTAAAGGGGTAGGCTACAGGTCTGGGATAAGTGAATTGATTCGATATCTCTGAATCGAATTGGACCATCCGAATTGATTCGCTCCAACACAGAATCGATTTGGCCAGGGCGAATCGATTCGAAATTCCTACTATCTTAAGTGATTTTTCTAACTTAGTCTTAAACCTTTTATTTTAGGCTTAGGACCTAGGAACCTTCCCTTATGAAGTAAACTTAGTGTCCTAGAGTCTTATATTAGTTAGGTTATAACCCTATATTAGAAAGGGGGTGGATGGGGTTTATTTCGGGAAATTGCACATGGATGATAGGTTAGTTTCTTCTCTTAGGAAGCTAGTTTGAGTTTAGGATATGTAGGATTATAGTCAGGGAAATTTAGGAGACATGAGTGAGGTATACTAGGCTTGGTGGATTATGGTAACAACATTAATTATCAGAGATTAATTTAGGGACTTATTAATCATTGAGGTTTATAATGATAATATTAATTACGTATGTCTCCGGATAAAATGTGAGGTATATTTTAAAATGAGATTAAAATTTTGAGTGATAAATTGGTATATACACACCTCTCTAAATGCTATCATAGGGGAAGTACGTGCATGAGGTGAAGTCCCCTGGATAGTGAATGCAGGGAGAATATATTCCTCGGGCATAGGACTGGTTATTGTATATTGTGTGATTATTGTTAGAAGTGAGGTAATTTCGGGTGTGGTTATGACTCACTGTCGAAGGTGTATAGCCACTTCCCGATGTTGCATTCTAGGATGCCCAGGTTGTCTTGTGCGATAGGCCCTGGAAGATGATACCTATTTAGGGGCGCATCTAGTGGGGAAACTCGAAAGGACGGTCTTAGAATCGTTATATATTGTTTAATATAAATATTCTTATTCATGTGGGATTTAAATTTATGACAAAGTGCTCTAAGAATTAAATGGCTTTGAATACGTTTCCTAATGTGATATGGAACGGTGCAATGAAATGATTTATAAAGGATGGTGATTCTTAGTTAATAATATTTATTCATACCCTCTTGTATAATTGAATTAAAAGTATGGTCATTATAATTGTTTAGTTTATGCTCTAAGATTGAGCAGGAAGATTCTTATCATTATCAATGATGATTAATTGCTCATAACTGTCACACTCTTTATTCATCTGGTGATTATATGAAACCGGGCCCTGACCCGTTCTTATTTCTTGTGTTGCATGAATCTGATATTCGCTCAGGTGCCCCACTGCAAGGACGCACGTATTGACTTTCCTATTCCAGTGTCTGGGAGTTGTAACACCTTGCGGATGTTATGGGATATTTTGATGTAGACGCTTCCAATTTCTTTTGTAATCTAGTTATGATTGGTCACTCATTCGGGCGTGTTGCCCAATTTTTGTAATTGTATTATAGATGCGATGTTATACCTTAATACTCGGAGTAACCATATTTTTTGGGTCTGTTAACCGACAGCTTATTCGGTTATTGTGTTATATATGTATTGTTCAATTTAATTCCTGTAGTTATTTTATCCACCTTCTTTTCAATTTGGTTGTTTAAACGCTTTCTTCAACTTACTAAATAAATTTTGACAATCCATTTTTAAAATAATGGGTGGCTACCTCGTATAATTATTGTATTTATGGTGATGCTAAGAATGGACCATTTATGATTCCTGTAAATATTGGAGTATCGGGCTGGCCACCTCTTATTTTGATAAGCGGGTTATCACAGTTTCTTGAGATGGTTAGGGAGAAAGTGCACATGTCGGTTATGTCGTAATTGATTAAAAGGTTAATTAATTAATGAAATCAATGAGTTAATTAAATAGACTATGAGGTTCCGTGATACTCAGTGGGTCATCATTATTGATTATGTGAACTATGAATTTATCATTTATGTGTTTGTGTGTGTGTGTGTGTGTGTGTGTGTGTGTGTGTGTGTATATATATATTGAAATGCACACCTTGTCAACTTGCTAGGGTTTTGATCCATTTTATTCGTGGTAATATTCTAGGTGCTAGGGTGGTCCTCCCACATAGATTTTATCTTCTCTAGGTAAAACACCATCTCCATTCTCGCCTCCTGAAATTTACAACTTTAGAGATCGATCTCTTAGATAGAATATCATTTACATTTTCAGTCGTGTGAGATTTACTTTTTGGTTTAGATGGAAGGTATATTGGATAGCAGAACTTGGCTTGTATTATTGAGACTTAGTATTGACATGTATATTTGGGATTCGGTGTTTAGTTGCAGATATTTATTTAATATAGTTTTGATACATCTCTTTGAGGTTTATATTTGGAGGATTTTCATATCGTATTCCTGTATTTGTCACATGTTTCTTTTGTTCTTTTCATTTTGAGAATGATATTTAAAATATTTTTTCAAGTTGTATAGTTTAATGTTAGGAATTGACCAAATCTAAGGTTAAAATATATGAGTTATTGTAGTTGGTATAAAAGCATAATCTTAGGCCTCGAGGGTTATAGGTTCTCTTATACTTCTACATAAAATTCTTTTATGTGTTCCTTTATTTTCACTCTTAGTCATGACTCATTACTATTGTATTTTATCTTTAATTTCATATGCCTCTTAGGAGGAGAGCACGACAGGTGAGGGAACCCACGGGATAAGATGACCCTACAGATCTACCATAGGCACCGGAAATACCGATGCCAGATATTTAGGGGTGTTGGAGATTTTTAAAATAAGAGAGTAAGAGTTTTTTGGGTGTAAAAGCCTTAAAAGCTTGTCCCACATTGGAAGTGTGAGGAAGAGGTGGGAAGCTAACCCAAATATAAAAGGGGATAGTGTCCCACATTGGAAAATGTACAAAGCTAAGTGTCACCACTAAGCTATAAAAAGGGTGGGCAACCTTTGAGTCCCACATTGGAAAAATGTTAAGAATTTGTACACTTAATAAGTACAAATGGAAGATGAAGAGTTAATTCATCTAGCATTTAAGAGGCTATTCAAGATACCTCAATACTGTGCGAAGCACCGTACGCACACGCACACGCGCACGCGCGCGCGCGTGCGGGTGCGGGGCAGTGGGCTGTAGAGGCGCTAGTGGCGCACTTTGCACTTCGCACGCCGCGTGTCCGCAGTGGTAGCGGGTTGCCGGGATTCGTCCGGGTCGGATCGCGGTAGCTCGGGCGCGGTCACTTTTTGGTTGACCCGTGCAAAACCGATTCGGTATTATTATACCTGTTCGGAAAGGACTTAAGACTGTTGGTAATTAACAGTCATAACTGTTCGGAAATGACTTAATTCAACAGTCATGACTCTTGAAGACAAAGCCTTTCATTTTCTATAAATAAAGGCTGCCTAAAAACGGAATTACATTGATTACAAAAACCAGTTTCAGATTTCCAGACCCTGCTATTACTCTCTTACAATTTTCAGGAGATACAAATTCTCTTATTCTGTTTTGTGCACATAAACAGAATAAGAACTTGATTGACTGTTCTTCACTGCTACATCCAAGGGCTGTCTTCAAATATACAAGTTGCAGACAGTGCAAGTGTTTCATTGTATCTTGAGTACGGATTTGCTGATTCCCGTTTGTATACCGAAATTCTTCGTGTGGGGCAAATACTGTATTTAGGAAAGTGACATCACGCCTTGAAGTTTTATAGTGACTATTCAGAAATTACATTGTTGTATTGAAGTTGACATTTTTGAGATATATAAAGAGTTCCATTTCTGTATTTGCATTCATAATTTCCAACAATCTAAATACAGTAATTGGAAATGGCCGACTCTTCCAAGTCACTTCGACAAATAACAGAAAGCTTTGTCAAGTTGGACCGTTTTGATGGTGGTAATTTTCTGCGTTGGCAGAAAAAGGTTCACTTTCTTCTAACAACATTGAAGATTGTATATGTCTTGTCACAACCGAAACCAAATGAAGATGAAGATGAAACCGTGGAACAGATTAGGCAACGCACAAAATGGGAGACCGATGATTACTTGTGTCGTGGTCACATTCTCAATGCACTTGCTGATAATTTGTTCGACTTGTACCAAAATGTTGGGACTGCAAAAACTTTGTGGGAAACATTGGAGACCAAATATCTAACGGAAGACGCTACAAGTAAGAAGTTCCTTATCTGTCAGTTTCTAAGCTTTAAAATGCATGATAATAGGCCTGTGCTAGAACAATTTCATGACATCCAACGCATCATAAATCATTGCAAACTGAAAAAATTAAATATGGATGATAATGTAATTGTTGCTGCCATAATTGAAAAACTTCCTCCTTCTTGGAAAGACTATAAGAAAGAACTCAAACACAAAAAGGAGGATCTTTCACTTGAAGAATTAGAGACTCATTTAAGAATTGAACAAGAGTCTCGAATTCTAGATGGTAAAGAGGAACAAGAAAATTCTGTTTCTAAGGTCCATGTGGTGGAGGAAGGAAAGGAGCAAAAATATGGCAATCATGGAAAAAATAACAAGCGGAAGAATTTTTCAAATAATTCTAAAGCAAACAAAAAGAAGAAAGGAAATTGTTTTCATTGCAACAAACCAGGTCACTTCAAGAAGGATTGTCGTGAGTTCAAAAAACTAATGAAAAAGGAGGGACATCAGACACAAAGCAAAAATTTGCTGCTATGATATCCGAGGCTAATATGCTTGGAGAAGACAACTCTTGGTGGGTTGATTCTGGTGCCACAAGGCATGTTTGTAAGGACAAGAACTTGTTCTCTGCCTATGAAACAGTGGAAGGGGATGTTCTCTATATGGGAAATTCATCTACAGCTGCGGTTAAAGGCAAAGGGACAGTGGATCTCGAATTCACTTCCGGGAAAATCCTTAGCCTCACCAATGTTTTTCATGTTCCTGATGTTAGGAAAAATTTAGTTTCTGGAAGTCTTCTTAACAAATTTGGCTTTAAGCTTGTATTTGAGTCAGATAAATTTATTCTGACTAATAATGGTACCTTTGTAGGCAAAGGATATTTGTATGAGGGCATGTTTAAGCTCAATATCAATGAAAAGGATTCTTCTGCTTATATCGTTGATTGTCTTTCATTATGGCATAGTCGTTTAGGACATGTTAATACAAAGAAAATGCATTTCATGGTTAATTTAAATTTAATTCCTAAATATGAGAATGATATGAATGAAAAGTGTAAAATATGCATGCAAACTAAAATAACAAGATTGCCTTTTCCAAAAATAGAAAAAACTACATCTTTGTTGCAATTAGTACATAGTGATGTTTGTGATTTGCATGGAACGCCTACTAGAGGTGGTAGTAAATATTTTGCTACATTTATTGATGACTCTTCAAAATATTGTTACGTATATCTTTTAAACTCTAAGGATGATGTGCTTAATAGATTTAAGACATATAAAAATGAAGTTGAAAATCAATGTGATTCTAAAATAAAATGTCTTAGATCTGATAGAGGTGGTGAATATCACTTTCCTCAATTTTGTGAAGATATGGGAATTATACATGAAGTTACTGCACCTTATACACCACAACAAAATGGAGTAGCAGAAAGAAAAAATAGGACACTAACTGAAATGGTTAATGCTATGCTTTCTTATTCTGGTTTAAGTAAAGGTTTTTGGGGAGAAGCACTTTTAACTGCATGTCATATTCTGAATAGAATACCTGTTAAAGATAATAAGAAAACTCCTTACGAATTATGGAAGAATAGAAAACCTAATTTAGGTTATCTTAAAGTTTGGGGTTGTAGAGCTATTGTAAGACTACCTGAAACTAAGAGAAAGAAATTAGGAAGCAAAGGTGTTGAATGTATTTTCATAGGTTATGCACAACATAGTAAAGCCTATAGATTTTTGGTTAGTGAACCTAATGATTCTGTTGAGGTAAATACAATAATTGAATCGAGAGATGCAATTTTTTATGAACAAAGGTTTTCTTCTATTCCTAGAATTAATAATGAAAAAGAAGTAAGCACTCCTTCACAGTTACCTGAAACTCCACTAGTAGAACAAGAAGAGATTAGAAAAAGTAAAAGACCTAGGAAAGAAAAAAGCTTTGGTCCCGACTTTATAGTCTATCTTGTTGAAGGAACTAGAAACACATCTTGTAATCAATATGCTTTGACTCTTAGCGTTGAAACAGACCCACAAACTTATAATGAGGCAATTAAGTCTGTAGATTCAGTATTTTGGAAAGAAGCTATAAATGATGAAATGGATTCAATTTTGGGAAATAAAACTTGGAAATTAGTAGACTTACCTCCAGGATCTAAACCCATTAAGTGTAGATGGATTTTTAAAAAGAAAATGAAAATAGATGGAACAATTGATAAATTCAAGGCTAGATTGGTTGCTAAAGGTTTTACACAAAAAGAAGGAATTGATTATTTTGATACCTATGCACCTGTTGCTAGAACCGCCACTATTAGAATTTTAATTGCATTAGCATCTATATATAATTTTGAGATTCATCAAATGGATGTGAAAACTGCCTTTTTAAATGGTGACTTAGAAGAAGAAATTTACATGGAACAACCTGAAGGGTTTGTTATGCCTGGACAAGAAAACAAAGTATGTAAACTTATTAAGTCCTTATATGGCCTAAAACAAGCACCTAAACAATGGCATGAAAAATTTGATAAAGTCATTATTTCTTATGGTTTTAAAATTCATGAATCTGATAAGTGTGTTTATAGTAAATTTGCTAATGGTAAAGGTGTGATCATTTGTTTATATGTAGATGACATGTTAATTCTTGGTACTGATTTAGAAAGCATTA
This sequence comes from Sambucus nigra, assembly GCA_949130495.1. Lineage (NCBI taxonomy): Eukaryota > Viridiplantae > Streptophyta > Magnoliopsida > Dipsacales > Adoxaceae > Sambucus > Sambucus nigra. Next base: position 119,643,724 of record OX422223.1, read on the forward strand.
ATAATACTAAGAATTTTTTGTCTTCTAAATTTGATATGAAAGATATGGGTGTAGCTGATGTCATATTAGGAATGAGAATAATAAGGAAAGATAAAAATATAATTCTCACTCAATCTCATTATGTTGAGAAAATTTTAAAGAAATTTAATCAGTTTGATTGCACACCTGTTAGTACACCTTTTGAACCACAGCTAAAGATGATCCCTAATAATGGTAGAGCTATTTTACAATTGGAATATGCACGAGTAATTGGTAGTTTAATGTATGCCATGACATGTACTCGACCTGATATTGCTTATGCTGTTGGTAAATTAAGTAGATATACTAGTAATCCAAGTTTATTGCATTGGCATGCTGTCAATAGAATATTAAAATATTTGAAAGGAACTATGGACTATGGTATATACTATAGTGGATATCCTTCAGTATTAGAAGGGTTTTCTGATGCCAGTTGGATAACTGAGCGGGAGGATCATTCCTCAACAAGTGGATGGATTTTCACTCTTGGTGGAGGAGCTGTTTCTTGGGGATCAAAGAAACAAACTTGTATAGCTGACTCTACTATGGCAGCTGAGTTTGTAGCATTAGCTGCAACTAGTAAAGAGGCAGAATGGATAAGGAATTCATTAATTGAAATTCCAGTTTGGCCAAAACCAATGCCTCCAATATCAATACATTGTGATAGTGAGTCTACACTTTCCAGAGCTTATAGTAAAGTGTATAATGGAAAGTCTAGACATATTGGTCTGAGACATAGTTATGTCAGACAAATGATTACAGATAGTGTAATCACAGTGGATTATGTAAAATCAAGTCAAAATTTAGCTGATCCTTTTACAAAAGGTCTTGCAAGAGGACTGGTGTCTAAGACATCAATAGGGATGGGACTAAAGCCCATTAATAATAATCACTCTTGATGGAAACTCAACTTGAAACTTGATATATTCAAGTCTCAAGTTCAATGATTAAAGTACATCATACGACGTGATTGTAAGCACTATGAAATTTAACATCCCAAGGATAAGTGCTTAGAACATGTAATGAATAATGAAAGAGGATTGGTTTAACCTTAATAGATTTATGGTGTTTTAAGTTACATGGACACCTATGATAATCTACCTATATGAGTGTGGAAGTGGTGCCGCTTTCTATGAGTATTGGGCTTGACTCTAAAGCACTCATGAAATCAAGGTACAGACACAAGGCCTAATTCATGTGTCGGCTTATGTGGATAATCAGTGACTAAAAGATTTGTGTGTGAAGACAAATCCGGATAATCAATATAGATTGATAGTTCAAAGACAAGTCTACTATACTTTCATGGTTAACCTTGACGAACCTTCACAGGGTATTGGTTCAAGTCGTGAGACACCAATGCTTATACACAGTCTTACAGACAATCAAAGATTTACAAAACTTATTTTGAAAATGGTGGAGGAATGTTGGAGATTTTTAAAATAAGAGAGTAAGAGTTTTTTGGGTGTAAAAGCCTTAAAAGCTTGTCCCACATTGGAAGTGTGAGGAAGAGGTGGGAAGCTAACCCAAATATAAAAGGGGATAGTGTCCCACATTGGAAAATGTACAAAGCTAAGTGTCACCACTAAGCTATAAAAGGGGTGGGCAACCTTTGAGTCCCACATTGGAAAAATGTTAAGAATTTGTACACTTAATAAGTACAAATGGAAGATGAAGAGTTAATTCATCTAGCATTTAAGAGGCTATTCAAGAGACCTCAATACGGTGCGAAGCACCGTACGCACACGCACACGCACACGCGCGCGCGCGCGCGCGTGCGGGTGCGGGGCAGTGGGCTGTAGAGGCGCTAGTGGCGCACTTTGCACTTCGCACGCCGCGTGTCCGCAGTGGTAGCGGGTTGCCGGGATTCGTCCGGGTCGGATCGCGGTAGCTCGGGCGCGGTCACTTTTTGGTTGACCCGTGCAAAACCGATTCGGTATTATTATACCTGTTCGGAAAGGACTTAAGACTGTTGGTAATTAACAGTCATAAGTGTTCGGAAATGACTTAATTCAACAGTCATGACTCTTGAAGACAAAGCCTTTCATTTTCTATAAATAAAGGCTGCCTAAAAACGGAATTACATTGATTACAAAAACCAGTTTCAGATTTTCAGACCCTGCTATTACTCTCTTACAATTTTCAGGAGATACAAATTCTCTTATTCTGTTTTGTGCACATAAACAGAATAAGAACTTGATTGACTGTTCTTCGCTGCTACATCCAAGGGCTGTCTTCAAATATACAAGTTGCAGACAGTGCAAGTGCTTCATTGTATCTTGAGTACGGATTTGCTGATTCCCGTTTGTATACCGAAATTCTTCGTGTGGGGCAAATACTGTATTTAGGAAAGTGACATCACGCCTTGAAGTTTTATAGTGACTATTCAGAAATTACATTGTTGTATTGAAGTTGACATTTTTGAGATATATAAAGAGTTCCATTTCTGTATTTGCATTCATAATTTCCAACAAGGGGTAGTATCATTTTGGCCCCCAAGAGTTGATTCAGCTTATCTACCAGTCCGTGGGGGCAAGTTTGAAAGAGAGTCAATAGAAGAGAGACTCAAACAAGGTAGAGCAACTCGTTATTTGAATGACCTCATGACATAAGGTGAGGAGTTTTTTCATGAAGAACTCCTCCCCTACATTTGCTGAATCTTTGGATGCCGATGTATCTAATGAGTGGAGCTAGGACATCGAGCGTCACTTGAGACTACTGGATTGCACGGACGTGCAAAGGAAGGTTTTAACGACATTTACCCTTATGGTGGATGTTCTCTAGTGGTGAGAGAGTCTGACGATGCCAGAGGAGAGAGATGGGTTAACTTATGAGCAGTTCTTTATTTGATTTGAGGAGAAATATGTTTCATATTCTTTATGGTCGTAAAAGAATAGAGATTTTCTTCTATTGCAACATGGGTCTCGTATAGTAGCTTAGTACGAGAGGGAGTTTATGGAAATTTCTAGGTTTTCTCTAGAGGAGGTCAATACAAAGAAAAGGAAGATGGTGTGCTTCATTCAGGGATTGATGTGGCACATTAAAAAAGGGATTTTAGGGAACCCGACTTATTCCACCTATGCTCAAGTGTTGGATACCTCTTTGATTCATTGTTATGCTGAGATAAAGAAAAAAAGGGAAGTTGATAAACATGGACTACTCTAGTGGATCCAAGGCAAAGTCTAGTACTGGAGGTGAGAGGCGTGGAATTCAGGGCTAAGGCCATCAGACCTGGGCAGGTGCAATATCAGAAACACCCATAGTAGTACGGAGAATCTACAACCCTATTTGAAGTTATATGCTTTAGATGTGGAGGAATCAAAGATAGATCCTGAGTTTGGACGGGTGTTAAGACTCAAGGGAAGTAGAGACAGGTCCAGGGTCAGTAGGTCTATAGGTCCTAATCGTAGCAGGAACCATATCACCCTCAATCGCTTCCAGTGCTAAGGCCACAGTCGATAGCGTCACTTCCTGCATCCTCAATTGAACAACACCAACAAAATACTCAGTACGACAGCATGTATCAAATTACACAACCCCAATAGGAGAGTCAGGGGTAGGTTCAGGTGGAGGACAGTACGTTTTATGCTTATGGAGCCTTATCTAGAATTTTGTTTGATACCTATAACAAATATTTCTTCATATCACGTAGTTTTATTCAGACTTCTAGTTTATTTCATAGACCTTGAAAAACACTTGTGTGTAAATTATTAACAAAGTTAACCAACTACGTTTTTGTAAACTGTAAGTTTGTTGATGAAACCTTATTCATGAAAACAGATTTAAAGATAACACCAAATGTGTATCCTAATATCTAATAGATTTTATTTAAAAAAATATTTATTCAAGTTTTAATGAAAACTTTTGAACTCAACCAGCAAGAGTAAGAACTAGGCAGGTAAGAAAAACAATAAGCTTCCACAACACAAGATATAACGTGGTAAAATCTCCTTAGAGGAAACATCCACATGGGCCTTTATGCCCTAAAAAATAATTTTAGTATAATGAAAGGACATTTTTTAAAAATCAACAAATATCATAAATAGAAAAAAAAGTTACCTAACTGAGATATCCCTTTAGAGCTTAGGTACAAAGCCTTTGAATGTTCATGCAAGCAACTCCACTTGAAAGGAAACACCCATGCCTCCAAATATTTATAGAAATATAGAGGAATTTGTGTAGTGTAGTGTTTGTGTTCTACATGGAAATATGAAACTCACACAAACTTAACATGTACAAATCAGTCATAAAAAAATTACAGGATTTCTCTACATGTAGTGTGAGATTTACAACGGTTTAAATCAAATCGAAGCATTATTAACAAAGATTTCAGATTTGTTCAAAACTTAAAGAATCACGGTTTTAATACTTTTGAAAAACAAAACGTTTTCCACAAATAAAATAATATATCAAAAGAAGATCTCAAATCTCTAAAAATCAATTTTTTGATTTAAAATGAAACATGTAAGAGTTTTAACAAATTTATAAAAATGTTTTTCAAGAAGTTTAAACAAAATATATTTTTATTTCAAAACGGTTTAAACTTCAAATGAAAAAAAAATATAACCTAGAAAGATATGTGCAAACGTGTCTGTTATTATAGGTTAAAAACTATAGTTCGTTGAGATTGAACAAAGTCTGTAAAAACCAAATGTTCTCTCTTCTCTCTCTCTTCTCCCCTCTCTCTCTCTCTCTCCCTATCTCTACAAATGAAACCCTAACTAACCAAAAAGATCCGTTGGAAAGAGACAAGGGTTTAAATTTTAGGGTAGAGAAAGATCCAGAAATAGGTTACCATCGAACAAAATGAATTGCTATAATTTTTTCTCATCGTAGTGTGTTAATCTAATGGCTATAAACAGTGCGTATAGGGTAAGCTAAACTGGTTAAAACGTTTTAAGCAAAGGTTTTTAATCCATGTTAATTCCCAAACCCAAATCTCATCCACTAAATGATCCAATGGTGTAACACGAGTCTCACAACACGGACACATAAAAACAAACAACAAACACACCTTAATGAATTAAAATTTATTTTGAAAATTATTTTTAAAACACAAAAAGGTTCATTTAACTAAGTAAAAATATCAAAATATTATTTTTAATTCGGTTAAAATCATAAAAAATTATTTTCACATAATATTATACTAAAATAATATTTTCCGCATTTTTATCATTATGAAGCATAGGATTAATATATCAGATTAATTCCTAAAATAAATCCAATTTAAAAAATTAAGTGCCTAAAAAATGTTAAACAATTTTGAAAAAAATTATATGAATTCATGTGTGAAAAATGAGTGATGTAGTATGTTTTTCGCTATACTTAGTTGATGCATCTTCATCTTACTAACTAGAATCTTGTTATGCATATAAGGTTCCCGTGAGTCTTCAATCTTGAATGTATTTTGGGAAGGGATCTTCAGTCAAATGTTTTGTACAAACTATCTGAACTAGTTAAACATGTTGATTCTCTAGACTCAAGCAAAACCTTGGAGAGTCTCTATCAAAGGGTACTTCAATATTCCTCTGGCAAAACTCCATCGAGTATATACATATCCCATGAAGTACTTTAAATAAACCCTAACCCTATCAAAGAGCTAACTACCCCACTTAGAACCAAAAATAAGAAGAAGGGTGTAAAAATAACTTGACTAACAATATTTGATCCTAGACTCAATGAATAAATAAATCTGACAGAATCTGCAAATATATATACCTTTATATAAATTGAGTAAATCAAGTAAAGACAATAATATGCAATATATAGATGTACTCTTATCCCCCATTTTGGCTCAAATGGACAAGGGTGAAAAGTAAGTAACTAAGAAACGGGTCTTGACAATTGTTAATAGTGCATTAATAAGATATGGGAGGTGCCTTTTATCATTATCAAACATCCATCCCCCATAACCAAAGATATTATACCATAAACATGACAGTTACAATAATGTATCTATAAAATGTATTTCAATCAAGAATAACCATCCCTATTGCGCTTCTTAAACTTTAAAAATGAATATTATCAAGAGGTTTAGTTAGAAAAGTAGAAAATTGTTTTTCAATGTTAACATATTCGATTAAAAGTTCTTTATACCTTACTAAATCTCTGATAAAATAATAACGTAGCTTTATGTGTTATATATATATATATATATATATATATATGGGTATTCTTCACCAAGGGTTGATTAGCTGAGATGATTATGTGCTTAGCAAAAGACTAACAAAAGAATAAAGACAAAGTTCCCTCAAAAGACCTCCCCACGAGGGCCTTCTACAGAGACTTCTCGAAGGACTCCTTATGATGACCAAGATTATTCGAGTGACGAGAGTTGTAATAAGAAACACAACATATATTTGATCTTGTATTTTACTTGTTGAACAATTACCTTGTAATATGGGTGAGGATGTTCAGTACCCTCGAGAGACCATGCCTGGTAGGGCATGAGAAAGCTCACATACTCTATTGAATGACCTCCTCTTGGGAACCTCGCAAGGATTTAGTTTGGAGGATTGGGAGCAAGGCAACGTTGAGAAAGCAATAGCCAACCCTCTTGGTACAGTTAAGAAAAACTTCATCTAGCACAAACAAGTGCTCGAGCCGCTTCCACCTTGAGCCACTTCATTTAGCACATACTCGAGGGATCCTCCTCAAGAGACCCCAACATCAGAGATATCGCCTGAAGATAATTCCAAGCCAAAAAACAATGCACTTAATATTCGAGCTACTTCCAGTCGAGCAACTTCAACTAAATACAGCATCCCCCTTTGCTTTATGTGATCACTTGTCTGATGGGGCTCACTATTCACTTACTTTATGACGTCATAACACCTGGCATTTAGGGACTCAAAATAACAGTACTCAAGTGAGTTTTATCCTTAAAATTGTATGCCTAGTTAACCAAGTCTGATTTTATGGCCGTTCTAAAGTAAACCTTTGAGCTGCCACACCATATCCCCATTAATGCCACCACGCTTCTAATTGGTTGAGCAGTTTTTCACCAAAAACATAACATCTCATGCATTTAATGCTATATCTTTGGCATTAATGCCATAGTATTGTTGAATTTAATGTTATTCAATCACATTTAATGCCAGCAAGGTCACTCGAGTGACCTTTCCTTCATATAAATAGATCAACCAAACAGTTTACAAGCACGACAATTCAAACCTAGAATTATTGTTGTATTTTTCCCACACACAAGAGCTTCTGTGAGAACATTGATTGTTTGAATATTACCTTTTCTTCCATTGTAGGAGGGTAGTGAGACTAGGATCTATGAATAACTAGAAAGGGTGAGGCGTTACCCACTCCAATGGACACTGCCTTCAAGGTTCTCAAGAACTTCTAGTGCAGCTTCTGATGAAACGTTCTCCTTTTGGTAAAAATAGAGCTCAGATTGTAACTCACTCCCTACAAGAAGATGAACCTCCACAACAAGAATAGTAACTTTTCTCAAGAGAAACTCCTAAGAATGATGGTTGTCAAGTGAAGAGTGAAAGAACAAGGCATTTAGCACTAAGAGAATAAGCAGGGAGAGAATACTAGGAAGTTCTGGTGTGATTTTGACAGAGTAATAGTGAAACTTGAGTTCTATATCCTTTAACGTTTCCCAAGGATCCTATTTATAATTGGGCACTAGGGCTGAGTTGGCACTTTTGGGGTGCCAAAACTGAGAGGGTTGGTGAGGGACAAGGTATTAAACGTACCATTTGTCCCTACTTATGTGTAGTTGCTTGTCCCCTCTGATAGGTGCTACCTGGTGCAAATCAAAGCTAAAAAGCAAATATGTCTCCCAATGGAGACAAAATATATGATTTGATAAATATCTTTTGAAACGGTAACTTATGGTACAGACTTTGTAAACTTGAGAGAGGAGGCTTCGAGGACCTCATCCTCTAAAACTATGAATCTTGAGGGGGGGCTTGAGGACCCCTCTCCTCTAAAATCATTTTTTCTTGAGAGGGGCCTTGAGGACCCTCTCTTCTGAGAAAGTCTTTTTTCTAAAAGTTCATTCTTTATGAGTAGCTATTTGGCCGCTCACTTCACTTGTGATTAGGTGTGAGGTGCGTGTGGTCTTGAGTGACTCCTAGGGTCTTCTTACTAGTATTCTCTCAATCCTAAAGTTCTGAGTGGTTAAGTTTTCTCAACAAACCTTGTTCCTCAATCGCCAAGCCAAAACTCCCAAGAGATCCTAACTGTCCTACTTGAGACCTGCCTACTCAACTAGGCTACTTGTACAAGAAAGTAAGTGTTATTAATTTTATTCTTTTTAAGGAATGAAAATTCATGACAAGGGGTTGCTTTTGGAATCCACCCCCTCATCCTGGAATATTTTCTAGAAACTCAAGGGGAGGACCTTGAGGGTTCCTTGCCCAGGGTTTTGGTTGAGGACTCTGAGGGTTCCTTACTCGAATGTGTTCTTCCAATTGAGGGAGAAGAACCTTGAGGGTTTTATGACCAAACATTTTCTGGAGGTTGATGGACCCTGGGGGTTCTTCAACCAATATGAATTTTTTGACATTAAGGAACCCTGGGGGGTCCTTCATCAATATGCATTTTCTTCCATTGAGGGACCCTGGGGGTTCCTTCACCAATATGAATTTTTTCCTACTAAGGGGCCCTAGGGGTTCCTTCACCAATATGAATTTTCTAGTTGTTGAGGGACCTTTGGGGTTCCTTCACCAATATGATTTTTTTGCTATAGAGGGACCCTAAGGGTTACTTCACTAATATGGATTTTCAGCCATTGAGGGACCTTGGGGGTTCTATCACCGATATGAATTTTCTATTATTAAGGGACCCTGCGGATTCCTTCACGGGACCCTAGGGGTTCCTCAACCTCATATTTTTTGTAGACTAAGGAGGGGTATTTGAGGGACCCTCACCCCAAAATATAATGGCCAAACTTGAAACACCCTTCTACACTATTAATACCACCATTAATGAGTATTAACTAAGCCTAAAGTTCATGCCTTGCCTTTATTGTGACAAGAGTTCTTGCTCTTTCTTCCTTCAACCAAGTTACCTGTTGGTTCCACTTATATATTATGTCCACAGCTCATTTATGGTTTAAAAATATCTCATTTAATACCATCTTGAGTTTTGAATATTATTCCCTCTTACTCTCATTTATTATCATTATTACATATAATCTTGGACATTGATCACGGTCTTGATAAGGGGTTATGCCTCGCTTGATACTAATCGTATTCCAAGAACCCATATCTTACATTTGGAGACTCTGCCGGAGAAGCATGGCACTTCTTATGTTATATCGAGCAGAGGGTACTTCGAGCTCTACCGGTAAAATAACTTCAGCACAAAAGACCAAAGAGAAAGAAGTATACTATGTGTGCTTCCTCTTAATTGTTTGGTAGGCCCAAAACACATCAGGTATCTTATCATCCCATGTTTTTGGAAGTCTTCTGGTATTTTTTACAGGATGGTCACAAAAGTCATGTTGCTTCTGCTTGCCCATTACTCTTTAGGTATGCAATGATTGACTTGTGATGAATGATGGGGTACTTTTCTATGAGGAAACTTATTTCACTATTTACACAGGGAGTACCATTGTCTGAGAGGAAGACCTTCGGGATACCAAAATGGAATATAATTTACTCCATAAATCAAACGAGTACCCCCATTGTGGCTTTCTTAAAGCTTCTTCCCATTTGGTAAAACATTCAGTAGCAATAATTATCCAAATCTCTCCTTACAAGGAGGAATTTATTACCCCTACTAGGTAAAATGTCCATGTGTAGAATGGGAGAGTGGTTGAGAGAGAATGGAGGTCCATCGAAGGTACATGAATCATGTTTTCTTGTAGATGGAAACCATTTCACTTACGAACAAACTCCATAGAGTCCTTTTCCATCATAGGCCAATAGTATCCCAACGTTATGAGTTGGTCATAAAGTTGGCCCACCAATGTGACCCAGCTCGTGGGCCTGCTTCAGTACTTATTCGGCTCTTCTCCCCTGATGCACCTCGAAGGCCTGTCATAATAGCCTCTTTAGTATAATTTCCCTTCTTAGACTTAATACCTAGTCACTCGCCTCTTTAGTCTTGTGGCATCATCTTTGTGTGTCATGTAAAAATGCTTATGTGATATTGATTTAAAACCAATTCGTAAATTTCCAATTAAACCTTATTTAATTAGTGTCAATTTTTAATCCAATTTTATTCAGCCCTTAAAACATGCAACTACGTGTGGATAAAACAAACCAACATAAATAATAGTTGACACACAGATTTCAGGAAAAAAATACCTTTTGGTTAAAAGCTTTTATTTCACTATAATACTTACAATGAAATCTGCAATGGATTAACCTAAGAAAACCCACATAGGCTGCATCCTAAATTAGCAATGGAATTTCATAGTAACTCCACATGAACCATAGTTCAATTAGCCCATGAATACCCACGAGTACTCCCTATTGATGCGCAGTCAGTCAGCCCAGTATCTCTCTAAGTGGCACATGCATCAGCAGTAGAGATCTTCTCTGTATAAATTTCAACAAAGATGTGTTCTTGAGTTCCAAAACAATTCACATAAATTATTGGAATCTTGTGAATTAAAAACAAAAGGGACTAAGACCCTAAAAGTGAGAAGACAATGATTATGCCAACGTAGTTTTCGTATCTAATAAAAACAAAGGTCTTCTGAACAAAAACGAAGTGGTTTAACATGCTATTTATAAACAACATAAGGCGGCGCATCGAATGAAACAATGACGTCGCTCGAACGACATCTTCCCGCGAGATCACCTGTTGCTCTAACGACAGTGAATCTCGCTCGAACGAGCTTAAATAAAAATTATTTTTTGTATTTCAATTTTAAAAATCTTCCTTAACACTTAGAAAAATATTTTTGACCAAAAACTCCGCTCCAACACTTAGAAAATATTTTGAAGAAAAATATTTCAACACTCTAAGTGAAATACTATGGTAGTTAAACACAAACTTACCAAAATTAATCTCATGGAGGCTTGAATGTTGAAGAACTTTGATATTCGGATCCGTCTCGATGTTTGAATGATCTTGAATATTTCTTCGATGGTTGTAGCGGTATACGACATACTCAATTGTGAACGGACAATGTAAAATAATGTCCTTACAAGTCTCCCCCTATGTCTATGCCGGTACAAAATAAAAACATCTGAATTATCAAATCAAAATGCCTATACAAATCTAATACCCTCCCTTGAACCCAAAACTGAAAAGGTACTAAAGATGCAAGTATCAAACTTTTCTTCAAAATCCTCAACATCAAATCTTCAAGCTTTTCTCATCAGGGTGTGCAAAATATGATCTTCAATTTTTGTACCTACACACATGAGACAAAGCAAAACCGTCATGACGCATCGAGTTTGAAATAATAAGAATAAATCAATTAGTAATTAAATCTCCCCCATAATGAAAAAACTCCCCCATAATTCATTCTCCCCCTTTTTATTTGTTCGAAATAGACAAGGAAACGAATAAACAAAAACAATCATGGAGTTGTCACGACAAAAATGCATAGCAAATAGGGATCAAACTACGCTCATGCAAAGGAGTAGCTCAAAATCTTCCACAGACTATTATTGATTTTTCAATTTTTTCATACAAAAAAAAAGCCAAAAATAATTTTACAAAAATCATGCACCATGAATTTACCCTAAGACAACCAAATCATGGAAACAGGGTGAATGGGTGTGAATATATTCAATGGGCAAATAAATCAATCATGCATAACATATGTGCATGATGAATATGTGTAATCCTAATTAATGAATCTTAAAATCCTCCTTAGGTGTTAAAAATGTGAATTTATATGACATTGTCTTAATCTAATCGACAAATCAAAGTAAACATGATTTTCACACCAATAATGTCTAAAACTATGTAACATTTTCTCATGACTTTTCAAGGATGTGCGAACCTGTTTTATATTCCATCCAAACTCCCTCGTAAATAATAATTCTTTTATTTTTTCTTTTGAAGTGATGAAACTAAATTATCTCCTTAAAGAAATCCTATTGGGCCATTTTTGGCATATTTTTCTTTTTATTGCCTTAATTTTTTTTTTCTTTAGACTCTTTTAAACGGTGGCTTTCACGACGAGTTAATTTTGTACTCTCAAAACCTTTTCCCATGAGCACTCATCTTTTTTTAATTTGATTCCTCACTATAAATGGTTATTATATGCACCACTTTCATTATCAAGTTTTATCGCATTTGGTTCGTTTTAAAGACAGATTTGAGATGAAAACACATCGATCAACATGTGATAGACAAGAACAATAGTAAAACAAATCCGTGCAAGTGTGCATTAAAGGAACTCATGAGTCAAACATGTAGGTAGTAATAGCTAATCACATCTCAACGACTCTAAACATTGTAAAGCACATGAATGAAATGATGACTCATATCAAAACACTAACAAATCGTCACATGGATATGGAGTGAAATTGTGACTCGGTCATCCTAAATGTCCATTCATATACGGTGTAAAACAAAATACAAAAATCTTTTTGTCTTTTTTAAAAAATTATCAAAATAAAATCTTTTTATATTTTTCAAAACTTTTCTAAAAAAGAAAGAAAAGCTAATAGAAAAAGTACACAAGTCATAACACATGCAAGAATATATCATGAATCACAACTTAGTGTATGACAAACATGTGAACACAATCATCTGTATGATATAGCAAGAGAAGAATCGTTTGCAAGCAATCGAGAATCAACTAGTCTAACATTTAGTTCCTCTACAAATCATTTCCTAACCCAAATAGGTGTGCAACGACGCATGGGAGTTTTGGGAACAAAGGGTACACTAGACTTCGACTTCCTAGGAATTTTTCAAAGATCGAAACAAAAACTCCTAAGGTGAACTTTCCTACCACAATATGAACGTGTGTAAACGGGTGGAATGACACCTATGGGTTGACCTTTTCTAACGTCCTTGGGATTTATTGACCCTTCAAAACAAATAATGGTCGTGACTTTAACACTCGGAACATGAGAATACGACGAGCCACTACCATTGCTACCAACACTACTCGAGTCTATTAAATAATTTTTATCTCCAAAATTTTTTACTCAAGCAAAGAATTAGACTCTTCCAATTTCAGGAACTCCTTCTCTAAATTTTCAATTACTCCTAGAAGGTTATCACGTTCCGTTTTAAGACAAGCACACTTATCCCTAAGAGTCTCCTCACATGCCACAAACTCATCGAGTAAAATATTTTTATCCACTTTGGCACAAACACAAATCGTAGAATTTTTAAAGTCCTCCAATTCTTTTTCTAAAACAAGGTCTCTATCATCACTCTCCTTTTTGGAAAATTTTAAAGCATTAAATACATAGTCCAAAGAAATAAATTTCTCATGATAAAAATCTCTTTGATTTTGAACGTTTGTAAAAGATCCATCGCAGATTTAAAATGAGAATTTTCTTTTTCCAAGACTTTAATTCTTTTAGCAAACGTCAAATTCAAACGATTTAAATCATCAAAAATCTGACTTGTGTCATCAAAGGGAGCATCCAATTACATAGGTGCTTCATAGGAAATATTGTGATTTTTCATAAAACTGATTTTTCAAAAAAATAAATATCACACAATTTTGCAGAAAATAGGAATAGTCGGTAAATTTGAGTAACCTGCTCTGATACCAATTTGTAAAAATGTTTATGTGACACTGATTTAAAATAAATTCGCAAATTTCTAATTAAACCTTATTTAATTAGTGTCAACTTTTAATCCAATTTTATTCATCCCTTAAAACATGCAACTACGTGTGGATAATAATTGCTGACACACAGATTTCAGGAAAAAAAACCTTTGGGTAAAAGCTTTTATTTCACTATAAGAGCATCTCCAACGCAGCAGTGGATTGGATCTCCCATATTGGTATACATGTCAGCATATTTTTGTTGCTTGGTTCAGACGTGGCCAAAGAAACAAGAGACTTAAAAATATATCTCCAACCCACATGTGTAAAAAATACATGGATCCTATGTGTCAATAAAAGTCGATTATGGCTTCCCGGTAAAATCATCCCGCCAAAAATCCTTCACCATCTCTATTCCCCCTTCCATAAAATTCTCATCTACAATCTGCCCAAAACCCATAACCATATCTAGTTCATGAAGTTCCCCTTTCAGAAAATTCTTATGATCGGGTAAACTTTTTACTTTCAAATGTGTTTTTATCCATTTCATCATTCTGTCATTGATTTTATTGAGAATGTTATATAGAAAAATGGTTTGTAGAATAGGGATTAAAAAAATGTGGATAGAGTAACCTAAAAATTGACTACCAACTGTTTGATAAAACTCTTAAACTAGGATTATCTCATAAAACCACTTGAATTTGTGGGATGTGAAGCTGAAATTATAGTTCTGCTTTAAACTAAACTCTGATTTGGATCAAAATTGTTGAGTTGTACTGTAAATCAAACCATACTTTAATGCGTATTTTATAAATTCTTCTGTATTGGCTCAAGATGATATTATTGTCATTTGATATAATCTTTTTTGACAGGTTTATCGACATGTCTTCCTCAAAGTTACAATCTGACTCTGCTAGTTCATCTTCAAGCATTGATTCTTTTGTTAGTGTCCAAAACCTACTTGACGATCCATGGGAAGATGATAGCATAATATCTACTAAAATGGCTAGAAGTTTGGTTCAAACCACTGCAATTCAAGTCCCTCTCATTATCTCAAAAATTATATCGTGCAAAAAGCGGCCTCAAGGTGGGTCTGCCTTTGGAAGACGTTACATTCGTCGTGATAGGAAGGAGCGTCATGATCTTATTATTCAGGACTATTTTAAGGGTGAGGACTCTAAATACACAACAAAGCATTTTCGTTGTCGATTTAGAATGGATGTAAAGCTATTCAATCATATTCTACAAGCAATTGGAAATAATGATGATTATTTTACACCAAAGGTAGATGCAGTTGGCAGGGAAGGGTTGAGTCCGTTACAAAAGATGATCGCAGCATTACGGATGCTTGCATATGGTTGTCCAGCTGATCTTCTTGACAAATATGTTCAAATTGGTGAGAGCACTGCAATTGAAAGCCTCAAGAGGTTTTGTGATGCTGTCATTAGGGTTTTCGGAGAACAATATTTGAGGAAACCAAATACAGATGATATTTCAAGGTTACTTAAGGAAGGAGAGGACCGTGGTTTCCCTGGAATTCTATGTAGTCTTGATTGTATGCATTGGCATTGGAAAAATTTTCCAACGGCATGGCATGGCACGCATACTAATGGTTTCAAAAGATTCCCTACTCTCATCTTAGAGGTCGTTGCATCGCGGGATTTGTGGATTTGGCATGCATTCTTTGGAATGGCCAGTACTAACAACGACATAAATGTGTTGGACAAGTCTCCTTTATTTGATGATCTTGTTAATGATGTTGCGCCCCATTGTGATTTTGTTGTACACGGACATCACTACAATATGGGATATTATCTATCCGATGGTATTTACCCCCCATAAGCCACATTAATTCAAACTATCTCACATCCATCATCTAATAAAGAGAAACTATTTGCAAAACGACAAGAAGCCGTGAGAAAGGATGTCGAGCGTCCATTTGGAGTGTTGCAAAGCAGGTGTCATATTGTCAAAGGTCCGGCACGCATGTGGAATCCAAAAGATCTTGGGAAGATCATGAAGACGTGCATCATCTTGCACAATATGATAATCGAGAGTGAGCGTCATCAAGGAATTGATCCAGAAAGTTGGGAGCCCCATGAAGATGAAATGGTTGAGAATGTCCATCTTGAGCATGATTATACATTCATCATATCTAAAATGATCGAACAATTGAAACAAGTTCAACACAAGGGGAATCACAATGATTTGAAGATAGATCTCATTAACCATTTGTGGGAGTTATACGGCGGTGGACAAATTTAATGTTTATGTTAATTCTTTTCGGTCTCCTTTTTTCATTTAATTGAGTATGTAGGTTGGATGTAATTATTCATTTGAGTACAAACGCATAATTTGAGTTGGACAAGTTTGATGTTTATGTTAAAGCTTTTCATTATTTATAATTCCTTCACTATCTTGGATGCTGTAATGCTGGGGAGAAAGATGACTTTCAGAATGTAACTAAGTGTATGTGATATTATTATTGTAAGACA
The DNA here is from genome assembly GCA_949130495.1 of Sambucus nigra. NCBI lineage: Eukaryota > Viridiplantae > Streptophyta > Magnoliopsida > Dipsacales > Adoxaceae > Sambucus > Sambucus nigra. The sequence continues at coordinate 119,659,897 of OX422223.1, forward strand.
TTACTAGTACCCCATTATTGTACTTGCAAACAGGACATCCCAAATGATCAATAAATTGTAAACAAATGCATCACTTTGTCATTCATTTATTTATAAAATTTTGCAGATTGGATAAAGTTCCAACTTTGCAGATTGTTTATACATCACTTCCAGTTTGTGGTATTGAAAGTTCCATATGAATTTCCAACTTATAAAAAAAAGTCTGACTTTTTTGGATAAACTTTGTCATTACTTTGTTTAATAAATGTTGAAGATTGTTTATAAAATGAGGTACAGGGAACTGAACTTCCAATTTTGTGGTATTGATGATGTTCTAATGATTCTTTAGTCAGATACATAACAAAAAGGTTGAAGCATACACATCACTTCCAGTTTGTGGTATTGAAAGTTCCATATGAATTTCCAACTTATAAAAAAAAGTCTGACTTTTTTGGATAAACTTTGTCATTACTTTGTTTAATAAATGTTGCAGATTGTTTATAAAATGAGGTACAGGGAACTGAACTTCCAATTTTGTGGTATTGATGATGTTCTAATGATTCTTTAGTCAGATACATCACAAAATGGTTAAAGCATACACATCACTTCCAGTTTGTGGTATTGAAAGTTCCATATGAATTTCCAACTTATAAAAAAAAGCCTAACTTTTTTGGATAAACTTTGTCATTAATTTGTTTAATAAATTTCGCAGATTGTTTATAAAATGAGGTACAGGGAACTGAACTTCCAATTTTTTGGTATTGATGATACCATAAAAGCCTATGGTATTGGTTACTCAAAAAGAGTAACAAATATACAGCTCTTGTAGCTGATTTGCACTAGTGTCAGCAGTCAAAACAAAACAGAGGAAACAGAGGAAGCATGAAATCAATAAACAGCTCTTGCAGATGATTTGCACTAGTGTCAGCAGCAGTCCACATTCATAAAAAATGCAATACATTTTAGAATAATACTAAACCACTCCATTTTCATAAAAAAAGAATTGAAAATCACACTTGAGAATAAAGTGAATGACCAAATTCATATAGTAAAGACATAAAGCTAAACCACTCCTCACACATTTATTTTTCATGCTCCACGTCATCACTCGCGGAAACATCCCCAAAGAGGCCATCATTTTCCCATTCTTTCAATATTTTAGCTTGCATTCTTTCAAATGCCTCTCGTAAAATGGGTTGAAGTTTGTTAAGATCTTGGTTCAATATCCGTTCCTGCTCTTTTCGCTTTTCAGTTTTTTCCTTCCTCTTCTGAGCTTCCTCTTTCAATTTCTGATTTCGTTGTTTGAATTCCATCTCCATTTTCAATGTATTTTCTCGTAACTCATACTCTTTCTTGTCTTTTTCTTTCCTTAACTCTAGCTCTTCTTGGTGAAAGATGAATTGCTTTTCCATAGTGCACTGTAAGTTTCTCAATAAATCAATCACCCTCGTGTCTTCATGTACCCTCTTCTTTTTCTCCTTACAAGCCTTTCTTCCTGGCGGACGTACAACCTCATCAGAAGTGATATTTTCAGTTACAGAGGTATCCTGATTTATAAATTCTCCGTGTGAGAAAACACACGTTGATGTTGTTGATTTTGATGGAAATGGCGCATCAACGGAGCTGTCATTACTCATTTTTTGTTTCTTTGGAGCTTGACCCAAAGTAAGATATTGCGTACACCACTTTGGATTATTTTTCATGATCTCCCAACAATGCTCAAACTTGAATGGCTTGCCCTCATTAATATCCTTATACATTCGCATTGCTTCTTCTTTTTACAAAGTAAATAAGTCAAAAAATGAGTTAATGTACAACATTTAATAAACAAGTAAACAAAAACACGTGATATCCAAATAAAATTTACCATCTTTTCAAGGTTTTTTCCACTTCGAGGATGACGTTCCAAACGTTCATATAAGCCGTGGAACTTTGTTACCGCACCATGAATAACCCCCCAATGACAACCCAAGGCATTGGCATTTCGCGTCATATCGCATTGATCACCCATGTTCTCTCTCCAAGCTTTAAAGATACGGTTCCACACTGTATCAAATTTCTGATTATTACCAACAATTGAATCAACAGAAATCGCTAGCCATGCCTTTGTTAGGGAAATATCTTCATCGGCGTTCCAATTTCAACGTATAATAGTGGGTTCTGTTGAATTTGATTTTTTGGAGGTTTTTCCTACCTTTTTCTTTTTGCCGCGTTTGGATGAATATGGAGTTTGGTTTTCAAATGGAAGGTTGGGAGCGTTCATTAGACCTTGGAAAGAGAATCCGGATCCAAATTGTTGTTGAACATGTGTAGAAAATGGATCATTATTTGGATTACTTGGTAAAGTTTATTGAAACTGTAAGTTTAATGGACTAAACTTGTTTGCAAATTGGTCAACTTGAATAAATGAATTAGGTTGCGAAATAGGGGCTGGTTGATGAAATTGAGACGAGTTGGAAGAACGTTGAGAGTTGGCCGAGTCACTTAAATTTATATGATCAATGTCAATAGGCATGTGTTGGGCATATGATTTGTGAGGAGAATCTTGAGAATCTATGAGCCGTTGATCTGAAATTAATATTATAATAACAATAATATAACATATGAATATAACCATACAAATTATTTAACAACAGAATATTCATTTCTAACATGCTTTTGCAAATATACATTCAACATATAAATTATAAATAATAACATTCTTGTATTTGTTCTTTAAGATCTGATAATTCATATTATATATGGAGAATGTAAAACAGGGGAAACCCTAAAGAATGTAAAATTAATCCAGAAACTTCTTAAGAAATTTTTCACAGAGAAAATAGGAAATAGGGGAAATATGTATCAATAAGTCTACATAAAATAAAGGTTCAACTTACAATTATAGAAGTAGCATAACAAAGAGCTGTTTTTTTAAGAAATTGGAAATTGATGCATTAATTTTTTTGATAGAGTCCGTAGGAGGGGATGGGAGAAGGCATAAAAACATTTCAATTCTGTTTTTTTCTTTGAAAAGATGAGGGAACCTAACTGTTTTGATGAGCTGGCCGATTTTTTAGCAGTGGAACAGACCCTCTATATGTAGAGGGTCACCCTCACAGTGTGTATTTTTTTTTGTCCACGTCAGATACAAGGTCCATTTCCACTGCTGCATTGGAGAGTGATTTTTTCTCCCCCACAACTTTTTTTTGTGCACGTCAGATACAAGGGCCATTTCCACTACTGCGTTGGATATGCTCTAATACTTACAATGAAATCTGCAATAGATTAACCTAAGAAAACTCACATAGGCCGCAACCTAAATCAGTAATGGAATTCCACAGCAACTCCACACGAACCACAGTTCAATCAGCCAAGGAATACCCACGAGCACTCCCTATTGATGCGCAGTCAGTCAGCCCAGTACCTCCCTCAAGTGGAACCTAGATCAATAGTAAAGATCTTATCTAAAAGAGAAACTTCAATAAAAGGGATCTTGGGTTCCAAAACAATTCACATAAATTATTGGGATCTTGTGAGTTGAAAATAAAAGGGATTAAAACCCTAAAAGTGATAAGACAATGATTCTGCCAAAGCAGTTTTCGTATCTGATAAAAACTCAGGTCTTCTTAAAAAAAACTGAGTGATTTAACACGCTATTTATAAAAAAACTTAAGGCGGCGCGTCGCTCAAATGAAGCAGTGATGTCGCTCGAACGAAGCAGGTGTCACTCAAATGACATATTCGCACGAGATCACCTGTCGCTCGAATGCTAGTGAATCTCACTCGAACGAGCTTAAATAAAAATTAACTTTTTATTTAAATTTTAAAAATCCACCTTAACACTTAGAAAAATATTTTTTACGAAAAACTCAACTTCAACACTTGGAAAATATTTTGTAAAAAAATATCCCAACACTCTAAGTGAAATGCTAAGGTACTTAAACACAACCTTAGCAAAATTAATCTTACGGAGGCTTGAATGTTGAAGAAATTTGATATTCGGATCCATCTCAATGTTTGAATGATGTTGAATATTTCTTCGACAGTTGTAGCGGTATACGACATACTCAATTGTGAATGCACAATGTAAAATAATGTCCTTACATACCGGCATCACTCCGTCCACCAGCATGTCCATGTACGGTTGCCTCCAATCTTGAGATTGTTCGATGAAGTTGCACTTTGTCTCTTGGTAAAAGAATTAACATTTCCCACAGTCCATTTGTGTCATCACAGCATCCTACCTTATCGAAGGCTAGAAGTATCTTGCTCGATGTACCTTTCTATACAAAGGAATCTCGGTGGTTTAGCAACTGTCTTCATAGACTTCTATCAGTCTTCTCTTAGCCTCTATGGGATCCAAACATCTGGATAGTCACCCCTTTTTGTTTTTTAGTACAATTTTCCCCTAGCAATGAAATATTACACGAGGTCAAACAAACTCAACAATCCTTCACCTGTTTCCAGCTGCTTTCTTATTTTGCCTCTTCAATCAGTGTTGTCATCGGTGGGTAACATTTCAAGAATTGAGGAGGGAGTTTTCCTCTTGGTAATTCGAACCAGTGTTGACTCCCCTTCGAAAGCAATATTTTAGGTAATTGTAGTATAAGATTCAGCATACGTATTCATCATTTGTGGGTTCTTCCTAATCTTTACCACTTCAAATTAGCCGAGAAACCTTCATATGATTGTTCAACAGGGTCCCAAATTGTGCTTTAGGGAAAATTCGCCCATCATTTGCTTAACCACCACATTTGAGTCCCCAATTATTATGAGCACTTGGATGCCCCTTCTAAGAGCTTCGATCAGTTCTAGCATATGTGCCTTGTACTCAGCTTCACTGTTCTATCATCTAACGTCCAACTTGAAGGATAGTCAAACTTTTTCCCCATTATTTCTCAAAATCACATATGCTCCTGCCTTATTTTTTGGTCAAATAGGCATCAAATTCCACATTCCATTCATCCTAGATGGCTGCTAAAAAATTAGCCTGAAGATCATTACTCGAAAGTTCTTCCACGGGTGGCTCAAACATCCCAGAAGGAAAAATGTCTAAGTTCTTCCACAGGTGGCTCAAACATCCCTGAATATCATTACTCGAAAGTTCTTCCCCATTATTGACTCTTGATAGCTAGAGAAACTATGTGTTTGAGGTCATACTCCGAGAAGATTAGAAACCATCAGGCTTCCCTGCCTATTAGTACAGTTCTAGTAAGCAAAACTTTATTAGATCGCATCTAGTTACAATATAAAATTTGAATGACAACAAATAGTGCCTACGTTCCAGTGCTACGAATATAAGGACCAAAAAATGCCTCTCGATGCTAGTATATCTGGCCTGTGGCCCATGTAAAATCTGTTTCAAGTAATAAACAGGTTTCTCCATACAATCCATATCTTGGGCCAATAATTCCCCAATAGATTATTCAATAGATGTAAGATATAAACGTAAAGGAATACTTTCCTTTAAAGGGATCGTCGTTTGGGGCGAGGTGAGGAGCATTTTCATCTTTTCCATGGACTCTTGGTGCATCTGCTCCCACACGAACTTGAACCCTTTACGTAGCATCTCCATTAGGGGATGGGTCACCTCTACAAGTCCGGTCACAAATCGTCTCAAGTAAGAGACCTTTCCCGAAAACTCATTAACTCCCTCGTTGATTTTAGCCTTAACATGTCAAGGATATCTCATTTCTTATCGAGATCCATCTGTACTCCTTCCCTAGTCACCAAAAACCCAAGGAACTTCCCAGTTGTCACCTCGAATGCACATTTGAGGGGATTCATTTTCAGTTGGTACTTCCTACATCGGGTGAACACTCTACTTAGATCTTCCAAGTGAGTATCCTCCTTACTAGATTTAATCACTAGGTCATCAAAATAAAATTCCATGATCTTGTGGAAGATGTTATGTAATATGTCCATTATGGTCCTCTGGTAAGTGGCTCTCGCATTCTTCAAATCGAAGGGCATGATCGTGTAGGTATTCGAAAAATAATCTTCTCGGCATCAATCAAATCTATCTTGATCTGGTTATACCACACATAACCATCCATGAAGCTTTACATCTCATACCTCATAATTTCATCTATCAAGTTGTCTAAGGAGGGCAATGGAAAATCATCTTTTGGGCATGCACGATTCAGGTCCTGAAAGTCTACACAGATCCTGATCTTGCTCTTATTTTTATTTCTTACTGGCACAATGCTAGACAGCCAAATGGGATGTTTAATAGGGACTATGAAATCGGCTGTGAGCAGACCTTGGAATTATTCCTTGATCTTTGAGTTCAACTCTTCTTTATACTTTTGAGTAGCTTGCTTCACTAAGATAGCTGAAAGCAAAACATTTAGCTTGTGGTAGCTCACCTATTTATCCACTCCGAGCATCTCAATATACTTCCATGCAAAGACGTCTTTAAACTCTCATAGAAGCTCGATCAAACCTTCTCATGATGCCCCTTTAAGGTCCTTCAAGATAAAAATAGGGCTAGGGTAATCACCTTCCTTAGCCAGGTCTATTTTTTCTAACTCTTGGATTTGTGGCTCAGGTATTTCTTTCATGTATTCGAGCTCTTCTTCTATAAATTCTTGGATGCTCGAGTTGTCAATCACCAAGAATTATCCTTAGTTGTCCACCAAGAAACATTTATAAATCGGGTTATACTCATCATCCAAACCTTCAGCTGCTTGCTCACACATTCATAATTTGTAAATAATTTTGCCACGAGGCAAAACTACTCTTTTGCACTAGTGAGAGTTTTCTTCCCTATGAGACCTTTTGCACCCATTTTCTTCTAACTCCCTCACAGAATGTCTGCTGAGAACACTATGGTGCTGGACCTGGTGTTTAATAGGATCAATACGTGGCGTCATTCAATTGCGCAACTTCCTCGATAAATTGGGAGGCCTAATCGTCTCCTGCTCGTGCTCTTCTTCATAAATTACCATTGTCCGAGCTAGTGCGCGCACCCTTTCTCGATAGCTTGGAATCCTGGTGCCTTCAGTGTACCTTTTAACCAACGTAACCTCTTCTTCTAGCTCAGTATAAAAGGCTACATCAACCAGGTGAGCATTATCTTTTGCAAGCGGCTTCTTGGATGCTCGAATCACCACCTCCTTACCTTTTACATTTTCTTTCGCACATTAGTGATAGGTATAAAGCACCAACCCATGGTTGTGCATCCGTACTCTTCCCACTAACAGTTGTCATGATAGCTCACAATCCATAATGTGGAATTATATGTGAGAAGTAATATTTCCCATCGTAATGTCCACGTTAACATACCCCATAGATTTGGGCGGTTGGTTATCGTACCCCGAGATTGATAAAAAAATGTTGCACTAGCTTATTCTCAGATAAGCCAGTAACATAAATGTAATACCCCGTATTTTTGTGATATTTATTTATGGGATTAACTGAATTAAATGTGTATTAATTGAGAATTAATCTGGATAAAATACTAACGAGATGTGAGTTGGTATTTGATTATAATCCGTATATATGGCAATATATGAATATTGAGAATATTAAAATTGTCGCGAGATTGAAATACGCCAATTTGGAAAATTTTGTTGGGACGCGCGTGACAGTCGCGTCAGGAATATAATTATTTTAATTAAAAAGTGAATTTTATTTTTATCAACTGTATGGTCATTTTGAGTGCGCCAACGCGTCCGTAAGGGTCGAAATAGTCAGAAAACACTAGCCGGGAGTTTAGTTTGGGTCCCGGGGCATTTTTAGGCCATACCGGCAACGTAAAAGGGTATTTTGGTAATTTTAGAATTTTGGGATTTATGACCAACGAATTTTGGGAGTTTAAAATAGGAAATTTAATGACCCACTAACCCATTACCAGCAATTAACTGATTAGAGGGCAACGGGAGTTTCATGAGAAGTTAGGAGAGGTTCCCAAAAGAGAAAACCTTAACCTTCATCTTCAACCTTGGGAGAAAAAGGAGAGAGAGCAACCTTCATCAATTCAACACCAAATTCAGAGAATAATCCAAGGCAAGTGGTTTAATTACGTTAATTTCAAGCGAATGCTTCTTCCATGCTTAGAAATTGATATAATTGTATTTTGTTGGGAGACTTGTAAAAACCCATGTAATTGGAGTTATAAATTCATGTTTTGATAAAGAGATTGCATGTAGAATTATGTTTGGCCGATTATATTGTTAGAAATACATCCTTTATATTACAAAAACGGATTTAATTGTGGATATTGATGACTTTAATTTTCTAGGGTTCATATTCATAAGGGTTGGGGGAATATTGGGAGATTTGATAATTGGGTGTTGTTTAGGGAGACTTGACCCCATAAATATGTTAAAATACGACCTAAGTATGTTTAGGAATGATTAGGAACCTTAAAACACTGTTGGGATAATGTTTGGATGAGTTTTGAGAAGAGAAAATTGGAGGAAAAATGAATTTAGGAATTCTGGGCTCGAAACTGTCACCTCGTTAGAAGACCTGCCCAGGTCGTTCGAACGAGCTTCTAACGAGTTGACAGTTTGCCTTCTAATGAGTTGGATGTTCGTTAGATGCCCACTTCGTTCGAACGAGACTTCTAACGAGTTGACAGATTGGCCTTTTTGGCCTGATTTGATTTCTAATGTCCCGTAACCTGGTTTAATTGTAGAGATAACATTCCCTTGATGACTAATTGATATAGTTGTGATATTTGGGATATATTGAGGAGTAAAACATAGAAGTGTGATTTGAACCAAATGAAAATTTTGGATTAGGACGTGAGAGACTATTACGATGTGAGAACAAGTGACGGCTTAAATATTTGTATTAACCGGGGACATGTGAATTGTGTAACATTATAAGTTGGTATGAGAATGAAAAGTATACCACTAATAAAATTATGGTAATTACTAAGACGTGTGCGTGCTTAGTATATGTATATGATTTTATGTGTATCACATACCTACCATACTTGCTATCACGGGAGGTTTTCGTTCGCTTAGGGCCATCTATTCTTTGTGTTCCTACGGGGGGGATATAGATGAGTACCTCGAGGACATAGGTCAAAGAAGGACTTATTAGGAAGTTAATAAGTCTGCTGATCATGGGAGCGTAGGTATGTGCGTGACCCATGTGATGTGACTGTGTTCGCCTCCATTATTTGTGATTATTGTGATCTGAGAACGATTCCTGAGAGATTCGGAATGCGTGATCCTTATGTACGTGATGTATCGGGATGGATAGCAGAGTATGTGTGCACCGCAGCTTAGTCTCGGGATGCTTGTATTGTATATTTATGATGTGAATGATATACGATTAAATGAACAGACTTGTCATGTTTAATTATGAGAATAATTTATAGTAACTCCTTGAGAAGATAAATAAGGGGATAACCTCCAGTAAATGGTAATGCTAATAATTGAGAATCCGAGTTTAAGTAAAGCTATCTATTCAAGTGATAACATTGGGAATTCATATTGTGAATCAAGTGGATGGGTTAGAACTTATGTCGGTTTAGTTAGATATAAATACCACTTATATGGGTACTGTACGTTAGGAGTGCACGATTAGACGAGAGGTGAGTATTTCATGTGAGAGCACGTCCTAACATGTATTTTGCATTCTTTGTTTTAATGTTATTAAAGCACTTGATGTTTTTAAAATACTCTCCACTTTCGGGCTCTGACCTGTTTGCTTTCAAATCTATTTTTGTAAAAACCATTTAGGTGCCCAGCCACAAGGACACCATGCATAGGATTTCCATTCAGGTGACGAGCTGTAGCTATTTGTGGAAGTTATAGGGCCTTGCTAGTAGACGCTTCTTTTCTAGTCTTGACTCCATATTCAGTTTCATCATTTGTAGGGCAGGTCGCCCATTTCTTTTAGGGACATTTTTATATTTCAGTTATTCAGATTGTGGATTGTAATTAATTCAGGATTCAGACTTGTTTTATTATTTCAGTTGTGGGATTGTTGAGAGGAGTATTTCCTCCAGACTCTTTATTACTTGTTGATTACACTATTGGGACTTTATTGTGTATGGTTATGTTATTTTTATTCTTCACTTACTACATGTTAATCAGATTTAATTTAAAATTGGCAACTCGCTTTTTAAATACTAGGTGGTTAGTAATCATTAAAAATGTTTTCGACAGTGATGCTATTAACTGAACCAACTTGGCATTTTGTATTAATTTTAATAAAGGAGTAGCTACCCGGTATTTAATTAGTCGGGGTGTCAGAATAAAAGGACCCAATGGGCATGATGTTGATGGGTGCCCCACCATCCAACAAAATAGGATTAAAAATACAATCACTCGCAGTGGTTGTATGAGGGTACCAGATCGATCTGTCAGCCTCCGAGAATGTAACCTAAGAGAGGTACCTCCTTACAAGCTTGCCCATGGTCCCCTTCTACTTCAAGTGTGGATCCATATTCTTATTCGTAACTTCATGATCCTTGGTGCTCGCTTTATCCTCAATATTGAATAAATAACGAATAACTTCTGAGTAGGTACACTTGTTATAAGTGACCATATAATCTTTTACTACATCCTCCAACTCTGCCCGATAAGCAAACTCAGCACTAGAAATTACCTCCTCATAGAACGGATCAAACCCAATAGCCTCTAACCCCAGAAGTTCGCAAACATCCTCAAAAGTGACCTTAAATTCACCCCAAGTTGCTATAAAAGTGTGTGTTTGGTGGCTCCACCTAGAGATAAGGGTTTAAAGAGTGGGGTTATTCTTGGAAAGTGAGATCACCCAGCCAATAAGTCAATGATAAAACCACCATATCTAACTTCATGACATACTTTCCATGAATATAGTCGGACCAAGACCCTAGAACCTCGCAAGCTACCCCAGTGGATTCAAACTCCACTTTAGAATACGGATAATCCCTGCGGTCAATCCTAAATCGGTTCACCATCGTTGTAGGGACGTAAATGAAGTCGTCAACATCGTCACTCTCAGCCATAGACAAGTTCACATCTATTTCTTGTTTAAGTGTCCCGAGAAAATGCTCAGTAACGGCCCAAAAATGACCAGGCTCACCAAATTAGGGCGCACGGCGATAACGAGCCCATTGGTTTCGATGGTCAAGAGTAAGAGGGGACTGATGCGAGGAAAACCGAGTGTTCGTGTAGGGACACTATTGTTGATTTCGGTTCCCGCTCGACATACAAAAATAACCTAAGCTACAGCTACACTTGACAAGCAAGTAGAGCGGTAAGTCGGGTATCGAGAATCCACAGGGAGTGATTGAATTTTAGATGTTAATTATTTAATTACTTCAGGAATAAAAGTGTAAAAGATGATAGGTGGTTATGGTGACAAAAGAAAAGAATAAGTTAATGCTAAATTAAAGGAAAGCGAGGATCGGGATCGCATTCTACCAAACGGATCGAAACAACTACTAACTAGAGTTAAGGCTCGAAAGCAATTTAATCGAGCATAATCAATTAAGCATAAACATCACGCAAGAAGGAATTTAACCCAAAGTTGCGAGATAAAACATTTAATTGAAAATTGGTCGCACGCGGATTAAACTCGGATTTTCGCTATAAACTCTAACGTTGCGTGACAAAGAAAGATAAACGCTTAGCAATCCAACTTTGATACGCGCGGTTTCAATTAAACGCGATTTTGCACTAAACCTAGTTTTCAGAGCTCGTGGCCCGAAAATGGCGGAAATGAAATCCCGACCCTATTTATCTAAGTGTGCATGGTGAGTTAAACTAAATTATGCTAATTAAACTAAGAAAGCAAGAATTAAATCAAGTAAACTAGTTAGAAAGCATTGAAACTAAATTACAAGGCAAGAGAAGAAGAAGAAGAACAAGCTATATTAATGGAGAGGAAGTGAATAGTTCAATCTTACAAACCACATGGGTTGTCAATCCAAGAAGAAGAGAGAAATGAACTCTCCAAAACCAAACCCTAACTACAACTATCTAATTCAGAATATGAGAGAGTATCTAAGTGTGTATATGTGTTATTACAACAAAAACCAACTTATATAGTAAGTTGGAATAAAAGAAAGAAAATATCTGCAGGGGAAAAATAGGGGATCGATCGATCGACCCCTGGTGTCGATCGATCGACAGTGGAAAACGTGGCAAAAATAATAATGCTCGATCGATCGACCCTCAGGCTTGATCGATCGATCAAGCAGGGGCAGCCTGCATTGGCATACAATCCAACGTCGTTCAAATCGCCGTAACTTTGTTGTTATGCATCGGAATCGCGCACCGTTCACGGCCACGCGAAGCTAGCGAGGAGAGATACAACTTTTGTGTATATTTCGGGCCAGGTTCCCAAGTTGTCAAAAGACTAAAATGCCCTTGCGCGTGCGATAGTGTACGGAAATCGAGCGAAACGCATCCGAAGTTCACACTAAGCATCCAAACACCTACAAAAGCTCAATTAACCCCTGCAAAACATGTTAACATAGAAATCCGAGGGTTGTCTGGTTAACGAGCATAAATATAGGGAATAAGATACCCGAGGGGGCTAATAATGCGTATGTTAACGGGTGAAATACGCAATATTTGTGTCGCATCACACCCCCTAGCTTACACATTGCTATTCCCTAGCAATGAAATAGGAAACAACAAGAAGAACTAGTAAACCAACATAGGAGAGAGTACAAAAGTAAGGTATAAAAGCAATAAAAAAGATAAGGCCACTTTCGCGGGCGATTCGATTGCATTTAGCGTATGCAATAAGCCGTAAACCCCTAGGTTACCCTAGTGGACGAGTGTCGTCTCGTGAGGGTTTTTAGTGATGGAACCCACAAACATCATAAAGTTTCCTCAAAATATGCCCAATCAAGTAAGACAAACTCATCAGTGCGAACAAGATTTCAACATGTTATTAGCATAGCAAACGAATTCGCATGAGAAGTCCGTAGTTATTAACATTATCGAATGCACCTCAATGAATTGAAACTCTAACATGTGGAAGGGGAGTGAGCATATGAAAGGTATGATTTGGCGAAAAACTTAAATAACTCGGATACTAAATATCAAAGCATGCATAAATTCAATCCTCACGGGCATTACGCTCATCAAGCGAATTCACTCAAAACAGGGAGGTAACACACGGGACATGCGGGCTTAAGAGTAAATGTAAATGGAAACTAGGCCGCACACATGTCACAAAAGAAGAACGCTATATATAAACTGAAAAACTGTAATCTCAATGAAAGGATACCGCACACTAAAAGAGGCGAAATGCATTTTCACAGATTATCAAAACTATTTAAACTTTTGAATTACATCAACCTAAGATCACATAGGACTTGTAATAGGGTTGTAATGTATGGCTAGGTTAAGGTACGAAATGAAAGGGATGTATATACGGATTCAAAGTGTTTGGGGATGAAACTCGGAATAATGTAAAAAGTGGGCAATATCAAAAGTTGGACAAAAATGTCCAAACGAGCATAGATATAACAATCGAGAGAGTAATCAAAGCTTATTGAAACACTACAAACAGTATTTACAACTTTCTCTTTCTTTTTCTTTTCTTCCTTTTTCTCACTTTTTCTTTTGTTTTCTTTTGCTTTTTGCTTTCTCTTTTTCTTCACTTTTTTTTTCACCACTTTCTTTTGTCTGACACTTCTTACTCTTTTCATACTCAAATTGCAACCACACAACAATAATAACATTCAATTCCAAACAACAATTCAAACAAGGGTATGTAAGGTAATATATATGGTATAAAACTCCAATTTGGAGTTGGTTATGGGATTTTGGGTAATGAAAAGAAAGGCTAGTATTTAGGCTCAAGTGGGTTGACTAGGGAACATATAAAAGGTGAGGTCAAGGTCATATGGGTGATATACCAAAGAGGGCCTATAATCATTTCACAAAGTATACGCAATTCTCGAGTCAAAACAACATATGAAAATCATGCTCAAGTAACACATTTCAAGTATGAACTCAATTAATGAACGGTCAATGAAAGAATAAAGAGATTACCAATGACTTTAACATTTTCAAAGAGGAAAGAATAGTGTATACACTCACAATTGAAGATAAGTCTCTAATCTCACTCGGTGTAAGTATATACAATGCAACAAAAGCATACCGAGTTATAAAAATCTTAAACCAAATCAATGTAACAAGAATGGTGCATATGTTCACGGATAAAGTTTAATTCATGAAGTTATTCATAATATCAATGATTTAGGGACTAAAATATAATAACTTCTAAAATCGAGAACATGCATAGTTGAATTGTCTATTTGATCGGGCAATTATTAAAATTTATCATGGGAAACAGGGCAAAATGCCCAATAAAGGAGAAAAAAGAAAGAAAATATTTTTGAAATTTTTCAAATTTTTAACAAAAACATGCTTTGTAACTAAATGGTAATCAAATCCAAGGACTAAACAGCAAAATGGATAAAATATCCTACACCCCCTAACTTAAATGTTGCATTGTCCCCAATGCGTCCATTAAAGAACACAACACAAAGCTAAGAAAAGAATGATATTACCCACACGTGGAGCGATCTCCATAAGTACAAGTCCAAATGAAGCTGCAAAACAAGTTAGTACAAAGCATATGAAGAATATGTACCGATGTATTAAGTTAAGAGAATCTATGTCACAAGTCACAATAATATAGAGGGGCTGAAGTGCAAATACTAGATAAATTGATGGTGAACTTTTTGATTTTATAAAATGGAAGGTCACACACATCAAAATCCAATAAACAACCACAAACTACATTTTCATTTCTCATTTCATAAGTTCAATACAAAATTACTTAATATATTACAACTTCTGAAATAAAAGAAATACAAATACAAATAAAAATAAAAATAAAAAGTACAATATACTATCCGATCCCCAAAATACAAAAATGAAACCCAGCATAGCAACAGCCTAGTGGCCAGAACCACTAGGATCGGAGGGGTCCTGAAAATGAGGAGGCACTGGTGAGTCGGAATCACTGCGCTGCAGATAAAGATCTCTCATCATCCGCTGCATCATCCGGTAATCCTGTCTGCTCTGCGCCCTAGCCTGCCTCTGCAAAGCCCACTCGTGCCGCTGCTCGGCCTGAAACTGCTCCTGTTGAGCCTGCTGCTGATCCAGGCGGGACTCCCAAGTCGCCCACCTGAGCTGGGTCTCCTCCCAGCGCTGGTCCTGCACGGCCTGGTATGCCACAAAGCGGACATCATCCTCTGTGTGTGGCGCATGAGAACCCTCACCCGTCTCCATCTCTTTGATCTCATCCTCCTCCTCGTCATCAGGCAAGTCAGCCATCTCTGCCCTCGGTCTCTTCCCATCCGATTGCCCCCACTCGCGCTTCAGCATTTTTTCGATGTTGTCTTTAGAGAGAAGCCCGAGTGGCACATGCTTACGGTCTGCGTCCATCTCCGAGCAACCATGAGAAATACATATCTTCGTGATAAGGGCAGGAAAAGGAAGGGAAAATCTCCAGGCAACCTCCTTCGCAGTAGCGCACATCATATCTAGAAAAATAGCGAGCAAGCTGATACTTCCCAATCCATTCAGCATAGTATAGATCAATGCAGCATGTTTGTGATGAACCTCAGACCGGTTGTTCGTCACCATGAAGGAATGGACATTGATGTAGTGTAGAAGTCTAGGCAAGTCCTCCATCGCAGCCGAGCGGAAAGCACCCCTCTTCCACGGCTCGCCCGGTGCAAGGGCCTCTATCAATGTCCCGCGCCCGAAAATACTCCCATCGAGAAAACTGACTGGATCCGTAGGGAGAGGAACATCCATGAAATCTGCCAAGTCTGAAATACTAAATGGAATCCTCACCCCACGAACCATGGCCTCATATGTAGTCGGCCCATCTCTGCTATTCACCTCTACTAACGTCGCGTAGAAAATCCGTACCAACTCCTCGTTGACGCGCCCGTTAGTAGAAAGGAAGGGCTCCCACCCCTGACGGCGCAACAGTACCCGTGCCTCTCTCGGTAAGTGCTCAAGAACCCATGCAAAATGATGACCAAGCGGTCGCTCGGAAGTGTAGAAATGTGCACGGAACCAATCTCGCTCCTGTTCTGAGCGGAACCCATCGACGCCCCCGGCGGGCACACACCTAGTAGAAGAATATTTTTTTGGTGCCATATCAACCTACAAAACAAGAATTTACACAAAACAAAGCAAGTGTAAGCACAGTTTATGGTTAGTAGTGTAAAAGTTGAAATGGTGGTGCAAGTGCGCAAAACCGAGGTGAAAATATGCAACATTGCGATGAAAAATGTCGGAATGCGACAAGTCATGAAAATCACCCAAGTGTGCGTCAAAATAAGGATTGAAATCTGTTTTAGGCATTTTGACGAACACTTGGCGTGCGCAATGTGCGTCAAGGTCGAAAATACCGAGTTTGAACCAACAAAACCACCCCACTCATGAACAACCAACAATGCAGCAATCAAAACATGTTCATGAGTGGATATATAACAAGAATCATGCAAAATTTCAGTTGGAACAAAACGAAATCAGGGGAATCACCAACATTCCCAACAAGTGTCAAACTAGGGTTTAAACTATGTAATTTGTGACACAATCCTAACAAAAACTATAAATTCAAGTAAAACAAGTTAATATTATACCTGGATGTGTAGCAATTGGGAGAAAAGTGAAGAATGTGGTGAGGGGAAATAATCTAGGGCACGAAATCAGTTAGGAAGGAGAGGAGAGAATAAAAGAAAAGAGGGGTTAAATGCAGCAGACCTCGGCTTAACCTGGTCGATCGATCGATCGACCCCCAGGCTCGATCGATCGATCGAGCAGGGCCAGGCCTACTGCTTCCAAAATTTTAAAAGGGGGGAAATTGCAATTTGGGGAAAAATAGGGGGACTAAATATAAAATAACTATATATATGGTATATATATATGTATATACATAAAAATAAGAAATAAAAATAGAAAAATAAAAATAAATACACATAGGCATGCATATACACACAAAAAGGCCTATGCTTAGAGAAAATAAAAAAATAAAAAAAATAAAAAATATGTACAATGAGCAACGCACATGCATATTCACGACAACAAATGAAAAAATAAAAGAAAAGAAAAATAAAAACAAATGCAAATGCGTGAGGATGCGTGTGTGAAAAACAAAGGAAAAAAAATATTTTTGTGATTTTTGATTGTTTTCTTAACGAATGTGTGCCGGGGCGCATATCTCCGCAAATTCAAGTCCGTTGAACCTACAAAGGAGTTAGAACCAAGCATACGAAAAGAAATAAAAAGAGATTAACTAATTACACTAGGCTAAAATTAAGAAAAACAAAAATGAAGAAGTTAGTATATACAACCTACACTCGGGATGTGCAATTAACTATATACCAAAAGTTGAAATTTTTGAGGGTCCATCCAAAACACGATTTGACTTTGGAGGATCAACGGTGGACCCTCCCGAGTATGCATGCCTCCCGGAAAATAGGAATTCCGTTTGAACAACGGAAGGCATGTGGGCGGTGAAAGAAATGAACCATCGTCAATTTGAAATTCTAGGCGGACGATGGGGGATTTGGATAACAAGGGGGAAAAGTACACTTGAGGTCCAAGAAAAATCGATTCATCTCCCAAAGGTTTTTCAAAGGGAATGGGAGATGGTGCACACGTCGGGATAACATCCATAGAAAACAAGTTCGGTAAAGAGTCCTCGTCGGTAAAAAGTGTAGAAATTTTAAAAGTTTCTACCGACTCATAGGAATCAACCGGTGATTCTAATGGTTCGATCACGGAAAACGAATATGGTGATGAAACAAATTCAATCTCAATCGACTCATCGTCGGAAGGAGATTGAATTTCGAGGGAGAGAGATTCACACTCGATGAGAAATTCTTTGAAAAATTGAGGTGAAACACAAGTTTCCACCTCCTCGTTGTTTTGTGCATAAGAATTCATCTCATCGCAAAGTGAACCAAGTCTCATTCCAGCATCATTTAAGCCTTCCAAACCTTGGGAGTAAAGAAGAAAAGTCTCTTCCAAAGTAGGCTTCCTCGGCTCAAGAGCCTCGGACTCCTCATTTGGTAAAATCTCATCTTCTAAATCATCGGAATAAAAATCATCATTGGTTTCAAAATATGAATCCAACTCAAACTCCCAATAACGATTTTCATTGCGATAAATGTTTTCAAGTCTTTCATTTTCAAGAAAATCTTGAAAATGAAAAACTTGAAAACTATCCCCAAAGTATGAATCATTAGAATAACCGTAATAACTATAATAGAAAGACATGGTTACCTCGTTGTTGAAAGATGGAGAATCCAAGAAAGAAAGTGAGCAACCGCGAATGAAAGTTTCTTAGCGCTCGAAGTATGCAAATCCTGCAAGAAAGGTTAAAAGAAAGAATACAAATAGGAAAGGAAAAATACTACGAAATAATAAAACAATTACTATCTAAAACACACTCCCCGGCTACGGCGCCAATTTTGATGCGAGGAAAACCGAGTGTTCGTGTAGGAACAATATCATTGATTTCGGTTCCCGCTCGACATACAAAAATAACCTAAGCTACAGCTACACTTGGCAAGCAAGTAGAGCGGTAAGTCGGGTATCGAGAATCCACAGGGAGTGATTGAATTTTAGATGTTAATTGTTTAATTGCTTCAGGAATAAAAGTGTAAAAGATGATAGGTGGTTATGGTGACAAAAGAAAAGAATAAGTTAATGCTAAATTAAAGGAAAATGAGGATCGGGATCGCATTCTACCAAACGGATCGAAACAACTACTAACTAGAGTTAAGGCTCAAAAGCAATTTAATCGAGCATAATCAATTAAGCATAAACATCACGCAAGAAGGAATTTAACCCAAAGTTGCGAGATAAAACATTTAACTGAAAAATGGTCGCACGCGGATTAAACTCGGATTGTCGCTATAAACTCTAACGTTGCGTGACAAAGAAAGATAAATGCTTAGCAATCCAACTTTGATACGCGCGGTTTCAATTAAACGCGATTTTGCACTAAACCTAGTTTTCAGAGCTCGTGGCCCGAAAATGGCGGAAATGAAATCCCGACCCTATTTATCTAAGGGTGCATGGTGAGTTAAACTAAATTATGCTAATTAAACTAAGAAAGCAAGAATTAAATCAAGTAAACTAGTTAGAAAGCATTGAAACTAAATTACAAGGCAAGAGAAGAAGAAGAACAAGCTATATTAATGGAGAGGAAGTGAATAGTTCAATCTTACAAACCACATGGGTTGTCAATCCAAGAAGAAGAGAGAAATGAACTCTCCAAAACCAAACCCTAACTACAACTATCTAATTCAGAATATGAGAGAGTATCTAAGTGTGTATATGTGTTATTACAACAAAAACCAACTTATATAGTAAGTTGGAATAAAAGAAAGAAAATTTTTGCAGGGGAAAAACAGGGGATCGATCGATCGACCCCTGGTGTCGATCGATCGACAGTGGAAAACGTGGCAAAAATAATAATGCTCGATCGATCGACCCTCAGGCTCGATCGATCGATCAAGCAGGGGCAGCCTGCAATTTCCCCTGCATTGGCATACAATCCAACGTCGCTCAAATCGCCGTAACTTTGTCGTTATGCATCGGAATCGTGCACCGTTCGCGGCCACGCGAAGATAGAGAGGAGAGCTACAACTTCCGTGTAGATGTTGGGCCAGGTGCCCAAGTTGTCAAAAGACTAAAATGCCCTTGCGCGTGCGATAGTGTACGGAAATCGAGCGAAACGCATCCGAAGTTCACACTAAGCATCCAAACACCTACAAATGCTCAATTAACCCCTGCGAAACATGTTAACATAGAAATCCGAGGGTTGTCTGGTTAACGAGCATAAATATAGGGAATAAGATACCCGAGGGGGCTAATAACGCGTATGTTAACGGGTGAAATACGCAGTATTTGCGTCGCATCAGGGACACACCCCCAGATGATTGAGTCCTCTTAACAACAAGGCCCATGAATATAGAAGAAAAGAAGAGATTAGTTATAGAGGATACGAAAATAAGGAGTTCATAATATCTCTCTCTCTCAAGGAAAACACAGATGGAAAAGAAATAAAATGATAAAGAGTTGGAGTGGATGAGTGTACATTTTTAAAAGGGCAAAAATAGTATAAAGGACGAATCAACAATGATGGTTCATAAACAGATGGAAACATTTGAAGTACCTTGCATGGATTTCACACGTACGTGGGGTCACAGAAACAGAAGCGATACTATTGAAAAAATAGAGGAAATGTATGGAATGCCTCGATTGAGAAACATGCACAAACCCTTGACACCCACGTGTAAAAGGGAGAAAAAGCGTCAATCACATTAAATGCAAAGTGCCCAAAGCAATAATGATGAACACGTATATAACCAATCCGGGGGGATAAATCATTTTGGGGAGAAATTTTAAACAAAATCATTTCAACTCCCAGACTAAATACATTTCAAAGGCTCATGGAGTTCCATTTTAGAAGGGCCCCACTAGATGTGGTCCCAATGGTTTTGAAACTTGAATAACTCATAGGGAAAAATTGGTGACAAACAAACATTATTAATGGTAAGATTTCACTATTGAAATTAATCCATCTTTTTCACAAATACTTTGAATAACTGATCGAATATTTTGTACACATATTTCTTCACGAAGTAAACAAATATCTCTATGAAGGGTCAAATATAGGGGGAGTCTTCACCAAATCTTAACTAGCTGAGATTATTTTATGCTTAGCAAAATACTAACAAAAGAATGAAGACAAAGATCCCTCGAAAGACCCTCCCTTAAGGTCCCTCCACTGAGACTTCTCGAAGGACTCTTTAGGAAGACTAAGATTATTCGAGTGACGAAAGTTGTAACAAGAAACACGATATATATTTGATCTTGTATTTTACGTGTTGAATAATTGCATTATAATATGAGCGAGGATGTTTGGTAGCCTAGAGGGATCATGCCTTGCAGGGCATGGGAGATCTCACATATGCTATCGAACGACCTCCTCTTGGGAACTTCTTAGGGATTTGGTTTGGAGGATTGGGAGCAAGGCAACGTTAGGAAAGTAATAGCCAACCCTCTTGGCACATTTAGGCAAAACTTCATCTAGCACAAACAGGTGCTCGATGTAACAACCCGCTTAATTAAATAACAAGTGGCCAATCCTTTACCCAATTAAATCGAATTCTTCAGGTGGCTCATTCTTAGCATCACTGTCGGAGAAATAATTTTTTTTCTTTATTAACCACCTATTAATCAATTAAGCTAGTGTTAAAACTTTCAATTTTAATTTTAAATAAAATTCCTTTTTAACAATACCAACAATTTAACATATAATTCAATCCACCACAATGAATAATAAATAGTAATCATCACAACTTATTTAGTATAACTGGAATAAACTTTCCAGTTTAAAACATCTCAATACAATAAACTAATAAACCAAATGTATCCAAAACCAACCCAAATAAGACCACTGACTGAGACAGAATGTAAATGACACGAATCCGTTAACAACATGCCATAAAGAGAAATGATTATAAAGTACATGAATCAATAGAATGATGTGTTTAATTCATGGTCCACAACTCTATAGTTTCCATAGAAAATAAATATCAAATCCTCTATGATGGGCGTCCCTGTGGCTGGACACCTGATAATATATATATATATATATATATATATATATATATATATATATATATATATATATATATATATATATATATATATATATATATATATATATATATGCAAGAGAAAGCGAGTAGAGAATATGCAAGAGAAAGTGAGTCAGTACCCGATTGTAAAAAGATTTTAAAAACAGCAAGTGAATAAATGCTATAATTAGCAATTATTATATACATGTTATATTCTCGAACTCTCACTTGATATTCTCTCCTCTCAATTAATGTGCAGGCCTAACATATACCCAAATTATTCTAGTTACTACTCCCATTTTCACTAGATTATCTCATTGTATCAACTGACCATAGCCCTTATCTTCCCCCACGCATTTCCTTCACAATACATGTAATAAATAAATTTATTAATTCAATTCTCAATATAATTAAGCGTTCTCATACTTAATTAATTTCATATTTCACTATCTTTCATGTTTACTCAATTCACACAGTAGATAACATCACAAGTGTATATATATTCACCCTATTATATATATATATATATATATATATATATATATATATATATATATATATATATATATATATATATATACAATACTGCACCCCGAGACACTGCTGCGGTTGCATTTGTTTAATCCATATTAATTTGGCTCAAAAACTCCCAGCTATGATATATTACGCACTAGTAGTAGATAAAGAAATACAATTTTGTTTTTTGCATCCTAAACCAGCCAAGTTGTTACTAATATAATAACAAGTATCAGTGGTACTTTTACTATTGTCAAAGAAACTTTCCAAGTCGACATCAATATAACCAATTATAGTACTCGTTATGTCTTTTTTGTATCATAGACCTAAATGTAATGTCCTTTTTACATATTCAATAATGTGTTTAATGCCTTTAAGGTGACTTTGTTTAGTAATGGATTGATAACGGGTACTCATAAAAAAAACTTGATATGAGGTCGAGAAGCAGTTAAACACAATAAACTACTTATCATGGTTCTATATAATGTATGATCAATACTTTTTCCATCTTCATCTTTAGTAAGTTTCATGATTGTGCTCAAGGGTGTACGTTCTATTTTGGCATCATTTAACGTAAACATCGTTATTAAATCCTTAACATATTTAGACTGACATATAAATAATCCATCATCAAACTGTTTCACTTGAAGTCCGAAGAAATATTTCAACTCGCCCATAAGCAACATTTGCAACTCCCCAGTGATAAAATTTAGAAATGTTTTAACTTATTGGGGGGATATTGAACCAAATATTATGTCATCCACGTAAACTTGTACTATTGAAACTTAATTTTGATCTTTCGTGCAAATAGTGCCTCGTCACTGCCACCGCGTGCAAACCCTTTGATTGAGTAAAAAGGTTGAAAAGCGATCATACCAACCCGAGGGGATTGTTTTAAACCCTACAATGACTTTGAGTCTAAATACATGTTCAAGGTATTTAGGGTTAATAAAACCTTTTGGTTTCTCTTCATGAACTTCCTCTGTTAAAATCTATTTAACAAGGCAGATTTGACATCTATTTGAAAAGATTTAAATTATAAATGACAAGCAACATCCAAGAGTGGGAAGATAGACTTCATCTGTGTAACCGAGGTGAATGTCTCTTCAACATTTATTCCTTCTACCTGATTATAAACCTGAGCTACTAGCTTAGCTTTATTTATAATTATCATTCTAGTTTCATCAGTTTTGTTTTTGAAAATCCATTTAGTACCGATTACTTTATATTAGTGGGCCTAGGAATAAGATACCAAACATAGTGAATTTTAAATTGTGCTAGCTCTTCTTGCATATCATTTATCCTAAAAAAGTCTTGTAAAGCTTCGTTTACATTATTGGGTTCAACAAGGGAAACAAAATGGGTAAAGATTGCAAAGTTTTGAAGTTGTGATCTGGTTATAATTGGCTATATTACTCTACCAACAAAATTAATAATGTGATGGTCTTTAGAGACACATCTATGAATAGCAGGGGTTTCAATTGGTAAAGTATCAGTTTATATAGGTGACTCAATGTTTTCAAAAGTTTTAGACTCATTTTCAAAAACTGGTTTTTTACTTACAGAAGTGAATACTGTGTCATCTACAATTACATTGATTGACTCCATTATGGACCTATTTCTTAAATTATAAACCCCATAAGTGAAACTATTTTTAGAATATCCTAGAAAAAATCCTTTATCACATCAGGACTCAAATTTCAAAAGATTTTCTCTATCACTACCTATATAGCAAGTATTTCGGAAGGTTTGAAATTTTTACCATAAGGATTTTTATTATACCAAAGTTCATATGGAGTCGTTTTGATATCTTTACAAAGATCAATTCTATTAATAGTATGGAAAGACATTTGGATAACTTCAAACCAAAAATATTTGAGGAGATCCTTATCATGAATTAATACCCTGACTAACTCTTATAGAGTTCTATTTTTACATTCAGCTATTCCATTCTATTGGGGGGGGGGGGGGGGGGTCTTAAGAGCATTAAACTCATGAAAGTAGTGGTTTCCATAACAATATTCAATAATGTAAGAGTCTTTAAATTCACATCCCCTATCACTTTGTATACATAATACTTGGGTATCCTTTGAATTTTTAATTTTCAAAAGCATTTTTAGAAACTCTTTAAAAGTATTTGACTTATCTTTCATAAAAGTTACCCAAGTAACATACGTGAAGTCAACCACAATGAATATAATGTAATTATTACCAAAAAGGCTAATAGTAAGAGAGGGAACCCGTAAGTCCATGTGGATGAGAGCAAGGAATTTTAATGTTAAAACATACTTTCCTATATGGAGCCTTAGTTATCTTTCCCACTTGACAAGGTCCACAAACTATATTTGGACTCCTTTAATTTGGGGAAAACCCTTAACAATAACTTGGGTTCTCAATCTAGTCACATTTTAAAAATTATTGTGACTAGGCATATTATGCTAAAGGTTAGTATCATTAACTCTAGTTAAATGACAAGAAGAAGAAATATGAGGAACTATGTAACAATTTTTCTTATTTCTACTTACAACTATGATGCAATTATAAGTTTTATCAATCACTTGGCACTCATTTTTAGAAAATTTAACAAAGTAATTTGCGTCACAAAATTGACTTACACTCAGCAGATTAGACTTTAACTAAGAGAACATCAAAGTGCTCCCTTGCCTATGATTTTAGACGAAACCTCGTCTCTAAACATGACTTTGCCCCCAAGGAAGTTAGTAAAGTTTTTCAAATTTATTTTGTCACCGGTCATATGCCTAGAACTACCTGAATCTAAAAACCATCTAGTTGAGGTTATTTCATCTTTGATTAATGAAATAACAAGGTTACACCTTAATTGGGGTAATAGATAATATTTTTTTACTCCAAATAGGCCTAGTTTTAAAATTCTTTTTTTCCTTTTGAGGATTTAAAATCATGCCACCTTTTTAAAATGTTTGAACATTTTTCTTTGAATTGTTCCAATTCGACTATAGTGGCCTTGTATTTTTGTTCTAAAATAATTTTTTCCTCAGAAAGTTCAGTTAATTCGGATTTTAATTCTTTAACCACAGTCTCATGAGTAATACATTAACGCATGTAGTAGTTTATATTCTATGTAATAGTCCTAGTTAGACTTTTAACTTGTTCAGACAATTTTTTTACCAGTTTTTAGGCTTGGAAAATTTCTTTAAAGTTGTAGCATAGAGGTCTTGAAAATTTGGCAAATCATTATCACTATCACTAAGTGAGATATGTGTTGTGTCCCCTGATGATTCAGTTATATTGGTGAAGCTTATACACACGTTCAATTCATCATTACTTAAAACACTTTGACTCACACATCCATGAGTATAAGATATAGCAACATCATTAATATGAGTGGTACCAGAAGAAATTTCAACAATATCATAAGCAGACATAGAATCGTCATCATAAAGGCAAGCATCACCATCATATTCAATAATTTTGGCATAAAAAGACGTGCAGAATTCATTTATGTTCAATGGATCTAATCATCATCATCAGAATCACATGACTCATCCTAAGTTTTGGTAATATGGGCCTTAGGTGTGGTTTGTGGTTTAGAATAACACATATTATCATAATGTCCCATTTTGCCACATTTATGATATTGTATATGGGACTGTTTTAGCTTAGGTCTATTTTTATTTGAGTCTCTGTGTATATTGGGTTTTGTGTCGACGAGTCTAAGATACTTTCTTTCATGTCGTCTAGAAGCTTTAAGTCCTTGATGACCAGGTTGTCCTTTACGAGCAATAACAGTGTTTTTATATTTTTTTAATTTTTTTTAACTGCTTGCTCATGAAGGCAATTTAGGTATCAAGGGTTTCAAGATCTTTTTCTTGGTCTGAGTCACTATCTAATTCAGAAATGTATAACTTAGGATTGATCATCTTAGAAGTTAATCTTGTGCTTGACTCATTGTGTTTTTTAGTAGTTGGAGACATTAGTTTTTTGTAATCAACTTCCATTTCCAAAGTCCTTAATTTGCTACTAAGAATCTAATGGTTAAATTAGGGTCATCCATTTCTTCAATGACATATCGTTTATAGTCAAACTTAGTAGGGAGAGATCTCAAAATTTTCATCACTATATATTTCTTGTCATAATCTATGCCATTAGTATGCAGTTTAGTGATTATGTCATGCAACTTCAGATAGAATACATCAAAGGTTTTTGTGTCAGACATTATTATAGAATTATATGTGGGACAAGCATTTGTGTCTTGGCACGTTTGACATGCCGATCATCTTCATGTGTGGTGAACATAGTGTCCAAAGCTTCCTTAGAGGTATGTGTTTCAACACATGTTCATTAACAACCATGAATATGCAGTTACATCCTTTGTTATTATACCTAAATATCAGTTTTCTTCTTTACTATATTCACTCATTTTTTCCTTACTCTCCCAGTACTTCCCTTAGCTACTAGTTTAGTAGGTGTTCGAAAACTAATTTGAATAACATTATAAACATCATCACATAATATTCCTTGAATTAATGAAACCATATGAAGTATCCAGTGTGGAAAGTTGGCTCCATCAAACACAAAAGGGTCTTGAAAGATTTCTAATTTTTTCAAAAAAAAATTATCATCCATTTTTAGGAAAAGATGTCAGAAACTTAAGTATCTTGGAAGATTTTGATATGAAACTCTAACACCATTTGAAAAAACACTTACGTGAAAAATGATTAAAAAATTTAACCAGCTGTATTTTTGTAAATCGCAAGTTTGTTGAAAAAAAACTTATTCACGAAACATAGAATCAAAGGTAACACAAGATGTGTATCCTAAAGTGTAGAAAATTTTATTTGTAAAAATATATATTCAAGTTTTAATGAAAACCTTTGAACTCAACCAAAAAGATTAAGAAATAGGTAGGTATAGGATATGTTTACCTATACACAAAAAAATAAGAAATAGCCAAAAAAATTACGTAACTGAGAATCCTCTCTCAAATGCAGGTAAAAAGCCTCTGAATGTTAATGAAAACAGCTCCAGTTGAATGGAAACACCCAAGACACTAAATATCAATAGAGATATAGAGGAATTTGTGCAGTGCAATGCTTGTGTTCTACATGCAAGTATGAAAGTCACACATGCTTAGTGTGTACAAATCAGTTCAAAACAAATTACAGGATTTCTCTACATTCAGTGTGAGATTTATAATGGTTTAAATCAGGTCGAAGGATTATTAACAAAGATTTCAAATATGTTCAAAACTTAAAAAAATGCAGTTTCAAAACATTTTGAAAAACAAAATGTCTTCTACAAATGAAAGAATATATTAGACGAAGATCTCAAATCTCTAAAAATCAGTAATCTAATTTAAAATGAAACATATAAGAGTTTTAACTGATTTGTAAAAAAGTTTTTCAAAAAGTTTAAGCAAAATATATTTTGACTACAAAACATTTTAAACTTTAAATGAAAACCAAAATATTACCTAAAAACATATGTGCAAACATGATTGTTGTTCTAGGTTAAAAATTCTAGTTCATTGAGATTGAGTAGAGTCTTTAAAAACCAAAAGTCTCCCTCTCTCTCTCTAAAAATGAAACCCTAACTGAACAAAAAGATCTGATGGAAATCGAGACAAATGTTTAAATATGAGGCGAGAGAACCACCGAGTGAAATGAATGGATATGAATGCTTCTCACCATCTAATTTTAATCTAACGGTCATAAACAATGCATATAGGGTAAGCTAAACCAATTAAAATGGTAACAAGTTCAAGCAAAGGTTTTCGATTCATGTGAATTCCTAAACCCAATTCTCACCCACTGATCAACATGATTCAACGGTGTAATACGTGTAACACGAAACAAACGCATAATGAACACACAACGAACACATCTTAATGAATTAAAATGTATTTTTAAAACATAAAAATGTTTATTCATCTAATTAAAAAAGGCAAAAAATTATGATAATTATTTTCACACATTACTATTCCAAAATAATATTTTTTTTTTCACATTTTTAGCTTTATTATTCATAGGATTAATTTATCTGATTAATTCCTAAGATAAATCCAATTTAAATCAATTAAATGCCTAAAAAGTGTTAAATGATTTTGAAAAAATTATATGAATGCATGTGTGTGAAAAGTCGTGATGTAATGTGTTTTCCATTATACTCAACTGATGTGTCTTTATTTTACCAACTAAAATCATGTTGTGCAGATAGGGTTCCCTTGAGTCTTCCATCCTGAATGTATGTTGGGAAGGAATCTCTACTAAAATGTTTTGCATAAACTAAAATAACTATTTAAACACCTTGATAGTCTAAACTCAAGTAAAACCTAGGAAAATGTCTATCAAATGGTGCTTCAGACCTTACGGTGGGACTTTATTAATAGCCACTCTATTAAGTGTATCTACTCATATTTTGGATACTTGTGTTGATGTCGAGATAGACATTAGTAGGTTAAATTTCGTGGAAGACTTGGTTGTTCTGGATACCCATTCTTATGATGTGATCTTGGGTATGGATTGGTTGGTTAGGTATGAAGATCATACATACTATAGGGTTTGGGCTATGTTTTTCACAATATCGGGTCAGGAGATATATATTATGGCTATGCCTAGGCAGGAGGGTAGTACCATGACACATCTGTATTTTATTGATAAGGAGACTCGAGAGAAGATGAGCTTTTTCTTAGACTCGATATAGATTGTTCGGGACTTTTTTATGTATTTGAGGAGGTTTTATGGGTGTCTCCAGTTTGATAGATTAACTTGGTGACTAACTTGTCTCCCGGCACTAAGACAATTGCCAAGGAGCCATATTAAATGGATCCTTTCTAGATAAGGGAGTTGAGGGAAAAGATTAAGTAGTTGTTGGAGTATGGATTCATTCATCATAGTACTTCATCATGGAGAGATCCAATTATATTCGTGAAGAAGAGAGATGGTTCATTACAATTGTGTGTTAAATATCGTGAGTTGAAAAGGCTAATAGTGAGTAGTAATTACTCTTTGTCAAGCATAGGTGATTTTTTAATCAGTTATAGGGTGATTCATTTTTCTAAAAGATAGATTTTCATTTGGGTTACCATCAGTTGAGGGTATGAGATAACGTATCGAAAACTACCTTTTTAACTCATTGTGGTTCCTGCGAGTTCATGGTCATGCCATTTAGGCTGACCATTGTTCATGTTGTGTTCATAAACTTGATGAACCGACCGTTCATACATTGATCAGTTTATAATCATCTTCATTGATGGCATATTGATATATTTGTTGTCCAAGGAAGAGCATGTCGATCTTTTGACGGTTTCACTTTAGAGGTTCCTGGAACATAAATTGTATTTTAAATTCCAGAATTGCAAGTTTTGGCTATGTGAAGTTTTTAGGTCGTGTAGTTTTAGATTCGAGATTGTTAATGGAATCGAAGAAGGTGTCAGCTATGTTGGATTGGGGTCGACCCACACCACTGACAGAGGTTCGTTGCATTTTGGGGTTGGCCAATTATTACCATAAGTTCATTTGGGATTTTTAAAGATAGGGGGATCATTGACCAAGTTTACTCGGGAAGGTATTCATTTTGTTTGGATCGAGAAGTGTCAGCATGGTTTTAAAACTCTCAAGATGAAATTAACTTTGGCTCCAGTTTTGGCTCTACCTAGTAGTGGGGTTGAGTAGCCGGTATACATCATTGCTTCCCTTCAGGGATTAAGTGGGGTATTAATGAAGGAGGATCACCTTTTTGCCTCTTCACCTTAGAAATTGAATCCTCGTGGGTTATTGAGAAGTTTAGGCTCTTTAGTTATCATAAGAGTCTTCAATATTTATTCATACATAAGGATTTGAACATGCATCAATGACGGTGGTTCAAGTTCATTAAGGACTACTAGTTTACCATTCAGTACAACTCATGGAATGCCATTGCGGTGGCAAATTCTTGGAGTCAATAATCGAACGGTAGTCAGTCTACTCTTTAGTTGATCGATATAGGGTTCATTCGGGTGATTGGCGAGCTAGTTGATGCTTTCACGTGGATTATCATCATGACTCTCAATATCATTATAGTGGTGATTTGAGCACAGGTTGATTTTGGAATGTAAAGAGGAAGTGTTTGAGGTTTTTTCTGCTAATATGCCTCCTTACGCCATTAGTTTGTATAGTTGATTACGATACAATGGGTGGTTAGTTGTACCAATAGATGAGGAGTTACGTAGGGCCATCATGCAGGAGGCAAATAGATTATAGTTATTAGTACATCCCATGGGGATAAGATGTGCCAATACATGAGGAAATGCCATTGGTGGTTCGGTATGAAGCATTTTATTGCTATATTTATGTCCTAATGCATCACATGTTAAATGGTGAAGATGGATCATCAGTGATCGTCGTGTATACTTCAGTCCTTATCGATCCCCAAGTAAAAATAGGACAATATCTCTATGGACTTCATTACCGAGTTTCCCTTGATGCCTAAGAAACATGACTATATTTGGGTTATAATGGAACACTTAATAAAGGTTGAACATTTCTTGCTTATCCACACAGATTTCATTATAGAGCATTATGCACAATTCTCTGTGTCAGGTTTTATTCGATTACACTGGGTAACTTTATCGATCATCTCAGATAAGGATCCAACTTTCGTATCTTGATTTTGGGTAAGTTTTAAAGAGGTTATGGGTATTAGGTTGCATCTAAGTACATCTTACCATTCTTAGATAGATGGACAAATGGAGTGGGTAAACTATATATTGGAGGATTGCTATGGGCATGCGCGCTGGAATTTAGGGGTAATTATGAGGTTCATTTTTCCTTGGTAGAATTCTCCTACAACAATAGTTATTAGAAATCGATCATTATGGTATCGTGTGAGGCATTGTATGGATTACAATGTCTATCATGGACAAGAGTATTTTATTTGGACCTAAGTCAGTTCAAAAGATGATTGAGAAGATTAAGATTATTAGGGGCGAATCAAGATAGCCCAGAGTAGGACTTGGAGAAGAACGAAATTGAGTTTCAAGTGGGTAATCAGGTGCTTTTCTATGTGTTACCCATGAAGGGGTGATGTATTTTTGGAAGAATGGGAAGTTGGCCCCAATGTATATTAGGAGTTTTACGATCATGGATTGGGTAAGAATGATCTCGTATCATCTAACACTTTTAGACCATATATATGGGGTACATAATGTGTTACATTCATCCATGCATAGTCGGTTCTAACGCGGTAAGGTTGTGTATCATCATATTTACATAGGAGATATTCATATAAAGTTCGATGCTTCATATGGTGAGGATCCTGTTGGTATTTTAAACCGAAGGATTGAGATTTTGAGCCCTATAGAGATACCCTTAGTTTATGTTCAGTGGGGCACCATAGTGAAGATGAGTCCACTTGGGAGTGAGAGGATACCATGAAGCAACAATATATGTTGTTATTTTGAGGCCCGTATGTGTTATTTTCTACTAATTTCAAGGATAATATTCTTTTTGTTATAGGTGAAGAATGTAATACCCCGTATTTTTAAAAGGAATTATAATTAATTAATTAAATGGCAAGCCAAATTAATTATGATTGAAATTGGGAATTTAAAATAAACTATTAAAATTTAAATTTAAGATGAGTTAGTTTAGCATTTATAGTTCATTTGATTAAATAATAAAGTTTTATGGGTTAAAAGTTGAGTTAACAAAAAACTAGGGTTAATTTGGTAATAAAATTAATATAGAAATAGATTTAGACTCATGGGGTATTTTAGAAAGGCCTCGGGGTAAATTAATATTTATAGATTTTTTGGGTAGCAAGTAGGGTTTGGTAATTTTGTCTTTCTAGGGTTTCGTAGCCTCTAAGACTAATTTGGGTCGCACCAAAGGGTCGCCATCGCAACATTTGGTGCCACGATCGCAGGTCAAGAATCGCGACTAAGGTATGCATCGACCACGACCATAAGCTTATGTGAACTGGTCTAGGTCGCATCCTGGTCGTGGATAATACGGGTTAGGGTATTTTTAATACCCTATTTTGGGTTGGGTCCCTTTTATGCACCTTTTTCGTTTTAGTTTGTAACTCACCTTTTGCACTTTTATTTCGGAATACTAAATCATATAAATTCTAGCATCTCGTCCCTGTGGATTTTCGATACCTGACTTACTGTTGTGCTTGCCTCGCAAGTGTAGTCGAATTTAGGATTGTTTGTATAGTCGTAGCGAGACAGAAAATAATCAATGTGCACTTACACGCGCACACTTCTCGCGCGCTATCAAAATGGCGTCGTTGTGGGGGACTTGATGTTTTAGACTTTATTTGATTTAGTATTTCATAGTAATTTCTTTCTATTTGTATTATTTGCTAATATTTTGCAGGAATTCCACATTTGAGCACTTAGAAACGCTCGAATTTTTCTCGCGCGCACCTACTTTGTGGAATTCGCCACTTGAGCCAATTTGGGGGTAAGCAAGTCTTATTCCAATTCTTTCCGTAATCATTGTTATAATTCTCAAAATTCTCGCAAGCCTATGACTTTCGATGAATACTTAGAATCCCAAAGTATAACAAATTCAAATATGACTTTGGACGAGTATAACGAAACTCAAAATTTGGGTTATTGGAATTTTGATGATGATGATAATGATTTTGGGCCTTTACCTCCTTATAATAGGAATTTTGAAACGAATTCGAATAGTTTTCAAAATTCCTATAATAATGAGTTTTCGTTTAAGTCCGATGGTAATTTTCAAAGTTCCCATTTTCATGCATCCTCACCTCGACCTATGATATTCGATGAGAGTTTGCGTATGTGTGAAAATGAGAAAATTGAAAATCATTATCGAGAAGAAAATCGTTGTTGGGAACATGAGTTGGATTTATTATTTGAGTCTGACGACGATTTTGCTTTCGAGACTTTCGAAGTCGAGGAATGTTTTGAATTAAATGAGGTACTTTGTCCTACTTTGGAACAAACCATTCTAAACTTTGCCCATTGCATAATATATATTGAAAGTGAGGATGAAAATGATGTAATATCTATTTGCAATGAAATGATTTCTTCTTTGGCCCCCAAAGAAGAACATTTCATTAAAAATGATATTATTCCATTCGAAACTAAATCTTCATGCGATGATGATTCATCTCGTGAGTTTGAATTTCTTGCATCCCCATTTTCATTCTCTATTATCACACCGTCCCAAGTACCCGATGATTCGGTTTCAAACTTTAATGTTTTAAACCTTTTCGCCGATGAGGAGTACTTGCTCGAGTCGCCTTCCACGATCGCATTTGTGCCTTCGTGTGCGCCACCTCCCATTCCAATTTCAAAATATTTGGAAGGATATTCATCTTTTCTCGGTCCCCACATGTTTTTGTCACCCGTTCAATCCAAACCCCCCATCGTCCCTCCAAAACTTTTAATTGGCGATGGCTCCTTTCTTTTGCCTTACACATGCCTTCCGTTGTTAAAATGGAATTCATATTTTTTGGAAGGCATGCTTATATGTGAGGGTACACCGGTTATCCTCCAAAGTCAAATCGTTCTTATGGTGGACCCTCGGTTATTTAGACTTCTAGTGTACAGTTAGTGTGAGGCCTAAATAGTAGGTTGTATATAGTTAGCTTTTTATTTTTTCTTTCTTTTTATTTTATTCAACTGTAATACCCCATATTTTTATATATTTTAAAGTATGTAATACCCCGTAT
Organism: Sambucus nigra; assembly: GCA_949130495.1. Taxonomy (NCBI): domain Eukaryota; kingdom Viridiplantae; phylum Streptophyta; class Magnoliopsida; order Dipsacales; family Adoxaceae; genus Sambucus; species Sambucus nigra. The sequence continues at coordinate 119,693,636 of OX422223.1, forward strand.
TTTTATGGCTTTTAATTATATGATTTAATAAATTAAATTGCCTTGAATTATGAGATTTATTATAATTTGGGTTAATTAATTGGAAATCTATTCGGATTTAAATGCTAGCGAGATGAGAGTTACTATTTCATTATTATAATGATGTTGAATATTACCGAGTAATTATGGTAATATATGATTATTATATTTATTAAAAATTGTCGTGAGTTGAAAATATGGCAGTTTCAGTAATTAAGTGGGACGCACGTGTCATTCGTGTCAGGACCCAATTTAATGGATTTAAAAGTATTTTATTTTTATGCCATCCGTATGAACATTTTGAGTGCGTCAACGTGTCCGAAAAGGTCGAAATAGTCAGAAAACATTAGTCGAGAGTTTAGTTTGGGTTCCGGGGCATTTTTAGGCTTAATCGGCAACCCGGGAGGGCATTTTTTGTCATTTTAGATTTTAAGAAAATTAGACCCACGAATTTTAGACTTTATTTAATTGTTATTAGGACGTCCATTAGGACCATTATCAGCCAAAAAGTAAGAAGTGGGCTACATGAGATAGAGGAGAAGCTACATAAGGGCTTCCATGGCCATAACCACCACATACCACCACCGCCGTCGGATTTGTGACCGGAAAGAGAGGGGGAACCAACCAACAACGTCATCAACGGATCAGAATCAGTATTCTACAGGCAAGTGACTTATCTTGCAAAGATTCAAAACATATATTTTACATGATAGTGTAGATTTGAAGATTTATTATGAATAATGATATAAATTGTAAAATAGGAGCATTAAATATTGAATCCGGGTAGGGTTGCATGTAGTTAAAGCTTCTGGATAGATATTAGCAACGAAATCATGTTCCATGTGTAGGTAATTATGAAATTATATTAGAATTTATGATGTTCTTGAAGAAATTAGGAAGAACTAGGGTTAGAAGAATAATTATGACTTTTGATCCAAGAAAGTGTTGATTGGGGATGATTTAATGATTCTAATAATGTTAGAAATTATGTAAACATGTTGGTATGATGATTAGTATACTTGGTTGAGAGTTTTGGACGTTAAAGTGAAGAATTTGAGGTGTAAAAAGAGGAATCCTGTAATTGTTTAAGCAATTCTGGGAAAATACCTGCTTGATCGATCAATCGACTCAAGAATGTCGATCGATCGACCCCTGCTGATTTTTGGCAATTGTTTCCTTTTAAGGTTTCATGAAAATCATAAAGCTGAGGTTGATTCTTAGGATGATTAATATAATATTTTGGAACTTAGATAAGGTTAGTAGGGTCTTAGTTATTTTCGAAAAATATCATAACTTAGGGGATTGAGCGTTGTAGTTACGAATGGTTATCGAGAGAGGACAGTTGGAGATCTTTCGATTTTGGGACTGAAAGTGGAATGAATGATAACTTAAGGGACTTTAGATTTGCTGAGATAACCTTAGTAACAAATGGGAGACCTAGTATTCACTTGGGATAAGTATAGGTACCCGAACCGTATGACGAGACTTGTCGTTAAATAAATAGTTCGTAGAATCTTCGAAACATAAATATTGTGGGTGAGACTTAATATATAGGAGAGCAGTGTACCTATATTGAAATTTTATATATAATGGTTGTGTCAATGCCTAGTGTATGGATTTCTTATGTGTATGACATACCTACCATACTTGCTATCACGGGAGGTTATTTTTATGGAAAAGGACCCTCTTATCCTTGTGTGCTTCGGGGGGATTTAGACTGGTACCTTAAGGACATTGGATGGTGAATGACTTATTTGTGAGTGGATAAGTCAGCTGACCATGGGAGCGTAGGTATGTATGTGACCCATGGGTATGTGAACTATGATCGCCTCCAATATGTGTGATTTGTATTTAGACGGTTCCTGAGTGACTCGGAACACGTGATCCTTACGTGCGTGATGTACATGGATTTGATAGCAGAGTATGCGTGCACCGCAGCTTATCCTAGGGGTTCCATATATGTACTTAGAGTGCTATACTTATGTACTTGTGACTGGTTCATTGTTGCTAAGTCGATGTGAATAAGCTAAGATATTTGAATGGGTTAAGAATGAGAATTTAATTAACACTTGAGATAAGTAACTTAATGAATGTGAATATGGGGTATGAACATATCTTGTTTGAATATTAAGAGTAGACATCCTATGGTAGAGTGCGAAAGCAGTTGGTACAAACTAGTTAGATAGCGGCATAACTAGAATGGGTTAAAGGCATTCGTTAGGCGTGCACAGTAGTTGAGAGGTAAGAAACTCATGTGAGAGTGCGCAACTAACGTGTTTATAATATGTGTTGTTCAATTATAATTTAAACACTTGCTAAACTTTAAACTTTTTTCACATCGGGCTCTAACCCGTTTTCCTCCAAATCTATTTTTTTTTTGTAAAAAATTTTAGGTGCCCATCCACAGGGACGCCAAGCATAGGAGTTCCATTCTGATGACGTGTTGTAGTTGCTATGGAAGCTACAGAATCTTGGTAGTAGACGCCTTCATATTTATCCTTGATTCCTTCAGAGTCATTTGTATCAATTAGGGCATGTCGCCCATTCTTATTTAGAAGTTGTAGTTGCAGACTTTTATTACTTCAGTTATTGGTTTATTTATTCAAACTCTTGTATTGGGACTTTATTTACTCTGGCACATTTTTATTATTGGAGTGTTTACTCCGACTCATTTGATTTCATTTTCGTTTGTTACTCATATGAGATTGTTTATGATATTAATGGTTAATGATTTAGTTCTTGGTTATTTGTTAACTTAATTAATAAAATTTGACATCTCTCTTTTTAAATATTAGGTGGAAAGTAATTAATTAAATATTTTTTGACATTGATGCTAATGCTGAACCAACTTAATATTATGTTTTAATTTAATAAAGGAGTAGCTCCCCGGTATTTAATTAGACGGATTGTTACAGGTGGTATCAGAGCATCAGGTTCTAGTGTACTTTAGGATCTGTGCGGCTTATTATGCTTCCAGCGTAGCTTTCCTTTGATATAGAGCCCTATGTTTAGGATTTTTGATTTCTTTGGTGAGATTTCGTTCTTATGCTATGATATATATGATAGTGAATCTTATTTACATTCGGGTGTGTTCGGGTGCCGAACAATGCAATATGTCAGGCGAAGATAGTTGGGCGAACAGCAGGAGGCAAAGATCAGTTGAGGTTATTTTATTTATTTAAAGAAGGATGACAGTAGTTGAAGTCACTCATATTATGGCACGGAAGTCCAGGACGGTAAAGACGGTTAAGTCGCGACTTGTGACTTCTAGGTACCACTATAATAGAAAGTGGGGTCAATTTAGACCAACCCAGCAAGGTTGTTTTGGGAGAGAACTAGATGAAACATTGAAAAGAAATAGCAGTGAAAATACTAAAAATGCGGAGATGGCATGTACTAACCAACTCATGTAATATATCCAAAGGCTTGGACATATGACGGGGTATGGCTAATCGGGAGTGAAAATTTTTCCTTGGCTCGTAAGAGCGGAGTTTCAATGGTGAGAGGCAGCCACCACACTTAGAAGTGGAATGTTTTGTTAAGAGAAGGCGCATATGTATGGTTTGACCATAAGTTCCTTCATTAGATGTTCAGAGTGAGATACGAATGTTGTTCTGAACTCACACCAGAGGGCTGGACAGAAGTCACTTTGTGAAAAGAAATTTAATTGATTAGCGAACCTTACACCGGATGAAGTAAGTGAAATGGAAAAGAGGACATTAAAAGGAAAATTTACATGAAAAAAGAATTGTTAGCACTTTTGAGGAATTATGCTTAGACGGTCAATGCAGATGGTAATAATGTCGTGCTGTGTTAATACGGAGGTAAACGTTTCCTTGGGTGGGGAGACACAAGAATCAAGGAATTTACATAGCGTAAGACTGGGGGGAAATGGTGTTGATGAAACAACACAAGGGGGAGACCCATCAGGGGGCCCGTTTAAATGATTTGGGAAGCTGAATTGTTTACCCAGCGAAGGTAATTTCAGGAAGAGATGTTGAAACCAGTAGCATGTTCCTCAGGGCCATCAAAAGTTTAGGGAACAACAGAGGTAGCCATTAGAGTCAGGACTACTAACGTTCGAGAGAAGGATAACCTTAACATGGCCAATGTGATCGGAGATGAGTGGAGTATGTGTAAAGGTATTTCGTGGGGAGTGAAACTCGTGTGTTAAAATTTTTCCGAATACGGACAGGTGTGTTAAGTCCAGGAACCATTTGAACAGACAGGGCGATTGGCAAGATAGAAGTATGAGTTATATCCTCAGATGATGATGCGTGTTGTATGTGATACAAACGACTTACTACATTTTTATTGTTTCCATATTTGCATGAGAGACGAGTTTAGTGAGTGTCTCGATAATTTTATTATTTATGTGAATATTTTCCCTAGTATCGTGGGGTTACCTTTATTGTTATCCGCGAATGATGTATGGGGGTATCGATAGTGGTATATACTTTATTGAAATTACTCGTTTTAAGTGTTGTGTTATACGAGTACGATATTATCCTAATTATGGTTTTATGAAAATGATTAAACTGATTGTGTGCGGTTATTGCTAGTCCATCGGGGTTACTACCTTTGGGTAGAATGTTTTGTCACGGCAAGGCCCCATCTGCGAGAAGACCGGACTCGTGTTTATATATTTGTATATAGTTATATATATGTATTGTTGAGACTTCGAAAAGTATAATGGTCTTGAATATTTGTTCGTCGTATGAGTAAGGATTTCATTGTTATGATGCGGAGTGTATTTAGTTTACTGTTCAACGAAAAGATTTAGCTGATTATTATAAATAACGCTCAGGATGTGGTAATAAGAAGAACGCATTTTTTTAACACTCTTCAGAGACGTGGGAGTTTATACTCATAGTTGTATATCTGGGGATGGGATTTCGAGAGCCTCGATTATATTTGCATGATGTTTATGGAAGGTGATTTTCATCAATGTTAAGAGACAGTGTCTTTCGCAAGGAGTTCTTTGTTTAAGTCAAATTGTGAAAGGAGATGTAACTTGATTGTCAAGAAATGGGAATTTAGGGGTACATGTTATGGACCGAGGGCCTAACAGATCCCGATGATCGACAATGCTAGGGAGTAGTGTATCGAGGGGTTCCTTGTTTGGATTTCACTTTGCAAGACATCCCACGCATGAAACTTAGCGTAAGGTGGGTAGTAGGGAGATGTATGACCATTCGTCTATGATTTCGGTACCTCGATCATTATGGAGTACGTAGTTAGAACTGGAAGTTAAAGGGGAAATTGAGATATAAGGCTAGTATAGCCAATGATGTGGTGAGAAAATGCTGAAAAATTTTGGTTTTATTACGGCAGGTTGAAGGATTCAATAAGGTTAAGGAGGACTAAGGATTTCTAATTTGGGGGTGATTTAGAACGCCCAAGTGGTATAGCCACGTTACAAATGCGGGGGCAATAAAGAGTGGAGTACGTATGGAGCATATCTAATGTTTAAACCCGTATGTATGGGTTAAAAAGGGGTATAGACACCCTGGTTCGTTTATGTGTTAATCGAAGGAAGAAGAGGCATATATGGGTGAAATTTTTACTTGTGAGACTAATATGACGAAATGGAAGTGGTAGAGTGAATTAAGCGTCGTGAGAAGGACGAAAATCTATTGACTTTTGTGCAATCAGGATAACACGTTCAACATGGGATGAAAGAGAGTGGGAAACCATTTAAAAAGGGAGTACCCCTTGAAAAGACAAATATCTAACTATTATGGGCAATTTGCAGCGGATTTCCACCCAATCGGATGTTAAGGGTGGCTTACGCGTAAATAGAGTGAGGATGTTGATAAGGTATGAGAGTCCAGATGTACACAACGTGGTGAAAGGTGAACGGGTAGTAATTTTTGGTATACGCCAAGAGGGGAAGAGGGTTAGTAAGTATCACTTAACGGGAATAATTATACGTGAAAGTCGGCATTGAAAGGGGTATAGTAAGTAGTAGATCGGTTGGGGTAAGATGATCAACCAGATAATTTTGTATCAAGCCGACGATTCCAGAGATGGAAGAGTTAAGTTGGTAAATTTCCTTGAGGGGTTTCCAACTTATAGATAATTAACGAGTTCCTTCGAATATGTGGGACAGGTTGTCCAGAAGGAGAGAAATTATTATATCCATGGGTGATTTACACTATTAGATAGTGAACACGCCGGTACGTGGTCCTGCACAGTATTATTCATAACTAGGAGGAGATCCCCAAAATCCACCTTCAACGTGGGGTATCAGGAAGTAGTGGAGATAACGTTTCGTTCGGAGAAGGTTGTATCACCTATAGCCCGAGGAGTAGGCGCAAGGTGACTGACGACTGGTGGAACTGTATGAAAGCAGTTTTGGATTCAGTGCGATCATTTCATTTCCAAAACGGGGATAGCTAGTAAGTGAGGTAGAGTGTGATCATGGGGAGAAGATATTACCAAATGGTAGAGTTGAGTGAAAGCACCCATATCTATTCATAGTGGGCAATGTTCTTGCTGAGGTTTTGCGTGGGTAAACCTTATCCTTCTTTCTCTGGAGGTTTATAGGTGAGCAGATTATTAAAGTTTTGGATTAGTTAGGAGTTAGAGTCCGATGACTATAAGGGGATAACCAACAGTCATGAGTGACTTTCCTTTGTGTAAAAGTCATAACACCATAATAGAGATTAAAAGAATGGACAAGAATAGTCAGATGTTCTATGGGTTCTCCCAGGATGGGAGTTTTGTGTCTGTTTAAAACATGAGAGTTGACACGTAGTGAGGTACGGACTCACAATAATATTGAGATAATGTTGCCAAAAATGTATAGGCTATTCTTATTCGAATGTTGTTTAATAAGAGCACAATGTGAGGTGCATTTATTGAGGTATAACCCTATAATTGATTAAGTGTCAAGAGTGTTCAACAAGCTTGTTGTAAAGCGAGGGTTGTAGTGATTGAGCCTTTCCTTGTATTTTTACATTCCAGGTATGCCTATTTTTCTGAATTTCGGGGCGAAATTCCGTTATTAGGGGGGAAGTATGTAATACCCCAAATTTTTATGTCTTTTAAAGTATGTAATACCCCGTATTTTTATGGCTTTTAATTATGTGATTTAATAAATTAAATTGCCTTGAATTATGAGATTTATTATAATTAATTTGGGTTAATTAATTGGAAATTCATTCGAATTTAAATGCTAGCGAGACGAGAGTTAGTATTTGATTATTATAATGATGTTGAATATTACCGAGTGATTATGGTAATATATGATTATTGTATTTATTAAAAAATGTCGTGAGTTGAAAATACGGTAGTTTCGGTAATAAAATGGGACGCGCGTGTCATTCGTGTCAGGACCCAATGTAATGGATTTAAAAGTATTTTATGTTTATGTCATTCGTATGAACATTTTGAGTGCGTCAACGAGTCCGAAAGGGTCGAAATAGTCAGAAAACATTAGTCGAGAGTTTAGTTTGGGTCCGGGGGCATTTTTAGGCTTAATCGGCAACCCAGGAGGGTATTTTTGTCATTTTAGATTTTAAGGAAATTAGACCCACGAATTTTAGACTTTATTTAATTGTTATTAGGAAGTCCATTAGGACCATTATCAGCCAAAAAGTAAGAAGTGGGCTACATGAGATAGAGGAGAAGCTACATAAGGGTTTCCATGGCCATAACCACCACATACCACCACCACCGCCGGATTTGTGACTGGAAGAGAGGGGGAACCAACCAACAACGTCATCAACGGATCAGAATCGGTATTCTACAAGCAAGTGATTTATCTTGCAAAGATTCAAAGCATATCTTTTACATGATAGCGTAGATTTGAAGATTTATTATGAACAGTGATATAAATTGTAAAATGGGAGCATTAAATATTGAATCCGGGTAGGGTTGCATGTAGTTAAAGCTTCTGGACATATATTAGGTACGAAATCATGTTCCATGTGTAGGTAATTACGAAATTAAATTAGAATTTATGATGTTCTTGAAGAAATTAGGAAGAACTAGGGTTATAAGACTAATTATGACTTTTGATCCAAGAAAGTGTTGATTGGGGATGATTTAATGATTCCAATAATGTAAGAAATTATGTTAACATGTTGGTATGATGATTAGTATACTTGGTTGAGAGTTTTGGACGTTAAAGTGAAGAATTTGAGGTGTAAAAAGAGGAATCCCGTAATTGTTTAAGCAATTCTAGGCAAATACCTGCTTGATCGATCGATCGACTCAAGAATGTCAATCGATCGACGATCGATCGATCTACCCTTTTTCTTCGATCGATCGACCTCTGCTGATTTTTGGCAATTGTTTCCTTTTAAGGTTTAATGAAAATCCTAAAGCTGAGGTTGATTCTTAGGGTGATTAATATAATATTGTAGAACTTAGATAAGGTCAGTAGGGACTTAGTTATTTTTGAAAAATATCATAACTAAGGAGATTGAGCGTTGTAATTACGAATGGTTACTGAGTGAGGACGGTTGGAGATCTTTCGATTTTGGGACTGAAAGTGGAATGAATGATAACTTAAGGGATTTTAGATCTGCTGAGATAACCTTAATAATAAATGGGAGACCTAGTATTCACTTGGGATAGGTATAGGTACCCTAACCCATATGACGAGACTTGTCGTTAAATAAATAGTACGTAGAATCTCCAGAACATAAATATTTTGGGTGAGACTTAATATATAGGAGAGGAGTGTACCTATATTGAAATTATATATATATATATATATATATATATATATATATATATATATATATATATATATATATATATATATATATATATATATATACTGGTTGTGTGAATGCCTAGTGTATGGATTTCTTATGTGTATGACATACCTACCATACTTTCTATCACGGGAGGCTATTTTTATGAAAAAGGACCCTCTTATCATTGTGTTCTTCGGGGGGATTTAGACTGGTACCTTAAGGACATAGGACTCTGAATGACTAATTTGTGAGTGGATAAGTCAGCTGACCATGGGAGTGTAGGTATGTGCGTGACCCATGGGTATGTGAACTATGTTCGCCTCCAATATGTGTGATTTGTATTTAGACGGTTCCTGAGTGATTCGGAACACGTGATCCTTACGTACGTGATGTACATGGATTTGATATCAGAGTATGCGTGCACCGCAGCTTAGCCTAGGGGTGCCATATATGTATTTATGTACTGAGAGTGCTATACTTATGTACTTGTGACTGGTTCATTGTTGCTTAGTAGATGTGAATAAGCTAAGATATTTGAATGGGTTAAGAATGAGAATTTAATTAACACTTGAGATAAGTAACTTAATGAATGTGAATATGGGGTCTGAACATATCTTGTTTGAATATTAAGAGTAGACATCCTATGGTAGAATTCAAAAGCAGTAGTGGTACAAACTAGTTAGATAGCAGCATAACTAGGATGGGTTAAAGGCATTCGTTAGGCATGCACAGTAGTTGAGAGGTAAAAAACTCATGTGAGAGTGCGCAACTAACGTGTTTATAGTATGTGTTGTTTAATTGCAATTTAAACACTTGCTAAACTTTAAACTGTTTTCACATTGGGCTCTGACTCATTTTCCTCCAAATCTATTTTTGTTTTGTAAATATATTTTAGGTTCCCAGCCACAGGGACGCCAAGAATAGGAGTTCCATTCTGATGACGTGTTGTAGTTGCTATGGAAGCTATTGGATCTTGGTAGTAGACGCCTTCATAATTATCCTTGATTGCTTCAGAGTCATTTGTATCAGTTAGGGCATGTCGCCCATTCTTATTTAAAAGTTGTAGTTGCAGACTTTCATTACTTCAGTTATTGGTTTATTTATTCAGACTCTTGTATTGGGACTTTATTTACTCTGGCATATTTTTATTATTGGAGTGTTTACCCCAGACTCAGTTGATTTCATTTTCGTTGGTTATTCATAAGGGATTGTTTATGAGATTAATGGTTAATGATTTAGTTCTTGGTTATTTATTAACTTATTTAATAAAATTTGACAGCTCTCTTTTTAAATATTAGGTGGCTAGTAATTAATTTAATACTTTTCGACAGTGATGCTAAGACTAAACCAACTTAATATTATGTTTTAATTTAATAAAGGAGTAGCTAAATGGTATTTAATTAGACGGTGGTTACATCTGCCTTTTTAATTTAGTCTAGTGTAATTAGTTAACTTTTCGTTATTTGTTTTTGCTATGCTCAGTACTAACTTGTTTTGTAGATTCTTTGGACTTGTTCTTATGGGGATCGCTCCATTATGGGTAATATCGCTCTTTTCCTCTCTTTGACTTAGTTCTTAATTCACATTGAGAACAATGTCAAGTTTTAAGTTAGGGGGTGTGGGATATTCTATCCATTTTCTTTGTTAGTCCGTTATCTTGCTCACATGTTAGTTACTTAGTATGCCTTTCTTAGAAAATTCAAAATTTTCAAAAAGATTTTCTTTCTTTTTTCTCCTTTTTTAGGCATTTGTCCCTTGTTTCCGATGATAAATTTCAATAATTGCCCGATCCAATTGACCACCCAACGATGCATGTTCTCAATTTTAAAAGTTATTAGTCTTTAGTCTCATATATTGACATTATGAATACCTTCATGAATTAAACTTTAATCCCATGAGCGCATGCACTTTTATGGTTATATTGATTTGCTTTAAGATTTTTATAACTCGGTAATCTTTTGTTGCATTGTATATACTTACACCGAGTAAACTTTGTACCTTTCATCATTTATGAGTGTATACATTATTCTTTTCTCAATTAAACGTTGAATTCGTCGGTAATCTCTCTATTCTGTCATTTGACCATTCATTAATTGAGTTCGTACTTGAGATTTATTACTTGAGCATGATTTTCATATATTATTTTGATTCTAGAATTGCGTAAACTTTGTGAAATGATCATAGGCCATCTTTGTTATATCACCCATATTAGCCTTGACCTCACCCTTATATGTTTACCCTCGTTAACCCCTTTGATCCTAAATATAGCCTTTCGTTTCATAACCCAAATTTCCATAACCAAATCCAAATTGGAGTTTTAAACCATACATACACCTTCCATACCTTTGTTTGGAATGTTACATGGGATTGAATGATGTTTTTGTGATGTCGGTTGTAATTTAGGCAAATGAGAGTTTTAAAAGTAAAGAAAAAAAGTAGTGAAAAAGTGAAGAAAAAGAGAAAGCAAAAGAAAACAAAAGAAAATGAGAAAATGAGAAAAAGAAAAAAAGAAAAGAAACAGAAAGGTGTAAATGTTGTATATAGTTCAATAAACTTTGATTACTCTCCCCGATGATATATCTAATGCTTTTTGGAACTTATTTTCCCATTTTGATATTGCCCGCATTTCCCCATTATCCCGAGTTTTCATTCCGAACACTTTGAATCCGTACATACATTCCTTTATTTCTTGCCCTAGCCTAACCTACATTGCAACCTTATTAAAGTCCTATGTGATCTTAGGTAGATGTAATTTAAAAGTCACAATATTTTTTATAATCTGTGAAAATGCATTTCGCCTCTTTTAGTGTGAGGTATCCTTTCATTGAGATTACAATTTTTCAGTTTATATATAGCGTTCTTCATTTGTGACATGTGTTCGGCCTACTTTCCATTTACATTTACTCTTTATGCCCGAATGTTCATTGTGTTATCTCCCTGTTTCGAGTGAATTATCTTAATGAGTGTAATGTCCGTGAGGATTGAATGTATGCTTGCTTTAACGTTTATCCAGTTTATATAAGTTTTTTGCCAAATCACACTTTCCATGTGCTCATTCCCCTCCCACATTTTAAGGTTTCAATTCTATGAGGTGCATTCTATAATGTTAATGATTTGGACTTTTGTTTGAATCCGTGCACTTTGCTAATAATGCGTATGAAATCTTTTTTTCCATTGTTGGGTTTGTCGCATGTTGGTTTGGGCATATTTTGAGGAAACTTTATGATATTTGTGGGTACCATCCCTGAAAACCCTCACGAGGCTACACGCTTCCACTAGGGTGACCTAGGGGTTTAACGGCTTATTGCATATGCTAAATGCGATCGTGCTCCCTACGAAAGTGGCATTTATATTTTGATGCATATTTACGTCTTGTACCGCCTTCTGTTGACTAGTTTTGTTTGTTTCATTATTAGGGACTAGCAATGTTTAAGTTAGGGGGTGTGATTGGTATCAAATATTGCATATTTACGCCCGTTATCTTAATGCATACTAGCGCTTTTACGATCCTTAATGCCTATATTTATGCTCATTAACCAGACAACCTTGGATTTAGAGATATACATGTTTTGCAAGGGTTAATTGTGTTTTTGTAGGTATTAGAACGCTAAAAGTGAGGATCCGTTGCATTTCGGAGAAGTTCCGTCGTCGGACGCTACTTCAAAGGAATTTTAGTCAATTCACATATCTTATCCAGCTCATGAAAATTCTACGGATGCGTAGTTTGTTGAGTTATCATCGCATGGCCGCAAACGGTGCGTCGTTTGGAGTTCGGATGAAGAAGATATGCCCGTTTACGTTATTGAACTTTTCTTCCATGTGATGACCAAAGAGTGCCAGAAAATAGAGTACCGATCGACCGCGTCCCTCGGGCCGGTCGACCGTGGTTTCATATTTTACCGTGGGACAGAGACAGTGGGCTTTTACAAGAAGGATCGATCGACCGCGCCCCTGCGACCGGTTGACCGCGTATGCCAGATATTTTGGGATATTTTCTTTTCTTTTCTTTTTCCTTTATTTTCTTTACCACTTACTATATAAACCGAATTTTGGTTTCATTTTAGATATTCAGATTTAGATTAAACTGTAAAGAGTTTTAGCTTAGGGTTTGAGGGTTTTGGAGAGTTTGACTTTGATTCTTCTTGGTTTGACACCCAATTGGGTTGTAAGTTACACTATTTATTATCCTCTCCATTTAATTTAGCTTGTTTTCATTAATTCTTGCTTTGTAGTGTAATTTCCATGCTTTCATAATTAGTTTAATGCTTTCTTCTCGTGCTTTCCAGTGTAGTTTTATCACGTTTGTTTACCACTTTATTTATCGCGTTTTTAAGATGCTTTTTAGCTAATTTAAATTAGGTTGTGTTTGAATGGAACTCACTCGAGTTGACGCATTGCTTGGCTTTGGTGATGACGTTTATGGATCTATTTCGGGTGCGTTGTCCTAGTTATTGCGCCTAGGAGATTTAACGGGGCATATCATGAATATCCCGTGCTTACGACCTTGCGTGCATAATTTTTGGGATATTTGTTGACGCTAAAATCTTATTAGGCTTTTATACGGATTTAGGGGCATGACAACCCTTGATTCATTTAACTGTCAAAACGAGACGAATTCTAAATAACTCATCGATCCATGTATCCATTTTATACAAATTAACTCGGGTGAGGGATATTCGACGCAACCTATAGTTTTACTCACTTTGTTAATCTAGTTTCAATACCCTTGCCTAGATTAATATTTCCCTTTTATGCATCTTTTCCCTTTTAGTTTGTAATCACCTTTTACACTTTTATTTCGGAATATTAAATCTTATAAACTCTAGCATCTCGTCCCTGTGGATTTTCGATATCCGACTTACCGTTGTGCTTGCCTCGCAAGTGTAGTCATAATTTAGGTTTGTTTGTATAGTCGTGGCGAGACAGAAAACAACGACTGTGCACTTACACGCACATACTTCTCGCGCACAATCAAAATGTGTGAATCGTATCAAATATTGCATATTTCCGCCCGTTATCTTAATGTATTCTAGCGCTTTTACGGTCCTTAATGCCTATATTTATGATCATTAACCAGACAACCTTGGATTTAGACATATACATATTTTACAGGGGTTAATTGTGTTTTTGTAGGTATTGGAACGCTAAAAGTGAGGATGCGTTGCATTTCGGAGAAGTTCCGTCATTGGACACTACTTTAAGGGTATTTTAGTTAATTCACATTTCTTATTCAGCTCATAGAAATTCCACGGATACGTAGTTCATTTAGTTATCACTCTGTGGTCACAAACGGTGCGTCGTTTGGAGTTCTGACGAAGAAGATATGTCTGTTTCCGTTATTGAACTTTTCTTCCATGTGATGACCAAAGAGTGCCAGAAAACAGAGTATCGGTCAACTGCGTCCCTGGGACCGGTCGACCGCGATTTCATATTTTGTCGTGGGAAGGATACAGTGGGCTTTTACAAGAAGGATCGTTCGACCGCGTATGCCAGATATTTTGGGATATTTTCTTTTCTTTTCTTTTTCCTTTATTTTCTTTACCACTTACTATATAAACCAAATTTTGGTTTCATTTTAGATATTAAGATTTAGATTAGATTGTAGAGAGTTTTAGCTTAGGGTTTGAGGGTATGGGTGCGTTTGGCTTTGATTCTTCTTGGTTTGACACACAATTGGGTTGTAAGTTACACTATTCATCATCCTCTCCATTTAATATAGCTTGTTTTCATTAATTCTTGCTTTGTAGTGTAATTTCCATGCTTTCATAATTAGTTTACGTGCTTTCTCCTCACGCTTTCTAATGTAGTTTTATCGCTTTTAAGATGCTTTCTAGCTAATTTAAATTAGGTTATGTTTGAATGGAACTCACTTGAGTTGACGCGTTGCTTGGCCTTGGTGATGGCGTTTACGGGTCTATTTTGGATGCGTTGTCCTAGTTATTGTGCCTAGGATATTTGACGGGACATATCATGTATGTCCCGTGCTTACGACCTTGCGTGCGCAATTTTTGGGGTATTTATTGATGCCAACATCTTATTAGGCTTTTATGCGGATTTAGGGGCGTGGCAACCCTTGATTCAATTAACTGTCGAAACGAGACGCATTCTAAATAACTCGTCGACCCATGTATCCATTTTATACAAATTAACTCGGGTGAGGGATATTCGACGCAACCTATAGTTTTACTCTTTTTGTTAATCTAGTTTCAATACCCTTGCCTAGATTAATATTTCCCTTTTATGCATCTTTTCCCTTTTAGTTTGTAATCACCTTTTACACTTTTATTTCGGAATATTAAATCTTATAAATTCTAGCATCTCGTCCCTGTAGATTTTCGATACCCGACTTCCCACCGTGCTTGCCTCGGAAGTGTAGTCGTAATTTAGGTTTGTTTGTATAGTCGCGGCGAGACAGAAAATAATGACTGTGCACTTACACGCGCACACATCTCGCGCGCTATCGAAATAGCGCCGTTGCCGGGGACTTGATGTTTTAGACTTTATTTGATTTAGTATTTCATAGTATTTTCTTTCTATTTGTATTATTTGCTAATATTTTACAGGACTTCCACATTTGAGCACTTAGAAATGCTCGAATTTTCCCCGCGCGCACCTACTTTGTGGAATTCGCCACTTGAGCCATTTTTGGGGTAACCATGTCTTATTCCAATTCTTTCGGTAATCATTGTTATAATTCTCAAAATTCTCACAAGCCTATGACTTTCGGTGAATACTTAGAATCCCAAAGTATAACAAATTCAAATATGACTTTTGGCGAATATAACGAAAGTCAAAATTTGAGTTATTGGAATTTTGATGATGATGATAATGATTTTGGGCCTTTACCTCCTTATAATAGGAATTTTGAAACGAATTCGAATAGTTTTCAAAATTCCTATAATAATGAGTTTTCGTTTAAGTCCGATGGTAATTTTCAAAGTTCCCATTTTCATGCATCCGCACCTCGACCTATGACATTCGATGAGGGTTTGCATTTGTATGAAAATGAGAAAATTGAAAATCGTTATCGGGAAGAAAATCGTCTTTGGGAACATGAGTTGGATTTATTATTTGAGTTCGACGACGATTTTGCTTCCGAGACTTTCGAAGTCAAGGAATGTTTTGAACAAAATAAGGTACTTTTGCCTACTTTGGAACAAACCATTCTAGACTTTTCCTATTGCATAATAGATATTGAAAGTGAGGATGAAAATGATGTAATATCTATTTGCAATGAAATGATTTCTTCTTTGGCCCCCAAAGAAGAACATTTCATTAAAAATGATATTATTCCATTCGAAACTCAATCTTCATGCGATGATGATTCATCTCATGAGTTTGAATTTCTTTCATCCCCATTTTCATTCTCTATTATCACACCGTCCCAAGTACCCGATGATTCGGTTTCAAACTTTAATGTTTTAAACATTTTTGCCGATGAGGAGTACTTGCTCGAGTCGCCTTCCACGATCGCATTCGTGCCTTCGTGTGCGCCGCCTCCCATTCCAATTTCAAAAGCATTGGGAGGATATTCGGCTTTTCTCGGTCCTCACATGTTTTGTCACCCGTTCAATCCAAACCCCCCATCGTCCTTCCAAAACTTTTAACTGGCGATGGTTCCTTTCTTCCGCCTTACACATGCCTTCCATTGTCAAAATGGAATTCATATTTTTCGGAAGGCATGCTTGTACGTGAGGGTACACCGGTTATCCTCCAAAGTCAAATCGTTCTTATGGTGGACTCTCAGCTAAATAGTAGGTTGTATATAGTTAGCTTTCTATTCTTTCTTTCTTTTTATTCTTTCTTCCTTTTTAATTTAGTCTAGTGTAATTAGTTAACTTTTCGTTATTTGTTTTTGCTATGCTCGGTACTAACTTGATTTTCAGATTCTTTGGACTTGCTCTTATGGGGATCGCTCCATTTTGGGTAATATCGCTCTTTTCCTCTCTTTAACTTGGTTCTTAATTCACATTGAGGACAATGTCAAGTTTTAAGTTAGGGGGTGTGGGATATTCTATCCATTTTCTTTGTTAGTCCATTCTTTTGCTCACATGTTAGTTACTTAGTATGCCATTCTTAGAAAATTCAAAAATTTCAAAAAGATTTTCTTTCTTTTTTCTCCTTTTTGGGGCATTTTGCCCTTGTTTCCGATGATAAATTTTAATAATTGCCCGATCCAATTGACAACCCAACGATGCATGTTCTCGATTTTAAAAGTTATTAGTCTTTAGTCTCACTTATTGACATTATGAATAACTTCATGAATTAAATTTTAATCCCATGAGCACATGCACTTTTATGGTTATATTGATTTGGTTTAAGATTTTTATAATTCGGTAGTCTTTTGTTGCATTGTATATACTTACACCGAGTAAGCTTTGTACCTTTTGTCGTTTGTGAGTGTATACACTATTCTTTTCTCATTGAAAACGTTGAATTCGTCGATAATCTCTCTATTCTTTCATTTGACCGTTCATTAATTGAGTTTGTACTTGAAATGTGTTACTTGATTATGATTTTCATATATTGTTTTGATTCGAGAATTGCGTAAACTTTGTGAAATGATCATAAGCCCTCTTTGTTATATCACCCATATTAGCCTTGACCTCACCCTTATATGGTTACCCTCGTTAACCCCCTTAAGCCTAAATATTAGCCCTTCGTTTCATCACCAAAAATCCCATAACCAACTCCGCATTGGAGTTATAAACCATACATGCACTTTCCATACCTTTGTTTTGAATGTTACTTGGGATTGAATGATGTTGTTGTGATGTCGGTTGCAATTTAGGCATATGAGAGTTTGAAAAGTAAAGAAAAAAATTAGTGAAAAAGTGAAGAAAAAGAGAAAGAAAAAAGCAAAAGAAAACAAAAGAAAAATGAGAAAAAGAAGAAAAGAAAAAAGAAAGAGAAAGTTGTAAATGTTGTATATAGTTCAATAAACTTTGATTACTCTCCCCGATGATATATCTAATGCTTTTTGGAACTTATTTTCCAATTTTGATATTGCCATCATTTCCCCATTATCCCGAGTTTTCATTCCGAACACTTTGAATCCGTACATACATTCCTTCATTTCGTACCCTAGCCTAACCTACATTACAACCTTATTTAAGTCATATGTGATCTTAGGTATATGAAATTTAAAAGTCATAATAGTTTTGATAATATGTGAAAATGCATTTCGCCTCTTTGAGTGTGCGGTATCCTTTCATTGAGATTATAATTTTTCAGTTTATATATAGTGTTCTTCATTTGTGACATGTGTGCGGCCTAGTTTCCATTTACATTTACTCTTTATGCTAGCATGTTTCGTGTGTCACCTCCCTGTTTCGAGTGAATTCGCTTGATGAGTTTAATGCCCGTGAGGATTGAATGTATGCTTGCTTTAACGTTTATCCGATTTATATAAGTTTTTCGCCAAATCACACTTTGCATGTGCTCACTCCCCTCCCACATTTTAAGGTTTCAATTCTATGAGTGCATTCTATAATGTGAATGATTTGAAATTTTGTTTGAATTCATTCACTTTGCTAATAATGCGTATGAAATCCTTTTCGCTATTGTTTGGCTTGTCGCATGTTGGGTTGGGCTTATTTTGAGGAAACCATGTGATGTTTGTGGGTATCGTCCCTGAAAATCCTCACGAGACGACACTCGTCCACTAGGGTGACCTAGGGGCTTAACAGCTTATTGCATACGCTAAATGTAATCGAATCGCCCGTGAAAGTGGCCTTTTGCTTTTATACCATACTTTTGTATTATCTCCTGTTTTGGTTTGCTTGTAGTTCTTGTTGTATCCTATTTCATTGCTAGGGACTAGCAATGTGTAAATTAGGGGGGGTGATACGACGCAAATATTGTGTATTTCATCTCTCGAACCTACGCATTTTAGTCCCCTCGGGTATCTTATTCCCTATATTTATGCTCATTAACCAGACAACCTTGGATTTCTACGTTAACATGTTTTTCAGGGGTTAATTGAGCTTCTATAGGTATTTGGATGCTAAGTATAAAGTTCGGAAGCATTCCGCTCGATTTTCGTACCTGACCGTACGTTCAAGGGCATTTTAGTCTTTTCACAGCTTGGGCACCTGGACCAACATCTATACAAAAGTTGTATCCCTCCTCGCAAGCTTTACGTGGTCGCGAACGGTGCGCGAATACGATTCATAACAAAGAAGTTACGGGAGTTTCAGCGGAAGGAAAAATAATGAAACCAAAAGAGGAGGAGAAGAGAAAGAAAAGGGAATGCAGTAGGCTGCTTGGCTGATACCTGCTTGATCGATTGATCGATCAAAAGGATTGATCGATTGATCCTTGTCGACATGGGATATTTTGTTCACCATCGATCAATCGACCAAAGGGGTCGATCGATCGATCCCCTGTTTCCAGGAGATATTTTGACTTATCTTTTCTTTTTCCTTTTCTTTTCTTTACTTTTTCCCACTTACTATATAAGACTTTTTTGTTGTAAATATCAGATATTAAGTAGGATACATAGTTTTTAGAGGATAGTTTAGGTTAGGGTTTGGGTTTTTGGTTAGTTCTTCTTCATTTTCTCTTGGATTGACACACTTTTGGGCTTGTAAGTTGACTATTCATTCACCCTCTCCATTAATATAGTTTGTATTTCCTTATTTCCTTGCTTTCTAATTAGATTTACATGATTTCCTAAATAGTTTACATGCTTTGATTTACATGCTTTCTAGGTAGATTTACCGCGTTTATTTACACGCTTTCATTTACCGCGTTTTTACGATGCTTTCTAGCTAATTTAAATTAGGTTGTGTTTGAATTGAACTCACTCAAGTTGACGCGTTGCTTTGCTTTGGTGATGGCGTTTACGGGTCTATTTCAGGTGCGTTGTCCTAGTTATTGCGCCTAGGATATTTGATGGGGCATATCATGTATGTCCCGTGCTTACGACCTTTCGTGCGCAATTTTCAGGATATTTATTGACGCCAAAATCTTATTAGGCTTTTTATGCGGATTTAGGGGCGTGACAACCCTTGATTCAATTAATTGTCGAAACGAGATGCATTTGTAATAACTCGTCGACCCATATATCCATTTTATACTAATTAACTCGTCCATTTTATACTAATTAACTCGGGAGAGGGATATTCGACGCAACCTATAGTTTACTGCTTTGTTAATCTAGTTTTAATACCCTTGCCTAGATTAGTCATTTCCCTTTTATGCATCTTTTTCATTTTAGTTTGTAACTCACCTTTTACACTTTTATTTCGAAATATTAAATCATATAAATTCTAGCAACTCGTCTCAGTGGATCTTTCGATACCCGACTTACCGCTATACTCACCAGTTGAGTGTAGTAGTAATTTAGGTTTTTGTATTGTCGCGGTGAAACGAAAACAACGACTGTGTCCTTATAGGAACACACTTTTCATGGGTAATCACATTGCCTCACTAGGATATTTTAAGGAAAGTGACATCATTTTCATCATCTATTTCCTTACCTCTTCAACGGTCAAGGAGGGTGTGGTAGATGACTCAACTTCCTTGGTTTTAGAAGAGCAACCTGAGGTGAGGCAATGACAGCGACATGTGCTTCAACTGTTTGTGTAGCAACAGGGGCAAGATTAGTAAGGTGTCAGCGGGTCTTGCAAGTGGAATAGGCACACATTTCAAAGGAATTATTGGTGTTACTACTAGAGTAGCGAAAGAAATTGAGTCAATACATGAACCAAACATAGCCATTCTAGACTAAGTTTGCAAAAACTCTATAAATTTGGACATGATGTTATCATTTGGTTGGTCCCGTCATAGTACTCGTGGAACCTTGTCCCACGTGAATGTTTCCCATGATAGTAGGGTTTTGAGGAAGCTTGATAACTGGAGTAATCTGCTCCTCCTCATATTGAATATCGTCAAAGAGAGTACGGTTAATGTTCTCGTTTACCATTTCTAAAAGAATAACTCACCATAGTAGTCGCCAAATGTAAGAGTGTAGTTTGTGCTAGGGTATTAGTTGATAAACTGAGGCATAACACGTTTCAATAGTGATAAATAGTGATAAGTGTACTCCTAATGACAAGGAACAAACTTTGATATATATTATAATGACGAGTAATAAATAGAACTATTTAGAAAATAAATGAACCTATAATGGATGCTAGTCAGAGGGAAAAAGAAGAAATCACTCTAGATACAACCAAGGTAGGAAGGCAAACACCAAATATGGATGGAATAGTTTTTAAATCTCAATAAATGCTTGAGTTATTATTAAGAACTTAGACAAACGTATTAATAGAGGAGAGTAAAATCTATGGTTTGTAATAAATATCTCTAAGTGATCTTATGGCTCAAAGATATGATGGTCCATCAATCGATAAACAGGGTATATACAGATTCGGGTTGAACTTGAGGAACCTTAAGTGCATTAAATGTTGGATCATTCTACCATACCTATTATATCATTAACATTAAATGTTGATTGTAATTCTTGATTGACCAATCATTGTGTTGGGTGGCACTGCGGGTGTGTCAACACTTTTATCGCCAACTACTCACCAACTCAACATTGTACTGAGGTAAGTTTTATTTGACATATATTAGGGTTAGTATGTCACAAAAATCTTTTATGCAAAGATACTATTTTTGGTGCCAAAAATCTATGGTTGTAAAGTAAGATCACGGTTTCTCGAGTATTGCTCGTTCGAGCTAAGCTGGGTGTTTTACCTAATGTACTTAAAATGATTAAGTTATGTCGTAATAATGCTCTGCTCTATATCCTCCAAACTAATTCCCTCAAAGGATTCTAAGTGAGTCCTCGATAATGCATGATATCTCTCTATGATCCTACCAGACTTGGTCCATCTCCGGTATCGAGTAACCTCATCAATATTACAACATCGCTTATAATTACATAAAAGTAGACAAAATACTTGGTGGATCAACTAGATTCTTCTATAAGTTTTCCTTATTCTTTGATTATGCTCAATTTTGCCTTGGTCAGTCATTACACTCTTAATAAAGAGGTTTATCTCTAAGTTAAGATAATTATCCTTAAGCCCCACTTTGTTTGTTGTGTGTTGAAAATTCCAAACGGGTTCATTCATGTGTATATTTTAACCCCCAAATATGATGTATCTAGATACATAACTTTCATAACACGAATTATGAACATAAATATCAAAATAGGGTAATTTCATATTTTTATAACATACAACACACTCGTAAAGGTTTATGGATCACACTAGTACAACATACGCGTCATCTCTCTATCCCATTGATGAGTTTTGACATTGAGAACAATTAAGGGTGGATACTAGTTTATCATATGGGTGTGTTATGTGGTCTTCTAGGTTGTTATTTATTAATTAGGGAAAGGGGAAATATATGTTGGTGTGGATATGTGTCTATTTAAGCATGGAATGTGAGGATATTTTAGAGATGACTCTTAAAATCGTAAGTGACTTTAGACCCATAGATCCTCCCCTCTGGACCTCAGACGGGTAAGAGGAGAGTGGTGACAAAATGTAAGACAAAGGTTTAGAGTGGTTCGTACCTTAGGAGATGGTCCTATGACCACTATACAAAGGTGTTATGCATGTTTATAGGAACGTAATTGAGCATTACAGTCTAAGATACACCATGAGATTCGGTCAAGGGAGTCTGAGGTCTTGCGGGCTTTGTTAATGATACAGAAGACCTTAGAAACTAACTAAATGACTTCTCTAAGGGTACCAAGGTACCGTTTTAGGGCTCTTACAATATATACAAAGTGTATGAATAGTGGAACTAGTCTAAATACAAATATAGACTTTGTAATAGTGGGTTACGAGTATGCAACAAGGTGGTAACACTTGTGAAATGCTAGAACTATTATGAGTCTGATTATTTAAATGTTTTAATATATTTGGATGCTAGATATCGATCCCTCTCCACTTTCTATCAGCCTTCTATTTATAGGATAACTCTTGGAGAGATGACAAATGAATTGTCACAGCATGGCATAGACAGCTTTAAGGCTCGTCGGTGTCAGTCAGGAGGTGAAGTGTTGGACAAAGTATTTGCAGGTGGAGTAATATGATTTGTAAGGAACAATTTCTGAATCGAGTCAAATTGTATGTATGAGCTTAATTCCATGTTTGGATAAAACTTATTTGAGTCATAGGTTAGGACTTGAGTTATGTGTCCTTAAAGCCTATGATGCGTGATTTAAGATTATGCAGCAAAGCTAAAGAGACATTAAGGTTACATTAGATTGCATGCTCATTTTTTATCTTCAACATCCAAGGGATCTCAATAAATGTATGAATTCATATTAGTGTTTGATACCTGGATACGTTTGCGTAAAGTGGTTCAAATGAACTAAAACCAAAAAATCAGACGAGATTAACATGTTTATTCAAACGAGATTTTTATTGGTTCGAATGAGATAAGGTTTTCATTCGAATGAAATATATGTTTTCTTTCGAATGACTTGCCAAAAAAAATGTACCACCTCAAAATTTGTGTTCTTTACAAATACTCGAGATTGACATCAGTTTTCAAAAAGGGTTTTTGAGAAAATGTTTTTCCAAGGTTTATCTTGCACCTCCCAAACCCTAGTTTACACCAAAGTTTGAGATCCAAGAATCCTACATCTATATGTATGTTTGAGATCTCTTCTGTGTAGCACCATATCTATTTTCTCTTTATACTGTGAGAGTTTCTAGAGGTGGAGATCGTGTTTGTGTTGAGAAACGGTTGGACTAGTCTGAGACAAGTAAGATCACTGAATACTAAGACGTGGGAATGCACCTGCGTTGTGTGGCTGTTGGAAGGTGTCCAACAATGATTGTGAATAAGGTTACAAGGAAGGAGGAAGTGCATCAAGGGTTTAAGGCATTGAGTCTATAAGTAACTCTAAGTTGTTCTTGTAAATAGACCTATATCGTAGTGGACTTATGTGGCTGGGCCATGTGAGATTTTTCCTGCTTGAGGTTTTTCTCGTACATTGTCATGTTTTGGTTTGCTTATTTTATTCTTTCTTATACTCACATAGATGCATACTTAGGTCAAGACTAAAGTTCATAAACTGTTTAACACAACCCTTGTGCTTTTATTCGGTGCAAATTTTATGCAAATTGTGAAAAAATAAAATTGGTGTTTTTCTCTACAAACCCTAGGGCACATAGCTTTTCTTAGATTGGTATCAGAGCGGGTTACATTATCTTGTTGTATTAGATCCATGTTTTGTGCTTGTTTAGGGTTTAGATGGATTTTAACTAGGGGAAGTTCCATTGGTCAGCCTCCATTATTTTATCATACTAATTATCCCTATTGGAAGGCTCGAATGAGATTTTTCCTAAAATTGATAGATGAGAATTTTTGGAAATCGATTAAGTATGAGTGGGCTCCTCCCATTGAAGATGGTGATCCTAAAGCATATGCCTCCTGGACAACGGCTAAAAAGAATGCCTCAACTTTTAATTCCAGTAATTTGAACGCTGTTTTTTGCGCTATGACCACTGAAGAGTTTAAACACAGTATGACTTGGAGGAGCGTTAAGGATGCTTGGGATATTTTATGATCCGCACAAGACGGAACGGATACTATTAGGGTTTTCAAGTTATAAAATCTGACGACTAAGTTAGAGATGATTAATATGTTAGAAAATGAGTCTTTTGATGAGCTCTATTCGAAGTTGTCGTTTATTGTCAACTCCGCATTTAACTTAAGCGAGACGATCCCCAAGTCTAGAGTTACGGAATAAATCGTAAGGTCATTGCCTGAAAGCTTTAAATCCAAAGATACGGTTCTAGATTCCCTAGGTGGTTTTGATGTTATGTGAGTCCACGAACTTGTAGGTGATATTGAAACCTATGAGATGAACATGTGTCCTCCAAATAAGAAAAAAAATGGTGTTTCCATGAAAGCCCAAAAAGAAGACGTGTCGGATTCCAATAGTGACGGTGATCTTGATGCTGAAAAAATAGTTAGGTTTTCTAGGAAGTTCAAGAAGTTTCTTAAGGTTAGATGATTAGGCATAAATTCTTCGCATTTATCCCCTTAATTTCAGTATTTTTATGATCCCGTGCGGTGTAAATAGCTTGGATTTATCTCATATCTATGATACTAACCATTTTTGGCAAGTATTTCGTATTTTGTGTATCTCTTATGTGTTTTACAAATATTTCATGCAAGAAAGATGGAAAAGAGAACTCAAAATAGTGAAAGAAACCAAGAATCGGAGAGTTGAAGGGCATTTTCATAATTTTGCAGCATTAATCCGGAGGTGGAGACAATTGGAAAGTTGAAGATCTTTCAATTACAAGAACACTGGAAAAAACGGCACCTCAATCCGAGTTACGGTGAAGAAGTTATGCCCATTTGAAGTTGAGAAGAAATCCAAGAAAAAAGCTGTCAGACCCGAACCGAACCGAAGATGAGAAAAAAGAACTGGTCCGCCCATTTGTCACGTGCCAGACCCATTACGATATTAGTCACGCTTCAGACCCGTTACAAAATTAGTCACGCTTTCTAAGTGTGACAAATTGGCAGATACGGGATTTTTAATTTGTGCTTATCTTTTAGCCAAAAGAGTTTTATATTTTGGGGACTCTTCTAAACGACATCTAGCCCATATATTTAGTCATTAGTACTCTTTTTATTCAGATTTCATTGACGTAAAATCTCCATAACAAGTAGGAACATCTAGGAAAAAAATTCACATATTTTTCACCATTAATTCAAGAGCTTTTCTAGTTTTTCTTCAATCTTTGATTTCTTCTTACATGTTCTTATTCTTCAATCGTGGTAACTTTAATTTCCAGCACTTTTATTATTATTCACCATGTTAGGCTAGGTTTTTAAAGGTTGGGATGCATGAACCCAGCCTGATGTGTTAGTGCGTGCGTATAAAATTAATGCGCTGAATTTAGTGATTGATTATGACCGTATTGCGTAGTTACACAACAATTGTAGATCTTTATATCTCGTTTGCCTCTGGGTACTCATGATGATTTAGAGTGCAATTCGAGTCACTACACCAAAATGGGCAAATTGTCACCTTTCAGCCGGCCAGTCTTGTCAAGGTCATTGACCGTGACAAAAAACACGCGTTTTGTGTCACGGTCATTGACCTTGACACGACCGTGACAAGCCCATGACAAATTTACTTGTCACGGTCAATGACCGTGACAATTCTTTAAATAATTGTCACGGTCAATGACCTTGACATGACCGTGATAATGTTTACAGCAAAAACCCTTTTCCCCTTCTTTTTTCCCTCCCGCGTCGTTCCCTCCCTCTCTCTCTCTCTCTTCCATTTATATATATGTTTGTGTGTATATATATGTGTGTATGTGTGTATATATGTGCGTGTGTGTGTGCGTGTGTGGGGGGTGGGGCAGGGTGGGGGTAGGGGTGGGGCAGGGTGAGGGTAGGGGGTTACAAATGTAAATAAATAAGTAATTTTCTATAAATTTCCAAAAATAATATCCAAAAATGTAAATGTAAATAATATCCAAAAATGTAAATTTGTAGTAATTGTCATCCGAAGTTAAAAAAGCATGAAAAATAAAATATTTTTTAAGATTTATGGTGAATAACTAAAGTTAAAAAAAGTATTACTTTAGTCATTAAATTACTTTTTGAATTCGGGCGAGGCGCGTAAATTTGTAGTAATTGTCTTATAATAAAGATCAATTAGTCTATGTTGTTGAAAAATTTGATCAAATTGGTGAGCCCTTCATATTTTGAAAATGTTGTTTTTATTCCTATTTAACTTTTCTTTCTATACACCCTTAATTATATTTAAAGTTTAATAAAATAGGAGTTATAGAAAGAAAAGTGGGGTTTAAATAAAAACACTTTTTTTAAATTTTAGGTTCTGGTGGATAATCTTACTTTGTCACAATTAATTTATATGCCTCAAAGTTATTTTATCACTCTTAGTTTATATTTGTGATAATACTTTATGAACCACAACTTTAGGTTGATTATTTTAGAACTTAACCCATGAATTTATTTTTGTATTTGAATTAACCCATTATATGAAACATACTTGAAATTAAATAGAGTGCGCATAGATATTAGCATTCTAGTTCTTATGCGTACGCATTCAATAGACCTTAGACCCGTTCGAGAGTCATTACCCCTGTAATGAGATCTCTCGAATAGTCCCGTTTGGACAGTTTGAGACTGTATAATTTCTGTATGATATTCTTATTGGCTTAAAGTTGTTACTTTTGGAGGAAGTTCTATAGTCGTATCTTAATGTTCTCTGGGTACATACTAGATTGACAAGTGTGACTGTTATTTCAATTGACCAATTGAAATAACACTCACACCTGCCAATCTACGTCGTGTACTTAGAGAACTAAGGGGATATGCTGTCGAATTTTTTTCAAATCGTAAAAATGTGCATGAGCTGTTAAGTATATTAAAGAAAAATGCAGTCTTGAATGGGATAGGACCACTTACCCTTTAATAGGATAATTAAATGATGGGATAATTAAATAAAACATACTATAAATCTAAGTTTTGTTTACCTTTAATAGGTGTTTAGTTGTGGTAGCTGTGATGGGATATCCGAAATACAAAGAGTGGATGGGTGAGACTAATAGAATGGGGGATGTGTTTCGCAGAGGTGCTAACGAATTTGTGAAATATGCAAAGAGATGTCGTAATGATGAAGAGTTTCCGTGTCCGTGTGCTAGGTGTAAGAATGGTAAGGTGTTTGAGTGGAAAACAGTTGAACTACATTTGTTAAGATCGGGTATGCAAGATAGTTATCGATTTTAGAGTTTTCACGGTGAATTGAAAGTTCCTTTTGTCCCCGACCAACCTTCACAACAACCTTCAACAAGTAGAATAGATGTAGAAGGGGACGACGTAGAACATAATATGTTAGAGGATTTAGTTGATGATGCGTACGGAGTTTATGAAGCTGAGGAAAATGAGGTTACTGATGATGTAGAAGATTCAAGTGCTCGTGAAGATAACACGATAAAACTTGACGATGACTACCAAAGTTTAAAATTTAAGGCGACCCAACCGTTATACTCTGGCTGTGAGAATGAACAAACAACTTTACATGCCATGGTTGGTTTGCACAGTTTGATGACGCAGTACGGTTTGTCTGGCAATAGCGTGACGGGAATTCTGAAATGGGTGAAGGGCTTATTACCCAAGGTGAATACACTTCCAAATAGCTATCCTGTTATGAAGAACAGTTTGAAAGGTTTGGGAATGAAGTATAAATCGATTCATGCTTGTGTGTATGACTGCATACTATACCGAAAGGAGTATGAAAATCTCGATCGTTGTCCGGTATGTGATGAACCTAGATATGTACAATATACTAGTAAGGAAGGCACAAGCTCAAAAGTGCCTCAAAAAGTATTGAAATATTTTCCCGTTGGGCCTAGATTAAAGCGATTTTTCACAGTACCATGGATTGCAGAGGCAATGACTTGGCATGCTAGGGCAGAAGTAGGGGGTAATATCATGCGTCATCCTATTGATTCTACTGCCTGGCGGAGGATGAATTTTGAGTATCCCGATTTTGCTCGAGAACAACGCAACATTCGTTTGGCTATATCAACAGATGGTTTCAATCCATTTGGAAATCTAAGCACCAATCAGAGTGTATGGCCAGTGATCCTAGCCCCACTCAACCTCCCTCCTTCACAGTGTATGAGACCTGAATTTTCGATGATGGCTTTATTGATACCTGGGCCAAAGGCACCAAGTGATGACATTGATATCTACATGGCTCCTTTGGTAGAAGAATTAAATGAGTTGTGGGAAGAGGGTGTGCAATCATTTGACTCTTTTAGAAAAGAAGAGTTTACGCTGAAAGATATATTGATGTGGGTAATTCATGATTTTCCAGCTTACGGGACATTATCCGGATGTGTAGTATATAGTTATTTGGGGTGTCCTATTTATGGAGAGGAGACTGAATCTCTTCGTCTATCCTCTAGCTTAAAAAATGTATACCATTGCCACAGGAGGTTTTTACCTCCAGCTCATAGTTTCAGATTTGTGAAAGGTTCCAATTTTTTATTGGGCGGAGTTGAACATAGGCTACCGCCGAGACAACTTTCGGGTTCAGAAATTGAAAGTAAATCTTCTGAATGTGGCCCAAATATGCCAGGTAAGAATCCCAAATTTAAGAATGTCAAGCATAAGAAGACCCCAACTGGTAATGAAACTGAGATAAGAAAGGCATGGTCTCGAAGGTCAATTTTATTTGACTTGCCTTATTGGAAGAAAAACCCGGTGCGCCATGTATTGGATGTGATGCATGCAGAGAAGAACTTCGCTGAACATATTGTGGGTACTTTCCTTGGGGGGAGTCATTCGAAGGATGGAGAAAATGCACGAAAAGACCTTAAAACATTAAAACTTAAGCCACAACTATGGTTGAAAGAAGATAGTAGGGGAAGGACAATAATTCTCCCTGGTGCGTTTACTTTGACGAGTGAGGAAAGGAAGGTGCTTCTAGACACAATATATAATTTGAAGGGCCCATCTACTTTTTCGTCCAACTTGCAAAGGATTGTGAATTATGTTACTCATGATTTACATAAGTGTAAGTCCCACGATTGGCATGTGATCATGCAATTGGTTCCTCTATTATTTTAGCACTGTTTCTCCAAGCACAAGGATTTACGTAGGGCTATTATGAAAATTAGTATTGCCTTCTCCCTCTTGTGTGAGAAGGTAGTGAATCGAGAACACATAGTGGCCGCAAAATTGGCTGTGAACGAAGCGATTTGTGGATTGGAGAAGTACTTTCCCCCAGCATTCTTTGACATAAGTGTTCACTTGTTGGTACACCTATGCGACGAGGCACTTCTTTGTGGTCCAGTTAGATATCGGTGGATGTATCCGTTTGAAAGATTGATGAAAATTTTTAAAGATTACGTCAAAAATACGCGATATATTGCAGGATCAATTGCAGAGGAATACATCACCGTGGAGTCATCAATATATACTCGGGAATATATGCCTGACTCGACCAGCGTTGATGACACTGATGAATTCCTCGATGATGGTGGTAATGTGATGGGAAAACGAGTGAAATTAACGAGTTTGCAACATGAACAAGTAGCTCGTTATCTATTTGATACACATAAAGATGTCGAAGAATGGAAAAAGTAAGTCTCGAATATTGTAATGTTTAACATTATTTTAGATTATTTTATACATGATTAATTTTGTAATATGCAGTAAATATGAAGCCTGTGAGAACAATAAAAGACGAAAAACAATGGTACAATCAGACAGCGAGTTTAGGCTATGGTTGACACAAGAGGTAATTATAATGAATACAGTCGTTATATAACGTTACATTACACTCAAATTTTACCACTAATATAATTAATTTATCTATATTCTCAGCTCCTAAAGATGGGTGATGCGACATCAAGGCTTGCTCGTCTAGCCACTGGACCCTTGTTCGTGGCACAAGAGTACAAAAAGTATCGATTGAACGGTTACATTTTCGGCAAAAAAGTGTACGAGGAAAGTACAAATGTACAGAACTCGGGAATTTCATACAAGGCTCTTACTTTCTTTCGAGCGAGCGCAAACGATAAACACTTCATTGAAGGTGAAATGACTTACTATGGTGTAATCCAAAATATATTTGAATTGGATTATATAAGCTTCAAAGAGGTTGTATTTTACTGTGAATGGGTAAGAGTTGAGGATAAAAATGCTTGTAAAGTTGATCAAGTCACCAATTTGATCATGGTTGACTTGTCCAAGTTGAAGAGCAACGACCACGTGAGCGATTAGCCGTTTGTTTGTGCATTTCAAAAGGTTAAGCAAGTGTTTTACTCGGAGTATATCAACAACGAGCCGTGGTCAATTGTCCAACACGCGCCAAGGAGTCTAAATAGTAGTGTGGATGACTTGGCTGCTCCTACCGAATATCAATCCATTTTTTATGATAACCCGAATTTGAAACAATTTTTCAATTTGTAATAAATATTTCAATTTGTACCGAAACATCCATTTTTAATGCTTTTACTTGATCTGCACTTTATCATTTTCACTCTTGTGTAGTGTGCGTGTGTGGAGAGGAGATTAATACATAAATATTCCAACTACATCTAAGTTTTGTTTATACTACTCCATGAATATACGCTTCTTACCTTTAATAGGTGATTAGTACATAGTTATTTGGGGTGTCCTATTTGTGGAGAGGAGACTGAATCTCTTCGTCTATCCGAACACTAAGAAATGCCATAATCCTATGGAGCGATGCTCTGCAAATTCCTCCCAATCGTTATGTAGCCAAACATCACCAGTTGAAGTTGTCAATTCCACTTTCCATACCCCACCACTTGGAACTTCTAGCAAAACATGGGAGACCATTGAAAGGTGGAATTGACAACTTCAACTGCTGATTTTTGGCTACACAACGGTTGGAAGGAATTTGCAACGAATAACTCCATAGGATTATGGTATTTCTTAGTGTTTAGATATGAAGAGAATTATATTTGACACGATTTCTCGGGGTACATTAGTTGGAAGGAGGTGCCATATGAGCTCAAGTTAGCTGTTTGAGTCACACTACAGGTAAAGTATTTATATTTATATGTCAATTTCGATTTCGATTTCAATTACGATTTATATTTATCTATATTTGAGGGGCGGATACTAATTTTACTTTATTTCAATTCAGGGGACAGGGAGTGGCCCTAAGGGTAGGCCACATATGCTCTATACTTATGTGGCTATTCGGACGAGAAGGGAAGGATAAGGAGGTGTTCCCGAGCATCGCGGTACAAAATCTCTTTTCCATGCAAATAATTTGTAGATTTGAGATAATTAATGGTGATGTTGTTTCTTCTTAAATAGTTTCTTATTTGAATATATATTTGCATTATCTTTAGTTTGTTCGGATATATGATGTTTGGAACAGGTACAACGTTGCTATAATAGGTACAAATATACTGCTGGGCAGTGGCAGTGGCCATACTGCCCAGCAAATTTTTTTAAAATTTTGCCCAGAATTATCACGGTCAATGACCGTGACAAATTTTTTAAAAAGGGTCACTACTTTGTCACGGTTTATAATCGTGACAAACGTGTCACGGTCATTGACCGCGACACGACCGTGACACAAAACGCGAGTTTTGTGTCAAGGACAATGACCGTGACAAAAAAAGTTGTCTCGCCTCGAAATGTCACGGTCATTGACCTTGACAAGTTGGATTTGTCAAGGTCAATGACCTTGACAAATGGGCAGATTTGGTGTAGTGAGTGCTACTATCGCAATACTGATTTACTCATCCTCAGATTAAGTATGACGCGGGCTTGAACCTCGTATACGTAATGCTTGGGAGTACTAAATTCCGGGTCAAATTAATCGGTTAAATTTACGATTAGTTTTATACCATCAATACACTAGAGTTGGGGGATTGTGTCTCTACCTTAATTTTTTCAATTAGTTTTAGTTAACTTCTTTATTTTTCCCTTTTTCCTTTCTCACTTAATCATCATCTTTTACACTTTATTTTTTGAAATAATAAATCAATTAAAATCTATCAAACATTCCATGTGGATTCGATACCCAGACTCGCCACTATACTCCACAAGAGTGTAGTTAAAGTTTAGGTTTTGTATTGTGGTTGGAAGCCGATAACAACGACTAGCGTATTTACACGGACGCTCGGTTTTCAACACGATCATTAGAGATGTGAAGAAATTTGAGAATACTTTTTAAAATAAGCCTAAGCACTTTGTCGACCGTGATAAGAAGAATAGGGATGGTCCTAAGAAGGTGGATAACCAGGATAAGAGTTTTGAATGCCAAGGTTTTAGGCATTGTTCTTGTGAGTGACCCACTAGACTAAGGAAGGATGGTAAGAAATCGGAGGTATACAGTACCACCCTTAGTTATAGTGATCCAGAAAAGGAAGTTCATTCCCCTACTGATTTCAGTAACACATCGTTCATGGCCAATCGTGTGGGCTTAAATGAAGTGCCTTCCCCATTGAAGATAATCGTATGCATGACAATTCCGAGGACTAGTCTTTAGTTTTTAAAAGAGTGAGGATAATAGCGATGAAAAAAAGAAGATGAGGAGGAGGAAGAGAGTGAGCTTTAAGTTGCCTTTTGTGAGTTATACGTTGAGTCGTTGAAGCTAAAAAAGGCCAACTTTTATTTAGAGGCTATTGTGAATGAGTGTTCAATAGGAGATGATAATTCTGAATTAGTTGAGGATCTTAGGTCACGTAATAGGACTCTTAAGGAGAAGCTTGAGGATGTTAAGGGAGAGAGAGATAGACTTCGAGGTTTGATGAAGGCTTTGAAGAAGGAGTGTGACACCCCGCCTAATTAAACCTTGGGTGATCAAGCCTTATTTTAATATAAACAGGTTTCTTAAATGGTTCATTCTTAGCATCACTGTCGAACATCTTTTAAATTTACTAACCACCTGAATGAAATTAAACGGGTGCCAAATTTTATCCTTTTTAAAACAAAACATTCACCATGCAACCACATTACAAATACTAGAAATAAATAAGCAGTTTATAAAATCTGAAAGC
Organism: Sambucus nigra; assembly: GCA_949130495.1. NCBI lineage: Eukaryota > Viridiplantae > Streptophyta > Magnoliopsida > Dipsacales > Adoxaceae > Sambucus > Sambucus nigra. Next base: position 119,726,892 of record OX422223.1, read on the forward strand.
AGGTAAAGTCTTGCCGAAAACCACGGCCCAAGAGACAACTACAAATCCATAACTAGAATAAACTGATATAGTAAAGGTGGAACAACATGTCCCAACTAAGAATAGTAAAACTGAGACCCTGCACTAGAACTGAAAAAGAGGAAGCATCTAAACAATCCCTGCAACATCCACACTTGCTGCAGCTCCCAAATCACTGAAATGAAATCATGCTGGGTGTCCCTGTGGCTGGGCACCTAAAAGGTTTTTGAAAATTTACATAGCAAGAGTTAGTACTCAAAACATTTGAAAATATTTTGCAAGCAGTTATCATTATTAAGTTATTGATTACACATATTAAGGTTTCGCACAATCCCTTGATCTTCCTCACCTCTCTTGCGTAGTACGTAACTATTGATAACACTTAGTCTACCTAGTTACACTACCCATAACCGTATTTAACTCATTTACTGTCCGTTGTCCTTATTCTTGTAATAATTTCATCACGCTATAAATTATTACTAAGACATTTACATTTCCTTTCATTATCTGCTATTTTAAATTAATAGATAGTGCACAAAGAATACATTTCATCACATAACAATGTATTTAATCTTAGTGACCTCTAACATATCCTTTTATTACACATAAAGGACTCTTGGTTCGGAATAATGCGTCGACCCCAAGTGAAAGTTGGTTCGGAATAATCCATCGACCCCAACTATCTAAAAATATAAATATTTACACATATTCTGGTTCGGGACTCTTTCATCGCGACACCATTTGCAAGTTTGGTTCGGCATTTATCATCGACCCCAAATATATAATAGTTTTATGTTAGTTCGGAATGTCACATCGACCCTAACATAATTAATTTAGGTAATATCCTCTTAACCCAAACCTTTTTATATAATTTAGTAGGTACACACCCGACCCAACAAATCATACCCGTACATAATATATTTTACTTATATACACCGTACTTATAAATTACAATATTTTTCATCATTGTATTTATTCGAGTATTCACGCAACTCTAAGGGCCCTAGTTACCCCTCTCTTAATTCAGTAGCTAAGTTAATATTTAACCTACTGGTATTTCTTTTTCTAAAATTTAAATCTCATTCTCTCCGAAATTTAATTCTCACAGTCGCAACATAGGGCTAAATCGCTCGTTCTTCCGTCAGTCTATTTCTCCAAAATTCTCACTCAATCATATGTGAAGAAATCAAATGATACACCTACTGGTAATTTTAAAGTCCCCTCATAGGTAAAATATCATTTCTAAGGTTCCCATTAAGCGACGGTAATTAAAAGAAATATTCACAAATTTCTCTAAAGTCCATCCAGGGTCGATCGATCGACTGCTCGATCGATCGACATTCAAGGGTCGATCGATCGATCAAGCAGTGACAGACCCAGTTCATCTTCTTCCTACGGGTTTCACCATTTTTATTTCTCTAACTTTCATGATATTCCACCATATTCACAACCAACAATTTCTAATCATTCCTACATGTTCTGGGATGATTACTAACGATTTAAAACAACAAAATCATTATAAATATTGGTCAAATTAACTAAAAATCTCATTAATCTTCAAGAACCCTAAACATGCATTCTTTAAATCTTCCATCCAATATCCAGATTTTCTCACGAATTTGTCATCTAGATTTCTATGATATAAACATGCTTGGTAATCCAAAAACATTCTACATGCAGATCCTACTCAATTATGGATCATAATCAATTGTTTGTTCCCAAGAATATCATAAAAATCATGCTCTTCCTAAAGCTTAATTATGGGTATTATAACTCAATTATTTTTGTAAATAACCACTTGCCTTATGATCTGTAGGGTCTGATTTCGTGGTTGTTGATGATGGTTGATGATATTGATACTTCAATCCTCCTTCCCAACAATCTTTGTGGTGAAATTTCCTTAGGATGATCCCTCCTTCCTTCTTTTGCCTTAGGAATTTGCCTCTCTCTCTCTTCTCTAATGGCTATGGTGTATCTCTATTTGACTAACCCTAACCACCACTCTTATAATCTGATCTAGGGTTTCAAAATTCGTAGGTCATCTTTCCCATAATTGTAAAGAGACCAAAATGCCCCCGAATGGTTCCGGTTTAGCCCGAAATTGACCCGGCACTCAACTAGTACCCCCGGGTATACTATTTTGACTAATTCGACCCTTTCGGAATCAACCGTGGACTCTAAATTATCATTTGAGTCTCTTAAATATTTTTCTACTCTCATCCTTGATTTTTATCCTACGCGCGATACTCGGTTGAGATAACTCCGGTACGTCCATATAGTCACTAGATCGTACCTAAAAAACATTAAAACTTTACTATTCACATTTAGTAACTTTTTACTCGTCATAATCATCTTTATTAACCTAATATTTCATTAAATTACTCATCTCACGTAATTTAAATAAAATGTAATTAATCATATAAATTACTCTACTCACGTGTTCACTTTAAATTACTCTACTCACGTAATTTAAACGAACGTGGTAATAAATCACATAAATTACTCTACTCACGTAATTACATTAAATTACTCTACTCACGTAATTTAAACGAACGTATTTTCCTAATAAAGCAGAATTACGGGGTTTTACATACTTCTCCTCTTACAAAAGGAATTTCGTCCTCGAAATTAGAAAATACCTGCTGTGAATAATTCTGGATATTGCTCTCGCATATCCTCCTCCCGTTCCCAAGTGGTCTCATCCATATTGTGATGTCCCCACTGTACTCGCACTAAGGGTACCACCTTGGATCTTAGTTTGCGCTCACTATAATCCAGGATAGCCACGGGTCTTTCTTCATACGAGACATCTGGCTGCAAATCAATCTCCTCCAGTGGAATGTGCCAGAAGGCTCTCTCGCTCCTCTTGTATTTCTTCAGCGACACCACATGGAACACATCGTGTATTCGCTGAAGGTCCATGCATTTGCTCGAGTCTAGGATTGTGGAGTAAGAAGAGAAGTTGAGAGACTCGAGTAATGTCAAATTTAATTTAGAGTCTAAGTCAGAGAGATTGGATAAAATATTAGGCACCTTCCGGATCAAAGATGACAAGTGTGGGCTTGGCTTCAATGATATAGATACTTCCGCTGCTAAAGTTAAGACCATGCGTTTAAGAAAGCCAAACAAATATAGGGGCGTTAGAAAAGGTCAACCTAAATGTAACATTCCTCTTATCTTCACTTGCACACACTGTAGTAGGAAAGGTCACCTTAGGGATTTCTGTTATGATTTGAGAAAAGGTCCTAGGAAGATTAAGGCTAGTGTCATCACAGTTCCCCACGTCCAAGTTCATCATGTTACACCTATGTGGGTTAGGAGATCCGATTTGAAGGCGTTAAATGTTAGGCTTGTTTACTTTCATTTGCTTTCACATGATTCATCCTATGCTATATCATATAAGTGATTATGATTGCATGTTTTTCATACATTAGTGTTGTTCTCAATGATATATGTTTGTTAGTGTCAGGACGTGTATAGGTTTTGTATTTTATTTTCCATTTGAAAGGGTCTTACTGAGAAAAATACAAAAAGACTTTGTTTGTCTTTTGAGTTTTTTTTTTTTAAAAAATTGGTATCATTTTGAAAAATGTTTAAAAACCCAAAAAGATTTTTATTTTTTTTGTATTTTGGTTTTACACATGTTGTGTGACATATCGATGTGTTTAAATCCCATTCCTTCCATGTATCCATATGACTAGGACGTTTGATTTTGATTGTCAATGCTTGGACTATTCTCAATCATGTTTATGTGAAGTAGTTTAAAGTTGATTTGCATGATGGATTCACTTTTTGTATGCCTCTGCACACACTTTATATGATCTCTTTTGGATTTTAACTTCATACATCATAAGAGCTAAGTGAGATTTTCTCCAAACAATATTTTCATATACATAAAAAAAATACTAAGGGTGAGTTGTGCATATCAAAACTATTTCCCATGATTTTGTTTGATATTTAAAAAAAAATATAAGTGTGCATGGGAAAGGTCTACAAGAGGAGAAATCTCCTTTGTGTGAAAGGCCACTGCTGGAAAGAGCTTAAAATGATTGAGAGGCAATAAAAATAAAAATAAAAATCCAAGGCCAAAATGTTTCCATTAATGCTTTAATAATTAGATATCTTCTAAAGAAAAATATAAAGAAAATGATATAAATCTTGTAGGGTGTCTAGTTGAAGATCAATTGGTTTGTACAATGAGTCCTATTTGAGCTTAATTATTTTAATGTTATTGATTCGAGAATCATCAAAATTCTAGGCAAGTGTGCATTGTGTTTGTTTGTCCTTTTGAGTTCATTATTTGACATGTGAGGCTAAATCAAATGTTGATATATTATTGCGGTCAAATAGAGCTACTTGGACATGTTTGAGTAACTGGATTATTTTCTCTTGTTTATAGTTCACATCCCTTCACTTCATACCACCATATTTAGACACATTGATACTATGCGAGTTTATAAATCTTATGTATTTATGTCTTTTGTGGTGTATATAGTTGTGTTTCATTGTTATATGTGTGGTTATATATGTGGTATGTTTTAGGTTTTGAGTTTTTTCATTTTCATTTAATCCATGTTTGCCTTATGCTTAATCTTTGTTTTAATTTGGAATATGTTATAATCAGCTTGGTGTCTTATACTTAAATGCTTCCATCTTAGTTGATATCACTTGTTCGTAGTTTGGATTATTTATGTGTGTGTTGTCGATCTGTATATTATTGAATGACTTGCTTCACACCATAGCAAGATAATTATTTTTCCTTATGATTACCCATGTTTCACTTAGGGGGAGATTTGATTTTATTGGGAATAAATGAGCAAAGCTACTCGAGTTTGTGTCGGCCAATCATCTGTAACTTTTTATTTCTTTTAGGGTTGGTAATTGAGTATTAATGAGCTTGACGACCCAGTAGTTTTTTGTTTCGAATTTTGTCCCGAAATAGCCAAAGGGGGAGATTTGTAGGGAAAAATTTTCAAATCGAGTCAATTTGTATATACTGGCTTAAATTCGTGTTTGGACAAAACTTGTTGGAGTCATAAGTTAAGACTTGAGTTATGTATCCTTCAAGCCTATTATGTGTGATTGAAGACTATACGACAAAGCTAAAGCGACATCAAGGTTGCATTGGATTGCATGCCGAGTTTTTATCTTTAATATCTGAGGGATCTTAATGAAGGTATGAATGCATATTAGTGTTTGATCCCTAAATAAATTTGGGTGTTGTTTTATAAAAGTTATTTCAGGCCTTTTTAGTAAACCTTTTTTGAAAGAAAAATATTTTTTTTTCGTTCGTACGAGTTTACGTACTTCGTTTGAACGAAATACGAATGTCGTTAGAACGACCTTCAAACGAATATCAAATGAGATAGTTATGTTGATCAAAGATATATCGTTTGAAATCGGTTCGAACGAGATTAGCATGTTTGTTTGAACGAGGTTTTTGTTGATTCGAATGAGATAAGGTTTTTTTTAAATGAACTATACGTTTTTGTTTAAACGAGCTTCCTTGAAAAATGTGTTGCCTTAAAATTTGTGTTTTTTTATGAATACTCAGGATTGGCATCAATTATCAGAGAAGGGTTTTGAGAAAATATTTTTTCAATGTTTATCTTGTTCCTCCCAAACCCTAATTTACACCAAAGTTTGAGATCCAAGAATCCTAAATATATATGTGTTTGATATCTTTTCTTTATCGCACCATATTTACTTTCTCTTCATACTGTAAGCGTTTTGATCTATAGAGATCGTATTTGTGTTGAGCAACGACGGCACTAGTCACGAGACAAGTAAGATCGGTAGGATATCGAGATGAGGGAACACTCTTGCATTGTGTGGTTGTTAGAAGGCGTTCAATAGTGACTGTGAAAAAGGTTACAAGGAATGAATAAATGCATCAAGGCTTGAAGGCATCGAGGCTGTGAGTAAGTCTAAGTTGTTCTTGTAAATAGACTTATATCGTAGTGTACTTGTGTGGCTAGGCCGTCTATGAATTTTCCTATTGTGCTTTTTTCTTGTACATCATCGTGTTGTGGTTTTCTTATTTTATTCTTGATTATACTCACCTAGATGCTTGCTTAGGTCAAGATTAAAATTGATAAAACTATTTAACACAACATTTGTGGTTTTATTCGATGAAAAGTTTATTAAAATTGTGAAAAATTAAAAATTGGTGTTTTTATCTACAAACCCTAAGGCACATATCTTTTTTCATGGTAGTTGACTGTGCTTGATGTTGATGGTAGCATTCAATGCAAGTGGAGTTGTGTAGTGGAAGTATGTGGAATAATATTCTGCTTATCACCTATTCCGTCAAACAGCTTGTACGAGCAATGCCGAAGGTCAAAGAGGGGGATATAGAGATCGTGGACTTATTAGGAATTGATCATGAAGTACCACATGTCACCACATCCTAGGACTAAGTTCTGGAGGCCATTATTCTTCAATCAAAGGTCAGTCGAGAACGCAAACCATAACAGAACCTTGATGCTGAGTTCTCTGAGCTTACTGAATGGGGTATGCTGGAAGGACTAACCTTCTCTATGGAAAGGATGCGTAATTTAGGTTTGTCATAGTACCATATCTCACCCTTGAGGGTATCGGATGTCTTATTAGATAAGTATTGGTCCATCTGAGGCTAGTGGCTAGCCTTGGGACCTCTGCCCTACGTTAGGGAAAGTTGGGGAGTTGGAAGAGTTTTAAACACCGGGTGTGAAATAGGGTATCATCTTGTGGCTAATGGAAAGCTCTACTTACAGGGTTTTGGGGGAGCTCATTATTAGCACATATTACTAGCTTCTCATTGATAAACGTTAAATAGGCAATTTCTCTCGACCTTAGTTTTTCGACTATTGTAAGGAAATATTCCATCATTGTGTAAAGTTTGTAATTATTATTGTAAATTTGTAATATTGGCTTTATTCTGTTTGGATAAATACTTTTCAGTCATAGTTTAGGTTGAGTTCAGTTTATACCTTTAAGCATGTGCACTTGAAGACACATGCCCCAAGTTAAAGTGATATCAAATTCATGTTGAAGTTCCTTCTTCAACCTTGGATTCTCAAGAAAGGTATATGTGGTGTATTACGCTGATCCCTGGGTTAGTTAATTATATATTAATAATTATTGAGGCTCATTTTTTAGAAAATATTTTTAAGAAAATTTTTTTTTTTTTTTTAAATGTCTTCAACAAGCTTTCGCTTTGTTCAAACGAGTTTACCTATTTCATTCGAATGAGTTTCATATCTCGTTCAAATGTGTTTGAAGGTTTCATTCAAACGAGGTTCGATCGATCATCAACCGAAATGTTTTGTCCTGGAAGAAACATTTCGTTAGAAGGTCATTTGATCCCCGTTCAAACAAGATTGATGTCTCTTTCGAACGACCTTAGTTTCGCTCAAACGAGGTTTCCAAAGTCGTTCGAACGAGTAAGTATTTCGTTCGAAAGACATGCTTCATTTTTTTGCCACTTTTTCTAGCCTATATAGAGCACAAAATAGTTCAATTTTCATTAGAGGTTTCGAAAACATAGTTACATGAGAAAAACCTAAGCCTCAAAGAACCCTGTTTGCACCCATGTTTTAAGATCTAAGAATCTACATAATATTCTAATTTGAGATCTCAAGTTTCGAGAACCAAATATTTTTTACACTCGATTGAGCGAGTTTGTTTTAGCATATGGAAGATTCCATGTGACTACAATGACGAATTTCTAGCCAAAGATAAATGGACATCGAGAAGCGAGCGGATCTCATTGTGAATGCGTGGGTGGATTCCTATGGTATTGCTGTGAACAAGCTTCAAGTAGGGAAGACTACATCAGGCTTAAAGGCATCGAGTCAGTGAAGTAAATTTGTCTATCACTATTATATAAACCCTATATCATAGTGAATTTGCGTAGGCTAGGTCGTTTGAGATTTTTTCCGTTGTGGATTTTACTTGTATATCGTGGCTTTGTGTGTGATCCTTAACCGAGGCACTAGCAGGAACCTTATGAAACTCGGCTTCGCCATGTGCCAAAGAATATTTTTCTTAGAAATTCCAATATTGAATAAGCCCCTTACTTTAAGAAGACGACAAGACGATAGTTGCGTCTTCGTCTGCTCTGAATTTCTTTTAATTCAATAGTTTGATTAGCCTAGATAGTCAATTTGTTTTAAAAGGGCTACGCCCCGAATATGCCCAAAGCTAGGGTCCAAAAGAGAGTAGAGAACGTCCTCAATAGTGCCAGTGTTCAGTGTCGAAACATACGATGGTTTTTTGAACAAACACTGCAATAATAGGCTCTAACACTACCGTGCCACATGCCATTTTAATCTTTCTATTAACCTAGATTCATGTTTTAGGCAAGATAAAATGGGACCATTGTTTAACACAACGTATTTAATCAGTTATTGAATTAAAATTGGATTAATTGCTCACTCGTTTAATTTAATTGGAATTAAAATTTGGAATTTCGTACAACCATAGCACTTGTAGAACTTTCAATTATGCCATTATAAAGATGTCTTATTAGAAATCCTTTCAGGTAGGCATCTTTTTGTAGTTACCCACTAGGTTTTGTGGAATATTGGTCACCCCTTTTATGATTGAGAGTATGTAAAATGAAGGATAACTTGTAGTTTGAACTAACAGATACGCAAGTAAACCTCAAAGTTTTTATTTCCTCTATTGTGTAACACTGAGATTGGTCCCCTCTTTGTTGTGTGATGAGTCTTATATGACCCCCCCCCCCCTTTTAGCGTTATACATCTCTATGTGATGTGTTTACTCTTTGTGGCTGTGTAAGGGATGCTTCTGATTCAGGCATCTGAAAAGTAACTGACTTAATAGACTTGCAATTTTGTCATAATCAAATTAAGCTTTTCATAATTGGAAAATGGTTGTGTGTTAATGTGCTCTTTGATATGGATTTGGTATTAGTGATTTAAGTTTACATAGATATGTTCAAATAATTATTTTCAAATGGAACGTTGCATATGCATTGTGCATTTTTGGTTAGGGTTAAAAAAACTTTATGACTTTTCTTGCCTTTGCTTAAATTCTAGTCTCTCGTGACTTGATCGCATCAGTAAAAATTTACTTTGCGCCAATGAAGTCTCTTCAGTGATCCTAGTTTCTTCTAAATATTATTCTATTTTTGCAAGTGTAGTGCACAATTTTCCTCTCGTGGATTGTTCGCGTCAGTGAAGATTATTATTGCGGTCGTGACAATACTTCATAGATCGCAAACTTTATCCATGAAAGAGATATTTTCTAAAGATATTTTATTTTCTTTGGGAATTTGTGAAAAATTATATGTAGACATATATTTCCTTAATTAAATACTTGAATGTGAGATATTCATGATGAGATCACCATACCCACTTGTGCTACTTGCGGTTTACCACAAATGTGGAGAAACATCATTTATGTGAAATACATTTTGAGCTTTGTCTTAAGGATATGAACACCGAGATGGATTTAATGTATTCAAATCAGGTTTGGGAGCTTGTAGACTTTCCAGATGGGATAAAACCCATCTGATGGAAGTGGATCTAAAATAATAAAAAGAGTAGATGGAAGGTGGAATCCTTCGAGGCAAGGCGTGTTATATAAGGGTTTACTCAGAAAGAGGGGATTGACTATGAGGAAACCTTCTCGACAGTATTCATGCTAAAGTCTATCTGGATTGTTTTATCCATTGTGGAAAATCTCAATTTCAAGATTTGGCAAATGGACATCAATGTTGCATTCTTGAACAGTAGTCTTTAATCTTGATGAATGCATCTATATGATGCAACCCAAGGGATTCATATCAAGAGGCCAAGAAACAAAAGTGTTCAATCTTAAGAGATCCATTTATGGACTTAAGCAAGTCTTGAAACATTTGGTTTAATCAGGAAATCAAATCTTTTGATTTTGATCAATGCTCGGATGAAACTTTCATATAAAAAGTATGATAGTGGTATTCCTTATACTCTATCTATATGATATTATCCTAATTTGGAACAATGTGGGTGTATTATCTATAATAAGAGTGTGTTTGTCTGTTCATTTTGATATGAAGGACTTATAATAAGCCAATCACATCAATGGGATCAGCTTTTATATGATTAAAAAAATAGGATGTTGGGAAAATCCCATGCTACTTATATCAATGAGGTGCTAACAAATTTTATCATGCAAGATTTCAAGCAAAGAATTCTTTCTTTTAAGCATGTAATCACTTTATCTAAGGATCATTATCCTAACACACATGATCAGATAGAAAGGATAAGGAATATACCTTATGCTTCGACGATGGGTAACCTCATGTATGATATATTGTGTATAAGATCGGATACCTGTTTTGTCATTGGCAAGGTCAGTAAATTCCAGTCCAACCATGTGAGGAGAAGTGTATTGTAGTAAAGCACATTCTCAAATACCTAAGAAGGACTATAGATTATGTGATGGTTTACTCAACAGATCGTCTTATACCTATAGGGTACATAAACTTATATTTTTAGTCTAATAAGGATTCAAGTCGACCTTGGGATATGTATTTACTCTGGGAGGTGGATCCATAAGTTTAAGGAATATCAACCAATCGTGAATTTTTTATTCACCCTTAGAATCCTAATATGTTGTAGTTTGGGAGGCAACAAAAGAGGTGACTTGGATCTGCAACTTCCTAAGAGATTTGGTTGTGGTTCCTCTACTGAAATTGGTTATTATACTTTATTGTGACAATGGAGGGACGGTTGCTAACTTGAAAGAACCAAGGAATCATAAGAGGTCAAAGCACATTGAGCTGAAGGATCACTTGATATGGAGTCAAGTATTATGAGTGGTGTCTAAGTTATGTAATTCTAGAACATATTTTGCACTAGTGAATTTTAGGGTTGGGAGCACAGTGGTTTTTCTAGCCAGGGTTTCCATTTAAATATCATTGCTCTCATGTATGACTCTTTTTAAAATTCTAGCATGCTTAATTTGAAATGACCACATGTAATCGGATTTAATTAAGGAATTAGGTAAAAGATAATTTAGTAATATGCTCCTATTAGAAATCAATCTAAAATTTGGACAGATTGAAATAATTTGTATTGAAACTCAATTTTTAACTTTGTTAATTAATCAAAGTAGATAAACAAAGTATTTTTAAATTTTTATTAGAACGTCTGTCCTAAGTTATTGGATATGAATCTAGGGGTGATTTCTATGGATGGTAGATATGTTTCATGTCCACCCATGTTAGATGGATATAATTATGTGTATTGGATATCCCGTATGAGATTTTTTTAAAATCTCTTGATGAACGCATTGGGTTGGCTGCAGAGAAAGGATGGTCTCCTCCCACAGTGTAATAGGGTGAGAAGATAATTCTTAAGCCCGTGGAGAGATGAGATAAGGATCATAACAAGTTATGATACTTTTACTCACGGGGAATTGATGCAATCTTTATATTTAGTGGTGTATCACGAAAATATTTCCAACAAATTATGGCATGTGAAATTACTAATGAGGCATGGATATCCTTCAAGTCACAAATGAAATTATGGAAACTGTAATAATCAAAGCTCCAAAAAGTCACCAATCGATTTAAAATGTTATCGATGCAAGAGATTGAGACATTTTATGAGTTCAATGATGATTTTTATGATATAATGAACTCATCTTTCAACTTGTGAGAAAATATTCTAGACCCCAAAGTGGTTCTAAAAAACTTATGTTTGTTTCCTTATAGATTAATCACATATGTCATTGCTTTACAAGTTTTGGGAACTATTGATAAGATGGAGGTTTAAAATATTCTTGATCTTCTACAAACCTTTGAGCTTTAAATCTATCGTCCACCCAAGAAAGATAAGTTATTTCACTGAAGACACAAAAGGTTATCCCCTCCAGTTCAGTTGACGAGACTGAAGCTGGTGACTATGAGATGTATTTTATTACCAAAAAAATAGTAAAAAGTTTAAGTCAAATAAAAAGAAGTTTAAGAATGACAAAACAAGATTTAAGGAAACTTAAGCAAACATGATAAAAAAAAATGATGGTCGTGAATGTAAGTCCCTGAATGATGATAAGGAAGCGGATTCAGGGAGATTTTATGAGTGCCAAGGGGTTGTACAACAGGAATTTATATGTCCCACTAGAGTAATAAAGAATGTTAGTTTAAAGAAAACATTGAATGCCATCCTCAGTGATAGTTACTCGAACTATAATTATGAGTCTTCCATTTAGCGCAATTTCACCGTGTTCACCGCCATTAAGAAGGTGTCGAAGTTTAACTCTTTTCCAAAAAACGACAAGGTAGAGGACAATGGTAAAGAGTTCCAATTTGATGACTCCTGAGAATATTTTGAATAATACGAGGGTAAGGTTGAACTCCACGGGCTTACTTCAAGCTTTATGAAATGTCTCTCAAAATGGAGAAAGTAAACCTCAAAATTCCCATCAAATTCAAGACTTGTGAGTGATAATTTACCGCCATGAAAGGGAATGAGGAACTTTTGAGCAAACTCAAGGCCAGAGAAGCCACACTTATTAATAAGCTCAAAGACGATGACAAAGAATGGTAGCTTCTACATGCCAAAGTCATTACTTTAGGATGACTGAAATGTTGACAAGTTTAAAGATACTCAACTGAAAGTCGAGACTACTTTTGTCAAAGGGTTGAACAAGAATCCTACTCGTATCTTATCGAAAAGCATTCCCAAATGAAGAAGATGAACATATCACACCGATGATGCATCCTTGTGTATTTACATTACGTAGTTAATATGTTGGAATAAGTGGAAAAAATATCTAACCCCTTTAGCGACTGCCTTATTAGCGATTCATCGTAGTGAAGGGTGTCTTCGCTTGAGCGACTGGGAATATTTTAATGATTCAACGACCTTGTTTGTTGAAAGCTTGCTCCTGCGAAGCTTGGTTTCGCTGCAATGAACTGCTGCGAGTTGGTCAACAAACGTTGTCAAATTCAAGATTTTAAAATCTTTATTTGTTTGACAGCATCATAAAGCTTGTAAATTCACATTTTTTTTTCGTAACTATTTGATAGATTCATGGCTTGTTTATCTCAACAAAAATCACCTAAGGTCCTTTGAGAGCTTGTTCCACAATCTTGAAGATGTCTATATATGTGAATTTTCTCTCCATAAATAAGTTAAGGTTATAAGGCTTTGAGAAGGTCTTTTATTAGATTAAAAATAACTCATGTTTCCAAGAGAGAGACACCTTCTTTGTGGGAAAAATCTTTACAACACTTTGAGATAAAACATTGAACATTTTATCTTATTCTTTAAACTCAAGTTTCTTTTTTTTTATTCTTGAGTGTTTTCCTCTTTTGAGTTTTTATAAACTTTGTTAGACTTTGAGGGAACCCAGATATCTTCTACACCATCAACCTTTAAGATATCCTCATATATCCTAGGTGTTAGTTGAGTGGTTATTCTTGGTTCATTTTCCTTGTAATAAAGTCGATTCAACTTTAATGTAGATTTGTGAAATGGTTCAAAAACGATATTATCAATCAGGTTGACACATTACGACCTAGTGAGTCGTTGAATGTCTTTTGTGCTTGATTTTGCTACTACAAGGTGAAAAATATTAAACATTGGAGGTTTTGTATTAATGATTTTCGAATAGGCTCACGTAGGCAATTCATTTCTCCCTTTGTGTAAATCTTTTCATATACTAGTGTAAGGCATCGGCTTGATCAAAGTGTTCTCCTGCAAGGGTTTACTCGTAAAAATCCTTGTATCAAGTACATGATTTTGTCTTCTGCGTCTTGATTCATTTATATGGCTAATGATTTATTTTTCAAAAATACAAAAAGATTTTTTTATGAAAACTTATATGAAAAATATAAAAGGATTTTTATTTTTGTGGTTTTGGGTGATAGCTAATGTTAATTTAATTGAAATTTGTGGAACATATCTTGTTATCTATATTGTGGTTTTTAAATTAAGAACCTAGGATGGTAGTGCAAATCTATTTATGTTTTTCTTAACCATTCCTTCATAGTTATAAAAAGCACATAATGAGCGAATTATAATTTGAAAACCAGTTAGTGGAAGCATTTTCACCAAGTACGTGTCTTCTCTTATCTTATCTTTGTTGACATGTTGACGAATGTGTGTTAGCTTTTGAGCTTTATCGACTTGAACCTTAGTGATCTCAACTTTTAAAAGTATTAATGGCTGAGTATCGTGGGAAGTTCGACATGTGTAGCAATTAGACTATCGCGAGAATGCCCCGAACAACACTCTAGAGTTGCTATTGTTTTCGATTAAACTAAAAAGCAATTGAGCATTCTACCTAATGCTCTCGAGATGGTCTTGTATGTTTTTTTGCTCCATTAAGCTTGAACATCTCAATTTCAAATTCTTAAATCTTAGCCTCCAAAAAGTGTCATTAATACACTTTTATGATGATTTGTTGAATTTTTTTGTGACGCGAATATTAATGACACTAGGTTTTAGAAAAAAATTGTACTTTTATTATAAAAAAATTATTATTTATAAACTGTATGTTTCTTTAAAACAATACATTTTTATAAAAACTTAATTGTATTTATCAAAGTGCGTATTTTAAAAAATATTGTAATTATTTATAAAACTATATTTTATAAGATAAAAACACAAATAGATAGATAAATTTGAAGGTTAACATACTTAACAAATGTAACAAATGATAAAAATTAATAGAAGACAACATATTGAAGCAATTTCACAAACACATTTTGTGTTTGGAGACCCCATTTTTAAAGTTAAAGATTCGATTTTTTAGATAGGATGACCGATTTTGGTAAATTGAAACACAAAATGATATTAGATGAATGTTAGTATGCTTTATGGTTCAAGTGTTGGATGTGTGACATTTACTTCCTCGTGTGTGTTTCGTCAGCATGACTTGGATCTGGTAAATTTGTTGGACTACTTGGCGATGCAGCATGATTTATCTCCTTCATTTCCTGTTGAGTTTTGTTGTTGTTGGTTTGGTACAGCTTAAAGCACTCGAAAGAATTAAAAAAAAAATTGTACTAAATTTGATTTTATCAAAGGTACCCATTTATCCATTCATTAACTCTAGGTCTCACTCGAGATTTCGACTCATTTGTCATTTATCCATTCATTAACTCTAAGTCTCACTCGAGATTTCGACTCATTTGTGAAACATGAACTAGTCGTGTTGGTATTAGTTCGTGTTTGGAATGATACTCCATTTATTCCAAATACGAACCAATGCAGACATGATAAGTAAATGCAACAAAAAATGAGTTGAAATCACGAGTGTGTGTACGAATTACTTTAATCCATTATCTCATGTTGTGCAAAGGAAGACTATGTATTTAAGTAAAAATCAAGAACATTCATGTGATTTTACACTTAATATAAGAGGCAAAAGGGTTATGTTGCATTGAGATAAAAGATGGTTCTATTTTACCGCAAAAAAGGGCAACTTTATTTTCTTTTTCTGTTCTCCAAAAAATCAACACAGTTCAGATTCCAAATGTTCAAAATCTGAAAACCCAGAGCCAACCAAATCCCAGATAAAAGTTGCAGCAGAAGAAACAAACAAAACAAATATTTTCCTACAAAAATCTCAAAATGGTTCAAAAGTTACAAAAAACAATAATTTAACAGACACCCAGATAATTAAAATCCAAAAGAAAGATACCCAGATGATGAAATTGTACTTTTATGAGAGAAAAAGAGAGATCCAGTCCTCAAAGTAGAAATAATAAAAAAACAAAGGGTCGTGAAAAAATAAAAGAATTTATAAGGATTTTACAGCAATTGAAAATGGGTTACCTTGAAATTGTGAATGCTGTGATCTAGTCTAGTTTGGTTGAATTTGTCTTTTGACGGTTGTGTGTTGAAGTTTGTCCTCCAACAAATAGTGTGTGCCATCTTCTCTCTGGTCTTGGCATTGAGAATCATTGGATGTTTATTACTTGGTTTCTATGGCATGATTAAGGCAGTGTGTTGGTTTACTTTTTGGCCGGATGAGTTTATGACATTGGAGAAAGTTTTTCTCTCATCTGTGAATGTTTTCTTTGCGTGAAAGGGTTTGATGGGTGATAGTTTCAAGGGGTCTAGCGTTTTCTGAGGTTGGTGTTCGGAATAAGATACGGTAAAATTGATGGTTATAATTGTTTCACTGTGGAGTTCGGAAGAAGGGGAAGAGGAAGGGATAGAAATTATGGCCGAGTAATTGATTGAGAGAGACTACGATATGAGGAGACTTCATAGGTAATAAACGTTAACTTACTACTATGCCACGTGGCTTATTTTTAAAAGGAGACACCATTTAATATATTAGATATTAGATTGTTAGGTTCAAATTCAAAAAGTAAAATTGTAGGTCAAACACAAAATAGTAAAATAAATGTGGCTTCACGACACATAGCTTTATATTTCTTGTAAAAAAAGAGGGGGGGGGGGGGGGGGGGGGGGGGGGGGAGGGTCGTCCAGTAGGGGCTTCCCTAATTTCTTTTTTGGGATTTGGGTACCTCACGAACAGGTTTTATTAGACATTAATATAATTTTAAAATCCGAAAAGCCCACCGCAAAGAAGGCCGAAAAAAAACTGCATAAAAAATGCAGTCTCTTCTCCCCCATGCGCAGAGACCCCTGAAAGTGCCTCTAATTAATTCTCTCTCTCTCTCTCTCACACACACAAAAAAAAAAAAAAAAAACACAAACACCAACTTCATCAATCCTTCCTTCCTCTCCTTAATACTCTTGAACCAAAATTACAAGGAAATATTCACTTTTACATTTATCCCCTCAGAATTATGAATACCTTAAAATGCAATAAAAATGCAATTAATGATCACTTGCTCTAATGAGATCCGACTCAGAAGATTTCAATGTCTTAATAAAAATTCAGTTAGGTGAGAGAAAATAAGAATAAAAAATATGTTCGATAAAAATAAGGGGCTCTAAGAATCAAATCCCTGATGAAACAAAATAAAAAATTACATACTTCTAACCGATAGGATGCATTCTAAAAACATACAATTTCAATTTATCTGATTTCAGTAACTCATCTAGAGTCGGTTCAAAATCTTCTATTCACCAAGGGACCACATTCAAAATTTCCAGTTCACTTTTCTTATTTTTGGTGGTGGTTGTGTGTGTGTGTGTGTGTGTGTGTGTGTGTGTGTTGGGGGGCGGGCGGGGGGCAGGCTGTTTGTGGAGAGAGAGAGTGGAACCACCCACCCCAGTGGTTATATTTCCAGTTTAGTTGTAGAGCAAACTTCACTCGATTAGAAATATTTTCTAAAGAGCTTTCTCTAACATTATTATATGTGCAAAAGGCTAATGTGCATAATAAATCTTCATTTAAGATCACTAAACATGAGCCTGTTGACATGATTGATGCCAATATCAGATATGGGCTCAATGGGCTGCTCATCTTCTGTTGATGGGACAGTACTTAATGGTTCTCGACTGAATTCATCTGCATAATATATTAGCAACAAATTATATCAATATGAGTAACACAGAGTATTTGTCTCAGCCAACCCAAGCACTGAATAGAATTTAATAAAAGCAGGAGAGAATATTTTTGCCAAAGTGTACAGCTTACCAAAGATAGTGTTAAAGGAAGTTGGAGGAGGGGTGGACATGAAGTTGAGGCCAATGTAAAACCCAATTGCTAACACTATAGTCACCATAGCATAAGCTGGTACTGCCAATGCCCAATACCTGAAAAGGAAAAGTAGCAATCTATTAAATGAACGGCACCCAATAAATCCCTCTACTAATAGAGATTATACAATAAGAACATTTCTACCTCCACGAGGGTCAATTCACATATTTTGGGGTACTTGATTGGCCAGGATCAATTTCTTGACTTGTATGTTTTGAACAGCCCAATATTTTGAGATTTTCTTTATTCAAGACCATCTCCAAGGCATGTGTGCATTTTTTGCACACTCAAAATTCTAAAATACATTTTTTCTCCCGCAAAAAAGTTGATTTGTGCCAAGGCAATAAGCAAAACAGTGCTCTCCACAAGTGAAGTGCTCCAGAAAGAGTGGGAAAAATTTATAAAAAATAAATAAAAAATGTCGTAAAATGCTAAAAGACGAAGGAAAAAAAGGCTTGTGCGTCAAGTGAAGTTCCGCAGAAGCCTAGTTTGGCCACTTCCGCGTTAGCAAAATTGGTTGCATTTTGCAATCAATTTGCTACCCGTACTTTTGCAAATATGCCGATGACTCTGCAGAGCCAAAAACACAAAATGGATCAGTAAAAATAGCATTTTGCAAATATGCCAACGGCTTTGGGGATGGTCTAATTGGTTTAAATAATTTTCCAATTTCAAAATGCTCTGAAAATTAGAGGTGCTATTTACCAAAGTTACATGCATAAATATAAATGCATATTGTCTAATTTAAATCGACAATTTGCCCGCTTAAAATTTCTGATCAGCTACATTTGGGTATATTCTATTAGCATTCCGTCTGTTTTTTAACAGAAATTAATCATGTGTCATGCATAGTTAACTTTTTTAAATGACTAAACACCCTTTCCTTAATATTCTATAACTAACTTGAAAACATAGATGAACCGCAACTCCACCTCCACCAATTTACCCAAATTTGTAAATCCACATACTAACTACAAGCTCAAATATCATAAAAATCAATACACTGAATATCTAGATTTAAACACAAATCAGTACAAACTCCACCAGGATTGATAAAAAAAATATATATGAATCCTCTTCCAACTCGAGAAATCAACCAAATACAGCAGCCAAATCCATTTATGACTAGGGAATTGAACCAAACACTCAGCCATACAGATGAAAAAATATACATTCAAACTGACACTGGTCAGATCAAGGCACCAGGGGCCTATATATACATATACGTGTGTGTGTGTGTGTGTGTGCGCGCGCGCGTGCGTGCATATAGATACATGTAGAGAGATGGAGGAACCGAACGAGGGACAAAGAGGTCTATGAACGAGGGACAGAGTTCAAGAAAGCATCGGCAGTGGTGGCATTGGAGCGAAGAGTGAGAGGGAGCTTTGGCATTCGAGGGAGAGAGGAGAGGGACCAAATTGTAGGGTGAAAATAGTTCAGAGGATACCCTGCAGTAAACATCAAGGTGCTAAATGTAATTCACCCTCAGAATTATTCCTTGTGAACAATGTTTGGAATCACGTACGTGCAAGGTGTCGCATCTTGGTTCCAGCAGAGAGTTGGGTTAATTGCTTCACGCAAACAAGTTGGGCATTTGATTTTTATAACTAATGTTACATATATAAATATATGTACCTCCCTTCGACCTATGATTACAATATTGGCAACCCCCTCCCCCCTCTTTTTTTTTCTTATCCATATTTCCAACAAAAATCTTTTTAAGATTTTTTTTCTCACAACAGCCAACTGAAGACTATAGCACAATCACAACTCACTTAGAATATATAGAAAAAAGGGTTAAAACTACTAACAAAAAAAAAAAAAATGATGGGCGACAAAGAAAGACGAGAGAAACCGATAGAGCTGATTTCGAACATACCGAATTCTTGAAGAAGGGACGACAACCTTGAAGGAGCTCTGAAAAGTTGGTGACCTTGTAGGAGTTCCAGTGAACAGGGCTTGGGAAACGGGATAGGGTTTCTCTCTTCCATGTTTTTTGGGGGGAAATGACGAACAGGTATGAGATTTTATTTTTTCAAGAGCTTGGTTTCCATTTCTAAACCTTCTACAAAAACAACTACAAATGGCATATTTTTTTAGTTGATTTATTAATACAGCTTAAACTCAAATCACGCTAAATCACGCCGATAGAACCAATAGCATGCAAAGTGTCTAAATCACGTGTCATGTCACCAATAGCACACGATATTTGCGATGCACGCAAATCAGAGTGAGCTATTTCGCGCTTGTCGCCCAAAAGCGCAATCGCACGCTATTTAAACTACTTGTGAAGCTGGCTGACTTGTACAACCAGATGCTGAATATTGAAACCATAAGAGGCCATATCGGCAGAAATATTTCTTCACAGTATTTCTAGGGAGACCCTAAATCTATACCCCAAAAAAAGGCCCTCTTACGTGGCTTTAGAAACATAAGCAAAAAAAAAAAAAAACAGCTTTACTCTCTACAATAAAGGGCAAAAGAAAAAAACCACCCAAGCTTTAGCTCTCCTTTCAATTTAAGTCAAACTGTGTTCTTCGTCCGGCGAGCACCACAAAACAAGCCCCCTTATGTGTCTTTGGCCATGTAAGCGAAAATACAAACCCAACTCCAAACACTATCAGCATCAAACTGACAAGATACAAAACCCAACGGAAACCGCAGCCCAATCCCTCTCTTCTCCTCCAGTGATCTTCATGTCCTCTGGCAATGTTCTTCTCTCTCTCTCACTCCCTATGAAGCACGGGCACTCTCCCAAAGGTAGCAAATACAATTTGACACGCGTCGGACACGTGACAAGCTCAGACACACGTGCCCTGAAGTATCCTAATTCCTTTTATTTTTTATGCCGGCATGATGAGGACACATTAGGAAGGACATGTTGGGGACACGATTTTTTGGACATGGGGGGTACTTTTTCAGTATTTTTTCATTCTATTGAGAATTTTATTGAATTTTATCGGGTTTTTTTTAAAATTTGTATCTTGTTGTATTTGACTCTATTGAATTTCATGATAAGTATGTTACAATGTCATAGACTATATTTTTTTAACCAACAAATTGACCAAAAACTATAGTATTTTCAATATTTTGGTTTTCTTTTAAGGACACTATTCAACTATCAAAATAAATATTTGCGTATAATAAATTTATGGAATAATTAAAAACTACCCCCTGCTATAACAAAAATTAAATATGTAGGTCCAAATTCCAAATAATTAAACATTTTAAGGGCAGCCCCTGTTCAAAATACTCAACCGGTCAACCCTTGCTGAATGGACTAAAATAACCTTCACACTGTTTGATGCTAGGAAGAAGCTGGAACAATAATCTTGTGCAAAATACAGAAAAATGGTATCTAAAATATTCACAGAGGTCTACTCCTAATCAAACACTACCTTCAAAGTCCAAACATCAATTTTGTCATCTAAACCATTTTGAACGTTAGATAGAAGATTAAGTCAGCATGACAGAGGTCAACTGAAGTGAATCAACTCATTCGAAATGTGGTATCTTCTTTAAAATAGCTTTTAGTATGAGTTTGATTTTGGTATCGAAAGTAACATGCATGACCTGTGAGGCTGTGACATACAAAAGCCAACATATATGGAAATAATATCCATACATCAGAAGGGTTAACTTGGTCTTTTCAAATTGGCATAGCAGTTAGTTTATAGCACGTACAAACAGTTGGTGAACTGAGATTTTTGGAATGTCCATGTTTGAGAGGGTATATACGCAACCACCCTTAATATGGTCACAATTATAAAGAAACTATTAGGGTCCGTTTGATACACATTGGGCAAAAGTGTTGGCATGGCAAAATTTACCAGGACAAATTTTGCCAGGGCAAAAGTGTTGGCATGGCGTTTAAGAAGTTAGCAAATTTGTTGGCAAATATTACTCACCCATATAGCAAAGCAAAATTTGTCAACATGTTATGCATAGGAGGTGTTGTACATTGGCAAATAGCTTGTAGGCAAATTTTGCCTATCAAACACACCAAATTGTAGGCAAATGTCATATTTGCCAACTTATTTGCCATTTGCCATGGCAAATAATGCTATCAAACGAACCCTTAATTAGGGGGGCATGTATAACTTATCTATAAATTTATTAGCTTTAGGTTTTAACTCGGGGCTCTGTTTTTCGATTTTGTAGGGTTACAAAACTATCGATGTTTAACCTGAGCAAGGTGAACAAATATGAGATTGGTTGACGAAGCTAGGAATTGAAGTTAAGGGGGGCCAATATAGATATTTAATAAATTCTAGACAATTAAAGTTGTATATTATAAAAATTCAAGGGCTATTATTTGAAGTTTTCTAAAAGTTAAGGGAGTCCATGGCCCCCTTTGGAAATGGCTGGCTTCGTCTCTTGGAGGAATCAAACCCTACAACGATGGATTCTGATGTGTGTGTGTGTGTGCGTGTGAGAGAGAGAGAGAGAGAGAGAGAGAGGAGCTTGGGTGCGGGTGCTTGTAAGAGGAATGACGTTGGTCGCCAGAGGAACATGGTTTGACTTAAATCAAAGAAGAACGTTAAAGCTTGCGTAGATTTTTCTTGTCATTTAGTGTAGAGAGAAAGTAAAGCTGTGGTTTGTTCTTTTGCTTACGTATCTACAGCCACGTAAGGGGGTCTATTTTGTGAGTATAATTCAAGGTCCCCCCAGAATTACAGATTTCTTCACTTGCGCAAGGGACTGGAAAAATTTCAATTCAGCAAAGATGATGCAGGATCATAGCGATATGGTCGTCTTTTTAGCATTTATTCTTTTTTTTCTCCCTTTTTAGCCTTTTAGTATAAATAACTATTGAGCCCCTCATTGTATCACTTTTGCTATATTGAGATTGAAAGACGAGAGAGAACTAATAGACTCTTTTCATTTTCCATGTTATTGTTGTTGTTGTTGTGGTGGTGGTGGTGTAGTTAACTTCTCTTTTTACGCTCCGCACCTTAATTTGCATCAATTGGTATCAGAGTGTGGTTTGTTCTTGGATCAACCATGTTTATTGAAGATTGGGATTCAAATTGTATTCACCCGAATGACTTTCGACCAAACCCTAAGGCCCCGTTTGGTTGTCCCAAAATTGTAAATTGGATCATTAATAAATTGCCATATTTACAAATTGACTCATTAATTGTGTTTGGTTTCATTAATGAAATGATTCATTAATTGCCCAATTTTAGCTCAGGTGCAAAATCTGAAATTGGATCATTTCACAAAAAATGTGAAATGAATCCATTTGAAATAAGAGTCACATTAAGTGCATGTCCCCTCTCCCTCTTCCTCTCCCCCTCCCCCTCTCTCTTTCCCTCCCCCTCTCTCTCTTGATTTGTTTTTATCTTTTTTTCATAGAATCTTAACATCAATTTCAAATTACCAAACATTGTGTAAAATTGGATTTAACTCATTTCAAATTCACTCATTTATAATTCTCTAATTCACAATGAACCAATTTACATAATCAAACAATTTGCGCAACCAAACTGGGCCTAATCAAATGACACCATTTTCGTCCACCACCAAGGATGGTGTCACACTACCACCAATCATTGACCGGATCACCCAATTGGTGCCCCGAAATTCCCGTACCCCGCTCGGATCTGACATACCACCCGCCGGAAAACACTAATACCCCAGCCGAAACCCTAATACCTACCATGGTTGTCCCCACCTTACTGCAATCAACCGGAATCACATCTCCGCCACCCAATTGCTCTATACAACATCTACAGATCAAAATCCAGGCCAAACGGCCCAGCTCACAGCCCAAAATCCACCGCCAGAGTCCACCGAAGCCTTGAGGGCCCCTGCCGAGGGTTTTGGCCAAGAAAAATTTGTTGAGCCGCACCCGATTGTAGAGCTGGCAATTTTCGACACGATCACCCGTTTACGGTAATAACCCGAAATGACCCGAACATGACACGATTAGCTTATATAGATTTAAGAGTACCCAAAACTTATAATCAAATAAAAATCAAGACGACCCGAAAATGACACGACTAACCCGAATTGCCACCCCTACCCGATTGCGTCGGAATGCCTCCAAAAATCAAGCAAATCCAGCTGTGATGTTGTCAACCCAAAGAATCAAGCGATTCCCCAATATGGATCCGAACCAACCGTAACCCAGTTGAAGACTCCAAATCAGAAATTAAAACCAAGAATGACTCAAATTCAAACCCTGGCCAATTTTCTCAACGCAAAATCAGTTTCAAATCCTATTTACCCGCTTCTCGAGAAATAACTTATATACCTCCTAAAAATCCTAATTCCGTATACAAAGAGTGTGCCTCTTTGGGCATCCTACCCATCCCATCCAATGTGCCCTTATCCACCGCGCAATCCATTTGCCGTCAACGTGACTCTTTTTACCATTCTCAAGCAAGACTCGCTGATGTCTCTACCGCCTAAACTCGTACCGTTATGATTACGACTTCGGTGAACACCCAATCACCTCCTCCTAGTGATGACACATGAATTCGAACCAGGAGTGGCAATTCGGGTTAGTCATGTCATTTTCGGGTCGCGTTGATTTTTATTTAAGTATAAGTTTTGGGTACTTTTAAATCTATATAAGCTAATCGTGTCAAGTTTGGGTCATTTCGGGTTATTACCATAAACGGGTTATCGTGTCAAAAATTCCCAGCTCTAATTCGAACGAGTATTTTTTTTACTCGTTGCACCGTAAGGGAAGGCTATGTATGGTGATTATTGACGGGGAAGCTAGTGATAATTTGACAGCAAAAGAGATGGTAGATAAACTAAAACTTCCCACGGAATTATTGACCGCACCGTGCCATATTGGATGGTTGGGTAGCGGAGCCACACTTGCTCCTAGTCGACATTGTCGAGTGACTTTCTCCATTGGGGATTATCATGACGAGGTTCTGTGCACCGTGGTTGACATGAGGGTATGCCACTTGCTTTTGGGGAGGCCATGGCAATTTGACCCCCGTAGTATGCATGATGGTCGAGCCAACACTTATTCATTTACACATGGAGGGCGGGACTTTCTCCTTCGCCCCATGCGACCATTTCCGATGTCTCGACCCTCGGCCCTAGTTGCTCTTATTAGCCCCATGCCCCATCACCACCCCAGAGGCATCCGTTCCGCCGTGTGTTCAGCGTTTATTAGATTTTTATAGTGATGTGTGCACTCCCCCAGGTGATCTTCATCCTCTCCGGGATATACAGGATGCTATTGATTTTATCCCTGGGGCGCAGCTCCCCAAGCTACCCCACTATCGTATGTCCCCACAGAGCACGCAGACAGAGACAAGTCACTGAGTTATGTGACAAGGGTTATATCAGGGAGAGTATGTCTCCTTTTGCAGTCCCCACAATACTAGCACCCAAGAAGGACAGGAGTTGGCGCATGTGTGTGGATAATTGCCCTATTAATAAAATCACGGTGAAATGTCGATTTTCCATTCCCCGATTTGAGGACATGTTGGAGCAACTCCATGGAGCGACCATATTCTCCAAGTTAGACTTGAAGAGTGGCTATCATCGGATACATATGAGGCCGCGTGATGAGTGAAAGACCGTATTTAAAACCAATGGTGGACTTTAGGAGTGGAAGGTGATGCCCTTTGGTTTATCCAACCCTCCATTCACGTTCATGAGTGTGATGACCAAGATTTTGCGTCCTTTCTTAGGGAAGTTCGTTGTGATCTATTTTGATGATATTCTGATTTATAACCGGTCCGAGGAAGAACATCTGAGACATGTGACTTATGTTTTGGAGGTTTTACGAGCCGAGCGTTTTTTCCTCACATTGAAAAAGTGTGGTTTCATGGTTCCATCGATGACTTTTCTGGGGTATGTAGTATCAGGAGATGGTGTTCGGGTCGACAATGCCAAGATCCAGGCAATAATGGATTGGCCCACCCCCACTTTGTTCGCAGTTTTCACGAGCTTGTTGGGTTCAATCAACGATTCATAGCGAGCTTCAGCACCGTCATGGCCCTGATCACAGATTTGATGTGCATTTCTTCGAGTGCAAAGTTTCGGTGGACTGAGGAGGCTTACCGAGCCTTCACACGTATCAAGGAGTTGATGACGACTGCTCCTATCCTCTCCTTATCGAATTTTGATCAGTTGTTTGAGTTGTCTTGCGATGCTTGCAAGACCCGGGTGTTGTCTTGAGTCAGAATGGGAAACTCATTGCGTTTTTTAGCTAGAAATTGACGAAAGCGACCTTGCACTACTCTACGTATTACTTGGAGTTCTAGACGGTTGTGAATGCCGTGAAGTTTTGGTCCCCCTAACTCCTACATAAGGAGTTCGTGATCAAAGCTGACCATGAAGCCTTGCGATTCCTCCATAGCCAGCAGCGTGTTAGCGACAGACACGCCAAATGGACGATCTATCTTCAGCGTACACTTTTTACCTTCAGTACAAGCCAGGAAAGAAGAACATGGTAGCGGACGCACTTAGCCGGCACCCTCATACTTTAGCGACTTCAAGAAGTCAAGTTTTTGGATTCGATAAGCATTCGAGATCTCTACCCGACAGATGTGGATTTAGGACCCATTTATTCCGATTGCCAACAGGGCAAAGGGGAGTCAAGTGAGTACTTATTACAGGATGGATTTTTACATCGTGGGATAGCTTTGTGCATTCCTTCTTCCTCTTTACAGTAGAAGATTGTTTATGAGGTTCATGGAGGTGACTTAGCAGGACACTTGTGACAGGCACGCACCCATACATTGTTACGAGACTGTTTTTATTGGCCAACTATGAGGCGGGATATGAATGCATTTATCAGACGTGAAGCACGGACATTCTCCTGGAAGCCGCGAGTCGGTTTTGACACGAGCCCGACACGTTCCGACACGCTGGGACACGCTGCGACATGTTGGGACACGTAAAAGGACATTTTTTTAATTTTTTTTCCTTATGTGATGGTGATTCTGCTTTATTTACGATTTTTAATGTTAAAGTGTGTTTGAATTTTATTTTGTATGGTCCATTTTCTTAATTTCATGTTAAAAATGCTCTAATAATGTATTTATGGGAAAATTTTATTTTATTTCATTGCTATATATATATATATATATTTAAATATATGTTATATATTTTATATTATACGTATCCTAGCGTGTCGTATCCTAATTTTTGGAAAAATCACGTCGCGTATCGTGTCGAATCCGTGCTTCATAGCCACACGGCCACAGGACAACACTCCAATGCCGGCTTGTACACCCCCTGCCGATACCCGAGCTCCCGTGACAGGACGTTTCGAAGGACTTCATTATGGACCTTCCCCGTACTTCCAGTGGACATAATTCTATTATGGTAGTTGTGGACCGATTCTCCAAGATGTCTCATTTCATTCTGTGTTCTCGAACGACGGATGCTTCTCATGTTGCTCTCTTGTACTTCTGAGAGGTTGTCCGCTTACATGGCGTTCCCCGTAGCATCACAATTGATCGCGATGTACGCTTTACGGAACATTTCTGGCGAACCTTGTGGCGTTTGTTATGGATAGAGCTCCAGTTTTTTACAGCCTTTCATCCACAGACCAACGGAATGACAGAGTTGGTCAATAGGAGTGTAGGAGACCTTTTGCGTTGTTTGACCTCCGAGCACCCCCGTATGTGGGATATTATGATTGCTCAGATTGTGTTGGGTCAGTCCCCAACCATGCCCATTGACCTCATTGAGCTACCCCCAACGTGCCCCTCCGTTGGGGAATTTGCGGCCCACTTGACATCCATTCAGGCCGATGTCCATACTCGTCTTCAGACCATCTACGCTTCTTACAAAGAGGCGGTGGATGTGCATCGCTATTTTGTTTCTTATCAGTCCGGAGATTTGGTTATGGTGTACCTCCAAAAAGCACGTCGGGACGGCGAAGGCAACAAGCTTCTTAGGCGTATTGACCATTTTCCCATTATTCGTGCTTGTGGGCCAAATGCCTATAAGGTTGACCTTCCTCCAGAGTTTCGCATGCATCGCACCTTTAATGTGGCGGACCTTTCTCCTTTCCGAGACACTCATTCTCCTCCCATCCCCCTTCCCTCATCCTCGACCCAGTCTATTCGTTCCCATGTTGACCGCATTGAAGGTAAACTTGACTCCGCCTTTGTCTCTTCTGCATCAGGCGACTACACACGCTATTTGGTCCGTTGGGTTGAGCGCCCCGAGGCTGAACCTTGCAGCATGTTAATCCCGATTTCTTTCGACAGTACTCCGCATATATGGAGTCCTCTCAAGTGGGGGGAGCATAGGGATATATTCGTTTTTTTAGCATTTTTTTCCCCTTTTTAGTCTTTTAATATAAATAGCTATTCAGCCGCTCATTGTATCACTTTCGCTATATTGAGATTGAAAGACTAGAGAGAGAAATAATACGCCCTCTTCATTTTCCATGTTATTGTTGTTGTTGTTGTGATGGTGTAGTTAACTTCTCTTTTTACGCTTTTGCACCCTAATTTGCATCAAAAGATAATTTGATGAAACATAATTTCACAGAAATTGTTTAATTAAACATAAAACTGTGTTATGCAAAAGGAATTCAGTAAACTCAACAAAACTCATGAATTTGGATGAAAGCATAGGGATCCATCTTACTGACCTGCTAGGATAATAAGATATCCCAATAGAATGTAACCAATGCTCAGGGACATATGCCCATATAATGAAAACAACTGCTCACAAAAAATAATGAGATCTGGTCAGAATATCATTAGTCACCAAATGATTATATTAAATCCCAAAAATTTATATATCATTTTTCTACTCTGACAAGAAATGGAACAAAAATTATGATTATCATATAAAGTAGAAAAGAGCAAAATATACGGATGTATAAAACTGGAGAAGCTTGTCAGAGTCATCATATAGAAAGTAAAGTGCTTTGTCATATTACAATTTCCTAGTCAGCCAAGTCTTCATAAATTATAAAGCGTAAATGAGAAGTGGACCTGTAGCAACAACCGTGGAAATAGATCCTACAAAGCCATAAACTTCTGAAGGTTTAGGACCATGCTCTCCTGAAACACCAAACCCAGAAGTTTTGTCATCTGGATCCGGAAAAGACACAGTTGCCCTCCTATTCTTGGAGAAGCTGAGAATCCTTCTGGGACTATTGACAGAACGAGGATCTTCCATTGCTTTCTCTTTCAGCATTTCAGGTTTCCATACACTCACTGAACTTAGTTCTTACTCCAAACAAACTGAAAGATGCATTTTCTGTAAGATCAAAAGCAGAAATTATAACATGAACTACACCCAAACTCCCACTTGACACTGATTAAAGTAGACATTTTTTTAAGCAAGTGTCAAAGCAAGAATTTAAGGGGTATTTACAAGATCCAATAGAAAAAATAATGGTAAATTGTTCCACTAGGAGATGGACTGAAGTTCCTGTTAAACATGAAGTGGAATTGGGACGACAATATTAACAACATTTGGTCAAGAACAAAGAATGATATCGAGAAAATAGGCAAGCAAATTTTAGGTGAGACTAGAGGAAAAAGATTCATTATAGAAGAGATTTGGTGATGGAATGAGGAAGTGCAAAACATAATACAAAAGAATCAAGCAAGTTTTAAAGAGTGGCAAAAGAGTAAAAATCAAGAAGATTTAGAAAAGTATAAGAAGTTAAAATGCAAAGTAAAAAATATTATTAGAAATGCACAACAATATGCACTAGATAATCTTTACAGTAAATTAGGTACCAAGGAAGGTGAAAAGAAAATATATAAATTGGCAAAGAATAGAGATAGACTGACAAGGGATATGGGTCCAACTAAGTGTATCAAAGACAAATCAAAATTTATTAATTAACGATAAAGAAATCCTAAATTGATGGGAAGAGTATTTTCAAGGATAATTGAATGAAGAATATCCCAAAAAAGATGTCGAGAACATAGAGCCAAATACAGGAATGGTATGTCCGATTACTGAAAAAGAAGTAGATTTATTAATAAGAAAAACGGGAAAATTTAAAGCGGTTGGCCCGAATAAAATAGCCATAGAGGTATGGAGGGCTTTGGAAGTATAGGGATAAAATGGTTAACAGGTTTATTATTTTCAAGGATAATTGAATGAAGAATATCCCAAAAAAGATGTCAAGAACATAGAGCCAAATACAGGAATGGTATGTCCGATTACTGAAAAAGAAGTAGATTTATTAATAAGAAAAACGGGAAAATTTAAAGCGGTTGGCCCGAATAAAATAGCCATAGAGGTATGGAGGGCTTTGGAAGTATAGGGATAAAATGGTTAACAGGTTTATTTAATAAAATTTTAAAAGAAGGTACATGCTAGATGAATGAAGAAAAAGCACCATAATATCTTTGTATAAAAATAAAGGGGATATATAAAACTGCGGTAATTATAAAGGAATCAAACTGAAAAATCACACTATACAATTATGGAAAAAGGTTATAAAACAATGATTACGAAATGAGTCAACTATTTCGGACAATCAATTTGGATTTATGCCAGGGCAATCCACCACGGGAGCTATTTTCTTATTAAGACAGTTAATGGAGAAATGTAAAAGTATGAATAAACATTTATATATAGTCTTTATAGACTTAGAAAAGACTTATAATAGAGTACCGAGGGGCATAATATGGTGGGCTTTAAGGAGAAAAAGAATCCTTATGAGTTATATTAAAATTATTGAAGATATGTATGATAACACAAAGACTAGAGTAAGAACTATATGAGAAGAAATTAATGACTTTACGATTAGAGTTGGTTTACATCAAGGATCAGCTTTAAGTCCTTACTTATTTTCCGTAGTACTGGATGAGATTACTAAAGATATGCAAGAAGATGTCCCATGGTGTATCTAAGAGACTAAAAATAAGTAGAAATAAAACTGAATTTATAGAATGTATATTTAATAATGAGGCGTCAAATAGCATAATGTTAAAGATTTAGGTTCAGTGCTACAAAGTAATGGGGATATTGATGAGGATGTTACGAGCAGAATATCAACTGCTTGGATGAAATGGAAACAAGCAAGTGGGAATAAAACTGAATTTATGGAATATATATTTAATAATGAGGCGTCAGATAGCATAATGTTAAATATTTAGATTCAGTGCGACAAAATAATGGGGATATTGATGAGGCTGTTACGAGCAGAATATCAATTGCTTGGGTGAAATGGAAACAAGCAAGTGGGGTGTTATGCGATAAGAGGATAACTAATAGATTAAAAGGAAAATTCTATAGCACGGTTATTAGGTCAACAACCTTATATGAAGCGGAGTGTTAGGCTTTAAACAAAAGCATGAACAAAGTCTTCATATTAGTGAGATGGGGATGCTCTGATGAATGATAGGGATTACTAGAAAGGACAAAATTAAAAACTATTGTGTGAGAGAAAAGTTAGGAGTAGCTCCCCTTAACGATAAATTAAGAGAAAGTAGACTTAGGTGGTGCGGACATATGTTGCGTAGACCAGTAGATGCACCTATAACAAGAGGAAGATTATTGAAAATAGAGGGTAAAAGATAAAGGGGCCGCTCTAAGCTATCGTGGGAGGAAATTATTAGAAGAGATCTTAAGGAATTAAAATAGAATGAAAATATTGCTTATAATATATTAGAATGAAAAAGGAGAATCCATGCGACCAACCCCATATGATGAGGATTAAGGCAAGAATGATGATGACGATGAAACATCTATCATTACAAACAACCCCCCACCCCGCCGAGTATACAGAGGACAAAAGGAGTACACAAAAAAAACTCCCAAAAAATCTACTCCGCAAGTGTACAATGCCCAGCATAAAATACCGAAGCCTCATTGCCTCTGGTTACTCCCCCAATGTCCTTTCACCTCCACGCTGTCAACAGCTCAAACAAAGACATAAGCATGGCCCAAGTCACCCAAAAAGGAACAAAATCATGTCCAACAAGCTCCTAGCAACTCAACAATGAATAAGCAAGTGATCCATCGTTTCCTCCTCCCTCTAGCATAGCCAACATCGGCTAGAAGCAGTCCATGGAAACACGGCCACTTTGCCTGGAGCCAACGTCCACCAAATCTGATTCCAAAGGAATCTGTACATGACCAACCCCACCCCACCCCGCGTCCCCGCCAAGGTTCCATAGCACGCTCGAACAAAGAAATCACCTTCTTCCCCCCCCGTCCACCTCAAAGAATCACTGCCTCCCGTAATGCTCTCTTGAATCTTAGATCCAAACCACCCTTCCACCACTTCGGAACCCAAAATCCACCACAACCCTCCCGGATCTATCACTCGCAACCTGGTATAGCGCTGAAAAACACTCCAAGGAGCCCCCACCCCACCCAAAAAAAAAAAACACTAAACCAAGCTTACCTGAAAAACTTCTCACCCCGCCGAATCAAGCCACCACAACTCGTCTCCAAAGATGCCTCTTCTCCTCTGCGAACCTCCACAACCACTTCCCCAACGCTTATTGAAACAATGCTAAATATCTCGCTCCAGCACCCTTTACCTTCGCTGGTTTACGCACATCGTCCCACCCCACAGAGCAATACTTAGGGCTCTCCTTATTGTCTTTCTACAGAAAATCCCACATCAATATCTCCAACTGTTTCTTCACCACCACATGACAGGGAATGATAAGGAACATATTGTAGTATAACACTACATAACAAAATTTTCAACCATGATTATATTTTTAAAAAGGGACAATTAGATACGACCCCTTACTATAAGATATATACACATCAAGATCCATAATATATACAATTAAACATATCGCCCCTTTTTAACATCTCTTCCCCCTGGGTCAAGCCTATAACTATTCATAAATATGACATATACACCCTGGCTTTTGTAGGATACCTGAAATGCTAATAGAATCAAACTAGAGTTATCTAAATTAACACACAGGCAGTTGAGGGCCGATAATTATGGAACATTCCTAGTTGAGAGCTGATATGTATAGCTAAATTAACATGGACTTATTTATATAAAAGCTATAAAGAAGGGGCCACATCCAGTTATCTATTTTAGAGAGGGAAAAAAAATAGAATAGCCAAAACATAAACTAGAAAACATTATAGGATCAGCCTTTTGACCCTCTTAAGTATTTGATGCATTACAATCAAATAATCTTTATCAAATGGCAGCATGCATGACTTATTGCTACTTCCCATTTGATACTAGAATGCTTATGATGACTTGATGCTTCGTAGACACAAAAGATTTTAGTGGAACACCTTTTTGCATCTTTGGTATAAAAACTTGTGAAAGGCAATTATTCATGAAACCTCTTATTCAGATAATGGATATGTGCAGACTATTCAGGCTGAAAGTATGTTTATACAACAACCCATTATAGTTTCGCTAATTTCAAAGACATCATCGCCAACTTTGGATAAGTCCCGCTTGGCTTCGCAAAGTATTATTTCTTACTAACACTGCCAAATAGTTCCTCTTCTTTTTAACGGAAAACACCAATATTTGAGCCTTGGAATATAAATTTATTTATGCAGAACATTCAAATGTTTTGTTTTTCACTCCATTTACTTTGGGGCAGTCAGTATCCATAGGGAAACCTCATTAAATAATTAATTAAATTAAGGGACTTTTTGACAAAACCCCATTTTGATAATACGATTTTTGGCCTAAACTCCAGTTTTTTTTAAACTATTAGTTATAACAGCAATATCATGCAAATATGTGTGGATAGATTTGCATGAAAAAGTGTCAGATTTGCATGAAATAGGTATTGTTTTGCTATTTCGTCGATTTGAATGAAATTGGTGCAGATTTGCATGAAATTTGTGTCGGTTTGCATGAAAATTGAGTCAAATATAGGTTTTTATAAAAAAAACCCTTAAATTAAACTTGACAAAAAGAGATTGTCTTCATCACCTCTGTAATTTTACTGCAACGACAATCTAATCTTATGATATAGTATGGCAATTATGAAATAACAAACTATACCACGGTCATGAAGAAAAAGATAACATTGTTTGATTTCATACCCAAATGAAATTGCAGTACTGTCCACTATGGTTGTTGTAGAGGCCCTTGTTTGAATTCCTGCAGATAACAAAAACCCAGTTAGCTAGTTGTACTAATATCCACTGTTTTAAACCAATACTTGTCCATAAAACTGTAAAAAAATAAATTCAAGAAATGGCCCATAAATCTGAGAAGAGAGATTGTATCCATGAGAGAGAGAGAATCCGACAAGAGAGATTGTATCCAAACTATTGTTTGGATGTGAATCCTAGATCTAACTATTCTTGTTTTGTTTAATTATATTTTTTTTTGGTAGATGTAACTGGATTTTATTCTTTGTTTCAAGGTATACTATCTCTCCCCCACTCTTTTTGAAGCGCTTCCATTTATGAGTATGAAAACATGATTTTTGCAATAAAATCATTTTTTTTGTTGTTTCAACTCGGTAATATGATTTTTAAATTGGATTTGTACGAATTTTAGCAGATTAATTTTTTTTTAGAAACTTTCTACAAAGCCAATTTTTTTTTTTTAGCATTATCCTATGTTACTTCTAACCAGGGGTCTTCGCGGTCCGGTCCGATTTTGAGGTATTTTTGGGACCGGACCGCATTAATCGGTCCTAGAAAATTATGGATCGAGACCGGACCGAAATAATCGGTCTCGGTCCTATTCGGTCCAAAAACAACTAATATAAAAAAACAGCTAATATAAAATGATACCCTAAAATTAAAAAAGGATTACAATCAAATGATCAAGGTGTAACCAAATATCTAATTTGCAAAACCCATCTGTTAAGGATTCTTTTACCTTAACAAGAAGAATCACAATAAAAGGGAGTAGCAAAATAACCCAACGTCTAATTTAAAAAACCCATCTCAAAATTCATGAAATTTATGCTCATAGAAGAACAGTATGAAGTCAACTGGGCTAATGAGTCTTTTACCTAATATAAAAGGAAGTGATGGAGATGAATATCAAATCTGTCTGCCCATTATTTTGCCTAATGCGTCCCCATTGTTTAACAGATAGGTCCTCATGGATAGGCCACTGACTGAAAAAAACTCAACGATATAATAAAAAAATGTCAACTTGTTGGAAGATGGAAAAATCAGATATGGAAGAAAAAAAACGTCACTGTAGAGAAATATACAAACATTTCCTAAGAAAGGGGGGGGAAACCGTCGGTGTATACAAACATAAGTCAAAATCCAAAAAAAAAACGCGTCAAACTTACTTACTTCTCCTTAAGCTCGTCTGGTTGGGGATTCAGGCAGTCCGGTTGGGGATCGTAAGAGATGAAGACGCGCGGAGCTGTGTAGAGAGAGAGAAGAAATGTTGGGTGCTGCGTATAGAGTGAGAGAAGAAGAAATGTGAATGTTAAGTTGATATTCTTCAATATCCCCGTTACTTTGTAGCACTGAACCTAAATCTTTAACATTATGCTATTTAACGCCTCATTATTAAATATACATTCTATAAATTCAATTTTATTTCTACTTATTTTTAGTCTCTTAGATACACCATGGGACATCTTCTTGCATATCTTTAGTAATCTCATCCAGTACTACGGAAAATAAGTAAGGACTTAAAGCTGATCATTGATGTAAACCAACTCTATTCGTAAAGTCATTAATTTCTTCTCATATAGTTCTCACTCTAGTCTTTGTGTTATCATACATATCTTCAATAATTTTAATATAACTCATAAGGATTCTTTTTCTCCTTAAAGCCCACCATATTATGTCCATCGGTACTCTATTATAAGTCTTTTCTAAGTCTATAAAGACTATATATAAATGTTTATTCATACTTTTACATTTCTCCATTAACTGTCTTAATAAGAAAATAGCTCCCGTGGTGGATTGCCCTGGCATAAATCCAAATTGATTGTCCGAAATAGTTGACTCATTTCGTAATCATTGTTTTATAACCTTTTTCCATAATTGTATAGTGTGATTTTTCAGTTTGATTCCTTTATAATTACCGCAGTTTTATATATCCCCTTTATTTTTATACAAAGATATTATGGTGCTTTTTCTTCATTCATCTAGCATGTTACCTTCTTTTAACATTTTATTAAATAAACCTGTTAACCATTTTATCCCTATACTTCCAAAGCCCTCCATACCTCTGTGGCTATTTTATTCGGGCCAACCGCTTTAAATTTTCCCGTTTTTCTTATTAATTAATCTACTTCTTTTTCAGTAATCGGACATACCATTCCTATATTTGGCTCTATGTTCTCGACATCTTTTTTGGGATATTCTTCATTCAATTATCCTTGAAAATACTCTTCCCATCAATTTAGGATTTCTTTATCGTTAATTAATAAATTTTGATTTGTCTTTGATACACTTAGTTGGACCCATATCCCTTGTCAGTCTATCTCTATTCTTTGCCAATTTATATATTTTCTTTTCACCTTCCTTGGTACCTAATTTACTGTAAAGATTATCTAGTGCATATTGTTGTGCATTTCTAATAATATTTCTTACTTTGCATTTTAACTTCTTATACTTTTCTAAATCTTCTTGATTTTTACTCTTTTGCCACTCTTTAAAACTTGCTTGATTCTTTTGTATTATGTTTTGCACTTCCTCATTCCATCACCAAATCTCTTCTATAATGAATCTTTTTCCTCTAGTCTCACCTAAAATTTGCTTGCCTATTTTCTCGATATCATTCTTTGTTCTTGACCAAATGTTGTTAATATTGTCGTCCCAATTCCACTTCATGTTTAACAGGAACTTCAGTCCATCTCCTAGTGGAACAATTTACCATTATTTTTTCTATTGGATCTTGTAAATACCCCTTAAATTCTTGCTTTGACACTTGCTTAAAAAAATGTCTACTTTAATCAGTGTCAAGTGGGAGTTTGGGTGTAGTTCATGTTATAATTTCTGCTTTTGATCTTACAGAAAATGCATCTTTCAGTTTGTTTGGAGTAAGAACTAAGTTCAGTGAGTGTATGGAAACCTGAAATGCTGAAAGAGAAAGCAATGGAAGATCCTCGTTCTGTCAATAGTCCCAGAAGGATTCTCAGCTTCTCCAAGAATAGGAGGGCAACTGTGTCTTTTCCGAATCCAGATGACAAAACTTCTGGGTTTGGTGTTTCAGGAGAGCATGGTCCTAAACCTTCAGAAGTTTATGGCTTTGTAGGATCTATTTCCACGGTTGTTGCTACAGGTCCACTTCTCATTTACGCTTTATAATTTATGAAGACTTGGCTGACTAGGAAATTGTAATATGACAAAGCACTTTACTTTCTATATGATGACTCTGACAAGCTTCTCCAGTTTTATACATCCGTATATTTTGCTCTTTTCTACTTTATATGATAATCATAATTTTTGTTCCATTTCTTGTCAGAGTAGAAAAATGATATATAAATTTTTGGGATTTAATATAATCATTTGGTGACTAATGATATTCTGACCAGATCTCATTATTTTTTGTGAGCAGTTGTTTTCATTATATGGGCATATGTCCCTGAGCATTGGTTACATTCTATTGGGATATCTTATTATCCTAGCAGGTCAGGAGACTAAAGACAGCATAATTAGTTGTATGGCAAAGTGAGCCTTAATGAAAACGAGTTAACTTTCTCATTTTGCACACCGGAGTTAACTTTATTTTCCACACCGGAGTTAACTTTTTTTTCTCCACACCGGAGTTAACTTTTTTTTCCACACGGGAGTTAACTTTTTTTTTCCACACCGGGGTTAACTTTTTTTCCAGAAAAAAGGATGAGGATTTGGAGACTGTGTCAGCTACCTCTTTAACATAAACAAACACGAAAACGAAAGTGACGAGATCTGAAAATCATATAAACGAAAGTGACGAGATCTGAAAATCATCTACCAACACAGACATATCGCATAAACGAAAGTGACGAGATCTGAAAATCATATAAGATGTGTAATAAACGAAATCTGATTGAGGCTTACAGTGATAAAAAAAATAGAAAGGGACGAGATCTCCGTATGTGTAATAAACGAAATCTGAGAGAGGCCATGAGAGCTTACCTTTGTTGGGATCTGATTGAGGCTTAGAGGTGAGGGGCGTGAATAGAAGAAGAAATAGAAAGGGACGAGAGGATTTGGCCGTTTAGAGAGGCGTGAGGTGAGATTAGCGCTGTGTTTTTTTCCCGAACTTTTCGATTTTTTCGATTTTCGATCCGATTTTTTTCGAATTTGGAATGAAATTTTAGTTTGTCGATTTCCGATTTTCCGATTTCCGATTTTTCAGAAAAAAATCGGATCGGAAATCGGAAATAATTTTGAATTTCCTATTTTCCGATTTTTCCGATCCGACTTTTCCGAAACTATGCCAATCCGATTTTTCCGATTTTTTTTCGAATTATTTTCCGATTTCCGATTTTTCCGATTTCTTTTCCGATTTTTTGAAAGTTTCCTATATTCCACATCGGTTGGGAGAGGGAGAGGGCTCCAAAATATGCTCTATAAAATGAGAGTATCCTCCTAACTTCTACACAAATGAAAAATGAGTCAAATCCTCATGTGTTTCTTTAAAATGAGAATTTCGAGTAATCGAAAATCCATAATTTATTTTTTTGAAATTTTGGAATTTTCGAAATTTCTGGATTTTTAATATATTTTGTGAATTTCCGATTTTTTCCGATTTTTGCCGATTTTCCGATTTTTCCGAATTCGGATTTTTTTTAATTTTCCAAAAAAATCGGATCGGAAATCGGAATAGTTATTTTATTTTCGAAAAAATCAGAATTTTTTTCGGATAGGCATTTTCCGATCCGATCCGGTCGAAACACAGCCCTAGGTGAGATAGATATGGTGCCCTAGCTGCTATTAAGAGCATATATATAGTGGGTAAATTAAGGGTTGAGATTAAATTGATCTAATCTAACACATTCTTAATAGATAAGGGAAATGTAAGGTAGTATATATTCTTAATAGATAAGGGAAATGTAAGGTAGTATATAAAATACTCGAAATATTAATCGGATAAAATATTCAGAATATTAATCGGAAAAAATATTCGGAAATTATTTCGGAAAATCGGATCGGCTAAAATATCGGACAATCGGATCGGGAAAATCGAAAAATCGGAATTTGAAACATAGTTCCAATTTCCTATCCAATTTAATTCGAAAAAAATCGGAAATCGGAAACCTTATATGCGTTCCAAAATCGGAAAGTATCGGATCGGACATCGGAAAAATCGGAATGTTAGGAAAAAAACACAGCCCTAGGTCCGGTTGTAAGTGTGCGTGTGGGTTAAATTATATATATATATATATATCTTGTGCGAACTAGTCCGCATTTTAAAAATGCGGATCAGACATGTGTCATCTGGCGGTGAGCCCAGAAAAAAGAGAGAGAGTGTGCCTATTTAGGCGATGATTTTTAGGCGCGCCGTTAAGTGACACATATCCGGTCCGCATTCTTAAAATGCGGACTAGACCGCACAAGAGCATTATTTTTTTTATATATATATATATATATATATATATATATAAATAAAATAAAAGCGGTCCGATCCGGTCCAAACCCGCTTTTTAAGGCCTAAGACCGATCCGAATAATGCGGTCCTCCACATTTTAAAACCGAATTTAAAAAATTCGCAAAAGTAGGTTCGGTTCGATTTTTTTCGGTCCATTCGGGTTTGTGCACACCCCTATTTCTAACTATTAGATCTTTATTGTGACCACTAAGTGCACATGTGCGTACCCAGATGTGCACTTGTAGGTTGTTAAAACAAAACGAAGTTTGTTTTGAGTTATAAGATATTTTGTTAATGTAGGGATATTCATGAATACAAATTTGTTACCCTACCCAAATGAGGGTCAACATGACCTTACATTGTGACAATTAGCATCTGCATTGTAGCTGAAAAATAACATGCTTAAACGATTACTTCAACCATTGAATAATTTAATTACGAAACTCATAAACCCTCACCAAGTTGAATACAAAAAATGAAATGCAAAACCAACAAATCCTCACCAAGTTGAATACAAAAAATGAAATACAAAACCAACAAATTTTAATTACAAAACAACAAACTTACTTTTTTAAAGTGCAATGCCGCAATAAAATAAAATTAAAAAAGGGAAGAGATTGTCTAATCCAAATACTCCAATAACGTAAAAAAAATGGTAACTCCACACATATTCATGGGCATAGAGGTTTCATCTATGTCCACTGAAACTTGAAATTTAGGTGTAAGGGATTGTTTCGATTTGAACTTTCAATAATGCCACTGATATTCATGAGCATGAAAGAATGAATATTATGACTATTTTCACAATAGTCCAAATAAAGAATGAACATGATAATAAAATGAAGAAAAAAAGACACGTAATCCCCGATTTGGACGTCGTTATGGAGAATTGAGCTTCAACACTCCACTTTCGAGTGTGGTTTTAGCTTTGTAGTAACTTTGAGAAATACCCGACCCTTCGTATCTACTCTACTTCCCACTCCATGTCTCTCCGTCCTTGTTTAATATCAAATGTCTCTCTCTCTTTCTCTTCCATTCATTTAATCAATATTAAAAACGTTTAAAGGAAACATGAAAACTCAGTTTAACTATGTAGTGGCCTTAAGCGTGTGCCCATTTGTCCAAGATTGAGTTAGTGGTGAAAAATATATAGGATTCAAATTTTAGAATCCGAATCAGTTTTTATGGGTCAAAAGAGAAACATAATACTTGGTGTTATGATACAAAGTCCAAATTTAATTACAAAATTAAATCCCCCTAAAACGATGCTAATCTTAAAATAAAAATTCATCAGCATGTGCATCATTAAGAAATGTGCTGAGTTTGGAAACAACAGTGAGGTTCAATTATATTTTGTTAGTAACAGGAACTAAATGGGATGCTTTTTCACTTGAAACTATAAAAGTAATTTAAGCTTCAACATGGAAAGATAAACGTATTGAAATTTACCTTTTATACTTGTAAAAAAAATTCAACAAAAATACCTCAAAAAATAATAAGAGAAAATGCAAAAATTCAACATGTGCATTATTAAGAAATGTGCTGAGCTTGGAAACAACAGTGAGATTCAACTATATTTTTTAGTAACAGTGACTAAATGGGATACTTTTTCCCTTTAAAATATAGAAGTAATTTAAGCTTCAGCATGGAAAGATCAACGTATTGAAATTTAACTTCTATACTTGAAAAAAAATTCAAAAAAATACCTCCACAAATAATAAGAGAAAGTGACAAAACTAACACTTCCACCCCCCCCCCCCCCCCCGACCCCCCACCCCACAAAACACACACACAACCAACCCATCCTTTAAAATCATATTCAAACAATGGTCATAACTAAAGGAAATATTATCAAGATAAAAGGCGTACTTCGAAGCGTAATAGTGGATCAACAATCCGCCAAATATTAACTAGCCAAAATTGAATAACTAAATGCATACTAAAGAAAATGCAACATAAATAGTGTAATATAGAAATAATTTCCCCATCCACTGAAAGATAAGTTTTCAAACCGGAGTTGTAAAATGGCATCACATAACTCCCTTACATTCTTACCATAATTTATTTTCTGAACAAAAAAATCTTTGTCATCTCCAAGAAAACTGATTCTTTGCAAACCGCTACATCTAAAACCACAACATCCGGCCTCCACCACATCACCTGATCAACACCCACAACCCAACACCAACGCAAGCCAAATATGTCACCTCCGCCAAAAAAGTGATGTTATTTACAAATTTTCCTAGGCAGAGGACCAATAATAATTGGAATAATTTCTTCAATAAGTCTAGGCCTCATATTAATAAGAAAATCTTCTCCAGAGAAAAATTATATCCTCAATTCCGAAAGGCGCAAAAACCTTTGAAAACTTTGCCTATTTGGATTAGGACTTGTGATTTGAGACCTTAAATTGATTTTTTAAAATCGAATAAATTCCCAACTAATGTTTGTGATGCTTGCAAAATTGAGGAAATCAACGAGTCTCCTCACAAGAAGGTTAAGGATATAAAAACCACAAAACCGTTTGAATTATTCAATGATGGGGGAGGCAAGTTTAATCAAAATAGATTTATCAAGTATTGTGAGGCTAATGGAAATTCTTATCAATTTAGTGATCCAAAAACTCCTAAACAAATTAGGGTAGTTCCTTCTCTTGCTTGTGATTTTCAACTTATTGATATGCTTGCTATGTCTTTCGATAAATCTTCTTTAGAAATAGCTTCCACATATGATTGGAGAGATTGTACTTGAATATTAGTTTGTGTTTATTCTGCATCCTGATTATTAGATCTCTGAGGTTTTAGGATAAAGATATCTACTAATAACCGGTATCTCTTAAAACCATGTTTAATGTAGGAGACGTTTATTTTGCAGGTTATAAACATATATTATTTTTTCTTACCATTGTCTAATTTAGTCAAAATGGGGGAGAGTTGAGTACATATTCCTTATCAATATGTTGATATTATTTCATGCATAGTCTATGGTCTTACTTTATTCTGCACATTTAATTTTTCATTTTAATAATTTGATAGAGCAAGTACTGCTAACTTGATTTCTCGGCAGAAAGTGTATTTATGTTTTGCATGTATTTTCGTCGGTCGTCAAGAGTTGAGTTTTTTCTTTCCCAGGATGGGTGGGTAGTCAGATACACTTTTGTATAGAACATTTTAGGAGTTGTTTGACCTTAATATATCATTTGATGTACTCAAGAGTTTTGTCAAAATTAGTCCAATAGGGGAAGTTTGAAGGTCCCTATATAGAGCACTCCTAGGGTTTGTGTTTTGTGCTTTAGCTATATAGGATTTCATCTAGTTGGACTGAATTTTTTACAAAATATTTTTGTAATTAGGTTTTGTCTAGCCTACCTACGCCAAGATCTCTATGGCCGTTTACATCAAATCAGCTTTTGACTCGATCCGCTATTTCAGAAAAAGGTTTTCTCTCACACCCTCTATGGCTCGTAGGATTATTTTTATCCTCATAGAATGCACTACACGACACAACACTGCATATCATTTTTATCATGACTATTGATTAAATGTGTATGATTAAAAAGGAATTTTTAAAACTGTTAAAATATTTTTTTTAAACAATTAATTTTTTTTAATATGATTAAATATTTTCTTAAACATAAATTTTAGAATTAATTTTGAAGTGAAGGATTTTTTTTTAACAAATCGTATAGATATATGTTTGGACTTATGCGTGGCATTTTTACAACTTCTTAGTCGAAGGTATTGATATGCGAGTGTATATATATATTTGTATGTACACCTTTATATTAATTGATTTTTTCCATAGCAGGCCATGTAATTTTTTAGCTTTAGCTTTTTTGTGTAGGCGTGTTCCCCTTATTGGACGATTTGACCATATCAGGTCTTGAGGGCACATAGCCTTAACAGTTGGCTTGTCTCATTTAAAATGATTATACACATTTTGACCGCATAGCCTTAGCAGGTCTAGTATCAAGTCCCTAACTGTTGCATACTAGCTGTCTTCGATTTGACCCATCAGGTCTTATTTTGTTTAGCTTGCGTGTAATCTCAAAGGGAAAATGTATACGATTTCAATTTCCTGTTAAACCCAGTTGGTATTATTTGTTTTCTTTAAAATTCAACGTCACCGTATTGTTTAAACCGCTCACCGTTTTTTACTCAAAACATAACTAGTTTTCGCTTCTCTCAAAACGATGTTGTGGTGCCTTTTTTTATGCAACGGTAATTTTTTTAAGATTCATTTTGTGGCGCGTATTTTTCGTTTAAGTGGAATAAAATTGGCGTCTTCATTCCTTCTGACGACATTGTTTTACAAAACTAAAAACTCGCATTTTGTTACAGTTGTTTGGGACGTGTTTTAACCTTTTAAATGGTGATTTTGTGTTTCTTTAAGAGACGCACGATCTGAATTAATCAACGATCTGAATTAATCAATGGATATGTGTCTGTTATTTACAATCCTTGTGCAATTATTTTACACCAATAAGCACACACCCACTTTCTCTATAAATACAGCTCTTTGGATCTCATTTTTAACAGTCCCCAAACTCTGTCAAAATTTTTAGAAAGAGAGAGAGAGAATAAAACAAAATATATTTGGTTATTTTCAAGTTTTGATTTCCTTTCAAAAATCAAATAAAGATTGGATCTGCTATACATTGATATATAAGTTCTTATTGGTTTGTTTTTGTCAAGAAAAATATAGAAAGTGTTGCATGTATGTATTGATGTTTTCTTACACTTCACATACGGTTTGACACAATTAGTTATTGAAACTTAATTTTTGTGTATTTTTCAGATTTTTCTTGTAGTCCAATTTGAACACTCTTCACACACTAAAAGTTATTATGTATTGTGAGTTTATATTTTAAAACGTTTTGTTCAAAAATTAAAAAAATAAAGTAAGGTTGATTTTGTTCTCATTCGTATCTGATTTAAGGTTTAGATAGGTAAACCTAAAATATTGAGGACTTACGCATATAGGTTTAATTTCAAGAAATTGGATTGCTGAAATTCTTAGCATATTTGGACTAATCTGGAAATAAATTGTTTAAATATATTAGTGTAACAAAACTGTTAAGAACTTGAATATTAGGTTGGTAGATTAATTTTATTTTAATCTAAAATAAATTTGTATTATTGACTTATGCTTAGATTGCTATATTCATTAGTCAAATATTTGTGTTCTTGATTGTGCTTGTTATATTTGAGTATATTTGTTGCATAATATTTTTATGCAGTGATTTCAGGACTTATATCATTTCATA
The DNA here is from genome assembly GCA_949130495.1 of Sambucus nigra. Taxonomy (NCBI): domain Eukaryota; kingdom Viridiplantae; phylum Streptophyta; class Magnoliopsida; order Dipsacales; family Adoxaceae; genus Sambucus; species Sambucus nigra. The sequence goes on from OX422223.1 coordinate 119,771,225, forward strand.
TCTTATAGTTTGAACACTCACTTAGAACACATTCACGTAGGCACAAATTATTGTAAATATCTTGCCATATATAATTGTTCTTATTTTTGAATAATTTTTTTTTTTAAATCAGTTTAAATCAAGATAGCTTGATTTAAAAGAAAGAAAGAACATAAGAGTTGTTCTTGGTATCTAAGATAACATAAACTTGTTATACTGTATTCGTTTGTATCATTAAGTGTGTGTGTGTCATCTAGGATGGCACACAGTACAAAAATACTTCACTAAGAACTAGGACACAATAGGCACAGAGCCGAACCCAAGATTAGGAGAGCAAGAGGGACAAGCTGTGATGTGAAGAACTCAAAGTCAACAAGGACAAACTAAAGGGAGATAAAAAAAAAAAAAAAAAGGGAGAGGTTAGTCTAGGTGAGGTAATAGTTATATCTATCTACTGTTCGTTGTCTTGTTTGATGTTTGTGATTAGGCATAAATTCTTCTGAATTTACCCCTTAATTTATAGGCTTTTATTACCTCGGACAACGTAAAATGAATTAGTTTATCTCATATCTTGGCTAACGGTTTCGTCTAACAAGTACCTCGAGTTTCGTGTATTTCTTATTAATTTCACAAGTACTTATTACATGAAAGGAAGAAAGAAACCGGAAGAAGCAAGAGAAAAGAAAGAAGACGAATCAAAACGGCAAAAGCATAATTTCTACCAGGAATCCGGTTGAAGACCCAAAATAAAAGTTGAAGATCTCGCATTTGTGAACACGTAGTAAAAAACGACATCCCAATCTGAGTTCTGGATTAGAAGTTATGAAGACCCGAAGATGAGAGAAAATCACGAGAAATTGAAGAGAAGCTGGGAAGACAACCCGGACCAATACAGTTTAATACAAAAACGGATCAGTCTGGGGTCCCAAATCACTGTAAAGATGGACGTTTAGCGGACCAATCAGGTATCCCCAAAAAACGGATTAGTCCAACCCTTAAAATCACTGCATAAAAACTCGTCTAGCGAACCATTCCGGTTTGTTCGGAAAACGGATCAGTCCAGTTGCTGATCAGACCAGTCCGAAATGTCTTAACCGGATCGATTTGGTGCTCGAGATTTAATTTGATATTCTCCTTCTTAGAGTTTTGTATCAATCAAATTCTTATAAATTACGTAGGATATAAATTAAAAAGAACTCCTAGAAAAAAGGAGGCTTCTAATTCGTTTTTAGAGAAGCTTTGTAATTAGCTTAGAGAAGAAACAACAAAAGCCCTAGTTTTGATTCTAGATTGCAATTCAAGTAAATTCATTCCAATTCTTTCTTTAATTATTACAGTAGTTAATACTTTAGTAGTAATTTCATTATTCTTCATCTTCAATAGCTAGTAAAAATGTTTTCTTTCATTCAAAACATATTTTCTTCTAGTGTTAGTATGTCCAGCTATGTTTTCAAGGGTTGGGGTGCATGAACCCCACCCGATGTAATTCATGTTAGTGGAAATAGAAATTGGAATTAAAACCCTAGATGAATTGTATCGTATTTAATGCGATACTACTTTAATTCAACCTTTGCTTACATCCTGTGCGGGCTACGATCCCTCATATATGTAATACTTAGGAGAAATAAAGACGGAATTTTAATTCAACCTTTGCTTACGTACTGTGCGGGCTACGGTCCCTCATATATGTAATACTTAGGAGTATTAAAAAGTCGGATTCATTTAAAGTTTTAATTCTGAATCTAGTATCATACGAAGTGAATTAATAGAGTGTGGGTGATTGTAACCCGACCTATCTTTCTCATTTCATAGTTAAAGTTTTAGTCAAGTCGTTCGTACTTCTGCAGTAGAATAATTGCATTTCATTTATAAAAAAAAAATTCATTAGTTAATCATTTTCAAAGTTGCATATAGTTGTAGTTGTTTCCAAATCAAATCATCTTTTCCTTTTTTCTTAGAGTTGAATTTAGGTTGACCGTCTGTCCTTCCGTCGTCACGATTTTCTCGTCCTATTTCCTTGTGGAGACGGTCCCGACTTATCGGGTTTATTACTAACGCGACAGGCTTGCACTTGAGCCTAGAGAGAACGCACTTTAGAGACACATTCTTAGTCGCGTCAGTTTGTATGATCGTTCCTATTTTATTTTGGTTTTAGTGGAAGTATAAAAGGTTGACTCTTAGGAGTGTTCGTCGTTTTTCCCGGGCAATGGTTTTTGCGACGTAAAATAAATATCATGTGCTTTACATTTTTCGCATCGCACCTCACACGAAAAAGTGGGTTTAAATAATTAGAAACCCACCTAAAAACTGAATTGATTATTATTTTGCAAATCACCTAGATTTCACATAGATAATAATATGGACTTTTAATTGACTTTGCAAACTTAAATCCGTTTTAATAAAGTTAACAATTCAAGAAAAGTTTGAATTGGACCCTCCTAGAATAACCTATAAAACTCGTAGGTAAATTGCGTTTACTCGTCGACTGTTTTACTTCCATACTTGAGTGTTGTATGCTATAAACCCCCATTCAAGCGTTTTTTTAGTTTCAATAGGTCCTATAAATCTGTTTTAATAAAGTTAACAATTCAAAAAAAGTTTGAATTGGACCCTCCTAGAATAACCTATAAAACTGGTAGGTAAATTGCGTTTACTTGTCAACTGTTTTACTTCCATACTTGAGTCTTGTATGCTATATGCCCCCATTCAAGCATTTTTCAGTTTCAATAGGTCCTATTTTTAAACATACAGTGAGTATTCACTATATGTACAAATAGGACTTATGGAGGAAAAAATATTATCATAAGATCTATTAGAAAATGTCTTGTATAAAGGGGACTTATTTGTCGAACTCCCAAAACTAAAACAAACCAAATAAAAACCAAGTATATAAACAAAGTAGAGAAATCTATGAAAATTCAACCAAACTAATAAAAAATAAAGGAAAAAATTAGTAAAGTCACGCTTGAACAAAAGGAATAACTGCATATATAATAGCAATTTGTTTTACATGTCGGGTTGAAATTAGTCTTACAATTAATCCACTATTTTTATTTGAGTTGTCCATAATTAAGAGTCAACTTTGTATTTTTGAACATTATCAGTGAAATAAAATCAACTATAATACATGGAAATGTATATCTCTCCACCAATACCACTAGTCCACCTCCAGGCTAAAAACAAAAACAAAAATTCCCACAAATTAAAACTACAAATAAGGAGGTTGTTAAATACACAACCAAATTGCCATACCCACCATCCTCTGGCCAAAAAATTCATATACACTTCAAAAACAAACCTTGGCATCTCAGGCACCAATAAATTCGTGACTAAATTAAAAAATCAAAATCAATAAAATATAACATTAATAAAACTAAAATTTCATGAATTGATTTCATAAACAAACCCCAAATTGAATTAAAGCAAACCCTGTCCAGAACCACAACAAACCATAATTAAATCAAATCACGATCTTAAACCCAATTATAGTCCAAGAGAGCGGCTCCAATGCGGGACCCCAAATGCGGGACTCCAGTGCGGGATTTTATTTAAAAATAAAAAATATATTTTATTTTTATTTTTTTATGGGTTCTAAACATTTTAAGGCAAACCTGTAAAAAAAAATTAGTTCAAAATGATATTTTTTGTTATTTTAAAAAAAAGAATCAATATTTAAAAAAATAGTTCCTGTGCGGGGGCCCAAATACAAGTCTCCCGTGCGGGATTTTTTTTTTAAATAAAAAAATTATTTTTTATTTTCTTTCGTATGGATTCTAAACATTTCAGGGCACCCCTGTAAAAAAAATAGCTCAAAATGATATTTTTTGGTATTTTACAAAAATGGGTCAATATTTTAAATATTTTAAGCAGCTAAAAAACTGTCAAATATTGATCCATTCTTTTAAAATACCAAAAAATATCATTTTGAGTTGATTTTTTTTACACGGGTGCCCTGAAATGTTTAGAACCCATACAAATATATATTTAAAAAAAATCCCGCGTGGGAGTCCCACACAGGGATCCCGCACAGGAGCCCCTCTCCATAATCCAAATTTAACACACAAATTGATTTTGTATTTGATCAAACTTCTTCTTAGTATTCCAACCTAATTTCATATAGAAGTCCATCCCATGAATACGAGTGGAAGGATCATACTTGAATCTTTCTCTCTGAAGCAGTTTCAATTTTATGAAGAACTCAAATACACAAGGGCAAAACTGGAAGTTCTGAACAATACCTCTGAAAATCTTCTTCCTTTTGTTTCAGGAATACCCGTTGGAATACCATTTGACATCACTTTATACAACACATCGAGTGAGGATAGATTGTGGTTAAGGATGAATCTAGATAAAATGAACTAATTCTCATTGAATGCCATTGTTTGAAGTGTACCATCCTAGAAATCGTTATTTATTACATATAAGAGGGATGGTACTGAAGATTTGTGAATGGGGATGTAGTGGAGAAGCCTCATCCGGCGACTTACATGGGTTCAACTAACATCGTGGTTGTTTGTGGACGGTGGCAATACTGTGAACATGGATTTGGTTGATATTGATTTGTTACTCTGAGTGCATGGGATTTGTTTCCTGTGGAGGGAATGAATAAACGAAGCGATGTAGATAATAGAGAGCGGGAACAAGGACACAGCTATAGCGGGCAGAGTGGGGGCTATAACCCCCATAATTTTTTTAAAGAAAAGTATATTTTTATACTTCTATAAATATTTGGGTGTAAACTGCAAATTTTAATAAATATTGGGCATATGTGTTATTTTTAAAACTTAACTCTTATAACCTAAATGTAAATACTAATAACACGCACGCACACCACACTCACATCTCTCTCTCATCTGCTAGATTTGGCTCTGATTCGAGCCTTCGTATTGTCCATCACCATAGCCATCCCTCCTCAGCTTCTCCGGTCGGACCCCTGCTTCCTCCTCCCTCCGACTCTGGGCCCCTGCTCTCCGAGCCTCCGTGCTGTCTTATTCTACCTCTACGTTTTTACCGTAGACAAGTAAGTAACAGTTCTGAATCTGATTTAGTTTTTTTATTTTGTTTGTTTATAAAAGTAAATGATTATTGTACTTTTAATTTTTCTTATTAAGTAACAATTGTGAATTTGATTATTTTTTGTTAATAATGAGTTTCAATCTGTATTAATTTGTAAATTGTAGTGAGTGTCAATTTATATTATAGTTTTTATAGTGAATGTCAATTTGGTTTGAGGTTTGAATTAAAATAAATTTGGGATTTTAATTGAATTAGTCAATATGGGATTTGTATTAGTCAATTTTTTAGATAGAAATTTGGAATGAATTGAATTAGTCAATATGGGGTTTGTATTAGTTAATTTTTAGATATAAATTTAGGGTTTGTAGAAATGAATGGATAGTTTAAATTTGATGTTGTAGGATTCAATTATGGAAAAGTTTTTAAAAAAAGAGGGGTGACAACAACATCCTTGCCACCACCTATTGAGATTGAGAGCAATGTAGGAGAGGACGAAAGAATATTGGAGGATTGAGAGTAATTAGGATGTTTTCGCAGGATGAGCAGAAGGCAATCTACGAATCCAATAATGAATTTAGGACCAAAATATTTAAAAATTTGAAAATAACAAATAAATATTTTAAATTACAAAAAACTTATAAAAAATAGGAAAAACTTATTAAAAAAATTGAAAATAATAGGAAAAACATTTACAAAGTATGAAATATATTTTAAAAAAACTCTGATAAATTCGAAAATTATATAAAAATATTTTTATCACTATTCATAATACCAACTTTAATCGCATTTTTTACCGCCAAAACTTTTAAATCTCATTTTCGTTCGAACGACAAAGTTGTGAGTCTTTTAAAGACCTTTTCGAAAAGTTACGACATAATCTCAACGGACACTCAAGTGAATTTATAAAAATTTATAAGAATCTTTTAGTGTTAGTTAGCACAATTGTACTAAAAGATTTTTATAAACTCACTCGAGTACCCTTTGAGCTCGTGGCATAAGTTTTCGAAAAGGTCTTTAAAAGATTCACAACTTTGTAGTTCTCGAGAAAATGAGATTTTGAAGTCTTAGGGGGTAAAAATGCGATTAAAACTAGTATTGTGAATAGTGACAAAAATGATAACCTGTGCACTTACAGTAATTTTATATATTTAACAATAATTATAATTAAATAATGTAATTTGTTGCTAAAACTTTTTTGTTTATATTTGATATGTTGAAGAAAATATTTAGGTTGTGGTATTAACTTCCAATTTTGTATTCTTGCACTACATAAGTATTGCTAAAGAAAAAAAAAAAATTTAGCATATCATTAGTTTTTTCAGTATTTCCATTTTTTATTAATTTTTTCGATTATTTCCAAATTAGTAAATATTTTGATGTTTTTCATAATTTTAAATGTTATATTTATAATTTAAAATATTTTACTATAATTAAAAATGTTTTTTGTATTACTTTTGGATTATAAAATGTTTTTAAATATTTTTTGTAATTTATATATATTTTCATGATTTCACAATTTTAAAAATATTTTCTCTAATTTTTAGATTTTTCAATAGCTTTTCTATAATCTTTATATTTTAGAATATGATTTTAATGATTTATTATGTAATTTAATTTTTTAAAACTTTTGTATTGTTTTGGATTAAAATGATCTTTTTTTTGAAAATTAGCAGATTTTAACTTGAAATTTTAGTAAGTTGATCTTTTCTGAAAATTTTGATAGCAGCTAACGGATTTTACTAACTGTGGAGTGCAAACACAAAGAATAAAAAAGTTGAATGCAAACACAAATGTCGTTATAAAATGTGAGGTGGCAAGTCAAAAAATTCGAAATTTAATGGTACTTTTGTGATTCTTTTATCTTTTGGGGTATAAGGGTCCAAAGGGGCCAATTGTATTTTACATATTTTTTAAGTTAGTATAAGATGTGCCCAAGGTTCACATACTCGACCATTAACCTTTTCAGTTATGAATATTACTCAATCTCCAAGTATTTAAGAGTTTTGACCATGTAAGTAACTAGATTAGTCGTTTGATCCTTTTATATATTTTTAATAAACTGAAATATCTGTTGTGAATTTGACATGTCAATTGTTCATTTAACTCAATTTGTGAAAATAACACCAATACATCATTAAATAAATAAAATTAGCTTGTGATGCCCGTGTCTATTGGTGTTATTTCCATGAACTAAGTTAAATGGATGATTTTGTTTATATGAGGTTTAGGACGGACTATTAGTATTGTTATTACGGATTATTAGTTTTGTTGTTTGAGTATTGTTTATTTCTTAAACATGGTGGATAGTTCTATAAACAAAGGTTATTCTATCTAAAAAAATTTAATTGTTTACAATTATTTGTGTTATACAAAAAACTTTTTGAATTAAATTATACACGATTTAATACTTTGAAAAAATTTCTTCATGCCTTCAGGCATGGACAATCCTATAAATGATAACGATAGCCTTAACAAAAGTTTTTTTGTAAAGTTTGAGAATGTTAAATGAATGGATAACTTTGTAATATAGATTAATAGTCAGGATTGGTTCAATATTAGATTGATAGGCCATCTGTTGGTAAGAGTGTGTGTGTGTGTGTGTGTGTGTATACATATACATTACTGCTCTTGTGCGGATCAATCCGCTTTTAAAGAGTGCGGACCGAACATGTGTCACCTGACAGTGAGCCCAGAAAAGAGAGAGAGAGTGGCTATAATTTAACCGATAGTTTATAGGCTCGCCGCCAGATGACACATGTCTGGTTCGCACTGTTAAAATGCGAGATAGTCCACACGAGAGCAGTTTTGTATATATATATATATATATATATATATATATATATATATATATATATATAATCAACATTTAATCCAATTAAAATTTGGACGCATAAGTCAACAACCAATTAAAATAAATGATCTATTCACTCGCACATACAACATGCATTCATCACAATTTTCTAAATTCAAACCCCCTAATTAATCATTTCCTTCGTCCCTACAAAATCAAATCGCAAAAATTCTTTAAAAATTCTAGACACTTTCTCTATTTCCAAAATATATGTTATTTTATTATGATTTTCAATATAAAATAACAAAAGTTATATGAGTAAATGTATACTTATTTTCCATCCGGTTAATTGGTTGTCCTATTTCGGTTTCCAAAATACATTTTAAGTCATAACCCTTGAGTCGTTCCTGCAAAGCTTCACATCAAAATATATTCATCAAATTTTAATGAACTTCATCTCGGCATCATTTATGATCATTCCTTGAGAATGTTACTCTAAGATAATGTAAAGGACTTAGATGATTTGGAATACCCATGATTTAACATAACTAAAATTGAATTTTTTTAAATTGAAAAATGTGTTAAAGTTGTATGTGTGTGTTTAAGGTTTTGTCTTTTAGATTTGCCATGTACTTCTCATATATAACATATATACTAAATTAAATTGTCCCTTAAATGATATGTGTCAATTTGGACATTTATACCTTTTTAAATTAAAAGAATCCCTAAAGATCTATTATTAATACACTCACTTACATATCAACCTTTAATTAACCCAATACTCTCTTTTTTATTAATTATTATACACTCTCTCTTCAATCTATAATTTTACAAATGACCTTTGGCATCTCTATCAATAAACAATCTCCGCCTTCTTTATTTGCACAATTATCACATGTATGACAACTTGCAATATATGCAGGATCCTTTCCCTTTCCTTTTTCTAAGAACTTATAAATCACGAAATGAAAAGCTTAATATTGGATTGTCCAATATGAGTGATAATAATATCATAGTAAAATCCAAATAAAAACCCATCATAAAGACCAACCAACCTTGAAATTGGGTTCTGGAAAGTAGATTCTGGATGGATTTGCACCTAAGGCCCCGTTTGGTTCGCAGTAATATTTTTAATGGATTGTGATTACCGAAAAAGTGATTACCAGGAAATATTTTCGCAGAAATCTAAACCCGAGGTCAAGGAAGACCTCATCAGATTGTTATCCAAGAAGTTTGACCAAGTTAATATCTCATGTAACTATGTGGATTACAACCACATGTCTCCCTACCCGAAAGCTTGCTTGCTATAAAAGTTCTAGATGTCAGACATTGAAAATTTCAGAGGTAGCGAACCTCCCATTGTACACCTTAGAATCTATCATTGTGCTATGACTCTACTTTGAGCGTTAGATGATATAATGGCGTAAATGTTTCAGTAGACCCTTAAACAAAGCTCTCTCTGATAGTTTTTGTCACTAGAAGAATCTCGAATTCGTAGTTAGGAGGATGTAGCCTGAGAATTCATAACCCAATATAAATATAATAAGGAGTTAAAAGTCACTCATCAATACCCTAAGGTACTCAAGTAGAATCCCCGGGTATTGATTTGCAGCTTTATCGGTAGGTGGAAAGAAAAGGTTGGTACCATGATAAACTGACTTTATGAGGAACAAGTGAACATTGTAAAGAAGAATTTCCTACCCCATATCCAAACCACTATAGGAAGCCAGTATAATCTTATTTCAGAGCCCTCTGGGAGGTAGGGGTCGAGATTGAAGAAGGAGTTATCAATCAGAAATCTGAGTCTGAGCCAATGAGGCCTACTAGGAAGTTCATACCTCGCAAGTATGACAAGATGACCAACACTACTTTATCAACCTTCAATAACTTTTCTCATTTTGCTATGCTATAGGCTCCTGAAGATCATCCTGTAACTGTCAAAAGGGAATACACCAAGCTCCATACTCCCGCCTCAAAGGTTTACCAATCCCTCTAATCTCGAAACCTCATCAAACCTTTAGAACCTCGCCCATTACCATACCCATTTCCAAGGAACTTCAAGCATGACGCTCATTGCGATTTTCACCAAATCACTACGCACACCATCTACCAATGTTCCAACTAAATAATGTCATGCAAGGCCTCATTAATAAAGGGGGTCATAGCTCCTCAACAAATTCTAAACCCAATACCACTCAAAACTCTCTACCAGTACACCGGGCAAGTGCGAACACCATTTTTCTAGATGAAAATCCAGATTTTGATCCTTTCACTAGAATTCGACCCATTAATACACCCAATCCATCTTCCAGTTCCCCTAAATCCCTTAAAATTTATCCCATTTTCCTTTTACACCTAGAAAAAGCACTAGATCAAGCCTTATCTCTCATAACATGGGTCTGCATCACCGTCCGAACCCATTCAAAAATAAGGGGCATGGAGCTACCGGTTGTTTTGAACTAATTCAGAGACTTTGTGCTGGAACTACCACCGAGAATGGGACTCAAGGAAGACAATTGTGAAAAAAATCAGTGACACATACATAAAAGGCCGAGAATTGGCCCGACAATTAGATGATTAGTTTGTGTCAGCAGGGGAATTCAGGTTAGATAATATTATACAGGTCATGTCCAATGAGTTTGTTAAGGAGAAAAAAACATGAATAGCTTCCAAATTGCTCACCATCCTAAGGATCAAGGACACATGGTTCCCTATTTTCTCCATTGAGTGGGAAGATTTAAACGACGAAGCAATTAAAGTCGTAAAATATATAAATTTCTTATTGAGTGACAACACTATCACCACCGGGTAGGTTGATGACTCATACCCATCATATAACTCAGATGATGAACCCGATAATAGGAAAATCATCACAGTTGCCTGCTTATGTGGGATGATTTTTTTCCAAGAGTTGTTATGAGGAATTATTGAAGTGTCCATCATGCCAGAAGTGGACAAGGACACAGGGTTTCAGTTCTTTCCAACATTCGTAAATCACATGGCCCGATCAGGGCGATACCACAGAGACCCAATTCTTCTATTGGCGGGAACGCATATAAATAAAGAGAAAGAAGTTGCTGAATAACTCCCGATGCCAGAAATGTCAGTCGAAGAAAGTAAAGTCCTTGAATAGCTCAAGAAGATCCAAGCCAACATCACTTTCTGGGGACTTTTTATATCATCCCAATTGCATAAAAATTATTTGATTAAGCTCCTCACAGGACCCATAGTTCCTCATATTATTACCACTGGACAAGTCGTCCACATGGTTGGAACTCTGACCACAATGAGGCTCATCTCCTTTGTCGATGAAGAAATTCATAAGGTTGTCCTTAACCACAATTACGCTATGAACATCTTGGTGGAGGTCACAGGAAGAATGGTTCCATTGGCACTTATCGATAACGTGTCCGCCTTGAATGTCTGTCCATTAAGAACTCTCAATTGTCTAGGAATAAAAGTCAGTGAACTCACCCCCACTTCCATCGTCGTGCGCACCTACAATAATTTTTGGGGGTTTATTCTTAAAACCACGTATTATGGTTACTTTAAGTAAAAGTGTGTTAATTTAGTTTGAAATAAGAATCATGATTATGAGAATAACTTATAATCGGTTTAAATATATTTTAAACATGTTGGTCAATATAACTTAGTAAAAATTCTAGTGACACGACTTTAGGTTGATAAAAATTCTAGTAACACGACTTCGGGTTGATCACAAGGAGATTAAAATTCCGGTTCTAGCACTATTAAAATGTTCACAACCTAAATAAGGAGTTAACACCCTATCGGAATGTTTACGATGCAATCCTATTAGTTCATCTCAAACTACGGGAACCTGGAGGGTTTATAAAAAAGTGTAACTATTGTTAGGAGTGGCAATTATTATTTTATGACCCCCTCAATCGTGATGGCAAAGAGCAGTTATAAAGGTTAGTAGTTACAAATCTACTTTTTTGGTGCAGTGCTACTTGATGGTTCGAGAACTTGTCCGATAGTTTGACAGAGGATTATGATTGGTACATCCCATGAATATATTGAATAGGACTACGCGTGAGATTTATGTAACACCCCGTATTTTTAAGCATTATATATTTAATTAATTCGGGTAATTTAAATTACTTGTGTGTCGTAATTGAATGGAATTAATTATTATGAATATAGTTAAATATTAATCGGGAGAGTAAATGGTTAATATTTATGGAATATAAATTACTAAGTGAATAGTAATTATTAATTTACGTCGTAGTGTAGGATAGTGTCGTGGTACTATTTTATCTCAATCGGGAGTCGGGCATAGACTATATCGAGGTCGAGATAGAGACTTTTAGTAAAGTAATTCGAATGACAATTCTGAGTGCACGGTTGATTTCAGATAAGCCAAAATAGTCAGAAAATAGTACCCGGGGGGCAGTAAATGGGTCTCGGGGCGTTTTTAAGCATGATCAGGCCCACACAGGGTGTTTGGGCCATTTTAACTTAGCCCACAAGCATAATTTCAGGATTAATACATTAAAACCTAAGTTTGAGAGCTTGGGGTGAACACAACTCTAATAGAAAAATATCATAAAATCTAAGTTAGAGGAGTTTTGTCAGACACAACTCAAAGGGAAAAACCCTAGTTCTACGGAGAAGAAAAGAGGGAGAATTTGGGAGCCAAATCATGGTGGGATTTTTGTGTTCTTTGTAAAATCACCATCAACACCAAAGGAATTCAGAATCTACGAATTAGAAAAGACAAGTGGTTAACTTGCTTTTAATTTAAATTGCAATCTTCAATTCATATCATAGTGGGTGTGATAAAATCTATTATTTTTGGGTTAGGTTGGTACATAAATTGGGTTTTCAATAACTATGGAACAATACGGGTATGAATTTTTTAGGAATGATGTTATCTCAAACAATACTGTTTGGGAATTAAAGTAGTGATTATAAATCCAGAAATTTATCTCGTTATATTGATGATTAGAGAATTAAAATTTAAACGGAGGTGTCATTAATCTGTGTAATTAGTTCGTATGAAATTTGGGAGGAAAGATTTTAGACTGTTAATTATTTGAAATCCATGAAACTGGATCAATCATGGATAAGAAAAATTGGGACATGAGATTTAATAGAAATCATTTTTATATGAAGAATTACAGTAAGGAAACTCTGGGAAAAAGAGGTTTGAACTTCTTCAATGGCGGACGAACTGAACAGAAGAAGAAGAAGAGGAGAGAGAAAACCAAGGCGTCGCTCGAACGACCTTGGTCCTAGTTCGCGCGACATCATTTGCCGTTCGAATAATATGGTGGATCGTTCGAGCGAGGTAGTTGGGCCAGGCGCAATTTGGGTTGCTTTCTGTTTTGGGCCGGAAGAATTATTTTTGGTGGTTTAGTAATTCAATAGTGAATTTTGGTATTTATAGTCATGGGCTTTAAAAAGGGGAGTTTAGTATAATTAATTTTTGTAGAGATAAAAAGGGGGAAATCTAAATTATAGAATTGGGAGAGATAAATTCTAATTAATAAATTACGGGCCGAGGGAATGTGTCCAGGCATTTTTGTGGAGTGACACCATCTTTATAAATTAATTAATGTGCAAATTAATTAAATTAGAGTTGGAAAATTGACTCGAATATTTAGGCTAGTGCTTCGGAAGTTAGGCACGGATTAAACGGAGTTAAATTAATTATATATAAACGGAAAGTGTATATATCACTACACCAAAATGGAAAAATTGGCACCCTTTCAGCTGCTAGCCTTGTCACGGTCATTGACCGTGACAAAAAATACGGGTTTTGTGTCACGGTCAATGACCGTGACAAGTCCGTAACAAAGGCTTGTCACGATCAATGATCGTGACAAGTCTGTGATAAGTACAGTTGTCACAGCCTTGTCACGGTCTATGACCGTGACAATCCTATGAAGTTGTCACGGTCAATGACTGTGACATGACCGTGACAATTCTGTCAGCAAAAAAACCTTTTCCCTCCTTTTTTCCTCACCGATTTATTTCCCTCCAATTTCTCTCTCTCTCTCTCTCTACCGCACTGCTCTCCCTCTCTCTCTCTACTTTCAGGTTAGTTTCTCTCTCTCTCTCTCTTTTCCATTTATATATGTGTGTGTGTGTGTATATATATATGTGCGTGTGCGTGTGTGTGTGGTGGGGGAAGGGGGTTGGGGTGGGGAGGGGGATGGGGCTATGTGTGTGGTGGGGGTGGGGGAAGGGGGTGGCGCAAGGTGTGTGTGTGTGTGGTGGGGGAAGGGGGTGGGGTAGGGTGTGTGTGGTGGGGGGTGGGCTGTTTATGTGTGTGTGTGGTGGGGGAAGGGGGTGGGGTGTGTGTGGGGGGTGGGGAGGGGGTGGGTTGTTTGTGTGTGTGTGTGGTGGGGGAAGGGGAGGGGCAGGGGGTGGGGGTGGGGTAGGGGGATGCATGTGTGTGTGTGTGTGTATATGTGCATGTTTGTGCGTATGTGCGAGAGAGGGAAATGATGCGGGGGTGTGACGGGGGGTGGGGCTGCGTGCGTGCGTGTGTGTGGGGTGGGTGTGGGGCAAGGGGAAATGGGGCGGGGGTGGGGCTTCTAAATTTTTTTTATTGAATTTTGATTGGTTTATTATATATTTTCCCTTATATGCAAGTAGTGTCCCTTGTAAACGAATTAATTGATTATTGTTTTTTTTAGTAAATTAATATATGAAAGTAGGATTGCCCCTCATTGTAAATTAGTAAATTAATAATTGTATATTTTAATTGTTAATTTAATTGATGGAAAAAATTAATTGAGTAGATGAATTAGAAGGAGTACGGGATACACATTTGTTGTTGACATTGCGGTTGGATTATATTGGATCGATGTTGGGTTGGTTAATTTTAAAAGTGGCATGACCACTGGATTATTGTCCATATGGAGGTGGGATTTTTCAATTTTTTTATAAAATTACTTTGTATAACGAACAATATATATATATATATATATATATATATATATATATATATATATATATATATATATAGTATGATAATTAAATGAAACATACTTGAAATTACATATAGGCTACCGCCGAGACAACTTTCAGGTTCAGAAATTGAAAGTAAATCTTCTGAATGTGGCCCTAATATGCCAAGTAAGAATCCCAAATTTAAGAATGTCAAGCATAAGAAGACCCCAACTAGGAATGAAACTGAGACAAGAAAGGCATAGGGTGTGTAGTTTGCGTGCGTATGGGTAGTAGGGGTAGGGGTGGGGATGTTTCGAATTTTTAGTAATTGTACATATTATGAGCTAGATGCTGTTGTTTTGGAATTCAGAATTGAGGTGCTTAATAGTAACAATTCATTTCTATTTGTAGTAATTGTACATATTTGCATGTCTTCTTCTAATTCATTTTGATTTGTACTAATACCATTTTTTTACAAAAAATGTCTCCTTCAGGTATTAAGGCGAGGATGATGATGTTGGTTATGATGATGTCGTCTGGGCTCGGTGGTAGCGGAGGCGACGAGGACTCCTCGCCCCATAGGCTCCCCAAATATGGCAAATTGGGGATGACCATCGAGAACAAGTCGGGGCTATTAGCGAGATCCCTTGAGCTGGTAACGACGATCATCGGCCCGGGGTACATTAGTTGGAAGGAGGTGCCATATGAGCTCAAGTTAGCTGTTTGGGTGGCACTACAGGTAATGTATTTATATTTATATTTATATGAATATTTCAATTTCAATTTCAATTTCAATTTCGATTTCAAATTAATTTTATATTTACGTTTATATTTATTCGCAACTAACATTGTATTTGTTGGACAGGAACAATTCAACCTCGATCCAAAGCTATGCAATTCCATCTTGGAGCAGTTGAGGGAGCAACACAAGACGTGGAAGAAAAATATGCGGACCCGGTACTTTGGGAAGACACGAGAGTCCGTTATCCGAATGCGTGAATCCGTCCCGCCAAAGGAGCCGATCTCATTGGCAAAATGGATACAGTTCGTTGACAATGAGATCGGGGAGCGACAATTGACATCTCGCCAATCGAGGAGGGAAAATCAGGCAAAAAAGACGGATGTGCACTACTTCGGCCGTACATCTTACGCCGAGGTGGAGCATAGGATGATGGTAAGATTTAATTTTTCTATAACTACAGAAATATATTATTCTGCATTATTTTACTTTGCGGGGTCGATACTAATTTTACTTTATTTTATTTCAGGGGACAGGGAGTGGCCTTGGGGGTAGGCCACATAGGCTCGATACTTATGTGGATTTTCGAACGAAGAAGAGGAAGGACAAGGAGGTGTCTCCCAGCGTCACGGCCACGATTGTAAGTAATCCGACAGTTTACTTTTTGTTAATTACGTTATAATTTTTTAATTTACTTATTGTACTAATCATGTACTTTTTGTCATTTCAGGCAAAGCTTAAGGTAGTGCATGAGTCACAGTTTGATCTCGACAAGGCATCTTTGTCAACAGACGCACTCAGCCAAGTGCTTGGCTCTGATCGCAAGGGGAGGACAAGGGGGGGAGCTCGTGCGTGTCTAAATTTAGGATCATTGGATTGGAAACGAGCGACACCGGGTTGACTCGAACGGTGGACTCGCATGACGCGAAGATGTCCCGTTTGGACGCGACGGTCCAAGATATGTTCTCATTCATGAAGCGTTCGTTGGACAAAAAACGCAAGGGGAAAGGGAAGGAGAAGGTGGTGGAGGAGGAGGTGTGGGATGACGAGGATGTGGACCTCGTTGCTTCATCGCTGACACGTGCGGACTTTGATGATCCACTTCCCTATTTGTCTCCCTTCGACCGATCGATGTCGACACTTGGTTTACCGAGCATGTTTATACTGGACATATTTGATGGCCAGCGGATAGGGCGGGGGTTGAGGGACCCGAATATCGTCCAGGGTGCACTAGTTCATGGACGTGAGCTTTAAGACATCGAGTCCAAGGTGCTTGTCACGCATGTGATACCCGGGAAGGAGAACTCCCCATTGTGGTTGAGCGAACAATGTGACACGATGTATATCAGTGGGTGTGTCAATTCGTATATCGTGTGGCCTACTCACCTCCTCAGATTTAACCTTACCCAAGACATGTAGTGACATTATTTGAATTGAATTGTTTTTAAGTTGGTACATTTGAATTATATTTGGATTATATCGTGATGCATATTGTCTCTATTTTGAATGTATATTTGCATTATCTCTATTTTATTTGGATATATGATGATTGAACATGTACAACGTTGCTATAACAGGTACAAATATACTGCTGGGCAGTGGCAGTAGCCAAACTGCCCAACAGATTTTTTTTCAATTCTGCCAAGAATTATACCGTGATAATTTTTTTTAACATTGTCACAGGTTTGTCACTGTCCTTAATCGTGACAAAACATGTCAAGGTCAAGGACCATGACATGACCGTGAAAAGTCTAACGAACTTGTCACGGTCAATGACCGTGACAAGTCCGTGACAAAAAAAGTTATCACCCCAGGAATTGTCACGGTCATTAACATTGACAAGTTGAACTTGTCAAGGTCAATGACCGTGACAATTCGACAGATTTGGTGTAGTGTATATATATATATATATATATATTGCTCTTTTAATATCAGTGTAGATATTTTATAAATACACAACCCTCTAGTTCTATCACAGGAGGTTGTGTGATGTGGGTGAATCCCTTGGCTAGTGAATGTAGGGCAAGTATAATCTCCAGGTCATAGGCATCCAGTATTTATATGTTGTGCTTATTTTAGGGGGTGAGACGCTTTGGGTATGATTCGGTCTCACAATCGGGGAACTATGACCACCTCTGCTACGTTTACTTTGTTTTCACTGATTCGGGGAGCTAACCGTGTCGGAGTGTCCGGGTGGATGAGTATACCTGGGGTGATAGCATTATAAAGAAAGCATCCGGTGAGTTTTCACTTAGGAGGATGGATATTATATACAATCATATGTGTGATGTGTAGTATATTTATATGTATATAATAGTGTCGATAATTATATATGGGTAAAATACCGAGAATGTATTGGTATTATTTATATAACTAGTGAAATTGTTATATAGTTAATTAAAAATGATAAATTAAGTTAATGCAAGGAATAACTTGACAATCATTAGAAAAAGTTATTCGGGCTAGAGTAAGGTTTCATGCAACGGTTATAACAAGACTAGTTAGACAGGGTAGTGTAGCTAGAAAGGTGATAAGGTAAGCGATAGGTGTGCACAATAGCTGAGGGGTGTGTATTATCTCAAGTGAGTGCGACACTCACTTAAATATGAAAATCATTCATTTTTAATTACTGCAAACTTAATCACTTGCTAAATATTTTCACAATTTTTTGGGTTCTAATCCTTGTTTCAAAAGTATTTTCAGAACCTTGTAGGTGTCCAGCCATAGGGACGCCAGACTTGAGATTCTATTCCAGGGATACGCAGCTGCAGCATATGTGGATGCATGCAGGAGATTGGATTAGACACATTTGTTCTTCATTCCTAAATTAGGGATCTCATTTCAGTTACAATTTTATTTAGGGCGTGTTTCCCAGTTTACTCTTAGATTCAGTTTTGGATTTATTTATCTTTTCGTTGCATTATTATGTTGGATTTGGATTTGTAGCCGATGGTTTATTCGACCAGTTTCTTATTTATTTATTCAGTATTATTTTCAGACACATTGATGGTGTGTTTGGATTACTAGTTAATTTTATTTTGCATGTTTAATTATCTGTTTAACGAAAGATAAAATCTGGAACTAGTTTAATTAATCATTTAGGTGGTTAGTAAATAATATGATTTTTTACAGTGATGCTGAGAATGAACCAAATAGAAATCCTAATTTAATTTAATAAAGGACTGATTAACCGGTATTTAAATAAGCGGGGAATCACAATTTGAGTCTAAGGGTTAGACCCATGAAACATCACACCATTTATAAAGGGTTCATAGACTCTTAATCCCGAGAATTACGAGGATTGGAATGCTTGTGCAAATGTCACTTTGATTTCTATGAGTGTGATCTTATTTATATCGGGTCAAATGATCTCCTTATATTGGGTGACAGTTGTGTAATTAGGTATGAGATCATAATTCGAAAGAATCCTTGCAAAGGGGACACTGTGGATTGTGATACCCCCTTAATAGACTTATATATTTTATTTCCACCAGGTAAACCCCGACTGGTGGATTATTTGATAATCCCGGTGGAGTAGAAAATAAGTTAAGTCTGAGAATTAAGGAATTAATTAGATCTTGGTTAAAATCGATTAATAGTAAATTGATTTTCCCAAGCGGGTATCAACCTCTTAACGTGGGGAATCACATTGTGTATCGTAATCAAATTTACAAATAAGACCTCATTATATTCTAGTGATTTACGATATAATTAAATTGGAGTACAATCGTGATTATTTAGTGGATTTAATTCACGATTAAATAAAGAAAGAAAATAATTACGGTAATGTAACTAGAATTTCCTAATATATATTTGGAGCTAATTTAATTATTTTTTTGGGGTCCCTAATGTAGTTCATATACCCAAGTAGGTAGGCCCGGAGTCTCAAGAAACTTAGTTTGTCCCAAGTCCAACTATAATTGTATATAAAGGTGTGGGAAAGGTTTTTTTTATTAATATAATGGTTAATTAGGGTTTGAGAGAGGTGATAGAAAATACTATTCACATTTTTGTAAAGAGGCCTAGAGAGAGAGGAGCATCTCATTCATAAAGAAGGATTTTCTTCTCAAACGGTGTCCACACACCTACCTAGCTTTGTAGAGGATCATACCCTATAAAATTCAAACTTTACAGAAAGTTAAGCAAGGTTTTGAAGATCCAAAATAAGATAGCCCCATCATTAACAAATACATATTGGATCATAATCGAATCCGCAAAGGTATTGTATTCTAAACCTTAGGTCTGTTCTTAAAACCTAGTTCTTGTTTTTTTTCAATAGATAATTAATTAAAGATCTATATGGATGAGTTTTTTTGCATTTAAAATGTCAATCCTAAGTTCTTTTTTCCAAAAATTGGTATCAGAGCACCGATTGAGATTGATTGTGTATTGAAAAGATCCATGTCATCCAACTAGAAATCCAAATTTAATATATATGAATATGCATAGTTTGTGCATGGATTCGTACTATCTCTGTTTTACAGGGTTTTATTATGATCGTTCCTTCCATCATGGTCACATAAATAGTTGGTTTCGTTTATCTGATTGGATCCTATGGTGGGTTTATCCAGATTTTTTTTTCAATTGTGATTTTGAATAAATCATGTTTTCATGGATCTTGTGAGGGGGTGTAATATATTTTTATTTTAATTCTCCTTTGCAATTATGGATTACGATCATGGATAAAGTTGGATGTAGTTTGGGAACTTCTTGAAGAAGAAAGAAAAGGGTTCTTGGTAAAGTTTCATGAAAATTCAAGTAGGGTTTATGGATGGGGTATGGAGATTCTTGAATGGAAATTTTGAGATATTATTTTATTTATTTTAGATGATTGAACCGTTGGATTTTGCTAAAAAAAACTATGATACAGCTGAAGGCGAGAGGAAGCTACTGTAAAAAAATCATCTCGATCGGAGAACGTTAAGGTTGTTTGCATAACGTATTGGAGATCGAACCGTCAAATTTTCTTGATTTTTGGATGTATTCTTTATGAAGATAAGACGAAATCCTGTTAAAAAATTCAACTCAATTGAACATCGTTAAGGTCACATGTAATTTCTTTTGATGAAGTTTACTTAGAGTTGAACTCTTGCTTAAAAAGAAGTCTTATTCAACAAGGATTATTATACATGGATAGTTTCACTTCAAGTTGGACTCTTGCCCAAAAGGAAGTCTACTTCAATAAGGATTCTTTTGCATGAAGATTTTACTTCATCTAGAAGTCTAGGCCATTATGGAGAGGGCTTTTATGTCTTTTAATTTCTCTTGCATTTAATTATTTAATTTCTTCTATGTCTCTTTATTTTATTATGTTGCATAATTTTTGTGCTAATTAATTGGATAATTAGGAACGTCTGTTTTATGGACAACATGGATTATTTATTTTGAGACTGACCTCGATCACTAATTTTCTCCAAAAATTTATGTCGTATTTTATTCTCTTCTAAATTGAATTATAGCAGGGTAATTAAATTTAAATGTATGAATTTAAGTTGAGATCTATAGAATTTTTATTTTAGAAAATTTAAATTATATATTTTTTATTTTAAGAAAATTATAATAGTGAGATCAGGTGATTTAATTTATACACGTAAATTGGAAATTATCAATGATTTAAATTCGGGCATTCATAATTTAATGTTTAGCTATTCAAAACCCTCAAGTTTTTTAAATATTAAGTGGGCAAGGGGTCTCAACATAAACCCCATGCTCTCCATTAACGATTTGTAGACTTTTAATATTATGTAGGTCCTCCAAAGAGGAATACTAATTATTGTGCTGATTGAGACAAGTTTTCTAACATGTAATTTTTTATTCATTATTCACGTGAACGCCTCCCAAAGGAGGAGTCTATGTGATATGTGATAATATAAAATTAGTTGGTGGTATATACTTACACACTACTTTTGATATTATCCCAAATGAGTCATTGTCATTAGGATTGAGACAAAAAGTCATCAACTATTCACTATGTTGTATAGATGATCTTTAACTATCTGGATATCATAAAGATGAAAGTCTGTCTAGTTCAAGGCGTGTTGATTTAAGCTCGCAACGAGTAATCTTACCTCATAAGAGAACTAGTATGTACGGCAGATTAATTTTAAATTGGCGGTTGAGGGATGCCACTTAAAATATAATCGAATTTTTCTCTTGCTTAATTGAAAATTATTTTTTTCAATTTCATGTTTCTAAGATTTAAAAAATGAATGCATGATTTATGGTCCGATCTACGGTAACTTAGTATGTAGACTCGAGAACCACAAATCGGGATTACAACTCGTTGCAAAGGTTTTAGGTAATCAGGAAATTACTTTAAAAAGAGATGTTCTTAGTCACGGGCATTAAGAATAAGGCAATAGTATAACCATTAAGGATATTTTTTTGATAACGGTGAGGACGTATAATCAATATAGGAAAATTATTTAATGTACTTGGTTTTACAAATTGATTTCGATTTTTTAAATTGGTTTTGAATAGATAATCGATTGATTTTATAAAAAATATTTTATTAAAATTGGACATTTTTTTTATCTGTTCTGGTAGATTGGGAAATATTTTATATATTATAAGTTTTATCTCACCACCGCTAAATACTGAAATGAATAACATTGATGGACAATAATTAAAGAGAACGAAATCGGGGTTTAGACTTTTTTGGCTATGATATGGTCCATGATAGATTATTCAAGACTACAAGATTCTTATTGGAATTTTAATGTAAGAGACGGGCATATGCATTCTAATTTAATTTCTTCTTAATCGGTCCCTTAAACTCCCATTGAACAATAGAGCGGGTGCACGCTCATTCTAGGGCATGTTTAGATTTGGGGGAAGCTTAACACACGTGCTATGGAAGGATCCAAGTATGTTGAAATTAATGAAAAAGGCATGTCTCTTAGGTTATCCCAAGGTTACAAAGGTAGTTTATATCATAACCCTAAGTACAAGAAGGTCATTGATTGCATCAATGCCAGGTTTTTATAAGAAGATTATGTAATAAACTACGGGCCCTAGTGTAAGTTGCACTTATAAGGTATAATAGAACATCATTTTACCAATACCATTAGACCATCTGTACTGGATGAAATACGACCTAATATTGATAATACACTAGATTGTCATAGTGGGAGAATTATCCATAATTGGAATACACATGTCACTTATACTAGATTATAAATGGTGCCATGTTGCAGTGGGAGCATTATGAGTCATCTCAAATGGTTAGTGGTTAGGGTAATCATTAAGACATGATCCCAGGAAAACACGAACCGACTCCCAGGAACTATAACGAGGCATTCCAAGATAAGTACTTTTGCGTTGACTTGTGACTATGGATAACAAAAGGGATTAAATGTATTTGAATAAAGTTTTGGGAAAGTGCAAACCTCTAAGGCAAAGCTTACGAAATGGTTTACTCAGAAAGAAAGGGACTGACTATGAGAAAACCTTCTCGCGATAGCCATGCTAAAATCTGTTAGAAATCTTTTAACATTAAGACTACGTTCTAGAACGATCGTCTTGATAAGCATATATTAAGAATACGGGAAAAGAAAATAATTGTAATAAGTTTGTAACATCCATTATTAATTTAAGCTAACATCAAGGTATTGGGTCATTTGGTTTGATCAGGTAATCAAGTTTTGATTTTGATCAAAGTCCGATAAGTATTTATTTGTATAAGAAACATGGCAAAAATGTAGTGGTATTTCTTAGTACAATTTATGGATAATACTTACCTAATTGGCAATGAGGTGAGAGTATTATTTCACATAGGAGTATGGTTATCTGGATATTTAATATAAAGTACTTAAGAAAATCCAACTAGATCTTTATGATCAAGCTTACGATAGATTAGTTGCAAAGGACATTGAGCTTATCCCAAGTTGATTATAATAATCCTATATATACACAATATTAGCATTAGGATTCCATGAAAATATTTTATTTTCAAGTTTAGGATCATTCTTTTTGGAAATCAATTCCAAAGACACTTGATTAGATGGAAGGAATGGGGAATAAACCTAAGCTTCGGCGGTGGGTAGCCTCAGATATGCTATAATGTGTACTAGATCAAAGCCTAGTATTCCTTCAACGTGGTTAATAAATTTCAATATAGTAGTCTTATACCTAGATGCCATCAAGAAATACAGAACAACCAATGTATAATATCAAAGTGCGAGGGCCAACTGGCCTTTATTCATTGAATAATAACTAGTAAGCGACAGAAGTTTGAAAATAAAAATTTTCTTAAACTAAATGTGTGCTAACAAAAGATAAAGAAGACTAAAAGTAAAACTTCTTAAGATTGGTTGCATTCCAGGCTCTTGGTATCTCCCTGCCCTCTAGTATTTACAAGTGTTATGCTCCTTGAAGGTCATCCATGATTACCCTAAAAGGGCCTTCCCAGTTTGCCATCTAATGTTTTTACGGCATTGTTGAGGACTTTCCTTAGGACATAATCACCTACCAGAAACTTCCTAGGATAGACTTTCTTATTGTACTTCCTGACCAGCTACTGTTGGTAGGAAGACAACTTGATCATGGCCTCTCTTTTTGCTCGTATGCTAAGTCAAGTTCAGTGCGTAGAGCATCATCATTAAGGCCTTGGTCCACCAAGGTGATTCTCATAGTAGGCCTACTTCCAGTGGAATGATAACTTCCGTCCTGTAAGCGAGTGCGAAGGGTGTTTCCCCAATTGGTCACCTAGGGGTGGTACGGTAAGCCCACGGAACATGAGGGACATCGTCCATCTAGGAACCCTAGGCTCTTTCCAACCTCTTTTTCAGTCCATCGAGCATGGTTTTATTGGAAGCTTCTATCTGACCATTACTTTCGGGATACACAACAGAATTGAAGTGGGGTTTGATACCATGCTCATCACAGAAACCCTAAAAGAATCTACTTTCAAATTATGTGTTGTTGTCTGTGATGATAATCCTTGGTACTCAAAGCATGTTATAATGTTTCTCCAGATGAACTTGATCATATCTACGTCACGAATGTCTGCCCATGGTTCTACCTTGAGAATGTTGCGATATCGATTATCAATTTAATTTGCAAATTTTTAAACTTTGAACTTATTTAATTAAAGTCAATCTTTGATCCAAATTAATTAATCCCTAAAACATGCATCTAGGTAAATAAATTAATCATGCTATAAAAAACAATCACAAATTTTTGGATTCACTAATTTCAGCAAAAATCCCCCGAAAGGGCAAAACCTTTATTTATATAAATGTTTATAAATCGCAACGTACAACACACTTACAAAAATCTGCAATGAATCTACCACAGTAAACTCATATAGGCCGCAACCTCAAAACTAACAATGGACTCCCGTAAGAACCCACAAGAACCTCAGCTCTGTCTCTTGGAAGGAACACCCTCGAGTCTTTGCAAGTGATTGCAATGGTCATCAAGCAACTCCCTTAAGATCTACCAATCCAGTAGTAGAGATGGAACTCCATAAGAACAAACTTCAACAAGAAGTGATTTGGGTTCCACAAAATATTCACAAAAGAATTAGGATATTTTAGTGTGAATCAAACACATAAAAGCCCTAAAAGCGAAGACTAAAATTTTTGCAGAATTGTAATTTTCATGTATCACAAATCTCAATGAAAAAGGTCTTCAAATTAGGTATTTATAGATGAACAAAATTCTTGAGGTGACGAATGTAGTTAGAACGACTTCAAACGACATCTTTATGTCGTTTTAACGACATCTCATGTCATTAGAAGCGACCTTACAAAGGATAGTTAAAAACAAAAAATAGTATGGGTTTGTTTGAACCAAACAAGAAAAGACCCTTCGAATGACCATTCAAACAACATTGCATGTCGTTAGAAGTTGTCGTTTGAACGCCAGAAGCGACAAAAGTTATTTTTAAAATGCTCGCTTATAGGTTTTGAAAAATTATTTGGACTTAGAAAAAATGCCTCGCTTTGTTTTAAAACAGTTATAAAAATATTTTATAAAATATCCCAAATAAAAACAAGAACATTAATAGCTCCAATTAAACATTTTACCTTTTAGCGTACTGGAGTTAGTAGTAATAGAGCCGAATGAAGATGCACGATGCACATTGTCAATGATGGGTACGTGTTTCTCAAGATTTAGATGATGGACATCAAGGTAGAACATGTGAAGACGTGCCGATATGTAACGGTATATGATATACTAACTTTGATCTAGCATGACATAGAAATTCCTAGATTCTATACAGACATTTATAAAGCATGTCCTTACAAATCTCCCCATAGGTCTATGTTTATACATTCATAAAAAATGTGAATTGTGGTACCCAACAAAAATGAGACATACAATCTAATATCCCCCAAATCCCATAAATGGAAATATCAAATAACATGTCTTGAAAATCTTCAACATCTTCAAAGCTTCAATTCTCCAATGTTTCTTTGCATCATGAGTGTGTGCAAAATAATCCCTCAATTTTGTACCTACACCCATGAGAAAAGAAACAAATACCTGTGATGCGCAACAGTTTGAAATATAATGATAAGAAAAAAAACAATATCAATTAAGCTTAAGTAAATCATTAAATCAAACAATCAATAATCAAATCACAACATCTCCTCCATAATTTGTTCTCCCCCTTTTTATGATGTCCCTTACTAGACAAATAAGAAGAAATATGGAGAGTGTCACAAAGTAATAAACTTCTCTTTTCCAATTTTTTTTATGAATTTTCTAACAACAAAAAAATATATAACAAAAAATACACCATGAAAGAACACTAAAATAACCAAGTCGGTGATTGCATAAAGGAAGGGATATGAACAATGTCGATAGGAAAAACAATGCAAACAATCATAGCATATGTGCATGATGAATTTTGGATACTCCTAACGAATGAACTCAACATCGGCGCTAGGTGTAAAATTGGTGAATTTATAAGAAATTGACTCAATCTAATCAACAAATAAAAGTTCAAAGTGATTTCCACACCAATAACGCCCAGAACTATTTAATGCTTTCTCGAGATTTTTAAGGACGTGCAAACCCGTTGATATACATCCAACCAAACTCCCTCAAATATAATAATGATCATAAATGCTGTTTCTTTTCGTTTGAATGATCATATCAACCTAAACTAGTTTGGCCTTGGCTACTTTTTTTAATGCCACACTTTTTTTTGGCTCTTTTAAATTTGGCTACTTTTTACATGCCACACTTTTTTGAACCGATTTAAACGGTGGCTTAATTTCAAAGGATATGAGTACCTTTCGTAGCCCTTCCCCGTTTTCACTCATCATATATAAATAAATTTCACACAAGCAACGGTTCTTACATGCACTACTATTATTATTCTCGTTTTATCGCATTTGGTTCATTGTATAGGTAGAATTGAGATGAAAACACTTAAACCAACATGTGACAAACAAGTACAAAATTAGAATAAAACCATGCATGTGTGCATTAAAGGAGATAAGGAGCCAAACATGTAGAAAGATATCACTAATTGCATCTTAATGAATCCATACATTATAAAGCGCATGGATGAAATGATGTAGTATCTCAAATCGCTATAAAAAAGTCACATGGATATGGAATGAAGTTGTGACTTGGTCATCCTAAATGTCCATCCATAAACGGTATAAAATAAAATACAAAAATCTTTTTGACTTTTTCCTAAAATTTTATCAAAATAAGATCTTTTTGGCTTTTTCAATTTTTTTCTCAAAAAAATAGATTTTTTTTTAATTTTTCCAAAAAATTTTAAAAACAAAATCTTTTGGGGGTTTTCGAAAAAATATATCAAAATGGAAAAGATAAATACAAAAGTTGTGCACACTAGCAATATGCATAAAATATCATCATGAAAGTCATCCTATGAGAGAAAGTGGTAAAAATAATAACACTTGAAAAAAAATAACAAGAATTCAGATTGAATATTTGAATGTGTCACTCAATCTCCATATTACAACCTCATAAATCTCTCAAAAAATACTAAACTAAAAAAGCTTTAAAACAACTGCTAGAACTAAGAGAGAATTGGGTTTAACTCTAAGAAAAATGGATGTCTAAATGTGTCTCCAAACGATCCTATTTATACATTGGAAAAATTAGTTTAGGGATTAAAAATGGAATTACACAATAATGGGTGATTTAATTAAATAATGAATAGGTGGTGATGGCTAAATAAATTGTTATATGAAGGAATGTGATGGATGATGGGAATATTATGGGAGAGGAATACAATTGTGGGAAAGAAAGAATAAAGAAAGAAGAAGGTGGGAGAGAGAGTGGTTGAAAAAATATGGGGAAAGAAACTGGGTTGAATTATGGATTATATATTATTGGGGTCAACATAATTATCAAAGTTTTGCTTGGTCTGATGGTTAAAGGAAGGGAAGGGGGAAGGGGAGGTCTTGGGTTCAATTATTCCTAGCCCCATTTAATTTTAATAAGCAAAAACAACATCGCGTGTCATGATCCTTGAAAATGGTGTGTGTGATAAAGATTCAAATAAACTCGCAAATTCCAACCACAAACTTAATTAATTAGAGTCAATTTTTAAACGAATTAATTCATCCCTCAAACAAATATCTATGTGTGTGCGTGTGTCAAACCAACAAAAACACTAATATGCTAACTCGTAGAATTCAGGAAAAATCCCCGAAGGGCAAAACCTTTTATTTCACTATAATTTGTAAATCACAATTTACACGGATTACAATGAAATCTGTAATAAGTTTACCTCGATAAACCTACATAGACGAGCAGTCTAGAGTCAACAATGGATTCCACTCAGCAAATCCACATGAACCACAGTCCAATCCTCAGTAAAGATCCACACGTAGCGAACCTCAATGACCTCAGTCTTCAGGTGTAGAGACGCACTCCATAAAGGTTGAACAATAGCAAAGTATGTTCTTGAGTTCCAAAACAATTCACCTAAACATTGGGATTTTTGTGAATTGAAAAACAAGGGTTTAAAGCCCTAAATGAAGAAGCCAAAAGTGTTCTGCCGATTTGCACTGTTTGCAGAATGAAAAACGAAAAGACTTCTTAACAAAATATGCCTCGTTTAACGTGTATTTATGCAAAACTTTAAAGCGGTAGATCACTTGAACGAAATCGAAACTCATTTGAATGGTTCCACATTCGCTCGAATGAACTTCACATGAAATGGCATGTCGTTTGAACGACATAGGTTGTCGTTCGAATGAGTCTTTAAATAAATATTATTTTTTTTTCTTCTCCCAGAAAATGCAGCGCCTTAAAGCTTTGAAAAATAATTTTGACGAAAAACTTAAAAACTCCGCTCTAACACTTAGAATTTTTTTTATGAAAAATTTACCAATATTCTGAGTGAAATGCTAAGGAAGAAAAAGATAACATTTACCGAATTCATCTTGTAGAGGCTTGATTGTTGATCAAACTTGATATTCAGATCCGACTTGTTGCATATGTGATCTTGAACATTCTTCGACGGTTGTAGCGGTATACGACATACTAATTGATAACGGACATTTATAAAATCACGTCCTTACAAATATCCCCCTATGTCTATGCCGGTACAAAACAAAAAATCCAAATTATCAAAACATAAAATGCCTATACAAATCTAGTACCCTCATGAACCCAAAAATGAAAAGGTACTAAACATGTAGGTATAACAACTTTTCTTTAAAATCTTTAATCATCAAATCTTCAAACCTTTAAGCTCTTCTCATCAGGGTGTGTAACATATGATCTTCCATTGTTGTACCTACACATTTGAGACAAAGAAAATACCTCGTGACGCATTGAGTTTGAAATGATATAAAAATATATCAATCATCATAATCAAATCTCAAATCTCCCCCATAACGCAAAAACTCCCATAATTCACTCTCCCCCTTTTTATTTGACCAAAATAGACATGGAAATGAATAAACAAATCAAGCATGGAGTATTCACGGTTAAAAAGATACTCAAATATACTTCACAAACTATTTTTTATTTTTCAATTTTTTCATACAAAAACAAAAATCACACCATGGATTTACCCTAAGACAACCAAATCATGGAAACGGAACGAATGGGTGTGAACATATTCAATATACAAATCAATGCAATCAAACATAACATATGTGCACGATGCATACGTGTACTCCTATCGAATGAATCTCAAAATTTTCCTTAAGTGTTTAAAAAAATGTTGAATTTAAATGACATCGACTCAATCCATCAACACATCAAAGTCAAAAGTGATTCCCACACCAATAATGTCTAAAGCTCTGAATGCTACTTCAAGACGCTGTCAGGACGTGCAGACCCATTTTTCATTTCTTTCCATCCAAATTCCCTCATAAATAATAATCATTACATTTTTCTTTTTGACGTGGCCTCTTTTTGGCATATCTATATTTTTATCACCTTTAAATTTTTTGGGCTCTTTTAAATGGTGGCTTTCACGACGAGTTAATTTTATACTCTCGCAGCCCTTTTCCGTGAATCACCCATCATATTTTGTTGCAGTTAAATTCCTCACGATAAACTCTTTTAACATGCACTACTTTCATTGTCAAGTTTTATCGCATATGGTTCGTTTTAAAGACAAAATTGAGATGACAACACTCCAAGCAATATGTGATAAACAAGTGCAATAATCAAACAAATACGTGCAAGTGCGCATTAAAGGAACTTATGAGTCAAACATGTAGGTAGTAACAACTAAATTACATTTCAATGACTCCAAACACTGCAAAGCACAAAATGAAATGATGACGCATATCAAAACACTATCAAATCGTCATATGGATATGGAATGAAATTGTGACTCGGTCATCCTAAATGTCCATTCATAAACGGTGCTAAACAAAATACTAAACTCTTTTTGACTTTTTCAAAAATTTTATCAAACTAAAATCTTTTTGGCATTTTCAAAATTTTCTAAAAAAAATGAAAATATTTTTGTATTTTTCAAAGTTATATTTAAAAAGGAAAACATAACTGCAAAAATGATACACACTAGCAATAGGCAAAAATATCATCATGCAAATCAACCTATGCTAGAAAATAATTCTAGACCTCAACCGGTAGGTGCGGTGAATCTTTCCAAAGGTGGTGACATCCTACGAAAAACCTCCATCAAGTCATGTGAAGTGTTGACCAAAAATAGTACTTGTTCCCTAATATGTGCAAACTACCTCGTTTAATCTTCCGGATCGTCAGGTGTGGGTGCGTGTGTGTGAACACGTGTAGTAGCAAAACGTGACATATGACCCAACTTAAAACAAAACTCCCTAAGGTTTCCTCTTTTCTTGCAGTGTGTGCAAACATAAACAGGTCTAGGTTCACCTCTATAAAAATGTCGCCTACGCGCTCTCCTAATAGGTACAGGACGCCTAGGTGGGTTAGGTTGAGAGTCATGTGAATCTAACACGAAAGTGGGAACCAACTCGGGTGCAACATGTGAAGTGGACTCACCGTCATGACTTATTCCTAAACTATCACCTTTACCCAAAATGGGATTGAGAACCATCTTTCCTTCCTTCTTAGATGTGTTCTCTAAAGTGAATTTAACCTCCAGGGCATGTTTAAGATCTCTCTCTCTAATTGTGACACGCGGGTTAAGAGTTCACCTTTCTACCTATTTACGATGATCAACTGCTCACTCAAATTAATCTTTACTTTCTCGAGTTGACTCGCTAATGCCTCAAATCCCTTCAATCTTTCTAACTCTCTCTCTCCAAATCTCTCACCCTAAGACCTAATTCCTTATTCAATTTCTTTATTTTCAAGGTCTCGGCATACAAATCTCTAAACGCGATCTGGAGCTCACTATCACCCTCACTAGCGCATTCACTCTCAGACTCACTAGAAACACTCAAATCATCCTCTGGGGTCTCACGTGCACAAGTATCCTTATCATCGTGGGACAAACTGGGTGTGCTCACGTGACTAGCTAAAAAGGCAATAATTTTTCCTTATGAATTTTCATCCCCGGTATCACTCACCTCTTCCTCACTATCACTAAGGGTGGCTGGCATAGTAACTTTCTTGCCCTCTCTCCTAAGTCTAGTGGGACACTCAAACGACTTATGCCCTTTGTCCTCACACTCAAAACATGTCACCTTTTCTAAATCTAACTCACCCTCTTTCTCTTTCTCACCGTTTTCTTTGACCTTGTCCTTCTTTTTCTCAAAAAACTTTTTATTGGAAGAATTTTGTTTTGAAAACTTAAGAAACTTTTTAAAATTCTTTGCAAGCATGGCCATATCAAAATCACATTTCCACAGACTCGGACTCACAAAAACTCACTTTATTTTTACTTTTAGACCGGACTTTAAGTGCTATCCCTTTATCGTTAGGCTTGATAGTGTCAGGAAACATGTCAATCTCATATGTCGGGATGTCTCCAACTAATTCTTCTAATTTCAGACGATTCAAATTACCTAAGGTATTTAAAACAACCACTTTAGGGATATAACGTTTTGGCAGCGATCTTAAAATCCTTTTAACCACTCCTGCATCAGGTATAGGCTCACCAAGATTAAAACTAGTGTTGGCAATGTCAGATAAACGTGCATAAAAGTAATCAAAACACCTAGTCTCAAGCATGGTGATAGTCTCAAATTGAGTAGTTAAATTTTGAATTTCAGACTCTTTGATCGCGTTAATGCCTTCATGGGTGAGTTGTAAAACATCCCACGCTTCTTTAGACATGGTGCAAGTCATAATACGTTGGAACTCGTCAGGGGTGATGTGTTCAAAAATTTCACTAAGCCCATGTGAATTAAAAGTGCTCCACCTAAACTCATCCTCAGTCTAGTCTGATACAAGGTTCAAATTCGTGATATTATTTACGGTGATAGTGGGAGAAGTCCAGCCTCTTTAACAAATGACCTAATCTCTTTCATCGGTTGATTTTAAATGTGATCTCATGCGGGCTTTCCAGTAAGCGTAGTTAGACCCGTCAAAAATTGGCAACCGATTATATAAGTTTTCACTTAGAAGCATTGCGACAAATTTTTCACACAATAGATTTTTCAGAAAAATCAATGTCACACAATTTTGTGGAAAAATAGGAATACTCAATAAATTAGTGTAGCCTGCTCTGATACCAATTTGAAAATTGTGTGTGTGATAAAGATTTAAATAAACTCACAAATTCCAACCATAAACTTACTTAATTAGAGTCAAATTTTGAATCGAATTAATTCAGCCCTTAAACAAATATCTATGTGTATTGGTGTGTCAAACCAACAAAAACATAAGTATGCTAACTCGCAGAATTTCGGAGGGCAAAACTTTTATTTCACTATAATTTGTAAATAAAAATTTACATGGATTACAATGACATCTTCAATATGTTTACCTCAGCAAACCTACATAGACGCGTAGTCTGGAGTCAGCAATGGATTCCACTCAGCGAACCCACATGAACCGCAGTCCAATCCTCAACAAAGATCCACACGTATTGAACCTCATTAACCTCGGTCTTCAGGTCTAGAGACGCGTTCCACAAAGGTTGAATAATAGCAAAGTATGTTCTTGAATTCCAAAATAATTTACCTAAACATTGGGATTTTTGTGAATTGAAAAACAAGCGTTTAAAGCCCTAAATAATGAAGCCAAAAGTGTTTTGCCAATTTGCACTATTTGCAGAATGAAAAACGAAAAGGCTACTTAACGAAACATGCCTCCTTTAACGTGTATTTATACAAACCTTTAAGGCGGCAGATCGCTCGAACGAAATCGAATCTCGGTTGAAAAGTTCCATATGTCGCTCGAACGAACTTCGTGCGAGATGTCTTGTCATTTGAAAGACATAGGCTATCATTCGAATGAGCTTTTAAATAAATATTTTTTTTCTTTTTCTTTTTCCTGAAAATGCAGCGCCTTAAAACCTCGAAAAATAATTTTGAGGAAAAACTTAAAAATTTCCTCCAACACTTAGAATTTTTTTTATGAAAAATATCCCAATTTTTAAAGGAATAAAAACACAACCTTTACCAAATTCATCTTGCGGAGGATTGGTTGTTGAAGAAACTTGATATTCGGATCCGACTTGTTGCATATGTGATGTTGAACATTCTTCGACGGTTGTAGCGGTATACGACATACTAATTGGTAACAGACATTTATAAAATCATGTCCTTATAATCATATGGTGCCAAATGGCATGATTTAATGGTGTCATATTCCATGATCATGTGGTGCCATGTGGCATGATATGATGGTGCTACATGTCATGATCTGCTCAACTTAGTTTTCATGATTACATTTTTCATCCCAAAGGTTGTAACTTATTCGTTTGACCTCGAATTCGTGTGTCGTTTAAACCAATCTGTTCCTCATTTCGGGGTCAAAAAATTTCCAGTAGAGTTTGGGTTATAAGGTTTGACATTTTGTTGACCCGAAGCTTTGACGTTTTACTTTTTCTGGTTTTAAACTTTAAAACTTCATTATTTCTTGATTTGAGATCGAACTGATGCCACGTTTGAACCCAGACATTCCTTATTTTCAGGTCGACAATCTTTGTGAAGAGTTTGAGTTCGGTACCGTTATTGTGAAATTAACATTTTACCCCTGAAAGTGTTTTTTTGATTATTTCTTTCTCATAACGCTTTTAGATTGACCATTAGTTTCCATAACCCTGTATTTACTCAAATAAATCTTACACGAGCGATTAACCATGAATATTAAGGTTATACAGTAAATGCGTATAAAATGTGGGGTTTAACGAGCATGATACTATAATATTGTATAAAAAGGGTAATAACGTACAATATTTGACAGTAATCAGTGATCTCTCTTAAGACAAAGTCGAACACCTTGAATTCTTTGTGGCAGACCTTTTTTTATTAAAGTGGGAGGCTTTCCTTTGATTGTATGCATCCATTCGGATCAGTGAAACTTATATCCTTTTTTCTAATTCATCCAGAGACCTTCGTCATTATATCACGTTTCAAACTAGGCCACCCTTTTTGTGGGCACTTTAACCTTTGTTGGGATCATTGCCTCAGTTACAAAGGTCAAGGAGAATGGAGTTTCTCTTGTCGAACCGCTAATTATGGTTCTATAGGCCCATAAAATGCTTGGCAGTTCCTCATACCACAAACCAATGGCTTCTCTAACCTCTTATTGAAATTGTTATAGATGGTCATGTTAGTTACTTCTACTTGGCCATTTGCCTGAGGGTGTCCTTGAGATGAGTAGTGATTACGTATGCCACACTCTGAGTTAAACTCCCTAAAGACTGAGTTATCAAACTATTTGCCATTGTCATAAATGATGGCTCTAGGTAGGCCAAACCTATAGATAATGTTTTTCCAAATAAAAATTGTGGTATTCTTCTTTGTGATGGTGTCCAAGGGCTCAGCCTCAACCCACTTGGTGAAGTAATCAATAGACACAATAAAAAACTTATTATGGCCCTTGTTGAGGGGCAGAGGCCCTACTAGATCCACTCCCCTCTGTGCGAAAGATCAAGACTTAGCATCAGAGCCATATTATTCCCGAGTTTCTTTGGAATAAAGGCAAACCTCTGGCACCTGTCACATCATTAAACCAGGTCTTTAACTCATTTGCTTAATGTTGGTTAGAAGTACCCTTGAATCAAGAACTTTTAGACTAAGGTCTTTCGACCTGTATAAGCACCACAGGCACCGTCATAGAGGTCTCTAAGGATGTTGCTGACTTCTACTAGCTTAGGGATCGCGATGTGCTGATCAGTGACCATTCTTGAACAATAACTATCTTTCGATGTAGTATTTGGAAGCTAAAGACTTCAGTTGTATGGATCAAAGCTTTTTCATGGTTAGAACACCATCTTTAATGTAGGCTTTTATGGGAGTGGTCCTATTTGAGCTTTGACCGACATCTGCTACGTTTATCTGGAGTTGAGTGATGTGTGGATGGTCAAAAGTAATAGTTAGGACCTCTAGATCTATCTTGTTTGATGAGGCTACTCGTGCAAGGTGGTTAACCTCTAAATTCTCCGCTCGAGGAACCCTTTTAATGCAAAATTGGTGGTTCTATAGATAAGGTGCTTCATAATTTCCAAGTACCCCACCATTCTATCACCTTTGTCCTCATAGACCTCAGTGACCTGATTGACCACTAGTTGAGAGTCGCTATTGGCTTCTACATGTTTTTTCTTTCAAAATGATGGATAAGCCTAATCTTGCCACCAAGGATTACTCTGCCTTATTATTAGAGGCTTTGAATTGAAAACAAAGAACAAGAGAGATTGTACCTCTTCTTAGGACTACCAAATAAAGTCTTTATTCATTGTCTGAGTTGTTAAAAGATCCATCCACGTGAAAGACCCGTATTGGAAAGTTGGGGTCTATTTCCTAGAAAAATATTTTATTGGGAAACTTGAACATTGTTGTAACCTCTGCCCCAGAGCTCTTGGTATCTTCTTTCACTTAATCTAGGTTGTTAAACTCTATAATGAAGTCTCTGTAACGAAGTCATCCAAGGCCTCACCCTTTGCGGAACTTTATGGTTGGTACTTGAAATCAAACTCACACAACTCTATAAACCACTTGACAAGCCTTCATGTGGTGTCAGGCTTATGGAGGATCTTACAGAGGGGTTGATGAGTCATTACAATAATGGCATGGGACTAAAAGTATGACCTTAGACGTCTAATTAAATAATAAGGAAGAAGGTGAGATTCTCCATCCCGGGGTACTTGACCTTAACACATAGTAGAGCTTGATTGACATAGTAAACAAGGTACTGGACCCCAAATTCCGTTTAGATCAGAGTTAAGCTAATAGTGGCATAATAAGAAAAGAGGTATGAGTATAGATCCTTCCCAATGATGGTGAGGGACAATAGAGGTGGGGACCCTAACACTTCATGTGGTTCAAAAGGCTTCCTTGGCCTCAGGGGTCCATTCAAAGGTCTTCTTGAGTATTTTGAAGAAAGGAAGGCACTTGTTCATGGCCTTAAAGACAAAAAAGCTAAGGCAAATAATTTTCCCAGCTAGGCTTTGGACCTTTTTTTTATTATTATTCTTAGATATTTCGTGTCCAGTAGAGCTTGGATCTTCTCTCAATTAGACTTTATTCCTCGACTAGCGACCATAATGCCAAGGAACTTACCTCCTCCAACCCCAAAAAAACATTTATTTGGGTTAAGGATCATTTGGTTCCTCTTGAGGATGGTGAAGGTCTTTATGAGGTTCAACACATAATTATGAGATATCAGGCTTTTGATCAGCATATCATCAACATAAACCTTTAAGGTCTTGCCAATGCGATCTTTGAAAAAGGAGTTTACCGCCCTATAATAGGTCGAATCTTCATTCTTTAGTTCGAAAGGCATAACTTTGTAATAATATGTACCTTTATCTGTAATAAATGATTTTTTCTTCATCAGTAGGGGCCATTCTGGTACGGTTGTATCTGGAATAGGCATCCATGAATAAAATTATCTCATGGCTTATCATTGAGTCCATCAAGGTGCCAATAGGAGGTAGAGGATAACAATACTTATGGCATGCCTTGTTGATGTCTGTTAAGTCAACACACATTTTCCACTTTTTATTGGATTTAGGAATAAGTACCATGTTTGAGATCCATTCTGGATATTTAACCTCTCTAATGAAGTTGAATGTCAAGATCTTATCAACCTCAACATTGTTCTGCTCTGGAATAAATAATCGTTTATTTTATTAGATAGGCCTATGGTTTGGGTCCATGTTGATATAGTGGACCATGACATCAGGTTCTACATAATTCATGTCCGAGTGGCTCCAAGTGAACATATCTTTGTTTTTTGTGAGTAACTGGGCGAGCTCTTCTTTGAGGGGAGGCTCAGGCTAGCCCCAATCTGCAGTTCCTTGGTGGGATTTTCCTCATAAATCCATATATTTATTAGATCCTCAGTTGACTCACCTCTTGGTTCTTTTTATTCATCCCATGTATCTAAGGTGTCCACATTTATCATCTTTATGCCTATGCTCTCTACTGGTAGCTTAGGCACTGGTGGTGTAGGTGGCAAAACCTTTTATAAGACTTCAAAGCCCCTCTGTGAACTTTCTAGGACCTATGAACCTCTTATTTTCTTTGATGGAGATATTGTAACACTTAGTCCTCAAACATTTCTTCCAATTCCGTGGGGGTTGGGAACCTCATCACAAATATTCGTGTTGAGATTATCATATCTAAGACATTGAGCAATGGCCTGCCTAAGATCACATGGTAAGCTGGGGGAAGGTCCACTACTATGAACTTATTCCAAATGGTTGAGCAACAATATTTAGAACGAGTGGTGAGGGGCAAATTGAGGCATGGTGGCAGGTTTTATATGCTTGGTACTGAGGCCCATGGCCTCGAAGGAATCTAATAATAAGATGTTCATTATCTCTCAATGTCGTCCATGACATCAATTAGGGGGACATTATCCTTGTTTTATTATTGTTATTGTTTTGCTGACCACTTCTTACGTCCTTAGACACAAACTCTTTGAGGTAACCTTTGTTCATCACCCGTTTAATATCTTCCATAATCCTTAAGTAGTCGCTGGTGTTGTGTCCATTGTCCCTATAGAACCTGCAATAATTGTATTTATCCCTTTAATCATCCATGGCACTCATAGTCTTGGGCGGAGGTAGGATATTTAAAGCTTCTTTTACTACAAAGACCTTTCCAGTAGTAGATATGAGCAAAGTTAAGTCCTTGGCTTATGAAGGTTTGTTCTTTTTAACTCCGCCTTTTTTCTTCTTCTTATCCTCATCTGCCTTAAGGGACTCCATAAGGCGGGAGAACATATCTTTCTTCTTGACCTATTGAGGGGAGGTTATGGTATGCCTTGATAGGATTGCATCCTCTGTATCCATATACTTCAGAGCTCTTTCGAGCAGCCCAATCATGGAATTTGGAGGCTTTTTGCTGAAAGACCTTACCAAGTCTTTTGAAGTGAGGCCTGAGATAAAGGCAACTATATAGATTGTGTTATTTAGACTATTAACTTAGAGAGTGTCTTGGTATACTCTCCGAGAGCTAAATATAGTTTTTTTATATGATATGGAGGAGGGAAGTGATAGGTTTTCTCATCTTTTTAGCTCTAATAAAATGGTTGATAGAGGATCTTTCCAACTCAATAAAGCTCCTAATGGTCCCTGATCTGAGCTTAGAAAACTTGTGCCTAGACATTCCTCCCAAAGTAGCAGGATAGGGCCTGCATAATATCTTTTTTGGGGTGTATTGAAGGAACATGAGTGACCTGTATATTTCCAAATGATCAATGGTATCTTTAGACCCATTAAGTGGTTCAATAGTAGGCATTTTTCCCTTTGGGTCATGGCGTTAATGCTAAACGTAATTGGAGAATGGAGACAATGCCTTTTGTAGAGTTAACTCAATAGTGTTAGGAGTTTGTGTCTTATAATGGTTCAAAACAATTCCTACCGATCTTACATCTTCTCGACCTCGTTTTTCGAGTGCCTTGCCACCCTAAAACCACTTGAGATGGATTTCTGGGAAGTGATAACATGTTCTTGATAGGGATACAGGTTACTGATCATTAGGGGGCCCTAGACACACCCTCTAGACCATTATTTCCCTCTAACTGGGGCTATTGGTTCTCCCAATACCACAATGCTATGGCATGGCCGATTACTCTACCATAATTGGTAAAGTAATACTCTTAAGAATATCAGCAAGTTGCTCTTGGAGCTCCTTTTATTGAGCTACCGTATATTTGAAAGAGTGAGACAAGACGGCATTAGTCGGCATCTTTAAAAGAGTAGGATATGTATTTGAAAGAGATGGAACTTGTCGTTCCCACAGACGATATAAAACTAGTGGGTATTGAAATCATAAGTGAACTCAGACCCAAGAAGTGCCCCCTCTGGACCTCAGATATGTTAAAGGGGAGAAGTGTCAAAGTGTAAGACAAGCATTTCAAGTGGTTCGAACCTTAACTGAGGATCCTACATCCATTATCAAAGGGTGTTGTACTATTTATTAGATCATAAAAGAGTTATTACAATCTATAAGACCTCTTGGGCTTTGGCCAAGAGATTTTGAGGTCCCTACGGCCTTTGTCAACAATCGAAAGGACTAAGAAATTAACTGATTGACTTCTCTAACTATTTTCGGGTATTGATTTAGAACTCAATAAAGAATACAATATGTAAGATTGTTAGACGTGATCCGAACTATGATTTTGCAGTCTCAATGTTGGGTTGAGAGCTTATGGAATAAGAAGTAAACACTTGGATATTTTAATCATCTTTATTCTGTTGAAGTAAGATGATTGCACCCATATTCAATTGTTCTCTAGCCTCCCATATGTATGTGTGTGTGTGTATATATATATATATATATGTACTCCTAGAGAGAGAGAGTGGATTGTTACAACTTGGTTATGGTGTCTCTAATATCTGATGGTGTTAGATGGAGGGTGGAGTGTTGGTAAATGATTTTGCAGGTGGTGTAAGGTAGTTATTGGTTGAATTTAATGCGGATGGGAGTCATTAATGAAAGTGGAGATAAGTTATGGCGGTAGGTGGAATAATTATGTGCTTTTCACTTACCCGCTATATGAGTTGCAGAATCTTGATCGGAGGCCTAGGAGGTCTATAGCTACCATGGGTCTTCCCTGGGATGTCTTGAAGGTATGTTGCAATGATATACCTTTATGCCGAGGGTTTGGTAACCTTCGAAGGTTATTTCTCTTCAGATTGAGGTCCACTCTATACCTCAGACATGGAAGAACACTATTGTTATGGTCTCTGAGCTTGGTTACAGAGACATATTCGAACAACTAAGCATTTTAGGAAAGTGAGGAGGTTGTTGTGGTCTATTAAAGTACTTTGGTCCTTTATTGAGGACTATATAGGCCTTAAGGACTCAACAATAGTCTGGCAGAGGTCTGAGGTCGACCCTAGAACCTTAGTCCTTGTATGAGGGAGTTGGGGGGGGGGGGGGGGGGAGGGGGCTAAGAACTCTTGAAATATCAGAGGCTGAATATGGTACATCAGTATTGATGAACGATTATCATATAAGTTGATATCATTGTTTTTACATTTCGGATATTGTACTTGTAGTGTATGACTAGTTGTGTACTTTTGTTGCAAGTTTGCATAGTTTATTTTGATGTTTTCACAACCGTCTTTTGTTATTGATGATATTTTTAGGATGCTGGGATTACATTTCATTATACCTAATTTGATGTTGTAACAACTTGCGTAATTTTTGGGGTATTTTCAAAATATAGAGGAAAAATAAATTTTTGAATTTGAAATTTTTTATTAGTTAAATATGTTGGTTATGATTTTAGAAGATTAGAATTTCAAACGGAATCGAAATCGGATTTAAAATGAAGTTTTTATGAGAGTTTTAAGTTTAGCCTATATAAAAAAAATTGATTTTTAGTTAAATGGTATTAAACGAAGGAGAAGGGAAGTGGTGGCATACCTGTTCGATCAATTGACCTAGGGAGTCGATCGATCGACCCCTCCAAAAAACGTGCGCAACAGGTAACTTTGAGAAGTTTGGTTTGTTTACAACTCTTTTGGTTTTGCCTTATAAAATAAGGTTGTGGGTGACCCTTTTTCGTACAACTTTTTGGCAACAAACATATTTTTTTTCCTCTCTTTTACACACAAACAGTACCCTTTAATTTATGCATTAAACCTTAGGTTTTGAGGTGTTCTTGGGGGCTATTTTGATGTTGATTCTTGGAGGAGTTTTTGATGATTCACGGAGAAGATTTTGATGGTGTATTCTGTGACTTCTGGGAAGATTCATGTTGGTTCTTTTTGGTGGTTTGAGGTATGGGGTTTTACACAACATGCTCCTTAATCTTGCGAGGGTTATTCCCTTTGTTTTCTTTTGATTATTGACCCATATTTGAATTGCTAAATTTATTGGAATTTGGAAATATTTGTTGGAATCTAATTTTGATTCACGTGGTATTCTTATTGGTGTTGAGCATGTTGTCATGAGATTTTAATATGGCACTGAGGTTGGGCACCCGTCAAAATTTCTTTTTCTGGATATGCTAAAAAACTGCATAGATGCGGTACGGTTGTGAGGCCTGGTGACCCGGTTAATGTGCTGTTAATAAATTATATTGATATAATTGCTTATGAGATTCACATTTGATTTGAATATTCATACTCGTATTGTTACGTTTTATTCACCGCTAATATTTGTTAAGCATCTTTCCTGTCGTATTGTGTACTTCCCCATATTTTCTTTTAGTGGCACGTTAGCGCGGATTTTGGGCGCTTTGGATTTGATTTGGAGAATGGATTTTATCGTGGATTATTTTTGGGTAGAATTATTCTAGAATACAAGATGAGGAGATTGTATTTATTTTTGATGTATAGAGCATTGGAGATTTATTTTAGATGTTGTATTTTTTTTATTCGAGAGATTTGTTGTATTAATTTGAAGAAATTTGAGATTAGTGGTTTTGGTTCTTTTGTGGGTTTTAGATGCTCTATAC
The DNA here is from genome assembly GCA_949130495.1 of Sambucus nigra. Lineage (NCBI taxonomy): Eukaryota > Viridiplantae > Streptophyta > Magnoliopsida > Dipsacales > Adoxaceae > Sambucus > Sambucus nigra. The sequence continues at coordinate 119,813,104 of OX422223.1, forward strand.
CTTGTGATTTGTGGACGTAGTATAGTTTTATCTACAATAGCGCTCCGTTCGCTCACCCCGCGCCGGCGAGGTGTTACAGAATGGTATTAGAGCTTAGGTATACGACCACCCTTGGGCCTTGGATTTTGGATCTATTGCATTTTTGTGGCGCGTATTTTGGAGATAGAAATTTTAGAGAATCATTTCGTGTTAGGAATCTAGATTAGATGTGAGGAATTTAATTTTGGTGACGAGATTATTTTTGGAGATTGTTGGCCTAATTTTTGAGAGTTAGGTACTCGGCGAAATTCAAGGGCGAAATTCCATTGTTAGTGGGAAAGTGTAACAACCCGCGTAATTTTTGGGGTATTTTCAAAATATAGAGGAAAAATGAATTTTTGAATTTTAAATTTTTTATTAGTTAAATATGTTGGTTATGATTTTAGAAGATTGGAATTTCAAACGGAATCGAAATCGGATTTAAAATGAAGTTTTTATGAGAGTTTTAAGTTTAGCCTATAAAAAAATTGATTTTTAGTTAAATGGTATTAAACGAAGGAGAAGGGAAGTGGCGGCGTACCTGTTCGATCGATCGATCGACCTAGGGAGTCGATCGATCGACCCCTCCAGAAAACGTGCGCAACAGGTAACTTTGAGAAGTTTGGTTTGTTTACAACTCTTTTGGTTTTTCCTTATAAAATAAGGTCGTGGGTGACCCTTTTTCCTACAAATTTTTGGCAGAAAACATATTTTCTTTTCCTCTCTTTTATACACAAACAGTACCCTTTAATTTATGCATTAAACCTTAGGTTTTGAGGTGTTCTTGGGGGCTATGTTGGTGTTGATTCTTAGAGGAGTTTTTTATGATTCTTGGAGCAGATTTTGATGGTGTATTCTGTGACTTCTGGGCAGATTCATGTTGATTCTTTTTGGTGGTTTGAGGTATGGGATTTTACACAATATGCTCCTTAATCTCACGAGGGTTATTCCCTTTGTTTTCTTATGATTATTGACTCATATATCAATTGCTAAATTCATTGGAATCTGGAAATATTTGTTGGAATCTAATTTTAATTCATGTGGTATTATTATTGGTGTTGAGCATGTTGTCATGAGATTTTAATATGGCACTGAGGTTGGGCACCCGCCAATATTTCTTTTTCTGGATATGCTAAAAAAATGCATAGGCGCGGTACGGTTGTGAGGCCCGGTGACCCGATTAATATGTTGTTGATAAATTATATTGATATAATTGCTTATGAGATTCGCATTTGATTTGAATATCCGTACTCGTATTGTTACGTTTTATTCACCGCTAATATTTTTTTAGCATCTTTCCTGTCGTATTGTGTACTTCCCCATATTTTCTTTTAGTGGCAGGTTAGCGCGGATTTTGGGCGCTTTGGATTTGATTTGGAGAATGGATTTTAGCGTGGATTATTTTTGGGAAGAATTATTCGAGAATACAAGATGAGGAGATTGTATTTATTGTTGATGTATAGAGCATTGGAGATTTATTTTAGATGTTGTATTTTTTTTATTCGAGAGATTTGTTGTAATTTGGAGAAATTTGAGATTAGTGGTTTTGGTTCTTTTGTGGGTTTTAGATGCTCTATACCTTGTGATTTGTGGATGTAGTATAGTTTTATCTATAGTAGCGCTCCGTTCGCTCTCCCCGGGCGGGCGGGGTGTTACAGATGTATCCTATATCCTTAGTGGTTGTTATTGATTGTAGTATTCATGACTCACATTTGAATGTTTTATGACCTTTGACTTGTTCATAGGTTCTTAAACATATTTCTTATATACATGCATCATCATGATATTTTTTTGTTTAACTAGCATCCATGATTATATTTTTTGAGTTAGGATTTAAAACATACAATCTAAGTTGAGTATTCATCAATCGCTATTTATCATAATCCTACACTCTTTGCTCATTGTGATTATTTTTTAGTTAAGTGCATTATAAATATTTATGCTAAAATATTGATAATGGTTTTTATATATTTGGGTTGTTATATCATAATTGATCTTGTGTTCCTTTGTGCACTATACCACGTGATTCATATACCTCGTGTTACTATCATATTTTCTTGTTCTTATTTTCATATATAACATTTTATATACTCTAGAATATTTTCTCTGATTGTTTTGTATAATTGCTTTTCTTGTGTATTTATTGATTCATTTTCTTAATCTTTTCATCTTTCTAGAAAGGAGAAAATTTTAACAGGATAAAATAATTGATTATTGGGGATGAAAAATTTGAGATGAAATGATGATAATTATAGGATAAAGGGGGAGGGGGGGGGGGGGGGGGGGAGGAGAGAGAGAGAATTTATGTTTTAAGGTTATACTTATTAAGGGAATACATTTTATCTTATAACATAATGGGGAGTGTTTATTAAGGGGAATTATATTTTTAAGATTTGGTGAAATATATTTTGCCTTTACTTATTTCATAGTTATCTTCGATGCCTTATATTTTTACCTTTCGTTCATACACGATTGTAACTTTAATCTCAATTATAGAAAATGGGATGTTGATTTCAGTCCATCAGATTATCTTTTCCCCGTTCACTTATTTATAAAATGTTTCAATATGTTCCTAATTACGCTATTTATTAACGATATTTTTTTTCGTTTGTTGATTTTATGACAAAAAGGGTGATAAGTATTACATCCTTAAAAAGGGTGAGAAAAATTTTCTTCTAAGGGGGAGAAGGTTTAATCAAGAAGGAGTATCATTATGATATATTATGGAAGAGTTTAAGTAAAAACGATATAGTGAAAAAAAACATAGGAAGCATAATTTATATACCTTATCTTGTCCATATTTTGTTAAGCGTGGTATATGTTCTTTAGTGATTTGATGATCAATTTATATTGTCATATCACGTGTTCATCGTATTACTTATATTTCTTTGTCATTTGATTACGCATTGATATCTTGATGAGTTTACTAGGGCTTGGTAGGAAATGGGTTAAAGAGTTTTGAATTATTAAGGGATGCCTTATGATTCATCTGTGTGTGTCTTTCTATCTTTATGCATTTGAACTGACTATGTCATGTCATAGGTGATAGATTGATTCATTTGTTTGTAATTTTTTTATTTGCATGTTTTGTTACGGAATATGCAAAGGAGGAAATTATAAGAGTATATATATACTTACGTTCTCTCAGTGTATTTGGTTGTCTTATTCTGGTTTCCAAAAATATACTTTGAGTCATAGTTTCAAAAAAGCTCCACATCAAAATGTATTCACCGGACGCCATATCTAACATAATTCATTGCACTTCTTGGCCTCGAACTTCATTAAAACCTGTGCTTTTGCCATATGTTTTGGTTAGATTTATTTTTTTCTTTTTTTGTGCGGACTAGAACCGCATAGAACTTAGAGAGCTTCTTTCAACCAGTTATTTTAAACTATTTATATGACTTTTCTCTCTTTAAATAAGTTAAGAGATTTCAAGCTTTCACTAAGCTTTTCATCTTATTGTCTTTAAAGTGCAAAAACCTTCTTTGTTTTTTTTAGATATTTTTATTTTGAACTTTGATTTAAAGTATTTGAATTTTGAATATTTCTGCTCAATACCTGAACAAATATTTTCCAACTTTGTTCTTGCGAGACTTTAAATTTTTTATATCTCAAAAATAGTTGTGAGTTTATTTTTTGATAGCCAGTCACTTTAAATACTTTCATTAACCTTTAGGAATATCACATCCTAGGAAGTTTGAAATACATTAGAGACTTCTCACTTTTTCCATTGGAACACAAAAGTTTTCTTCAAGCTTTAAAATAAGATTTGCGGATTAGATCTAACACGACATTATGAACAATGTTAACACCCCCGAAGTGGCGAGTGGTTTGAGAGTACTCCATGCTTCCTTTTGTTACTATAAGATGGACAAACGTGGTTGGGGAGATTTTAAATTATTGAATCTCGGAGAGGTTAAAGTTTTTAAGTCATTTCTCTCTTATTGTAATACTTTACCTATACTAGTGTAAGGTGTAGCTTTGGCCCAAGGTTTTTTTGCCCATTGTGGGTTAGTCCTCGTATGAATCATCGTCTCAAGTGTATGGTTTACTTTTTTACGTTTTGATTCCTTTTATATCCTTAAAGAACATAAATTAACAAAAAGAATCATTTTGTAAATCATCTTTTTCACGTAGACACTATGATTATTTTTTACCTGAATTTGGATTAAAGCAAAATATTACCTCAACTTTGGTAATAATTTTAATTTGAGTAGTTTCTCATAGCCGTCTTTTTCTCTATATGTTCCTTAGTTCCATGTTCTATGAACACACGTTTTAACAAAACACAAATATAAGATACAATTGCCATGTATCTCATCTATAAAAGGATGTAATTCAATCCACAATCAATTCAATACAAAACCAATTTAATTCAATATATATGACTTCAAACAAAAAATACCAAATTCGAACTCAGCATGAAGCTAATTATCTCTAGAATAATAATCCACAGATGTTTAGCAGCTATTGTGTGATTCCTATCAATATTTAACATCTCCAACAAGGTTTCAAGCGAACAATCTTATTTCCTAAATACATGTGATTTTAATTATTTTTTCTCCTCGTATTCCTTCTTCCATGAACATGTTTATCAATTAAATTTGTAGCTACTATAAACACATATGGACATATCAAAGCACATGCAAATTTCACAAAAGGTACCCCTGAATCCACATATATCGTCCTGATTTGTCCAAATTACACGCATTTTTTTGCTAAAGATATATTTCCCCTATTCCTTATAGTCAAATTTTCCTTGAAGTACACGGCATACATAAAATACCAACCAATATTTTCGCATATTAGTACACAAACAATTATTTTGTCTACATAACTTAGCAAATTATATGCATCAATGAATTGCTGTGCATATTCATATTATAGTAATATAAGTACATGTATAAATAAAAAAAAGTATAGACATATATTGAACAACTACACATGTAAATCATCACATTTTATGCATGATGACAAAGAGAATCAATTAATCAACAAAGTTCATGCATAAACACTAAAGTACACAAAAGTTTGAACATAAACCAATATCACACGAAAAAATGTGTATTTTGTAATGTACACACTAAATGCATGCAATTTCATAGAAATATATATATATACACACACACACACAAATATAACTACACGTATAAATAAACATTGTATACATACAAATACACGTATAAATAAACCAAGTTGTAAATAAATAAACAAAGCGCAAACATTTATAAACAACTACATATGTAAACCATCGAAGTACGCTCATACGCCAATAAAGTATAGAGTAAGTCAACAAAATGAATACAAAAAATATCAAAGTACATGTAACTTTAAACATGAATCAAGACTACACGCAAAGAAAGTCTGTACTTTCATAAAAAAATTCCATATTTTAATAAAAATGCTTAATTATCATAAATATTTATTTACTTCTATTATAAATAAACTTATAACTTTCAAACATTTCTCTACAAATAGTCTCAAATCTTTTTTCTGTAGGAGGGTAGTATAATTGGGGTCTAGTAAGATACTGAAATGGGTGAGGCGAGCCCCACTTCAATGAACCTTGCCTCCAAGGTCTTTAAGAGTTTCTTGAGCAACACCTGGTAAAACCTTCCCTTTTTGGTAAAAATGGAACCAAAGCTAGAACCACCTCCTGCAAGAAGATGAACTTCACAAAAATAATAATAACTTTTCTCAAGAGAGTCTCATGAGAATGATAGCTGCCAAAGTGGGAGTGAAGAAATAAGCACTCATCACTTAAAGAGAGAGAGAAGGGAGAGAATACTAAGTGGTTTGGTGTGATTTTGACAGAGTATAAGTATGACTTGAGTTTCTGATTGTCTCTATGACCTTGATCCGGGGTCCTATTTATACTTGAGCCCTAGGACTGAGTAGTCACTTTGGACGCCAAACATAAGAGGGAAACTGTGACACCCCGACTAATTAAATACCGGGTAGCTACTCCCTTATTAAATTAATTCAAAATGCCAAGTTGGTTCAGTTAATAGCATCACTGTCGAAAATATTTTTATAATTACTAACCACCTAGTATTTAAAAAGTAAGTGCCAAATTTTAAGTAAAGTCTGATTAACATGCAGTAAAAGATTTAAAGCAAGAATAATACCACCATTAACCATAACAAATAAATAGAATAACCATCACAAGCTATAAATAAATCCGGAGGAAAAACTCCTCACAACAAATCCCATAACTGAAATAACTAAACTGAATACTGAATCAATACATGCCAAAGTCTGAAAAACTGAAATGGAAAGATGACCCTAATGCCCTACAACTGATAAATACTGAATCAGGAATCCAAATGAAAGAAGCGTCTAAAAGCAAATCCCTGTAGCTTCCACAAACAGCTACAGCTCGTCCTCTGAATGAGAATCCTATGCATGGTGTCCTTGTGGCTGGGAACCTAAAATGGTTTTACAAGAAAATAGATTTGAAAGCAAACGGGTCAGAGCCCGAATGTGGAGATATTTTAAAAACCTGCAAGTGCTTTAAAAACATTTAAAACATTAAATGCAAAGTACATGTTAGTACGTGCACTCACATGAAATTCTCACCTCTCTTCTAACTGTGCACTCCTACGTAAATACCCATCTAAAATGACACAAACCACTAGCTAAGTGACATCATATCTAGCTAGACTGTCATAGGTTCTACCCTTATTACTCGGTTCCCATTAACATTATAACGATCTCAATAAAATAGGGGACTTAATGTAAATTCAGGTTCTCATATAAAAGTAATACAATTCGTTATAGATTATCCTTTTTTATATTATTCCATAGTTACACACACAATACCATATGAAAGTTCTCATTTTACTAAGTGTATATTTTCCACAACATAATATACAATATAAGCACCCCGAGACTAAGTTATGGTGCACACATACTCTGCTATCCATCCCGGTACATCACGTACATAAGGAATCACGTATTCCGAATCTCTCAGGAATAGTTCTCAGATAACAACATCACAAATAATGGAGGCGAACACAGTCACATCACATGGGTCACGCACATACCTGCGCTCCCAGGATCAGCAGACTTATTAACATCCCAATAAGTCCTTCTCTGACCTATGTTCATTGAGGTAACCAGTCTAAATCCGAGCAACACAAGGATTAAAGGGCCCTAAGCGAACGCAAACCTCCCGTGATAGCAAGTATGGTAGGTATGTCATACACACAAATTATATACCAATACTAAGTAAACACGCATCTTAGTAATTACCGTAATTAATTGTAGTACATATCGCATTCTCGTACCAACTTAATATATATACAACTTATATAATCCCGGTCCATATTTATACGCGCCATAATTTATTCTCACGTCGTAGTAGGCACTCACGTCTCGTCTCAAAGTGACTATTTGATTCGTTCCACAATTATATAATTTACTCCTCGATATATCCCAAATGTCCTAAGTATACCAATATATCATCAAAGGAATGTTATCTCTAACCTCGAACAAGTTTACGGGACTCCCAAAATCAAAACAGGCCAAAAAGGCCTAAACTGCCAGCTCGTTAGAAGTCTCGTTCGAACGAGGCTGTTCGAACGAGATTCAGTTCGTTCGAACGAACTGTACCTTCTAACGACATCTCGTTCGAACGAAGGTATCGAACGAAATTTCCCCTCGTTAGAAGAGACTGGTCAACTCGTTAGAAGCTCGTTCGAACGACCTGGGGAGGTCTTCTAACGAACGACCAGTTTCGAGCCCAGAATTCCTATATTTGTTTTTCACCAATTTCTATACCTTAAATCTCAACCAAAGTTCCTCCCAACAATTTTTTAAGGTCTCCAATCATCCTAAAACATACTAAGGTCATATACTAACATCTTTTAAGGAATTAACACATCCTAAGCATCATTAATTCATCAAATCTCTACCCTTTCCCCCAAATTTTCAAGAACATAAACCCTAAAATTTCAAATCCTCAATAAGTCCATTCTAGATCCGTTTTTGGTTACATCCAACATATAATAACATCAGAATAATCATCTCCATACTATTCTACATGCAATTTGTCCTCAAAATTCAAGTTCTAAGTCCAATTAAAATGGGTTTTTATTTAACTTCCAAGAATAAATGTAAATCTTTCAATTTATCTAACATGGAAGAAACATTCTCTGAATTAAATAGAATTAAATCACTTGCCTCGAGTGTCTCTGAATTTGGTGTTGATTTGATGAAGCTTTTTCTGCAGAATTCCTTCTCTCTCTCTCTCTACAAGCCTTATTCTCCAAAGGTGGCTAGGGTGGCTAGGGTTTGTTTAGGAGACTTAGAAAACCCAATTTTAAAACTCCCCGTAGTCTTATGGGTCAATAGGGTTGGTAGTGGGTTTAGTGGTTAGTTACCCAAATCAGATTATAAATCCTAACTTTCGTCATTATTAAATCCCAAAAATACCATATTACCAAACTACCCTTATAAGATGCCGGTATAGCCTAAAAATACCCCGGGACCCAAACTACACCCCCGGCTAGTGTTTTCTGACTATCTCGACCCTTCCGGAAGCGTTGGCGCACTAAAAACGACCATACGATTAATAGAATTTAAATTCACTTTTATAAATAAAATAATTATATCCTGACGCGACTGTCACACGCGTCCCAATAAAATGTCCAAATTGCCGTATATCAATCTCACGACAAATTTCATAATTCAATATTCATATAACATCATATATACTCAATATAGTCAAATACCAACTCACAACTCGCTAGTATTTTATCCGGATTAATTCCCAATTAATTCTCATTTAATTCAATTAATCCCAAAAATAAATATCACACAAAATACGGGGTATTACAGAAACTTAGATGGACAAGGTCTGCAATGTATCTTTTATCCCAATTGGGTTTGCAGCTGCCTGTCCCCTCTAACAAACGACATCTAGTGCAAATCAAAGTCAAAAAGCAAATGTATATCCTGATGGAGACCAAAATATGTGATTTGGTAAATATCTTTTAAAATGGTAACTTGTTATTCAAACTTTCTAAACTTGAGAGAGGCCTCAAGGACCACCTCCTCTAAAATTATTTAATCTGGGGGGGGGGGGGGGGGGTCTTGAGGACCTCCTTCTCTAAAATAATTTTTACTTGAGAGGGGCCCCTCGAGGATCCCCTCATTTAAAATCATTAATCTTGTCACAGACCACCTCCTCTCAAAACATTTTTTACTTGAGAGGGCCTCGAGGACCCTCTCCTCTAAAAGCATTAATCTTGAGGGTCCTTAAGGACCCCATTATCTAAAATTTTATTTACCTGATAAGGGCCACGAGTACCTTCTTCTCTAAAATGTTTTTATAAAAAGTTCATATCTTGTGAGTAACCTCTTGGTTGCTCACTAAAGTTATGACTGAGTCTGAACTGTGTAAGGACTTTAAGTAATCCCTAAGGTGTTTCTATTAGTATTCTCTCAATCTTAAAGTTCTAAGTGGTTGATCTTGCTCAACAAACCTTGTTCCTCAGCCTCCAAGCTAAAACTCCCAAGAGATCCCAACTGGCCTTTTTGAGCCCTGCTGGCTCAACTAGGTTACCTGTACAACAAAGTAAAATATCAGTACTTTGTTATTTTTCGGGTAACAAATCTTGGGGAGGAGGCTACTCTAAGTGGACCTCCTCATCCTGTGGCCTTTCTATGGTAAGTGATTTAGGGCAAATGGGGTCACTCTAGGTAGACCTCCTCGCCCTTCTTCTATTTCTGTGATATGTGAGTTGGGACACATGGGGTCGTTCTTGATGAGTCCCCTTACCTTGGCCTTTTTTCGTGGCCTCAACTTATTTGGAGGGGTTGCTCGTGGTGAGACCTCTCAACCTTACCTCTTTTCTATGACTTGAAGCTTGCTCTAAATTTTTGTTGATTATTTGAGCAGAGGCCCCTCTACGTGGGCATGCTCGCTAAGGTGGATACCTGTGACACCCCGCCTAATAAAATACCTGGTGATCAGTCCTATACCAAACTAAAACAGGAATCTCAGTTGGATCATCCTTAGCATCACTGTCGAAAACTTTTTAAAACTTACTAACCACCTAGTATTCCAAAAGCTGGTGCCAATTTTAACTTTTTAATTACACAAAACAGTACATGCAGAAATAAATATAAACCATTCACACCACTGAATAAAACTCAATTTGAATAATTAATTACACAACTTGCCGAATAAACCACCGACCACCAAAGAAATAATCTAATACAAATATCCAGCACCTGAATAAAATAAGTCTGAAAACTGAACTGAAAGTCTGGGCGACATGCCCTAAATAAAACTGAAACTGATAAGCGATTCCTACTCTAGGAATGAATGAATGATGCGTCTAATCCAAACTCCTGCTTGCATCCGCATACGCCGCAGCTCCGTGTCCTTGGAATAGAATATGAATCCTGGCGTCCCTGTGACTGGACACCAAAAAGGTTTTGAAAATAGTTTTATAGAAAGGGTTAGAACCCAAAATATTTTGAAAATATTTAGCAAGTGAAGTAACTGCAGTAATTTAAAATGCATGAATGCGCTTCATATTTAAGTTAGTGTCGCACTCCCTTGTGGACATTCTCACCCCTCCACTAATGTGCACACCTAACGGTTACCTTAACCCCACCTAGTTGCACTATTCCGTCCAACTAGTCCCGATATAACCTCCCCTTGCCATACTACTCTAACCCGAGTATAATGATTCTTGAATTATAAGTTATATCACAATTAACTTAATTAATTCCTCTTAAATAGTAGCATATAACCGCGTCACAAGTTATATAAAGTAAATACATCACATACGGTATTATTACCCGCATATAATATTTACTACCATTATATACGTACCTTTACCACAACATCTACACATATAACATACGTATATCCATCCCTTCGAGTATACCCTCGCCGGATGATTCCCTCTAAAATTCTATCTCACTAGGTGTGCTCACAAAACCTAGTTCCCCAAGTTGGAATCGCTCACCAACTTTGCCCAAAATATAAACGTAGTGGAGGCGGTCATATTCCTTCCCTGAAAGTGAGATAAATCCCTCACCCATATATACCGAACGCTATGACCTGGGGATATACTCGCCCTACTCCTCAAGCTAGGGGATCCACCCACATCGCGCAACCTCCCTTGATAGCATTAGAGTATATAAATTGAATAAATATCTAGTCACTGATATTTAATATCACACATAATATATACACGTATATCACTACACCGTATATATATAATATAAACCCCGGCTTTACCGTGTACTCAAAATCCCGTACACTGCCTGTAATTTCCTGAGTCTGTGGCCCGACTCAACACAATTAATTTTCTCACTTAATAATTTATCATCTTTCCGAGTCTATGGTCTGACTATCTTATTATTAATTCACGCCTCAATAAATATAGTACTTTTTTCGAGTCTATGGTCCGACTCTAATTAAATTAATTAACACACCCATTAATTTAATACCTCCCCGAGTCTATCGTCTGACTCTAATTAAATTAATTAATACACTTATTAATTTAATACCGCCTCGAGTCTATCGTCCGACTCTAATTAAATTAATTAACACACTTATTAATTTAATATTGCCCCGAGTCTATTGTCCGACTCTAATTAAATTAATTAACACACTTATTAATTTAATATCGCTCCGAGTCTATCGTCCGACACTAATTAAATTAATTAATACACTTATTAATCAACACAAATCCGAGTCTGTGGTCCGACTCTAATATAATTAATTTACACATTAATTAATTCATACCAAACTGAGTCTGTGGTCCGACTCCCAGTTAATTAATTTACACATTAATTAATTCATACCAAACTGAGTCTGTGGTCCGACTCCCAGTTAATTAATTTACACATTAATTAATTTATACCAAATTCCGTGTCTACAACCCGACCCTAAACTAATTAATTACAACATCAATTAATTTAATACTTTTTTGACTCTACCCTACGACTCTACATTCATTAATTATCACATCCATTAATTTAATAACTTGGTGTCTCCCAACCATTATCTCCGGACTCACTTACTTGGCCCGTAACTTAATATTTCCCGAGTCTATGTTCTGACTCCAAATTAATTACTCTCTCTCAATAATTAATTTAATACTTTGATGTCACTTAACCAACATACCCGGACTCGCTCACTTGGTCCATTTTACATCTCATAATTTCATTCCCACATATTCGCCCACAATGTGTCGCACATTCATCTCCATAATTTCCTAATTATATTTACCTAGGTCCATAATTAAATTGAATATGTTTCACCCGAAATTTTCACTTTATGTCTCAACTCTTAACTTAGATTGCACATTCCTAATAGTTATCTTTTGAGCTCCTAGCTATTAATTTTTCTATAATTTTTCACCAAATAAAATTATACCCAAAATCCAAAAAATAAAATAAGGGTACCCAACAACCCGACCTAGCAAAGAATTCCAACCGTCGATCGATCGATGGCCCCCGATCGATCGATCATACCTGGGCAGCTCTCCTTCCCCACTGAATTCCACCATTAACGAAATCCAAGGTTTGTAAATCTTAATTTAAACCTCTAATCACATCACCCCATCACATAAACATGATTAATTCACATCCCACACATTATAGGGATCTTAAGATACACAATTTTCTCCACTTACTTTCATAATTTCCCAAAATGGGTTTTCCATTAAAATTCATCAACTTTGTTCTACCAACCAAATTCCAAATCCAAATCCCACCAGTTTATATTCCGGATTCTCATTCAAATAAGATATCCATACTCAAAGATATACAACACAACAATTTTTACTTTGAATCTCATTCAGTAGTTCCATGAACAAAACCCCATTTTTGCACCCATTTATCCCCAAAACGAATTTTGGTTTACACATCACTATGGTATGAATTGATTATCATCAATTTAGAAATCACAACAGTTAACCACTTGCCTGGAATTATTCGTAGTGTATGATCCGTTGGTGTAGTCCCTTAATTTGGCTCCAACATCCCCAAATTGGCTCTTGATTTGCTTTCCCCCAATTTCCCTCTCAAGCCCTAGGCTTAGAGTTGAGTTGACTGTCGTTCCCTAATCTCTCAATTAGGTTAAAAACATTCAATCCCGTTTTTGGCCATGTGGGTCTAATTAAAAAGGCCCAACTCACCCCATGTGGGCCCGACTATGCCCAAAAATACCCCGAGACCCAATTACTACCCCCGGGTACTATTTTCTGATTATCTCGACCCATCTGGACGCAATCGCGCACTCGAAATTTCCATCCGAAATAATTTTTCAAAATTTCCAAATTTCCAAATTTCGACCTCAAAATGTGACACACGAGATTTTGAACCATTAAACTTAAAAGTCGCCAATTATAAATAATTCGGCTCACTAAATTAAATTTTCCAACTCATGAATTTAAGTTTCTCCAAATTTAAATATTTTTATAACTCCCAAAAATAATTAAATATTTAATCCTCAAAATTACGGGGTGTTACGACCCCCTTGCTAGAAACTTTTGATGATGATCTGAGTAGAGGCAGCCCCTCTATGTGGGATTGCTTGCCAAGGTAGGCTACATTGCTCTAAACTTTTATTGATGACTTGAGTAGAGGCCGACCCTTTATGTGGGTCTGCTCATCAAGGTAGACCCCCTTGATCTAAACTTTTATTTTCTAACTCGGGTAGTGGGAGCCCCTCTAAGTGGTCTCACTCTCCCTAGGCTATATTAGAATTGAATATGGACACCCCCCTACATTAGTCCCCTCGTATAAAAATCTTTGTGTTGGCTAGACCAAAGGGTTTTGTATGAAACAATCACTTAATCTCGGAATACAAATGTTTCATTCCATTACATCATTACACTATTTGATTTAGAATGACTGAGGGATTCCTTATAGCGGACTCCCTCGCCACAAAATAACTCTTTATTGTGATCTTGGCAGAGGGGTCCTTCGTGGTGGACTTGCTTGTCCTAAGTCATTTTCGTTTCTGGCATTAATTTTGGGCATAGACGCCACTCAAGGTGAGTCCCCTCTCCCTAACTCATTTTACCTTGTTTCATAATTTATGCAGTTAGGGGAAGCCACTGGGGGTAAACCCCCTCGTTTCTATGTCTGTTTTTGGTAGATGAGTCACTTATCTTGGACTCCCTCGCCCTGTTTTTTTTTCTTTGTATTTTTCTTTGATAAAGGGGTCAATCTAAGTGAACTCCCTCGCAATAAAATATTCTTAACATTTATTGTTGCTGAGGGGCCACTCGTGGTGGCCCCCCTCACCACCAGCTATTTTATTACATTGCTCTTAGTCGAGGGACCACTCGTGGTGAAATCCCTCACCATAAACTATTGCTTGTTGTAATATTGGCTGAGGGGCCACTTGTGGTGCTCCCTCATCTCAAAATGTTACTTGTGTTGGTCTTGGCAGAGGGGGTCACTCGAAGTGGAACAGCTCGCCATAAGTCATTTTTCTATAGTATCAAACTTGGGAAGAGGGGACACTCATGGTGGATCCCCTCGCCTTAGGCTATTTTATATCACTCTTACAATCTTGGGTGGGTGGAGCCACTCTAAATGGATCCCCTCACTCCAAGTTATTTTCTGTCACTCTTGAAATCTTGGGCTGATTGAGCCACTATAAGTGGACCCCCTCGCTACAAGCTATTTTCTGTTAATCTTGCGATCTGGGGAAAGTGTAGCCACTCATTGGCACACACTTATCTGGGTAACCACTATGTTAGGTATCTTAAGGGATTGCTCATGAAACCTCCCTTCCTTTTTATCATTCCTCACTTCACCCTTAGGTAATTGAGGGATTACTCATGTATCCCTCTACATTAGCCACATCGTGCATAAGTGTCTTGTAGTGTCGAGAGACTTGTGTACAAAATATCTACTACTATATTATCATTATAATGACAATTTCACCTTTTATTCACTTGCTTAAGGACTTCTCAACATTTTTCCCTTCGTGCAGAAGTGTCTTGTAGTGTCGAGAGACTTGTGTACAAAATATCAACTACTTTATTATCATCATTATCACAATTTCACTCTTTGTTCACTTGCTTGAGGACTTTTCAACATTAGCCCCCTCGTGTAGAAGTGTCTTGTAGTGTTAAGAGATTTGAACACGAAATATAGACTATTTTATTATCATCATAATCATAATTCCACTATTTGTTCACTTGCTTGAGGACTTCTTAACATTAGCCCCCTTATGTAGAATACAATTTAATAATATGGGCGCTACTATGCGTTTGGAGCCTGAGGTACTAAACTATCGTACCTTTTATTTATACTTGACACTTTCTCATTTGCTCAATCCTGATTCTTTATTTTCATGTTAATACTGTGAGCACTCCTATGCCCTTGGAGCTTGAGGTACTAAACTGTCGTACCTTTTATTTATTTTACTCATATGTGGCATTTGCTCGTCTACTTAACCCATTTCTTTGTTTTTAAGTTAATATTATGAGCGCTTCTATGCCCTTGGAGCCCGAGGTACTAAACTGTCGTGCCTTTTATTTATCGTTGGAATTTGTTTACTGCGAGTTGCTCTATTGTCTATGAGAACTTCAAGATTGAACTGCACCTTAGTATGCAGGGTACTTGCCTATGATCTAAGTAGGTTATCATTTCAGAGATACCCCTCTAGCTGTGGGGTACTTACATATGAGCTGAGCAAGATATTATTTCAGAGCTTCCCCATCTAACTGAAGAGTACTTGCATATGAGCTGAGAAAGTTATCATTTCATAGTTGCCCCCTCTAATTGTGGGGTACTTGCATATGAGCTGAGCAAGTTATCATTTCAGAGCCCCCCTCTAACTGTGGGGTACTTATATTTGAGTTGAACAAGTTATCATTTCAGAGCTGCCTCCTCTAACGGTGGGGTACTTGCATATGAGTTGAGCAAGTTGTCATTTCAGAGCTGCCTCCTCTAATCGTGGGGTACTTGCATTTGAGCTGAGAAAGTGATCATTTCAGAGCTTCCTCCTCTAACTGTGGGGTACTTGCATATGACCAAGTTATCATTTTAGAGCTGCCCTTCTAACTGTGGGGTATTTATAGCTCAACCCCATGTAACTGTGGGGTACTTTTTAGTGTAGCCCCACGTGATTGTGGGGTATTTTTTAGTGCAACCCCATGTGACTGTGGGGTATTCTTTTATGCACATTCATTTCTTATGGAGTAATTGGGAGATGGGGTTAGCCTTTCTTTTTCCCAAAAGCGTTGAATAAAATTTCACAAATGTCATAAGTAAAAAAATTAATTATTTCCTTAATTAAAAAATTGCCCCTAGTCTGTGGTGTCCTCCTTCCAAACTTTTCTTATGAACCTTTTTGTCTTAGAAAAATAACAAGTTTAGAAAGGGGGAAAGACCCCCTTCTTCATTTTTTTTTCGAAAAACTGGTCATGTAATTATTTTTCTTGAGAACATATGTTAATACTTAGTCTCTAGGCTATAAATCTGTACGTAATAAAATAAAATAAATAATATATATATTTTTATTATTACGTACTAGGAGGATAACCTCCTGCTGGTCTAGTGTACACAAATTTATTTGATGCGTCTGTAAGGACTTTGCTCAATATACTTTTTCCTCGGGATGGATCTTCCCCCAAGTATAATGAGGAAATACCTTCATGTCATGGACCCCCTTCTAATCTAGTACAAGTTCTACTGTTCTCTTAAGAAAGACAAAAATATTAGTCCGGTGTACCTTTATTTATCCTTGGCATTTGCTCATTTATTTAACCAGTTTATTTATTTACAAGTTAATACCGTGCGCGATCCTATGCCCTTGGAGCCTGTGGTACTAAACTGTCGTACCTTCTATTTATACTTGGCATTTACTCAGTATTGTGAACATTCCAATGCCCTTGGAGCCTGATGTACTAAATTATCGTACCTTTTATTTTTACTTAGCACTTGCTCAATATTGTGAGGGATCCTATGCCCTTGGAGCCTAAGGTACAAAACTGATGTACCTTTGTTAAAATTTTATTCATATTTGTTACTTGCTCGACTACTCAACCAGTTTCTTTATTTTCAAATTGATACTATGAGCGCACCGGTGCCTTTGGATCCTTTGGTACTAAACTGGCGTACCTTTTGTTACTATTTTATTCATACTTGGAACTCGCTCAACTACTCAACTTGTTTCTTTGTTCTCAGGTTGATACTATGAGCGCTCCGGTTCTCTTAGAGCCTTAAGTATTAAACTGTCGTACCTTTTGTTACTATTTTATTCATACTTCGCACTTGCTCGACTACTCAACCTGTTACTTTATTCTCAGGTTGATACTATGAGCGCTTCGGTGCCCTTGGAGCCTTATGTACTAATCTATCGTACCTTTTGTTATTATTTTATTCATACTTGGCACTTCCTCGACTACTCAACCTATTTATTTGGTCTCAGGTTGATACTATGAACGCTCCGGTGCCATTGGAACCTTAAGTACTAAATTGTCATACCTTTTTTTTCCTATTTTATTCATATTTATAAATAATTTTTGTGTTCTCACACCTATTGTATTATTATACTAGGTGCAAAAATACTATCAAGTCCAAAAATGTACTAGGAGGCAACATTGTCTATATAGAGTAACTTGATACTTTATAAGCATTAAACTTTTCTAAGAAGGTGTAGTTGATATCTCATACTTTTTGCTGCTAGATCTTGCCTTTCACACTAAGTAAGAATGTTCATGAAGCATGTTGGAGTCGATTATACTTCCATAAATTCAATCTGAGACTGAACTTTTCATCAAAGCTTCATATACCTACTTGAGAGCCCCACTGCTCGAATCCAAGCATGCGGGAGAATAAAGTTTTGACTACAACAACTATGATATTTTAGCTGCACAACATAACTTTTTGAAATGCATATCAACAGTGAACATTTCAAACAATTAATATGACAAAAAATAATGCCATTGGTATAGTAATAGATACTTTCAAAGTCATTTATACTTTGAACAAATGGGGTAAACATGCTCGAGTGGAGGATTAAGAGATTTTTTTTGTTTACATAATGAATTTCTCTTATTCAAAATATTTCACATTAATGAAATGTGAAATTAATCACATGAACTATTCCGAGTAAACAAGTTCGAAGATCTTTGGATTATCAATCAACACTTGAATATTCCTAAAACAAACTTTATTAAAACACGCAAGTATGCGAGTTATGAATTTGGATAACATTATTCTTGTGAACTCAGACATATAAACTTAGTTGTAAATTCAAACATATAATTTAAATTATTCTCATGAATTTTTCGAGTAATCTGCGAGACATGTGCATAATATGTCTATATGTGTTAGTGTAACAAGTGTTATGTGAACATGAAAATACGAGTTTGAGTAGGGTAACTACTTTTGACCTTTCTAAATGCTTCTTCGAACAACCAAAAGTAACTTTTATGCTTTAAACGATCAATGTTTCGCAAATAGGTATCATACTTGTATTCTCGTTATTTATTAACCAAAAAATATTACTTATAGGTTTCCTTTTGAAACCTTTGCCCCACTCAAAACAAGAGAAACCCATTCTATGGATCTTTGGGAACATGCCATGCTTTTTCTTTTATTTTCTATAAAAAATAGTAGTGGTAAAATCACATCTCATATATGAAGGTTGGTAAGTAAATTTTGAGCGGATTCTCCCTCTTGCCTCCTCAATTACATACCCCACATCAAAAATTTCTTAAATCTGAACGAAATGGCAATGAAATGTCCCAAGGGTATTACTCTATTTCCCATATTGAGGGTAATAGGGTTTTTAGGTTTTGGAGTTCCCTTCACTCGCTAGCTATGTATGAATGGATTTGCGGTCTAGTATGTACAATCAGAATCAAGATGTCAGTGAGAGTTCTTCTTTAAACAATATATCCATTTTTTTACTTCAGCCCTGAACGTCCGTGATTATCTCCTTTTCCTAGATTTGCCAAGCATTTGCGAAATATTAATGGATGACGAGAAACCAAAAATTTAATTTCTGTTCACTTGCCCTTGTGCTGTGAAATCGAGCAACTGCATTTGTGATGACACTTTTAGATGTGCCATTATTCTATGTACGAAGAGCACTTGTTGTGGTCTTATGCTTCTTTGATGTACATGAAGTACTCGTATTTTGAGTTCGGATATCAGTGGTTTTATGGAAGAGTAAAGCTAGGGAGACTCACAATAAAATTTATTTGGTAAATTCAGTAAATAAGATAAAAATGAGTATAAGTTTTTAATGCACATTTTGATGTCTTGACGAGACCCACAATAATAAGGTATACATTTTTAATGCAGTGGGTTTATGAAATGGATTTTTTTGTGATTCTCTCTAGATTTATTCTTTATGTAATGACCAAGAGGGACTAATTTTTTTGTTCGGAAGTGATTGAGCTGTACTGGACGGATATTTGGAAATTTCAATTCGAGTAAATGATATTTAATTATAATTCGAGCACTAACCAGACAGTTTGATACGATCATGTCCCAAAACTCTTTGGGTCGAGCAGGTTAAACTGCTGACTATTCGAGCAAGTCTTTTTGGTTGGTTGAAGTTCTGTTATACATGTGGAGGGAGTCTTTTTTATTTTTTAAAAGAGAACCTGACGAGCATGAAAATTTATTTTCTCCCTTTGTTCTTTTCACTTTTTCTAGATTCACCAATAATATATATATGGCTAACGAGCAACTAAATGTAATTTTTGTTCACTATAGTCTTTGTTTTGTGAAATCAAGAAACCACATTTGATACGTCATTTATTTTTTAAGGACTTGCGAGCTGTGCAAGTTTTCAATTTTGTTTTACAGCTTGCTCATATACGCAAAGTTTATTTGGAAGTATCTTCGAGAAATGATCTGATTTAGGTCTGTTTGTAACAAATATCCAGTGATCTCTTGGATCTCATGATATTACTGTGTCAATATGTATTTATGGGTTCTAAAAATGAGCAACCCCACATAAGACCCATAAAATTTGAATCAAGCAACAAAAAAGAGGTGCTCTTCTCCTTTTTTTTTTTTTTTGCTTTTTTATGATTCCTCTAATGTATGTTTGTGTAATTTTTTTAATCTCTGGAAAAAAAATACCCATTATGAGCGATCTTTATTTGTATTTGCGGATTCGAGCGGGTGGAGATCTACAGATAACATAGTTAATTTTTTTAATCCGAATGAATAATATTAGGGTGTATGTTGTTTTGAGCATCCAGACTATTGGAAGTTTTAGGAGATGTCTACTTTGATAGTATAGCAGGTGGGACCACACTGTGACCTTTGCACACACATGATGTGTAGCGTGTTAAAAAGGCTGTAAAGGTGTCTTACTTGTCAAGACTACGTATCAATGTACTTTTCGCTAATGTTAATAGAGTGCAACACTTTAATAGTTATTAGGCCTAGTAACATTAGATGTAGCTACTTACGAATAACATGGCTTGACCACGCAACTTTTGATAAAATAATAACTAAAATCAATGAGTAAGTATAATTTTTCCTCTTTTATCACTTAATATTTCGAGGAATTATGTGTGATTTTATTTACAAAATAAATTAGTTAGCATATATATGAAATGCTAGTAAAATGTAGACCAAGACTTGTGAAATAAACATATTCAACAAGTAATGAAGAATGACATTTTACTTAGTTGATATAGAATAAGATATGCATGAATCATGGTTGTTGAATACTTTATTTTCTTCTTCTTCAGCATCCATATTCTACAAGTGAGTAGAGTCTCCTCTAAGGTGATTTTGAGGATGAATCATCCACCTCTAGTTTCTTTGTTAGAGAGTTGCTCAACCACCATTTTTTTTATCGGCGTCACTTCTGGCGTCGCTGCTCTCTCTCTTGGGAATCGTCATTGGTGCAACTATTTGCTCCAGTACCGCCTTCCATAGTGAAGCCTCCTCTACTGTTGTTGGTGATGCAGTAGCTACCCCTCCATAGGGGGCTACTGCTGTTAATAGAGGAAATGCTGCTGCACTAGTCTGTCCTCCTTGAGGAATAGATGCTCTAACTTTGGTCATTACCACCTCCTCTTGGGTGGTCTAGTCACTATGAACTCCATTTCCAGCCGGAGTGTTTTCAAAGACCAGCTGCTTTGAAACATTATAACCTTCTTTGTCTATGAAAGTGAGAATACCTCCCTAGCAGAGTCGCCAACTATAGGAGGGTAGTGTGACTGGGGTCTGATAAGATACTGAAACGGGTGAGGCGTGACTCACTTCAATGAACCCTGCCTATAAGGTCTTCAAGGGTTTCTTGGGCAACGCCTGGTAAAATCTTCCATTTTTGGTGAAAATGGAACCAAAGCTAGAACCATCTCCTACAAGAAGATGAACTTCACAATAATAATAGTAACTTTTCTCAAGAGAATATCCTGGAATGATGGTTGTCAATGTGGGAGTGAAGAAATAAGCACTCAGCACTTAGAGAGAGAGAGCAGGACAAGAATACTAGGTGGTCTGCTGTGATTTTGACAGAGTAACAATAAAACTTGAGTCTTTGATTGTCTCTATGATCTTGCTCAGGGGTCCTATTTATACTTGGGTACTAGGACTGAGTTGGAACTTTAGACGTAAAAAATGAGAGGGAAACTTAGAGGGACAAGGTCTGTAATGTATCTTTTGTCCCTACTGGATTTGCAGACGTCTGTCCCCTCTGATAGACCACACCTGCTGAAAATCAATGTCAAAAAGCAAATGTGTCTCATAATGGAGACAAAATATCTAATTTGGTAAATATCTTTTAAAACATAAGTTATTGTTCAAAATTTGTAAACTTGAGAGGGTTCTCAGGGACTGCCTCTTTTAAAATTATTTAATCTTAAGGGGGGCCTTGAGGACCCCCTTCTCTATAATCATTTTTACTTAAGATGGGCCATGAGGGCCCTCTCCTCCAAAATCATTAATCTTGAGGGGGCCTCAAGGATCACCTCCTCTAAAATAATTTTTTTTTTACTTGAGAGGAGCCTCGAGGACCCTCTCCTCTAAAATCATTAATCGTAAGGGGGGTCTCAAAGACCACCTCCTCTAAAATAAATTTTTACTTAAAAGGGTCCTCAAGGACCCTCTCATCTAAAATCATTAATCTTGAGGGGGTCTCAATGATCACCTCCTCTAAAATCATTTTTTACTGGAGAGGGGCCTCGAAGACCCTCTCCTCTAAAATCATTAATCTTGAGGGGGCCTTGAGAACCCCCTTCTCTAAAATCATTTTTACTTGATAGGGGCCTCGAGGACCCTCTTCTCTAAAATAGTTTTATAAAAAGTTAATTTCTTATGAGTATCCTCTTGGCTAATTACTTCAGTTATGACTAGGTGTGAACTGTGTAAGGATTTTGAGTAATCTCTAGGATTTTTGTATTAGTATTCTCCCAATCTTAAAGTGATAAGTGGTTGAGCTTGCTCAACAAACCTTGTTCCTAAGACTCCAAGCTAAAACTCAAAAGATATCCCAACTAGCCTTTTTAAGCCCTGCTTGCTCAACTAGGTTACCTGTACAATAAAGTAAAATATCATTACTTTGTTATTTTTTGGGTAACAAATCTTGGGGAGGAGGCTACTTTAAGTGGACCTCCCCATCTTGTGTCATTTCTATGGTAGGTGATTTAGGGCAAAGGGATCACTCTAGGTAGACCTCCTCGCCCTTCTTCTATTTATGTGGTATGTGATTTGGGACAGATGGGGTTGCTCATGATTAGTCCCCTTGACTTGGCCTTTTTCTGTGGCCTCAACTTATTTGGAGGGGCTGCTTATAGTGAGCCCTCTCAACCTTGCCTCTTTTCTGTGTCTTGAATATTAGGATGAGGGGCTTCTCGCCAAGGTAGACCCCCTCGCTCTAAACTTTTATTCATGATTTGAGCAGAGGCCCCTCTATGTGGGCATACTTACCAAGGTAGAACCCATTGCTATAAACTTTTATTATTGATTTGAGTAGAGGAATCTCCTCTATGTGGGCCTTCTCGCCAAGGTAGACCCCCTTGCTCTAAACTTTTATTGATGACTTGAGCAGTGGCAACCCCTATATGTGGGCCTGCTCGCCAAGGTACACCCTCGCTCTAAACTTTTATTTGCTAACTCGAGCAGTGGAAGCCCCTCTAGGTGGTCTTACTCGCCATAGGCTATTTTAGAATAGCAAATGGACGCCCCTCTACATTTTTAGTAAAAAATAAAGAACAATACAAATTTACTAATATTTCCTTATTAGAAAAAGATTAGGGTCCACTTTTGTCACAACCATTCCCTTATAAATCCCCTAAAAAGTTCACATTGTTACGTATATTCTAGATCACATATTCTAAGCCTACAAACAAAAAAAATATCAAAATCCAAAAAATTAAAATATTGGTGGCGATAATGAAATGTTAGAAACTTTAAATTACCTATGATTGATGGAAGTATTTTGGTAGATCTTGACGAGAACTTTCCCAAGAAAAATCAAGGAAATTTGAATTATAGTTTGATAAATATATTATTTTAAATTGTAATGTAAAAAACGTTGGGGTGAAAAATAAAATTTTGAAAACTGTAAAAACATTAAAATTATTTATCCTTCATGGATTGCTTTCATAGAAGTCATTAATATCGTTTTGAATATATATTTTTTGTGTAAATCGAACTTATATTTTTGTAACACCCCATGAAAATATATCCCTGGAGTGCTACTAAAAATGTAAATTGTGTCCAATTTAAAAAAAAATTGAAAACCATTTATTAATGGCCAACAACAAAAAAAAACTGAAAATGTGAGTTTTTCTTAATCAATGCTCTGATACCAATTATTGTAACACGAGGCCACCAATTTTCAGATTTACACTAAAAAGTAATTTCCTTTTAGATATGCGGAGGAGAGATGGTTCAATTTAAACAATTACATAAACAACAAATTTTAATTTCTTTCAAATTAAATTAGTTTAACCTAAGTCCTAGAAATTTGCCTAAGTCATATTTTCAATATTACCAAATTAGGCCAAACCAAATTTATCAAATTACATGATGACTTGAATTAAATTAACATATACCCAAATTTAATTTGCACCAAATTAAACAAGTAGTGATTTAAACCAATTTTATCTTTTTACCTAAGCATGCGTTCTAGGTGAGTTCTGCAAAAGATAAAATAAACAAATAACCACTACGCCGCGATGTACGAGGAAAAACCCACAATGGGAAAAAACCTCAGACGACCCTAGCCTTAAGTCCACTAAGTATGGTTTTACAATTACAAGATATATGACTTACTTCCTCGACTCGACCCCTTTGAAGCCTTGACGCATCTTCTTGTAAACACCTCCGCCTAGTCGACAACCCCGAAACTCCACCGGAATCTTGGAATTCACCAATGAGACTTTAGGTACACCGTCAACCACACATGGTGCCTTTCACCATGTGAGAATGCCACAGCAAAATAAAGAACTTCTTATTTGAGGGATGTAGAAGTAAACCCAAACTTCTCTTCTTCAAGGTGTAGAGATAAACCGATGCCAAACACTCCAAGCAAGATATTTATATGGAAACTTGGACTAAACAAACTATGGGTGTAAAACACAAGCGTTTAAGGATTTTTTCTTGAAAAATAAAACACTCAAAACATGAACCTTTTCCTTTTGGAATTTTTGCTCTCAAACTCTCTCTTGGAGATTCTAGTTTGTTGGAAAAAGTTTGTTGGAAAAAGTTGGTTCCCGCACTAATAAAATATGGCAAAAGGTAGTGGGGTAAAGTAGTGGGCAAAGTGGGAAAACTGTCAAAAACTGCCCAAATAACTGTTCCCGCCAAATCTCATTCGAACGAGATTTTCGTTCGAATAAAGGATCGTTCGAACGATACTTATAACGAAGTTCCAGAGGCTGGTCGTTGGCAAACCTCATTCGAACGAAATTCTCGTTTGAACGAAAAACTCGTTCGAACGACAATTTCGAACGACTTTCCAGAATGTATAAAAATTCAGTTTTATCCCGGAAACTTTATTTTAAAGTTTTAAAGAAACTTTCTGAAAATAAACAACAGTTTAAACAAAACTTACACCCAATACAACTTGTTCCAAACTCCTATATAAATATATAATGCATTCATACCTTAGGAGTAAACGAAACAAATGTTGTTGACGTAGAAACGAGGCACTACAAACACGACATTTGATGAAGCTTTATGAACTTGGCCGCTACATCTTCAACATTCGAATGTCATAGGCTTGAAAGATAATCAAGAACTCTATCCTATGACTCAAACGTTTTTGTCCGGAATTGAGCCAAAGCTACAAAGGACTCACTTGGAATTTTGTGTCCTTACAAATCTCCCCCTTTGGCTATTCCGGGACAAAAACCAACAAAAAATCGTAAAGGGCCGTCAAGCTCTACTAGACTTAAAACACATCCCATCCAAAATAAAATTACAATAGCTTGACTCAAACAACCCAAGGATCAATATCTTTGCCGACGATGAAATTTACCATTTAGAAGAATTCCTGCACACTTAAGCAAACTATCAAACGCATAGGGAATATCAAGAATATTAAATGCAATTAAGATAAATACTCCCCCTAAATTAATTCTCCCCTTTATCAACTGTGATCAACCTAAGAAGATAGAGCTCCCCCCTAAGATAAATCACCTAAACTTAGATAAGATTATAATAGGATTAGATACCATTTCTCCCCTATCATTCTCCCCCTTTTTGTTCAGGAATAGACAAAGACTAAACAATAAAAGATTAACTTATCTCCCCCAATTAAAGCATAGACACCCCCTAAACTAAACAAGGGATAAATAGGATGGGATAACAAGTTAAACATGTAATAGTGCGTTAAAGTGATGAGAACATTAAAGCACGTGGGCAAAAAAATCATAACTAATCCAACAGATAATAACGGATACCAACTAGGATGCAAGAAAATGATACCAATATGATATAAAAAATATTAAGCTTGTGATATCAATAAAGAATGCAACAAGATAGATACCAATTATGAATTAAAGCATAGATGGACTAGAAATCAAGGCAAAGACAGAAAAATATCATATATATACATAGACTTAATATACCAATAATGCACATGCACATATATATATAGATGTAAACACACAAATGACACAAAATAAAATAAGCTTTTCACACTCGTATGGCAAAAATGTGTCATATGGAAACGGAAGTGTTGGGGTGTGAACTAGTAACAATTAAATTTAAACCCAATCACTTAAAACATGTTCACGGAGTTCTCATTTGATTGCAAACTTCATCACATTTGAATATAACCTCATGTGACAATATAAATTGAACTCAATGAACAAACATACACAATACATACAAGCCTAGAATGTTGATGATTCTACAAACCAATAGAGTCATGACAATGAAAGAATAATTAGGATAAACGAACATTGTGCAAACCGTTGATATACCATCCAATCTCCATCAATAAGCATATATATTTTTGAATGAATATATCAATTAAGTATAGGCCTTGGCAAATATTTTCTTTTAATACCATTATGCTTTTAGGCCTTTGGACCACGTATTTCTTTTAGGTCCAAACAAATGGTGGCTTACTCGCAAAGGATGATTATTCCTTTCGGAGCCCTTCCCCGTGCACATTTATATATATAATTTTTATATCTCACACAAATCTCACGTGCAACGGATTTTAGCATGCACTAGTCCTCCTAGATCACAAATATGTAGATGACAAGATTGGTAGGAGAACACCTCACAAAGCTCAAATATAACATGTCACGATTAAATTTCAAAAGAGCTCGTTCATGTGTGAATAGAGGCATATAAAAATAGAATCTATTTAAGCAACACAAAATCCAACTACTCCATGTAAGAATGGTAAAGAACATAATAAGGATTGACAGTCTAAACCAAAAGTTCTAGCCACAAGGGAGCGAAAAAGTTGGGATTCAAACACAAGTATATGTCACATAGAGTGTGTCAAACTAAAACACACACAAAAAAATCTTTTTGAGTTTTTGAATTTTTTTTAACCAAAATAAAAATATTTACTCAAAAGACACAAAAATCATTTGTATTTTTCATTAAGCCTGAATTACTAAAGGTGAGACACAAATGCTAAGCAAAAATCTTTTTGTATTTTTCATTTAATGCAAACTAAAATGAAAGAAGTATAATACAAAAGATAAACAAATCATGATTTCTAGCCTGAGATATGAAATAAAACAATGACTAGAAAATGACTAAACATGCATACACCTAACAATGATATAAAATATGAAGCACAAAAAGCTAGAGTATGCAAATAAAACTAACACATTCAACCTTTAGATTTAGCAAGAGAGGTTTCATGTGAAAGCAAATGAGAATCAAATACCCTATCTTGTAAAGCTACCAAGTCGGATCTCCTAACCCAAATTAATGATGAATGAAGATCTCGGGGTGTAGGAATCTTGTCTACCTTAGTTGCCTTACATTGGGATTTTCTAGGACCTCGTTTAAGATCATAACAAAATTTCCTAAGATGACCTTTTCGACCACAATGTTCACAAGTAAAAACACGTCGAAAATTGGTACCTAAGGATTGATCTCTAAAGGCTTTCCTAGGCGATTATCTTAAAACATTGGTTTTGGATTTTTGAGATGATTCATTACAAGTATCGAAGCCTAAACCACAAGTGTCATTTTTAATTTGGATCGTTTCTAATATTTTATCTAATTTCTCCGAACGACATTTCAAATCAAATTTGACTTTACTAGAGTCTTTTAATTTATTTTCTAATTCTTGAATGTTAGACTCTAATTAAACATTTCTCTCTTCAAACTCGAGAAGCTCCTTTTTCATTGATTCCATTAAACCTCTAAGGCTATCTCTCTCGCCTTCTATATATTCAAGCTTCTCTCGAAGAGTCCTCTCACGTGTCCTAAGGTCTTCAACCAACACACTATCATCAACGACCTTGACACGCTTCTAATTTCAAATTAGCTCTTTTTAATTTAATAGATTCTTCATAAAGTTCTTGAAAAGCATTTTGAAGTTCACTCACATCAACCTCTTCTTCATTTTCACTCTCTCTTTCTTCTCCACTCTCACTACCATAAAAAATAAGGGAATCATAAACTTTGACCTTAGAAGTGTCATGTGTTAAAATTTCATCAACAGAAGAGTGCTCACTATCACTCACATGACTAGCCATGAAAGCCACAATGTTGGGCTTAGTTAGTGGGGCACTCATGAAGCCCTATGGCTATACCCTTCACAACCAAAACACCTATTTGATTCGTCCCTATTTAAATTTTTATTAATAGTTTTAGGGATCTTCTCGGCTTTGTCATGCGTATATTTTTTAAATTTCTTAAAATCATTTTTAAATTTATCTTTGTTCAATATAAGAAATTTTCGAAACTTTCTAGCAAACATAGCCATATTTTTCGAGTCACTATCACTGTTGATGTAAAAAATTAGATTTGACCTAATTATTTTAATCACAGATAAAAATGGGTAAAGAAATGAGACAATAGACTTTTAAAGTGGTTCAGCCTTTAGAGAATGGCCTACATCCACTGTTTTTGTATTACTGATTGTTTTGAATGGAATTCTCGATAAAAGATTTTACCAAGAGATTCAGCGTGTCCCTCTAATGGGGAGATTACAATGTATTTATAGCCATGAGGCTGTACATATTAATGAATAATGCATAGCTGTCCAGTAGGCGTATACATCTGTACGATAATAACTGTACATTTAATGCGCAGTTATCCTTGATGCGTACGCCATAAGTATTTGAGTTTCTCGGACCGACTTAGTAGCTCAGACCGCCCAAGTAGCTCGACACTCTTGAGCTGCTCGGGCCCCTGGGCTCCTCGTGGCTTTTTAGTTACTCGGTGATCTTGAGTTACTAGGAGTATAGTAGTTCCTCAGGGGGTTGAGTAGCTCGGTATAAACATTTACAATTGCCACCTAGGATGACACGCGTCTTCAAATAATAGGTCCATATCAGTAGAATAAATTTGGTATCAATTGAAGCCCCCAATGTTTCACAGTTCGAGGTTGAGGAGGAGTGTGGAACATTCTTCTCAAAATATGGCGGGAATAAATAGTCATCCTGAATTTTAGGAGTGTTTTCCTTGTATTTATTTCTTCTTTGAATTCATTAAATCAGAGTTCACGAATATTTTGAATTTTTCTAACTGCTTCGGTTTTCGTTCCCTTTTTCTCCTTTTAGGCGCCGGTAACGCAAACGTCTTTCTTTATAATCATTATTTTTACCCATTCCCAAGGTAAGGTATTTAAGCGTTGCAGAAAATCCTATCGTCTTTTACTTTTACAAATCTGTATCTTTAAACTATTCATTTCTTCTCTATCTTGTGCGTTCGTTTTCTTCCATCGTTCGTTGTCAACTGATTCACTCCTTTCCTGTAAGATTTTCTTCCCTTTCCTTTATTTACTTTGTTCATCATGGTTTACCTTGTTGAATCTCTTGACAAATTTCGTTCTGAATTTTCAATTCCTTCATGGGTCATTTTGGAGGAACTTTCTGAACCTTCTGACTATTTCTCTTTGGCCGAGGGACACTGGTTCCCAAGTCTCTTTGTGGCCGAATGTGGCTTTTCTTTTCTTCCAAATCCTTTATGTTTGGAGTTCTGTCAATATTTTGACGTTGTTCCTGCAAAAATAGCACCGAATACAGGGAGAATAGTTAATGGAGTCCAAAGGTTAAATCAAATTCACGGAACCCGTTTAGGAATTCCAGAAATTATGTTTTGTTATAGATGGGTTGTCAGCGATAGTACTTTTTATTTAAAAACTAGATTTTTGAATAGGGCTTTAGTTGTCAATCTTCCAGATGCCAATAGGGATTACTTTGAACATGGGGTTGTTATGAAAAATTGGCAACATGCTCCATTAAATGGAGATGATGTATATCAGGGTCCCAGGTGTCCCCCTTATGGCAATGGAATAGGTTATTTTTTATTTTTTGAAATCTCGTTTTCTTGATGTTTGATAAAATGTATCACTGACATTTAATTTTTATTATTTGCAGTTGATAGCAGAAGAAAGTCTCCAAAGAAGACAGAGGTTAATTTAAAGCATTTGAAACTTATCTAGAGTTTGCATCAGTCTGTGGCCGAGGAACACATTAGGTTGGCCTCTTATTTATTGCAGTACAAGAGTTACACTTCACCCTTTACTGCTCGTCCAGTGGCAGTTGACATCGACCAAGTACCAACTTCTGAAACTGGTGTGGAAGGTTCCTTCTCTGAGTCGAATATTCCTCTTAGTAACATAATAAAGAGAAGAAGAGCTCCTGCCTTCTTTAACAAATCAGACTCTGCCAATGTGGAGGCAAAGAAAAGTAAACAGAATGTCCCAGAAGAAGGGACAAAAATTATTGATGCGCCTCCTCCTGCTGCTACCGAAAAAGTTATTGAGAAGCCCCCTATGGCTCCGAGCAAGGTTGTTGCTATCTCTCCTCAAAGTGATGTTATCGTTATATCTCCAACAAAGACATCGTCTTTAGTTGAAACTGTTCCTGCTCCCCCGAGGAGATTGAAGAAAAGTTCGTCTGAGAGACCTGTTGGGCCTGTGCTTCAACCTTTAAATGCTGAAAGTGGTGTTCCCACTTTTGTTCCTCCGACCTCTACCATGGGTCCTGTGAAGTCTTAAATTATCCCAGAAGTCCAAGGTATTGAAGACACCCTTTCTCGTGACAGGGTCACTGCCTTGGCAGCTCAACATATTACCTCAGTAAGTGTTTGGAGAACAAGATAAAAGAGTTTGAGAAGAATAATCAAGAGCTTGAGGAGAAGCTCAAGAATGCTGAAGAGCTTGAGAATAAGCTCAAAACTGTTGAAGAGGAAGTTGGTAGACTTCATGAGGTTGATCGCCAGAAGGAGGAGGTGGAAGGGAAGTTAAAAGCTGTCGAGGAGCTCCTTAGGGAAAATACCACCTTGGAGAAAGAAAAGAGGAAAAAGGCTGTCAAAAAGTCCTTTAGCGCCGATTGGGACAAAGGTTGGAACAAAGGCCTAACTGCCATGTCTTCTCAGATGGAGTTTGCTAACCTTAAATACTCCAGGGATGGATGGGTTGCAGCTCTGCAGGAGCTAGGGGTGGCCGTGGGCCGGGCCTGGGCAGGCCCGGTCGGGCTCGGGCCGGGCTTAAAAAATTAAGTGTTATCCCAAGCCCGCTCGGGCCTAGATCGGGCCTTATTATGTAATCCCAAGCCCGCCCAGATTTGAAAGCTCTTTACCCAGGCCCGCCCGATCGGGCCCTATTATGTTAATTAAAAGATTTTTTTTTAAAATTAAAATACCTATTTTTTTATTAAAGACCAATTTTTTTAATTGAAAATCTGTTTTAAACTCCATATATTACAAAGTCCATATATAAAGTTTCTCACTTTACATGAAAAGACTTGGTATACGTTTTTATATTTATAGAGGTCCCCCCCCCACACATATATATATATATATATATATATATATTTCGGGCCTCGGGCCGGGCCGGGCCTCATCGGGCTTAAGAACTCATGCCCAAGCCCGCCCGAAAAAAAATCGGGCCCATAAAATTTTGCCAAGCCCGCTTTGCGGGCCTATTTACCTTACCCAAGCCCTATTTTTTTATTGGGCGGGTTGGGCGGGCTTGACGGGCCTCGGGCCTATGGCCACCCCTAGCAGGAGCTAAAGATCGCTGAGAATTCTGAACTATTTCAGTGACATGTTCATGGTCCTCCTCCCTCTCTTGGAGAAGAAGAAGAGGACGAAGCTGCCTCAGAGGAATCTTCCATGATAATTGGGGACCAGGCCCCTGCTGTTGAACCATGCTTTGAGCAGCCCCAACCAGCTAACACTTCTGTCGAGCAACTTTTATTGCCCTCCGAATAACTTTCATTGCCATTCGAGAAACCAACCTCTTCGTCCAAGCCTTCCGAGGAAATCTTAGGAAACAAGGAGAAGGTGTAGAGTTGTTCGGATCTTTCTTTTATTTTTTTGTTGAATGTAATTTTGGACTATGTACTTCTTTTTGTGATGAAATAAAATTCAAACTTTTGGTTGTTTATCTTGACTTATTCTTCTACTTGCTCTGTCTGCATTCTTATTGATTCTTTCTACCTTTTTTCTTTACTAGTTTATGGCCAGGATGGAGCTATTATCATCTCATGACATAGAACTGATGAAGAAATGTAATGATTACTTCACAGCTGGTCATGCAGACTTCAACGAGGCTCAAATCATTGACATCCTTGGTTCGGATACTTCTGAACGAGCAGTCAAAGCTTATCAATATCTAAAGTGCTTGCTCAACCGTGCAGTCGCCAACAATATGGCATATTACGAGATGATTGAAGATCTCCAGGGTCTTATTGAGGAACTCCAATAATAATATAAGGAGTCTTCTACCCTTTTGCATCATGGGTATGAGAAAAAATATCAGCAACTAAATGCTGACAAAGGATATGATAAATTCATCGTTGCTTATGAGAAGAAAGAAAAAATTCTAAAGGTTGAGGTTGAGGAGCATAGGCAAATCGCTAAACTGTTGGAGCAGGAAAATAATGTTTTACGAGAAGAGATATCCCAACTAAAATCCGCAACATCTTCCTCGGGAGCTTGGCCCCTGTCAATGACGAAGGTTTCTCTTTCTTAGAGGTAGAGAATGCCAACTTAAGAGATGAGTTGGAAACTTTGAAGAGAGTTGGACCCTCTACTTTTACTCATGGTCGAGCAAGATCTTCTTCTCGGGGACGAGCAAGAGCTGCTCGGATCTCAATTGAAGAAGCAAGGACCCAATCAGCCTTAGAGAATCAGGCATTCCAGTTGATGGCGAAGAACCAAGCCTTAGTAGAGATGTCCAAGAAGAATTTGAGCGAGCAACTTTCTACACAAAGCTTTGCCTTGGAAAATAAAGAAATTTTGGTGAAGAATCTTCACGAGCAACTGAAGAGGTTAACTTACCAGTTCCATAAACAGCCCAGAGAGTTCTGGATGGCTGGTTACAATGAAGCACTCTGCCATCTTGATGCTCGTTTAGATCAGTCGAACAACGAAGGGTACAAACAGGGATGGCTGAATGCTCTTTGTGTTCTAAAATTGGAGAGAGGTCATTTTTTATGGGATTACTACACTCCTGGAGTTCTTGATCTACCTGTGCCTCCTTTAAAGCTTGACCTTAGTTGGATTCCTGCCCGGGCCATTCTTCGTGTTCTAATATCCAAGTATCTTGATGACTATAGTCTCCATTCAAACTTTGAAATATCTCGGCCAGAAAATCTGCTTGATCGTCCTTCTATAATGAACGTCAGAATGTTGCAAGATCTGAACTTCATAAATTCTCCTTATAGTCTTTATGATCCTCCAGCTGGGGTAGACCTTGTGTCAAAGGCAGAGGGAAAGAAACCTATAGAATAGGGTTTGTTTATGTAATGAACTTCATTCATGTAATCTGTAATTTATCATATGTAATTTGTTCTTGTTTTAATGAAGAGATCTTTAATTTTCTTTGCAATTTTAATTGTTATTGGTTTGGAAATATTTTATGAAATATCTCTTTTATTTAATACTTATGTATATCTATAAAAAAAGACAAAAATGTCCTGTGTTATTTTTAATTACCGACTAACCGGAGTTGGTGGTCATTTGCTTCCCGACCAACTTAGAGTTGGTTGTAATTGATTTGTCGACCAACCGGAGTTGGTGGTAGTTGCTTCCCGACCAACTTAGAGTTGGTGGTAATTGATTTGCCGACCAACCTAGAGTTGGTGGTAATTACTTCCCGACCAACTTAGAGTTGGTGGTAATTGATTTGCCGACCAACCGGAGTTGGTGGTGATTGCTACCTGACCAACTTAGAGTTGGTGGTAATTACTTCCCGACCAACTTAGAGTTGGTGGTCATTGATTTTCCAACCAATCGGAGTTGGTGGTAATTGCTTCTCGACCAACTTAGAGTTGGTGGTAATTGATTTTCCAACCAATCGAAGTTATACTTGGGCATATCAATCAACACTGAAATATGAGTGGTTCAGCCAATCTGGCCTACGTCCACTGTGAGTGTGTGGGAGTAATATCACTGAAAGAAGGCACTAATGGCCATGGATACAACCTCTCAAGCTCTCTCTCTCTACTGTATGTATTTAGACAGAGTTTTAGCTAGGGTTTTGATATCTGGATCCTTTTGCAAGGTAGGGGATGATCCGTTTATATAGTGCCTAGGGGGTGTAATGTACCCCCTATGCATGTAATGTGCATGTGTGTAGTTTCCTCACCAATGGGGGTGTGCCACCTGTCATGGCCACATGTAGGTAATGATGATGAAATATTCTCCCACATGTGGAGGATAATCTTGTTATAACTGATTTGTGCCCAGGTGTCCTTATCCAAATGTCAACAGAAGCTCGGCAGTCATGTTGGTGAATGACCTCGGCCTAGGAGAGGCCGAGCTGTAAAGGTTGGATGTCCGCTCAATCCGCGAAGTGTCATGAGGAGTCTCGGCCTGATATCAGCCGAGACATATGCTGGGGTCGGCCCGAGCCGAGGTTGGACATGCAACATGCTGATGATTATTAATACCTATGGTAACCTCGGCCCAAGCCGAGGTAGTATCCGTGTGGAAGATGAACAATGGCTCCTTGGGGAGGTAAGGGTAGTAGTCTCGGCCTAGGCCGAGGTAGTCCTGGCCGAGGGATGATATCGGGGGCCCTTACCCCTCATTGGGTCGATCAATGTCTCGGCCATTATCTCGGCCGAGGTAGGTATCCCTGGGCCGAGGTTATACTTGGGCATATCAATCACCCCCCAGCCCTTAGTCATTTGTGAGAGCAGGTGGCTAGGGGATTCTCACCTCCGAGGCCTGTTCACCCCAAGGTTAACACATGCGTGACACCTGTCCCAGGCTAAGGCGTGCCCACTTGGCTTGCGTGCGCTGTCAGTTGTCCCTTGGGTTTCCTAAGGCAATGATGAGCCTTGGGAATTGTGCCTAAGTATTTAAGGGTTAAACCCTTTCTTCCTCTTTCTTTTTCCTCATTTCTCTCTTTCGCGCGCCTTGTTTCTGCAAATTTTCTCTCCGAGGCTTCTTCGTTCCATCGCTCTTTCTGCAGAGGATTCGACCAGTTTCTTGCGAGATTTCTTCTTTTCCAACCATCAACTCATCTTCAGGTATCTCTCCCTCTCCATTTCCTTCGTTTTTGGCATTTGATTTGAATTTTTTGGCGAGGTTTTGAGTTTTCCGGTGAGGTCCATTAATTCAGGCGAACTAGGTTTTATAAAAAAAAATTAGTTTGATCTTTGGGCTTCTTTACTTTACAAGCCAAACTTGTTTGTAGTTTTAGGAGTTTTCCTCAAGTTTAGGGTCGATCAAAGTTTTGAGTCGTCCTCTGATGCTCAGACCCCTGTACCAACTTCTTGAGGACTTCCCTTCTCTTAGAGAAAAGACCTTAGAGAAAATTAGGCAAATAAAGAGAGCTCAGGAAGAAGCTCGTAGGTCACAGGAGTTCCCTGTCAGACCCCTCTTTCCTCCACCTCTCAAGGTGGTATACCCTCGTCCACCTGAGAATTTCTATCAGACAGACGTCTCTGCCAACAACTTGCCGATGTCTGAGTCTGAGTCTTCCACCTCCGACCCAATGTCTGTGGACTCTTTCCAAGAGGCCATGGATTTTACTCCTCAGGCTGGTCAGGACCCTGACCAGGCCGAGGTCTCCAGTCGTGACTCATCTCAACATGGCTCTAGCACCTCCAATTCTTCTTTTGAGGTCGAACTTGTTGAGCCAAATGTGGCTGTGCCACCCATTCTAGACGCCATCCCCCTGTCGGCCGTTATCGGGGCCGAGTTTGCTCAGAGGTTCCCTGGTCACCCGTCTACGTCTGCTCCAACCGACGTTGAGCCTGACGATGATGAGGACGCTGAAAGTGATGTCGACGTATCTGAGGCGGCCGAGTATGAGAGCACAGTCACTGAGGTGGATCTATTGCACTTCAGATACTTATACTCCATCAGTCCCTCAATCCATTTAAGGAGACCTCTGAGGGAAGAGAGGGCCTACCACGGTCAAGATGGAGAAATCTGCTTGTACGAGCAGATGTTCAAGTTAGGTTTTCGTCTTCCCTTTCACCCTGTCATTAGGTCCATTCTTTCCTTCATCAACTTGGCCCCTCGCAGCTCTCTCCCAATGCTTGGAGAGTTATTATAGGGGCCATCATCTTGTGGAGGGAAGTCCACCACTCTGACCTCCCAGTTCAGGTCTTTGCTGGTTGTTACGTCCCCACCTCGGCCAAGAATCATCCGAGCTACTATCACTTCGTGGCTCGGAGGCATGAGAAAAAAATGCTCTTGGTCACTCAGACCTCCAATCATAATTGGAAACCTCGGTACTTTTTCGCCTCAGGGCCGTGGGAATTTGGCTCATCTATTCCCTCTTCCATTTTTTAGCCGAGAATACCCCTCAAATGGGGTAAAGTCACCATGTCTGCAAGGGCCGATCCTGGACTAAGTGTTCAAAATAGCAAAAAGGTGAAGGCCCTGCAAGACCAAGGGGCACATGGGCTGTTTGTCAAGTTCGAACATCTGCTGACCCCCCAGTATCTCTCGGGGACGAGCTTAGGTGGAAGTCCCCTTGTTGACTTTGGTAAGGATTTTTCTTTTTATTTCAAGTCTAACCTCTGATCATTCATATTTGATTTCTGACTCTTATCTTTTCACTTTTGCAGAAAGACCACCAGGCGTTCCGGACGAGCTGTGGGAGATGGCAGCTCCGAGTTTGGCCAGATTTGTCAAGATGACTGGCTTGAATGCTCCTCCACCTGCTCCCTCAACATCCAAATCGAAGAAGAGGGCCCCCGAGGTCCCGGCCTCTGAGGATCAGAGGCCGAGCTCCAGGTAAAAGAAAACTTCAGACGCTGCGATCCCTATCACAGCCGACACCTTATCGGCTCGTCTGGACCAGCTGAAACTTACCGATAGCGTGGTCGGCCACAGCCGATAGGCCATGGACGCCCTTGCCAATATGATGACCGACGCCGACAGGCGTTTTTACAGGGCCATGGACACTTCCATGCTTGTTGAGTTCGACCTCCACAGGGTTGCTCAGGTATGACTTGTTCCTTTTGTCCATAATTTTTCAAGTGCAATGTCTTGTATTACCCCCGTCTACCTCTTCATTATCTGCGCAGGGTGCCACTGCCATGTACCAGCTATCTAACTGGGCAATGAGGAAACTGCCTCTCATTCAGAAGGGGCAGGAGGCTGAGAAGGTTGAGAGCACCTTGAAGGACGAGATTGACCGTCTGAGGTCAGAGTTGCAGAATGCCGAGACCAAGGCCCAGAACTCTGAAAATAAGGCCCAGGGTCTAGAAAAAGATATCTCTTCACTCGTCCAAAGCCACGCCAAGGCCTTGAAGGATAAGGACGATGCCCTGCAGAGGAAGGTCAATGCTGCTGTGAAGGCTGCCCTTGCAGATGCCTCAGAGACAATAATTGCTGATTACAAGGTCTCTGAGGAGTTCGTAGGTTTTGGTCTTGAATACCTCGAAAGAGGTATCAAAGCCACCACCAAATGGGCCTAGGTCAGGGAGACCGAGGTTGGCACTATAAAGGCCTCCGACTTTGTGGGCCTCGGCCTCACCGACCCTCAGTTTGCCCAGGCCTTGCAAGAGATAGAGGACGAGGCTGCTGCCCCTGGTCGGACTGTTACTCTGGAAGGGACTGATCTCAGAGGGACTGACCCTGCTGATGAAGTGGCTGAGGTGACCAATGCTGAACAGGCCAACCCAGACGAGACATTGAATGTTCCTCCCTCAGATGTTTAACTTGGCCTTGTATTTTGTGTTTTTTGACTTGTAATTCTGGGCTTGTAATTCTGGACTTGTAATTTATCAGACATCTAAATGTTGTAATTTCTTCCTTTTATTGAATGCCAATTTCTTCCTTCATCTTGATCTCTGAATGTATTTGAATGCTATACGATCTCTGAAGTCATTACTTAATATGATGTTGTCA
Source organism: Sambucus nigra (assembly GCA_949130495.1). Classification (NCBI taxonomy): domain Eukaryota; kingdom Viridiplantae; phylum Streptophyta; class Magnoliopsida; order Dipsacales; family Adoxaceae; genus Sambucus; species Sambucus nigra. The sequence goes on from OX422223.1 coordinate 119,851,075, forward strand.
TAACCATATCACCAAATTAATGATGTTAAGGGTCTGAGGTGATCTAACCCAGGTGTCTGAGCTCAGACATCGTCACCACCGAGTGATGTCGTGAGGGTCTGAGGTCATCACCTAAGAGGTTAGCCTCATAATAAATCACCAAATTAATGATGTTAAGGGTCTGAGGTGATCTAACCCAGGTGTCTGAGCTCAGACCTCGTCACCACCGAGTGATGTTATGAGGGTCTGAGGTCATCACCTAAGAAGTTAGCCTCATAATATACATGAATATCACCAAATCAATGATGTTAAGAGTCTGAGGTCCTCTAACCAAGGTGTCTGAACTCAGACCTCGTCACCACCGAGTGATGTTATGAGGGTCTGAGGTCCTCACCTAAGAGGTTAGCCTCATAAATAAATATCACCAAATTAATGATGTTAAGGGTCTGAGGTGATCTAACCCAGGTGTCTGAGCTCAGACCTCGTCACCACCGAGTGATGTTATGAGGGTCTGAGGTCATCACCTAAGAGGTTAGCCTCATAATATACATGAATATCACCAAATCAATGATGTTACGAGTCTAAGGTCCTCTAACCAAGGTGTCTGAACTCAGACCTCGTCACCACCGAGTGATGTTATGAGGGTCTGAGGTCCTCACCTAAGAGGTTAGCCTCATAAATAAATATCACCAAATTAATGATGTTAAGGGTCTGAGGTGATCTAACCCAGGTGTCTGAGCTCAGACCTCGTCACCATCGAGTGATGTTATGAGGGTCTGAGGTCATCACCTAAGAGGTTAGCCTCATAATATACATGAATATCACCAAATCAATGATGTTAAGAGTCTGAGGTCCTCTAACCAAGGTGTCTGAACTCAGACCTCGTCACCACCGAGTGATGTTATGAGGGTATGAGGTCCTCACCTAAGAGGTTAGCCTCATAAATAAATATCACCAAATTAATGATGTTAAGGGTATGAGGTCACCTAACCAAGGTGTCTGAGCTCAGACCTCGTCACCACCGAGTGATGTTATGAGGGTCTGAGGTCATCACCTAAGAGGTTAGCCTCATAATAAATCACCAAATTATGATGTTAAGGGTCTGAGGTGATCTAACCCAGGTGTCTGAGCTCAGACCTTGTCACCACCGAGTGATGTTATGAGGGTCTGAGGTCATCACCTAAGAGGTTAGCCTCATAGTGAATACCACCCAATTGATGATGTAAGAATGGAAAAAGAATTTGTCATGGAAACTGATCTTTATTAACAACCTCTTCTCGATAAGATGGTACATTTACAAATTACAAATCCTATGCAACATCATATGAAATATCTCTTTAGGTGGTCAGCATTCCACGGGTTGGTGAAAGGTTCTCCCTCTAGGTTCTCTAGCCTATACGTACCAGGCACAACCTCTTCCGTTACTCTGTAGGGGCCATGCCAGTTCGGGTGCAGATTGTTTGTTTTCTGTAGGGTCTTCTTAAGCACTAGGTCTCCTACTGCAATGGGTCTTGACTTCACCCTTTGATTGTAGAATTTTGCTGCCCTCTGTTGGTAGGCTGCTTTCCTGACCTCTGCGTCTTCCCTTCTTTCTTCAATAAGGTCCAGGTCTAACCTCCTCCTTTCCCCATTGCTGTCAGGATCGTAGGTCTGAATCCGATTAGTTGGTAGGCCTATTTTCGTTGGTATGACGGCTTCTGAACCGTGTGCCAGCATGAATGGGGTTTCTCCTGTGGGTGTCCTTACCGTGGTCCTGTAATCCCATAGCACAGAGTAGACCTCTTCTATCCATCTCCCCTTCGCGTCTTCTAACCTCTTCTTAATTCCAACCAAGATAGTCCTATTTGTGACCTCGGTCTGGCCATTTGCCTGAGGTCGACCAGGAGATGAGAAGAACTGTTTAATCCCCACGCTTTGGCAATACTTTTCCAAGGAGGAGTTCTTGAACTGGGTCCCATTGTCCGAGATGAGCGTGTTTGGGAGGCCATACCTACATATGATGTTCTTCCAGATAAGCTGAAAGGTCTTCTGCTCCGTAATTGTTATCATTGGTTCGGCCTCTACCCATTTTGAAAAGTAGTCAATGGCAACTATCAAGAATCTATAGTTGTTGACTGCTCTTGGCAAAGGCCCTACTAAGTCAATCCCCCATACCGCAAACGGCCACGGAGAAGAGATTGACGTCATAGGCTGATGGGGTTGGTGAGGGATAGTGGCGAATCTCTGACATTTGTCGCACCTCTTCACATAGTCAGCAGCGTCCCTAGACAAAGTGGGCCACCAATATCCTTGAGTGATGATCCTCTTGGCTAAGGGTCTTCCCCCTATGTGGCTAGAGCAAGAGCCTTCATGAACCTCCTGTAAGACCCGGGGTACCTCCATGGGATGCACACATCTGAGGAGGGGCAAGAGGAACCCCTTTTTATACAAGACATCTCCTACCAATGAGAACTTGGCAGCTCTGTACCTCAACTTTCTTCTTTCCAATTTGGACTTAGGTAGCTCCCCCTCTCTTAAGTATCTGACGAGCGGGTCGATCCAAGAGTCCCCTGGGTTCACATTGTGACAAGGGCTGCGTACCTCGTCTTCCTCGATGCTTGCCTTTCCCAAGACTTCAATTGGGATGGTTCTTCCCAAGTCTGTCTTCATTGCCGAGGCCAGTCTTGCCAATGCGTCGGCGTGATTGTTGCTCAGTCTCGGCACTCTCTTCAGTTTGGCCTCTTCAAAAAACTCTAGCAACCCTCTTACCTTTTTTAAGTACCTGGCCATCCTTTCCTCTTTGGCCTCGTATGCCCCCAACACTTGGTTGACAACCAACCTTGAGTCGCTATGGAGTAGGAGCCGCTTTACCCGCAGAGTTGTTGCCAATAGGAGACCTGCTATCATGGCCTCATACTCAGACTCGTTGTTTGAAGCCTGGAAGTTGAATCTCAAAGCATATTCAATGTTGGCGCCATCTGGAGCCGAAAGTACTAGCCCCGCGCTGCTTCCACCGTCACAGGAAGATCCATCAACGAAGAGGCTCTACACGTCTTCATCTGAAGAGAAGACCCCTTCTCTCATCACTCCTTTTTCGAAGAGGTATCGACCCTCTTTGTTTTCTTCTACCCTCCTCCGATCCTTGCCTGGGACAACCTCCTCTTGGCCTCGGAAGACGTACGGGTCAGTCTCTTCCGAATCTCGAAAGACACTTCGGCTCGTCTCTTCGCCGCCATCCAAGCTCTTCTCTGACTCAGTCTCTTCCCAAGTGAACTCTGCGATAAAGTCTGCAAGGGCCTGTCCCTTAATGGCTGTCCTGGGCTGGTAAGTAAGATCATACTCTCCTAGTTCAATGGCCCAGGCCATCAATCTTCCGGACTTCTCAGGCTTGTGCAGAACCTGCCTTAGTGGGGAGTCCGTAAGGACTATCATAGAGTGAGTTTGAAAGTAAGGCTTCATTTTCCTTGAAGCATGGATAAGAGCATAAGCCAACTTATCCATTCGGGGATAGTTTTATTCAGACCCTTGTAGGGCCTTACTGTTGAAATACACAGGCCTCTGAACTCCATCCTCCTCTCGTATGATGGCCGCGCTAATGGCCGACTCAGAGACTGCCAGATACACAAACAACCTTTCTCCCGCCATGGGCCAAGACAGCAGCAAGGGAGACCCTAAGTAGGACTTGAGTTGATCAAAGGCTTTTTTACACTCTTCATCCCACTGGAAGGCCTTCCTTAGAACTTTGAAGAATGGCAGACACTTATCCGTTGCCCTGGAAACAAACCTGTTCAGGGCTGCCACTCTTCCAGTGAGCCTCTGGACATCCTTGATACTCCTAGGAGTCTTCATGTCGAGCAATGCCTTGATTTTCTCAGGGTTTGCCTCAATCCCCCTTTGATTAACGATGAACCCCAGGAACTTCCCAGCTCCTACCCCGAAGACACATTTCGCTGGGTTGAGCTTCATTCTGTACGAGTCCATGACATCAAAGGTCTTCTCAAGGTCTGCTACGTGAGTACATGCCTTCACGCTCTTCGTTAGCATATCGTCCACGTACACCTCCATGGTCTTACCTATCTGCTCCTCAAACATCCTATTGACGAGACGCTGATATGTTGCCCCCGTATTTTTCAGACCAAAGGGCATTACCTTGTAACAATACATCCCCTTGTCAGTGATGAAGGCTGTCTTCTCAGAGTCTTCGGCATCCATGAATATTTGTTTATAACTTGAATAAGCATCCATGAAGCTCATGAGCTCGTGCCCTGCCGTTGCGTCCACCATCTGGTCTATCCTAGGTAAGGGATAGCTGTCCTTCGGGCAAGACCTATTCAGGTCTATGAAATCTACACACATTCGCCACTTTCCATTGGCCTTAGGCACGATGACTGCATTTAAGAGCCACTCTGGATAGGCGACCTCTCTTATGAACTCGGCCTCTTCCAACTTTTTCACCTCTTCCCGAATGACCTCATATTTCTCTCTGGAGTAGATTCTTCTCCTCTGCTTGATTGGCCTGACATCCCTGTCCATGTTGAGCTTGTGGGTCATGACCTCAGGGTCTATACCAGGCATGTCTGCGTGACTCCAGGCGAAGACACTCTGCCTCTTCCTGAGGAAGTTTATCAGCTCTTCCTTGATCTTTGGTTCTAGGGCCTTACCGACCTGGACGGTTTTTTTCGGCTCGTCCTCATTGAGGACGACGGATTCTACCTCTTTCGCGGCCTCGCCCTTCTTCAACTTTGTTTCATCTCTCGGATCAAGAGTGTCTATGCTGTAGGTGGTGGTTGCTCTCTTATGGGCCTCCCTCTCTTCAGCTGAGTTGAAGTAACACTCCCGTGCCGTGGTCTGGTCCCCCTGCACTTCCCCTACCCCATAAGGAGTCGGGAATTTTAGCATTTGATGGACTGTTGATGGCACGGCTTCAAACTCCTTGAGGGCCACTCTTCCGATGATGAGGTTGTAGGCCGAGAAGACATTTTCATCCATAACAAAAAAGTTTATCTTCTTAGTCAGCCTCTTAGGCCACTCATCCCCCATGCGTACATCCATTTCATACATGCCCAATGGGTGCACTTTCTCACCACTGAAGCCTATCAAGGGGTGGTGGTAGGGTACTAGCCTTGATCTGCTAAGACCCAAGCTCTTGAAACAAGGCCAGAACAACACATTTGCTGAGCTTCCCCCATCTATGAGGATTCTCCCTATATCGCACCCATGCACCCTTGTCGTTATGACCAAAGGGTCATCATGGGGGGCTAAGATGCCCTTGAAGTCGAGTCGGGAGAACCCCACCACGAGGGTGTCCATGTCCACCTTCGTCCTCTTCTGCAATGCGTTAGAAGACGTTAGATTCACAACCTCAGGCTTGGCCACCGACTTGGCCTCCGCTACATGAGCCTTCCTATCTTCTACCTCAGAGCCACCTCCTGCGAATCCCCCACATATGGTGCTAACTCCGAAGGAGATCATTTCCCACAGACGGCGCCAAAATGATGATGCTGGGGATCAGCACCACCAGGTGAGGTGTGTGCAAGCTCAATATAGGTACAACAATGGCAGCACAGCTAAATAACGAAGATAAGAATGAGGTGTGGATAAGGGGAATGAACACCGAAATATGAGTGGTTCAGCCAATCTGGCCTACGTCCACTGTGAGTGTGTGGGAGTAATATCACTGAAAGAAGGCACTAATGGCCATGGATACAACCTCTCAATCTCTCTCTCTCTACTGTATGTAGGGTTTTGATATCTGGATCCTTTTGCAAGGTAGGGGATGATCCCTTTATATAGTGCCTAGAGGGTGTAATGTACCCCCTATGCATGTAATGTGCATGTGTGTAGTTTCCTCACTAATGGGGGTGTGCCACCTGTCATGGCCACATGTAGGTAATGATGATGAAATATTCTCCCACATGTGGAGAATAATCTTGTTATAACTGATTTGTGCCCAGGTGTCCTTATCCAAATGTCAACAGAAGCTCGGCAGTCATGTTGGTGAATGACCTCGGCCTAGGAGAGTCCGAGCTGTAAAGGTTGGATGTCCGCTCAATCCGCGAAGTGTCATGAGGAGTCTCGGCCTGATATCAGCCTGATATCTTGTAATTAATATTAGTTAGCTTATTCTCGTGTCAAAATAATTGAGTCGTTAATCCACCAAGTCAAATAGACTTGATTCGTTATGAGTGAGGCACAATCTAGTTTAGGTTAGATGAACCTTAAAGATTGAATATCATGCACCATCGCTCATTGAAGACTTTTGCTTCCATGCATTCACATTGAAGTGAAGATTATATCATTTTAGTAGATTGTGAATTAATTATAGCTAAACTCACATGTGCACATGTGTGAGGTCTTGGAAAATTAATTAAACAAGTGTTTTAAATGTTTAAAACAGTATCACAGATTCTAAAATGTTTTTGGAACTGATTTGGGAATTGGTCAGGCCTTGTTTTGGAATAGTAAAACCTTTCGGATACTTGTGTGATTTAATCGTTTGCAAGTCCACATTTTAGGCCCATACGCACAGCCTCCATTTGCACGAATATAATTTAAGGCACGTGTGTACGATTTGCCCACAAAGTCCGCACTACATAAAATCGTGCGCATGACTAGATCTAACTATGTGCATGGCAGTGTCAGATTTTGAAAAAAATCCTATTTAAAGGCCAAGTTCCCTCTAATTTTTTTAAGATCGTAGAACCTCATAACTAGAACACATTGTTGAGAGTATTTTTAAGGTTGAAAACATTTTACCTTTGCTTTTCTTTTTGATTTCACTCGTTCCCTCCAAAATTATCAAAACTTTGATATAAACTTGATCTATGCCTTTGAGAGAGAATTGAGAGTGTCTGGGTTCAGATTTCACATAGCATATTCAGTTCAAATTAATCTACCTTTGAATTGTATGATCATCTACTATTAGATCTAAAATGAGGCATTTTCTTATATTGGATATATTGAAGTGTGTTGTGACTTTCAAAGAAGAGAGTGAACTTCTTCATAGCAACGTGGAGCTCGTTGTGGATTCTCATTGACTATGGGAAAGAGTTAAAAGTTTTATAAGTGACTACATGATAGGGATTGCGTGAGAGGTACCTTCTTTCCTTTTGTAAAATTTCTTTTCAAGTAGAAATGAGAATTGGAGTACGTTGAGATTTTGTTTGCCCCCACGTAGGGGTTTTTTCTTCGTAAATCTATCTTATATGTGTTTGTGATTATCTCTTATGCTTATGAACACATTTTATCACATTCCTTACTCTAATTGAATTTGAATCTAATAATATAGGTACAAATTTGGTTAAAATTGCTAGATTGTGTTGTTTTCTCTACATCTATTTGTTTCATTGTTGTGTGAGTTGAATAAGAAAATAAAATTTTGTTTTGATAAAATTTGTGTTAAACAACTTTAATGTGTAAGAAAAATTGTTTGAAATAAAAAATTGATCATGAGATGCCCTCAAACTTATTCACCCCTCCCCTCCCCCTCTCTCTAGTTTTTATTTTTATGTTTACTTAGTGCACATTACACACTTCTTTTAATTAGTATCAGAGCCAAGTGCTTATTTGAATAGCATAAACATGACTGAGTTGACCCTTGTGATTTTGTGTGTTTGTTGTGGTCTTTAATGAGATCAAGTTTGTGTGACTATGATGGAAATTGTTTGTCCTAATTTGGTTATTATTTATTTTGTCATACCTTTGGATCCTATGCACGTGAGTCAAAGTGAAAGTTTAGATCAATTTAGATCTCGATTTGATAAGATTGTGATGATACCATTTTATTCTTGAGAAAATTGAAATCTATTAATTTCAATTTCAATGAAATTGAAAACATTAAATCCTTGTGTCAAAAGAATGAAGTTTTGAATGCTCAACTTCTCAAATGAAAATGATGAATGTTAAATTGGCTAATAAAGACAAACTCCATGAATAAGAAATTTTTTTTGTAGAGAGTTTGAAATGATTAGTCAACTTACAAATTAAAAGTTGACATTGATGGAAAAAGAGAAAGGTGAGTTATTATAATTGAATTGTGGTTTGAAAATAGATAACTAATATTTTTAAGAATAAAATTATGATTTGAGAAGATTGACAAGTTAAAAAAATGTTAATTTTAAAAAACTCAAAGTTTTGGAACAATAGAAAAATTATTCGGCACTTAAACTTGAAAAAGTGAAGGAAAAACTTCTTGTTTGTGAATACTCTAAAAGTGAAGTTGAGAAGAGATTTGAGTCTTTGCAAATTTAATTTGACTTTTTCATAAGTGTGATAAATAAGTCATTTTCTTCTCTTATTAACTCATGAGTGAATGCTGATCACATGTTTAAGAGGAAATGGATTCCTTGTCTTTTAGGGAAAAATGGAAGCAAGTTTGCATTCATAGTGAAGAAAGATGATAGGATGTCGTTTGCGAGTGTGGTGAAGAAGAATAAGACCAAAGCTTCTAGAAATAGGATGCTTAGTGATTCTTCGTGACATAGTATTGAGATTTTACATCTATCCTTAGATCACAAGATTAGAGTGATGGTGAAGTGCATGACATTCATGAGGCTTATGATGAACTTTTTCAAGAGTCCCTAAAACTTAAAGAAATAAACATTGAATATTTGAACAAAATGAAATTTTTCCAAAATGAACTTGATGAGAAAGAAGAAGGTTTGAATTTTTCAATCAAAGTTTTTTAATCTTGAAAAAGTTGTTGAAGTTTTGTCAAAGCAATGTAGATCTTATCATAAAATGCAATCATTTCAAAAGCAAAAGTAGAAATTGAGCTTTAAAATTCAATTTTAAAACTTGACTTTAGAAAATTGAAACTTCGACTTGAGCATGCTAAGGATTTGAAATTTGAATTATATGATAAAAAAATGTTCTTGATAACATTTTATTGAGTAATGTTCAACCAAAACCTAATAATCATGTCATTGGTTTCGACGATTCAAAGTTTGAGAAAAATATTGATAAAACAAAATTTAATGTTGAAAGTTCAAATTCTCAAAAGGAGGATAAGATACAAACTCATATACTGCAAAAGACGAAGGTCGAATCTAAATTAGAGATTGCTAAAAAGATCTTTGGTTGCACGTTTTGTGGTAATTCAAACCATCTTTCACATGATTTTGCTTTAAAAGAAAAAGATTTGAAAGACTTGGTCTAAACACAAAATTTGAGAAGTAAGACTTAAGAAAAAATGAGAGAAGGTTTGATAGGAAGAATATTGTGAGAATAAATTTACTTTTTATACTTTTTTAAGGTACAAGGGCACACTAATCAAGCTTATAGGTTCTTAAGAGAGAATCTATAGGTTCATGGGAAATAGGAGGCAAGTTGTTAATAGGGATCATTTTAGTTAACTTTGTACCAAATTTTATATGTTGATGGATTTCCTAGTGCATGATAGAGGTGAGGATAGCGAAGAGATTCCTAGACCATAAACTCAAATTCCAAGGACTAGGCATAAGAATCCTATGAGGAATGAGGGGTGGATTCTGAAATTTGTTGGTTGATTGCCTAGGAATGCACCTAGATTAAGGTTGACTTGGTAGGAAATCAGAAGAAGGTTGAGATAAAAACGGTTAAGTTTGAGTATTCCATTTACCTGGGGGATGCAACACCTATCGCTAACTAGGTAAGTAGTTTACTTCGGATGATTAGGTGCTTGTAAGTTTCCATTCCTAGTTCATTCTTGATATGTGGGGGAAAATAAATCTTTGTGGGTGAGTGACTTCAATCGGTATTTTTTCATGGGTTAGTGAGATTTTTATACATATGTGCATTTTAATGCATTTTCTTTTTATGCTGTGTTTTCTTACTAAACATAATTTTGTAAATATTCATGCATCATTATTTATTCAAAAATCTAAAAATATTTTATGTTTATTTTTTTTGTGTATTGTGGACAATTTTTTGATTCATATTGATTTGACGATCTATTTAGCTTGAATGATGATTAAAAGTGAATTATAAACCATTTGATATATATTATTTGATTGATTTAATTATTTGGTTGAAATTCATTTGATAAATAATGATTGATAAATTTGTTGAAATTATGGTATCGATTTCACACTACTTTCACATACATATCACTTATTGCATATGATTTTTATCATGTTGATATTGCTTAATTTGATCACCTTGAGATCTTATTGGTGTTTCGTTGGTCATATGTCCGATTTCGTGAGATTCTTACTTAAGGGAACTGAAAAGGAATGTTTTCAAGAGCCTTGTTAACGGCTACGACTAGAGTGTTTACACCCATTTAAAAATTAAATATGTTTCGGTGAGTGACATCTAGGTGTGAGAAAATCCAATCGATGAAAAAGACAAAATATGTTGAAAAAGAGCCATAAGCCAAGAGCTTGAACTATAATGAAAAAAAGAGTCAAGGCTTAGGATTTAAAAAATGAAATATGTTATTTAGTTGGCATTAAAAATAATTTATCAACATATTCTTTGGGGGGTTAATGGCTTAAAACTATCATTTTGCGATCAAAAGGATATCGATGTAATGACTGTTTTTAAGAATAGTTTGTAATGCCTTACATGATTTGATTATGTGTACTCATATTGATGTTGTATATCTTATAGATGTGACAACCCGCCTACTAAAATAATAGGTGGCCAGCCCAATACTCCAATAACTACAGGAATCATAGATGGTCCATTCTTAGCATCACTGTCGATTAACATAATAGTATGAGATAACCACCAATCATTTCAGAAAACGGATTGTCATATACAAAAAATTTTAAAAGTAAAAGAGGAACACCTAGACAATCCCATTTGTAAAAACGGTGGGTATCAAAAATCGATGACTAAAGTATGACAATACAATAAATAATCACCGAATAAGCTATCGGTGCACAGACCAATACAAATAATACATTAAGTATTACAATCAATATTTACAATATAATAAATGAGTGCAATGCCTTGGGCAAACACGCCCGAATGAAAGTACTAAGCATAATCAGAGTACAATAGAAAGGAGCGTCTACTACAAGTATCCTACAACATCCGCAATATGCTGTAGCTCCAAGAAAACCGGAATGGAATATGTAAATACGGGTGTCCATGCGGAGGAGCACCTGTAACGGCAAGGTATATGCAGCACAAAGAAATAGAGAAACCGGTCAGGGCCGGGTTTGATATGATTACCATGTGACTAAAATGCATGGCAGGTAAGTGCGTAAATCTCTCTCAGATAACAATAATATTCCTCACCTCTCGATCTAGCAGTAACCTAGCGCAATATAAATGATGCTCAGGTTATAGAAAGAACAGAAGGCTAACTTCTCCCCAGTCTCAACACTATGCCCTATTCGTGCGTGGGGTGTCTCGCAAAGCGAAATCCAAACAAGGAACCCCCCCGATACACTACTACTTAGGCAAGGTTGATCGTCGAGATACATTAGACTCTGTCCTAATTAATTTAAGTACTAAAGGTTAACTTCTCCCCAGTCTCAACACTATGCCCTATTCGTGCGTGGGGTGTCTCGCAAAGCGAAATCCAAACAAGGAACCCCCCCGATACACTACTACTTAGGCAAGGTTGATCGTCGAGATACATTGACCCTAAGCACGAAATAATAAATAATTACATGTGTGTGAATAAGTGTGGGAAAATCACATCTACAACTACACAAAGAAAAAGAAATAAAACTCATCCATCATCTAGTGGCACAATTCCTAATTCTATCTTTAGGAATATACATAAAAATGGTACAACACTTTATCAAATGTTTACCAAATTACTTTCATCGTAAACTAATTCATTTCATGAATTTGTTCCTTATTAGGAAATATAGTCATACTTTTTATGCTCTATTGGCATTTATCACCATTGTTCACTTTATAAAAATATCTTCCTTATCAGGAATATGATCATAATCATAGGCTCTTTATGGCCTTACATCGTGCTCTTTATGGCACTTTCATCATGCTCTATAAGGCATTTTACTGTGCTCTTTATGGCACCCATCAAACATCAAGTCCAACTTGATTTAGAATAGTTGTATTCATATATATATATATATAACGATTCTAAGACCGCCCGTCCGGGTTTCCCCATTGAGCGCGCCCCTAAATGGCTATCATCTTCCAGGGCCTCCAAGACCACCTGGGATCCTATCGAAACGTCGGGAAGCGGCCATGAGTTTACGTGGTAGCCAAGACCACACCTGAAATCTCCCTACCCCCGCAGAAAAATATACAACCATAAGCGCTCCCATGGCCTCGGGACTATATCCACCCTGCATCATTAGCCAGGGGGCTTCACCACAACGCGCGCGACTTCCCTTATGATAGCGATTTAGAGAGGTGTGTATCTATAAATTATCATTTATGAAAAACATTACTTTTTCCATTTTTGAAGGCTCATATATTTTATATATTTCCAAAAATCATTCATTTAGTCATTAGGCACCAAGTTTTAGAAGGTGCATTATATTCTTATTAAGTCATATATTATTAATGACCTAAAACCCAAAGTGCCACTAACCTCAAAATAACCTCGAATAGTTTATATAATTCATAAACCCTCAAAGTGAGTCTCCATAATGGAGTGTCTCTCAAAAGCTCAACTTTAGTATTTTAACTTCAAATTTCATCTCTAGGTTAATCCCCTAAATCATTCGGATATCAACCTACGCCACTTAGCCCTCGGTAAGCCTAAATATCCCATTATCATCTTAGGGCATTAGTCCACCCAAAACCACCCTCTAGGACTCTTAAATTACTTCCCAAAGGAAGGTTCCTAAACCTTGGACCTAAAAGAAAAAGGGCTAAAATCCAAAATAAGAAAATCTCACAAAAACAGGGGAACCGAATCGATTCGCCCCTTGGGCCGAATCGATTCGCCCTTGCGAATCGATTCGCTATACAGCCGAATCGATTCGGTGAGCAAAAACTGACCTTCTGCAATTGCCGAATCGATTCGCTTTAAATCCGAATCGATTCGGTCTGCAAGACCTGTACCCTCTCCTTATCCGAATCGATTCGCCCTTGGGGCCGAATCGATTCGGTCCTGGAATTTTGCCCAGTTTGGGCGACGGGTTACATAAACCCTAAAATACCAAAACCCCAAAACCTTGATTTCTCCCAACATCAACAACAACAATTCGACCTAAAACAATCCTACACCATTTACAACCACTAATATATCCTCAAATCAAATTAAAACTAAGATTTAAGGGTTTAATCATCAAAATCAACAAATACCCATTTATGGGTTAAATCACCAAAACCTAACTATACATGCAATTTATCACATTAAATCAATATCTAGCAAGTAAGAAACTTGCCTCGAGGTTCGTAGTCTCGGAACACCTCCGGTAGCGACGGATTCCGGCCCAAATCTTCCATTTCTCTCTCTTTCTCTCCATTTCTCCCAACTCTCTCTTCTCTCTCTCTCTCCTTTGGCTTCTAACACAAATGAAGAAAGGAAAAGGGGTGGAGGACTTATACGGGTCTTAAAACATAAATCCCCACTTTTAATTGTTAATACACCACTAAAATGACTCGTAACCACTTAATGGAGTCATAACCCCTTAAAATGCCCGAAACCCAAAAATATAACGCGGCACTTATTTCGACTATCTCGACTATTCTAAAAACAACCGCACCCCCTATTTTGGCATTCGGGAAAGTGTGAACTATTTTTACGTTCAAATTCCATTTTAAATTCATTAATTATACCCAAATTTAAATATAAGTTTTACATATAACGACGCAAAATACACAATATAACACTATTTACCTTCTCATAACGGTAAATAGTCAGAACATAGTAAATAGAATCCCTAAGTCTCACGGGAAATAATATTTACTCCAACATTCCCTATTTTATAAATTTAGCCCATTAGGCAAAATAGTATAAAATAGTCGCTCGAAAACCTGGGTTGTTACATACTCCCCCCCTTAAAGGGGAATTTTGCCCTCAAAATTCAGGCGTAACCCATAACCATATAAAGGGTATACTATAATAAAACCGTGCTAACATACTGACAAACCCCCGAATAGAAATGTCCCCATAGGACTCAGACTATGGTCATCGCTATCGACCTCAGAAACTATCGATCCTACCCTTCTACTACGGGAGGAGATACCCAGACAAGCTCGGCACTAATTGCCTTACTTTCCGAAACACGTCACACCCTTACTAGAGAATAACTACACTATCTTACAATCGCTAACCCCAACACTACTAACTTATTCGCGTTGGTGTACCCCTCAGAGGTCTACTTGCTCACTGAGCCCAAACTAAAGGAAGGTTCCCGGACCACTCCCGGTCCCAGGGATATACTATTCGCTGTTTCCATTCCAACGAGTAGACAAGGCATATTGCCATCTACACTAGGCTATACACGGCCTAACGTTTATCGAAGACGATCCGAACTATTGCAAGGAGATTCGATCCATCGAATTTCTACTCCGATCTCACCTTAAATCAAATCCACCCTTCCACTTACGGGTGGTAGGATATACCCCATATCCCCAACGGTTTCCATTCTTCCTGGAGACTTTACCTATACCTTGACACGAATGTCTCGTCTCGGTGAATCTCACTCCACTTGGCATTCTATGCCACGAATAAGCTCTAAGACGATATCTACTCGGCGCCTATTCTACTCCCATCCGCATTGCCTTAGCGAAGGGAAACATCCTAACGAGCTCAAAATCCCATACTTGTCGTCTAGGGACCAAATCCTACTTAGAGTCAACCCACAACTTATTGTGGTCAACTCCCAACCATCTTTCTAAACTAACGCCGCATGCCCTAAGGGCCTAGCATTCTAAGAATCCTAAGGTCAATCTATCTATCCTAACCTAGTCGTATAAGCATAATCCTAAATATCCCTAATGTCCAAGACCTTTCCCGACTTCTGACATTAGCTCGGTTTCATGCGTGGGACGTCTCGCCGAAGCGAAATCCAAACAAGGAACCCTCCCGTTACACTACTACCTCGCATTGTCAGTCGTCGAGAAGTGGCGGTCGAAGACACATGATCGGGGTCGATGGAAATCCTAACTCTAAATTCTACTACTACATATACGTCTAAGTCCTGCCATAACAACCGACTGAGGCATTTACTTTCAGCAAGATGCCACCACTACTCTACTCCAATATACACATATACCTCTAAACAAATGGCCTTTTCATTAAGGCACAACCATAAGTCCCTATCGGACCTTCATCATCTTAGTCTTCCCCCCACGTTAGTCAGAGGAAAACTATCATCGTGCTCATATATCGCACATGAACTAAGCCCTTAATCACTCATGTACGTGATTCTTGGCTAAACCTTCCAACCCAGCACTTAACCAACAGAAAAGAAAAGAAAGAAGAAAAGAACAGAAAAGAAAATGCACATCTCTCCACTCCCAACGTCGTTAAGGTTCATGCGTGGAGTGTCTCGCCGAAGCAAAATCCAAACAAGGAACCCCTCCACACAGTCACCTTAACTAGCCGGTCATGGAGATAAGGCAATAGCATACACAAGCAAAGCAATCAAGCAAGCAAAGAGAATAAAATAAAATAAAAAAAATAAAAATAAAGGAAACTATCTAAACACCGTAAACCACCTCTATAAAGTCTCAACCCGTATCCAGGAGAGATATTACAGAACAACTAGTCCTCCTCCTAGAACTAGAACTAGGATAGCCTCGCGATATATTCGCTTGCTGTCACCCCAACCAATCTAAGAATATCTCTACTATTATAATATATAATACAAGTAGCACGTACCACATATATCACCACTCGCCCCATAACGAGTGAGAAGGAAAATACAGAACTCCCTTATCATGGAAGTCACATAGATATACTTACTATATTTAAAATATGTACCGATACCATCACAAGCTCGATATACGCACCCGAATCTAGGGCTAACACCAAACTGCTCCCATCTTACCTAAGGAATGCACTACTCGCACCCTAGTTAGAAAGTCCCACCAACATACTAGCCAACCTCCTTGGCTACTACCAATAGTTCTAAGACACGACATTCTAGTCTTACCCGAACTAAACTACTTCCATCAAAGACTCAACTAGGAGTCCTATTCTTGCCGGTCATCCTCAATCGACAAGATCAGAACGCATACTTCCCTTGACTTCTTCAGCAAGGAGAACATCCTACGAGCTTCCCCCAACCTTAACTCCACGAGCCTTCCCCAGGTGGTTGTCCACCAGTGGGGTCTCATGAACACTACTCTCCAAAAGTGTTTCCAACACTTACTTACGAGCCTAGCATTCCCACTGAGAGGCTCTCTCTATGGGCAAAACATTCTGCCCCACCATAACGAGGCGACTATCATATCCGCCACTTCAACCTTACCCCTAAGGGTGAAAGGTTTTCCTCAATCCTCACACCTGGGCACTCCTATACCCAACTCTAGGCCAAAACTCTCGGGCCTTACGTTCTCACCGAACGAGGTTACACTTCCTCTAACCAACCGTGCTTCAACATGTGAACCTAATAAAGGACCTCTCAACTCCGAATTGACATTGCTCGGAGTCCCAAGCATAGTACCACTCTCTACCGGCAGCGGTACGTGGGAAAACTATTTTCACCGCACTTAGTAGTCACGGAAGCATTATAAAATAATGCTACAAAGGGAAGGGCCTACAAAGCGATCCTTATTCCCGACCACAGCCCACAACGTACAGTAATCCCATTCCACGACGCCTCCACCACGGCCTTCCTCAACGCCCTTCATCTAGCGACTTACAAGTCTCACACGAACACGTAGAAGATCTACGGGGTCCTCATACCATAGCAGGAGAACGAAATCTCACAAGAGAACTCAACGACCTTATTCTTAAGGCTCTACATCAAATAGAGAGAAACGCAGAAAACGTAAAACATCCGTACAGATTCCTAAGGACTCTAGAACCTAATGCTCTGATACCATCTGTGATAACCCGCCTACTAAAATAATAGGTGGCCAGCCCAATACTCCAATAACTACAGGAATCATAGATGGTCCATTCTTAGCATCACTGTCGATTAACATAATAGTATGAGATAACCACCAATCATTTCAGAAAACGGATTGTCATATACAAAAAATTTTAAAAGTAAAAGAGGAACACCTAGACAATCCCATTTGTAAAAACGGTGGGTATCAAAAATCGATGACTAAAGTATGACAATACAATAAATAATCACCGAATAAGCTGTCGGTGCACAGACCAATACAAATAATACATTAAGTATTACAATCAATATTTACAATATAATAAATGAGTGCAATGCCTTGGGCAAACACACCCGAATGAAAGTACTAAGCATAATCAGAGTACAATAGAAAGGAGCGTCTACTACAAGTATCCTACAACATCCGCAATATGCTGTAGCTCCAAGACAACCGGAATGGAATATGTAAATACGGGTGTCCATGCGGAGGAGCACCTGTAACGGCAAGGTATATGCAGCACAAAGAAATAGAGAAACCGGTCAGGGCCGGGTTTGATATGATTACCATGTGACTAAAATGCATGGCAGGTAAGTGCGTAAATCTCTCTCAGATAACAATAATATTCCTCACCTCTCGATCTAGCAGTAACCTAGCGCAATATAAATGATGCTCAGGTTATAGAAAGAACAGAAGGCTAACTTCTCCCCAGTCTCAACACTATGCCCTATTCGTGCGTGGGGTGTCTCGCAAAGCGAAATCCAAACAAGGAACCCCCCCGATACACTACTACTTAGGCAAGGTTGATCGTCGAGATACATTAGACTCTGTCCTAATTAATTTAAGTACTAAAGGTTAACTTCTCCCCAGTCTCAACACTATGCCCTATTCGTGCGTGGGGTGTCTCGCAAAGCGAAATCCAAACAAGGAACCCCCCCGATACACTACTACTTAGGCAAGGTTGATCGTCGAGATACATTGACCCTAAGCACGAAATAATAAATAATTACATGTGTGTGCATAAGTGTGGGAAAATCACATCTACAACTACACAAAGAAAAAGAAATAAAACTCATCCATCATCTAGTGGCACAATTCCTAATTCTATCTTTAGGAATATACATAAAAATGGTACAACACTTTATCAAATGTTTACCAAATTACTTTCATCGTAAACTAATTCATTTCATGAATTTGTTCCTTATTAGGAAATATAGTCATACTTTTTATGCTCTATTGGCATTTATCACCATTGTTCACTTTATAAAAATATCTTCCTTATCAGGAATATGATCATAATCATAGGCTCTTTATGGCCTTACATCGTGCTCTTTATGGCACTTTCATCATGCTCTATAAGGCATTTTACTGTGCTCTTTATGGCACCCATCAAACATCAAGTCCAACTTGATTTAGAATAGTTATATTCATATATATATATATATATATAACGATTCTAAGACCGCCCGTCCGGGTTTCCCCATTGAGCGCGCCCCTAAATGGCTATCATCTTCCAGGGCCTCCAAGACCACCTGGGATCCTATCGAAACGTCGGGAAGCGGCCATGAGCCTACGTGGTAGCCAAGACCACACCTGAAATCTCCCTACCTCCGCAGAAAAATATACAACCATAAGCGCTCCCATGGCCTCGGGACTATATCCACCCTGCATCATTAGCCAGGGGGCTTCACCACAACGCGCGCGACTTCCCTTATGATAGCGATTTAGAGAGGTGTGTATCCATAAATTATCATTTATGAAAAACATTACTTTTTCCATTTTTGAAGGCTCATATATTTTATATATTTCCAAAAATCATTCATTTAGTCATTAGGCACCAAGTTTTAGAAGGTGCATTATATTCTTATTAAGTCATATATTATTAATGACCTAAAACCCAAAGTGCCACTAACCTCAAAATAACCTCGAATAGTTTATATAATTCATAAACCCTCAAAGTGAGTCTCCATAATGGAGTGTCTCTCAAAAGCTCAACTTTAGTATTTTAACTTCAAATTTCATCTCTAGGTTAATCCCCTAAATCATTCGGATATCAACCTACGCCACTTAGCCCTCGGTAAGCCTAAATATCCCATTATCATCTTAGGGCATTAGTCTACCCAAAACCACCCTCTAGGACTCTTAAATTACTTCCCAAAGGAAGGTTCCTAAACCTTGGACCTAAAAGAAAAAGGGCTAAAATCCAAAATAAGAAAATCTCACAAAAATAGGGGAACCGAATCGATTCGCCCCTTGGGCCGAATCGATTCGCCCTTGCGAATCGATTCGCTATACAGCCGAATCGATTCGGTGAGCAAAAACTGACCTTCTGCAATTGCCGAATCGATTCGCTTTAAATCCGAATCGATTCGGTCTGCAAGACCTGTACCCTCTCCTTATCCGAATCGATTCGCCCTTGGGGCCGAATCGATTCGGTCCTGGAATTTTGCCCAGTTTGGGCGACGGGTTACATAAACCCTAAAATCCCAAAACCCCAAAACCTTGATTTCTCCCAACATCAACAACAACAATTCGACCTAAAACAATCCTACACCATTTACAACCAATAATATATCCTCAAATCAAATTAAAACTAAGATTTAAGGGTTTAATCATCAAAATCAACAAATACCCATTTATGGGTTAAATCACCAAAACCTAACTATACATGCAATTTATCACATTAAATCAATATCTAGCAAGTAAGAAACTTGCCTCGAGGTTCGTAGTCTCGGAACACCTCCGGTAGCGACGGATTCCGGCCCAAATCTTCCATTTCTCTCTCTTTCTCTCCATTTCTCCCAACTCTCTCTTCTCTCTCTCTCTCCTTTGGCTTCTAACACAAATGAAGAAAGGAAAAGGTGTGGAGGACTTATACGGGTCTTAAAACATAAATCCCCACTTTTAATTGTTAATACACCACTAAAATGACTCGTAACCACTTAATGGAGTCATAACCCCTTAAAATGCCCGAAACCCAAAAATATAACGCGGCACTTATTTCGACTATCTCGACTATTCTAAAAACAACCGCACCCCCTATTTTGGCATTCGGGAAAGTGTGAACTATTTTTACGTTCAAATTCCATTTTAAATTTATTAATTATACCCAAATTTAAATATAGGTCATAACCGTCGTTTTACATATAACGACGCAAAATACACAATATAACACTATTTACCTTCTCATAACGGTAAATAGTCAGAACATAGTAAATAGAATCCCTAAGTCTCACGGGAAATAATATTTACTCCAACATTCCCTATTTTATAAATTTAGCCCATTAGGCAAAATAGTATAAAATAGTCGCTCGAAAACCTGGGTTGTTACAATAGACACATGAATCTTACCTTAATTTACATTACAATGTTACAAATATTAATTTGATAAGAATTGTATGCCTTTGATGTTGAATTGCTTAAACTTGAGTTAGATGTGTTTTTAATTAATTTTTTTAATCAAGATGTAAAATAAATATTTATGTCAAATCAATTGATCTTGAGTTGCTTAAGCACAATCACACTTTACACATTTAGTGTTCGCACACACACACACACACACACACACACACACATATATATATATATATATATATATATATATATATATATATATATATATATATATATATATATGAGTTGTTGATTTTTGTTATTTCAATAATTTTATACTAAATTGGTGCTATTATTGTCAAATTAAATGATTTTTCCATTTGCATTCATTCCTGTCCTTGAGATTCGGCGTGTTGGTATTCGGAAGGTTAAGATAGAAATTTTTTGGAGCTTTGGGTTTAGTTTGTATATTCCCCTATTTTTGTTCGAACGACTTAAAAAGGTTATCATTCACATGTGGCATGGCTGTGATTCCTTACCGTACGCACGATGCTCTATCATTAGGGTATTTCATGTTGGTTCTAGGCAGGTTATGTTGCTTGGTGTACACTTATCTCTGCATGTTATTAGTGTATTATTGTACCTTCTACCCTAGATGTTGTACCTTGTCATTATCTTCTACTTAAAGCCTATTGGACCTTATGGTTGCTGTTTGATTAGTTCTTAGATCTTTTTGGGTTCTCTAGGATTATTATCGGCTACAATTTTTTAGCTTGTTTGCCCTAGGTAGTTCGAGTGAGTGATGAGACCTTGTTTATTATTTGGATTTGTTTTATGTTATATTTGTCTGGGTTTATGAGTTGAGATTATTCTTTTCACGTTAGTATCTAGCTAGTTCGATTTTTGATACGCCTTGTTACGTGTAGCTATTCTTGTCTCTCATTACTTTGTGGTGATTTTGTATTGACTAGTATTTGGTACTATATATTGTTGATTATCTCTTCTGAGCTTATTTGATTTATCTATTTGTGATATCACATGCTCCTGATTGTTGTTTGTGGGCATGTTTGATTGTTGTGATTGTTTCACATATTTTCACATATTATATATGCCATGCCTTGTCATGCTCTTCATGTTTTACTTCTTTTGTACATATCTTTAGGGGCAGTATTAGTTTCTTTTGAGGAAAGATATGTTCTTCATGCTTATATATTTCGGTTAAGATGTGATTGTCTTGTGTATGTTCTTGCCCGTGCTGAACTCGTGGATTTCATGTTACATATTTTTTGTTACTAGCATGTTCATCTTGTGTGATCTTATCTTTAGATATCATTTGGTCATTCTTCACACATGCATTTGATGAGGATGAAAGGATTTATCGATTTCATGCATACCTCTGTATCCATTGATTGTCCCTTGTTGAGACCTTGTTATACCATTCCATTTGGTACTTAGGCATTGGATATTTGTACCTTATTCTTCGGTATTTGATGATTGGATGTTTAGATGATTGTGTGAATGGGTGATATACCTTTACTCTTTGTCTGTCATTATTTTCTTGGTTATTATGGTACATTATTCTTGATTTGTGGTCTTCCACCCTTCATTGGTCCATTATCAAATGATACCTTGGTTTTTATTTGGTATTACATTCTTTTCATGTGTTCATATATCCATGCTTTGTATATAATCTTATTCTAGTTAGATTGTTTGTATATCACATAAATTTCTTCTATGCTTATTGATTGATGTCTCTCATATACTAGTTCTTCTTTTGAGATTCATATGATGATACAATTGTATATGTTCATTATGTATTCCCTTGTTATAGCATTGGTATTTCATATTCTTTTCTAGCTCTTGTTTCTTTAGTTCTCTATGTCCTTGTGATCTTTCTTATACTATATTTCTTCTCTTTGTCTTTTCATGAAAAAAAGGGGAGAATAATTTTCTCATGTCCCATGTATTAAAAATGGGTAGATTTGTGTCAAAAGGGGGAATGTGTAAAAAGGGGGAGAGATATCTATGATAGGGGGAGACGACTAGTAAGGGGAGCTATACTATTTTTCTTTATAATTGATATAATATGTTGTTTGTTATACTTCAGATATTCACGTGTTTACATACTTTATTTTGTCTATACCACTTTAATAGTATTGGAGGATTCCCAATCAAGGGGGATTTCTCTTTGTGCATGCTATTGCCTGCGTGATGCATTTTTTTGTGTGGTTTCAAGCTTAGAATTGATGATTCTGACTCCGGCCCATGTTTAGACTTGACTTTTTCTTTGTCATTGGACTTATGAATTTTGTATATTACCTTCCAAATACTTTAATTATATGTCTAATGAGGTGAGATCCTGGTAGGAGTAATAAGATCATTTTTGGTTTTAGGTATTTTGCCACAAAATAGAAAAAGGGGGAGATTGGAGATGTAATCTTGTAATTAATATTAGTTAGCTTATTCTCGTGTCAAAATAATTGAGTCGTTGAGTCCATCAAGTCAAATAAACTTGATTCGCTATGAGTGAGGTACGATCTAGTTTATGTTAGATGAACCTTAAAGATTAAAGATCATGCATCGCCGCTCATTAAAGACTTTAGTTGCCTTGCATTCACATTGAAGCGAAAACTATGTCCTTTTCGTAAATTGTGAATTCATTATGGCTAAAAACACACACGTACATAAAATATTTTTGAAAATGTATGAGGTCTATGAACACTTTTAGAAAAAGTGTTTAAAATATTTAAAATTTTATAAAATATGTATTAAGTAGATGTCCACTGATATTCCACAATTATTGAGGGGTCTATTGGGTTACCTTATTTTGTACTATAAATAGGGGTCATACCACTTGAGTATTTATATATCAATGAAATGAAAAGATCTATTCCTCTAAATTCTCTCCGTGTTTCATTTGTTTTACAATACGTGATCAACACGAATTGGTCTCGCCATTTTAAAAGATCAATTTGGTGATCATTCTCTACATTATCAGTGTTGGACATGTTTCTTAACTTCTCCCCACTATTCAAAAGGTTTTATCACACAACAAAACATATAAAAATGACAACTTTCTTTCACTTCTTATCTAACCTAAAAAATCATTGCCGGTTAAATCAACAGTTAGAGTATGACGGGAGTGATTAGGGGATCCTAGTTGTGTTAAGGATAACAATAGAAATCTTGGAGGTTATGCGCAACACACTTTTTGATCATATTTTTTACAGCAGTATAAAGGCATGTGTTTTAACTTTGTAGACACAAAATCTTTCTAACAATCCATCAATAGTGTTTACTTTAACCAATCAAGTTAGAAGTAAAAGAATTACTATAGTTCAGCTGGGTTGTTAAATTAGGAAATATTTGTATAAAATTAGGACATAAAGTTACCAATTACTATTTATATTATGGGACTAGAATTTTCCTATTTTTTTATTAGGACCTAAAGTTCCTAATTCCCTAAGCAATTAAATTTGCATATTTCAGTTCTTAATTACTATTTTTAATTTGGTACTTGAAGTTATCATATGATAATTTAATTTGGGACTTGAAGTTCCCATATAATGATTTTAATTTGGGGCTAGAAGTTCTTAAATCATACAAAATTGGAATTAAAAGTTCTCAATTATTATTTATATAGTTCCAAATAATTTTATCACTTACCCAACTTCAATCTTGGATATAAATAAGCAGGGACTTCAAAGACCCTAAGTATTTAATGTTAGGATATGACGTTTTCCTAATTATTCATAATTGGGATATGATTTCCTTAATAATTATTCGAATATGAAAATTAATATTTTTTTGGTTCATGTTTTGGGACCTGAAGTTCCTAAATTACTTGGCCTAAAGTGTCAAAGAAAATATATCACAATCAAACCTGAAGTTTTGATTATCAAATTGAAAGGGTATAGACCAGTCCCCTAATTATCATTAATTTATGATATGAAGATCCATATTCATTATTGTGATCTGAAGTTCATAAAACATTATTTGTAATTGGGATATAGTTTTTCCTAACTAATTTTGGAAATACTAGGCCTTAAGCTCTCATGGTATTTCAAATTATTTAGATTTGAAACTCGAGCAAAAATATAAAGTTTTGATTATTCATGGGATATGAATTTTAAAAGTTCTCAAATAATTATTTATGATTTGGACTTCAAGCTCCAAATATATTATTTTTGTTCTGATTAGTTTCAAAATAAATTAGATATTTAAACATATCTTTTTCAACTTCTTGACCTTTTGTTCTCTTTATTAAATAAAAGACCTTTTTATATACTCTTTTAATGGTTAAATGCCCTTTTAACTATCCTATTAATGGTTTCACAGTTAAGCTTTTGTCTCTTGACCTTTCGCTTCTTTTGAGTATTAAATTATCCTTTTAATGGAATTTCATATTAATTAATTTTCACATTCCAATAATTTTTTATACATTTGAGTCTTGGAAATTGTGGGGGGCTTAATATTAAAGCTCAATTGTGCAGTCAACCAACCCAACATGCAAAGCGAACTGCTAGGCTTAACTCAAATATTTATTTTAGATCCGTGTATTTGACATGTGCTTAAATGCATGGACATAAACTCAAATCGATTACCAACAATCTCGAAGGAGATATTTAGGGATACCTACGAGCTATCTACAAGATAGTTGAGTTACTTGTACACTTCAATTACATATTCTCACAACTATAAAATATAAACCCTGACATAGGGCAAAGGGATGTAAATACGATTATTTGAGAGATACATATAGATAATAGTAATCTATCCATTGACGTAGGCAAGTTGCCAAACCATATTTTTTTGAGGTTGTGTGTGTGATAATTTATTTTCATCTTGATATTGCTTTCTCGATTTCTTATTGTGATAATTCTTGAACTTACAATTGGATCCATTTGTGGAAAATGATTCTTTTTCCTATGAAATAAGTTATCGAAAGAAAGCTCGTGACGTCTCACCACAACAACAATCTTTCTCAAGTTGGCTACGTGTAGGATGATCCAGTCACGCTTAGGGTCAAGTCAGAGATTGTCCAACCACCAAATATCAAGTTTCGCCAAAAGATCATGTAGGTCTACTCACATCTCTAGGCTAGTTGACGCTTACAAAGCCAATCTTCAAGAGCAGGAGGAGGCAACACGCCTCAAGATAGAAGAGAATACTCGCCTACATAGGCGAATTGAAAGAATGGAGAGACTTCTCTATATAAATATCAGGAAACGTCATTATAGACCTCCTAGTCCTCAGGCGAGCAAGATTTGCCGTCGAGTAAGGAGATCTAGTGCGACCATGATCGATCTGTATGATGTAGGTCAGAGAATGATCAATCAAAGCACAAGAGATCAGAGAGGTGCCACCGAAGTAATGATCATTAGGGTAAGGACATCAGAATTTTGGTTTGTAAAGATATGAAACAACATCCAACCCATCTAGGGGTTAGGTCCACTAGAGAGATAGCCAAAAGAGCTCTCAATACGTAGATAAAATCCTCTTTCTCAAGGGAGAGTGAAGAAGAAGAACTCCCAAAGAAGTTCATCATTCCTAGATTCAAAATCTATGATGAAAAGATGGATCCCATAGATTATGGTCGATAGTACTGGTAGGCGATGACCCTTTATAGCCACAATGATGCATTGATGTGTCGAATTTCCCTTATAGCCTACATGACGTAGATCAAAAGTGGTTTGAGAAGCTACCCCATAGATCGATCAAGAGATTCAAGGCCCTAGTAGAGGCTTTCACTGCTCACTTAATAACTAGCAGTTCCCACCCCCAAAGGATGGATTCACTTTTCACGATGAAGAACAACCCACAGTATAGCCTTCATGACTATGACAAGAGGTATTGGGAGACCTTCAATAAAGTGGAGGACTGTTTAAAGCTGGTTGCTATAACATCCTTCATGATTGGTCTATTAACCACATCTCTGCTGCCCCAGTCCCTGACAAAGAAAGATTATAGTACTATTAACGACCTCATGGCACGTATAAAAAAATACACCAAGGTTTAGGATAGGGACAACGATCGAGCAAAAGAAAGTAAAGGAGGAGACAAACGTGACACTCTAAAGAAAGGAGAAAAAATGGGGGTAATAACGGTTCCAATAATGAGAGAAAGGCCAATCCTTCAAAGGCATTTCAGGTTGTTAATACAATCATCAAATAATCAATCTATAAGATATTGAGAAAGATTAAGGACCAGCCATTTGTCAATTGGCCCAGGAAGATGGGTGGTGATCAGACAAATAGGAATAATGTGTTGAGATGCGCATTCCACAAGGAGGGAGGCCGCATGACATAGAATTGAAAAGCACGAAGTCACACTTGGAAGAGTTGGCCCAAGATGGACATTTGAACACATAAATAGAAAAAAAACTTCCAAGGTCATAGCCAATGGAAACTAAAAATCGGGAAATGTCCTTGATGACGACATGGGACAAGAGTTCACGGTGATTCATAGATCATTCAACTTGAATCAAATCTAAAAGGGAGCGCTGCTCGAATGGAGGTGAAAATGGTCACAACTATCATAGAGGCATTCCAGATTGACCCTGCAAAAAGCCAAGCTGGCAAGCATCGATGAACGGAAGATGTCGACTATTCCAAACGTATCATCTTCACAGAGGAAGATCTGATTGGAGTGAGGACTCCATGTAATACCCCGACCCAATATTTTATTATTTTCCCCACATAAATTGTGAATATATGGAAAACCTTGGGATTTAGATCAATATGATGGACTTTATTGCTCAATTGATTATTAGGGTCCTGACTGTAATTATTGGAAAATTTGGCAAAAATTTAACTTGAGGTCATTCAAATGAGTTAGGGTCGTTTGAACGAGATTACCAGGTTGTTCGATTTGGGGATTAAACGAGGTTCGAATGAGATCTCACAATGTAACTGGTATAGGTCGTTTGAAGCAAAGTTCGAACGAGGCGAATCTTATTCAAACGAGGTTACGCAAAGAATTTTAATTTCCAGTTGCCCTTGTGCGTTATCATGTTTTTGGCCCTTGGATTGTTGAGTTGTCAAAATCTGGTAAGCCCATATGGGAAAAAATGGATTTGGAAGTCTTGAAGGGTTTAGTAAGGCTTGTTTGGATTCATTTTAGTTGTTTTGAAGTTAGAAGAAAAGAGAGATAGATAAGGGTGGTCTTCAACCATTGTTGTACACCTCTCCACCTCAAACCACAATTCCACCACCAAATACCCACCTTAATTCATCATATTCTTCTAGTCTTCACCATATTCAAACTTTGAATACCCATTTCCACCATTGTTAGGCATAAATACGAGTTTATGGAGTTGTTGATTGGGTTTTTAAAGAAGAAGAAAATGGAGGATTAATGGAGTTTAATAGGGGTTTTTGCTTGAAAGCTTGATGGAGCATGCTTTGGGAGTTGGGTAACCTCCTTGAGGACACCTTAAGAGGTAGGAGGTTGTCGTCTTCTTAGATATTTCATGCCTACCATTTTTGGATCTCCATTTGTGGGGAGAAACTTAACTCTTAGTATTAAGACTCTTTGCATATTTGTAGTGTTGTTGATTAGATTATAAGAGTATGATGCATATTACTAAAATGATGGAGTTTTAGTAGAATTGGTATTGAACATTTTTATGGAGTCAAAATGTTGACAAAATGCTATTTTTATTGGAAATAAATGATGAGTAAATATTTCAAAGTTTTCTTAAAATAATTGGGATTCTCATGTAAATAGTATGTTTCAAGAAGTTGGGTGCTAAACATTTTTATAAAATAAAAATGTTTTAAATTTACATTTTATCTTGCTAAAGATATTTTGTAAATTAAGCTGGATTTCTTGCAAAAATAAAGATTTTATAAAATGGGACATTGGTTTGAGTTTTTAAGAAATAAAATGTTCTTTATTCTAGAAAAGTATGTTTTTACAACTATTATGAATTTTCTTGAAATAATTGTATGTTTAACCTATTTAATAGGATTTTTGGAGTTAAAATCCATCTTCTCATGTATATAAACTTGTAGTAGTTTGATGAGGAACACATAAACAAGTTTAATGAAGGTGTTATTGGGTTTAAATATGAAATGAAGAAATACGAAAATCCAACCCTTAAGGTGTGTGTAATGGGTGTTGAAATGTGTAAAAAATGCAAGGTTTCAAGACGACAAGTGTTAATAAAGAAAATGGTACTTTTCTTATAAAGTAGTCTTATATGTTTGAAGATTCTTAAAAATAAAAGTAATGAAATAAAGATATTTCCAATTGAAAAGAATGTTACTCCAAAATGTTAAACAGGGTGTTAACGCGTTAAAACACTTAAAAAGTTAGTGTGGCTAACTTAATGGTGTTTTGAAAGATTAATGCTTGTGAAAATGGAGTAAAAATGAGTTTGGAAACAAATGGGTAAAATGGTAATTTTACGTAAAGGGGAATGTTTTTATGAAGTAAAAATGTTGAAAAGGGTGTTACACGTTGTTGATGTCTAAAAATGGACTTATTCGAAGTTTATAATCACAAATAATAATATAGTGAGTTAAACAAACCACACATATAAAAGTAGATATTTTTAGAGCTGTTCAGCTATCAAATAGCCTATGTCCACTATTGGTTTCATTTAGTAGGGTTTACAATAGATCAATATAGTGTGCACATGAGTGATTTTCGTTGTCCCTCCAATTAAGGGAGTAATCCCTATTTACAGTGGTGTAAAACCCTAGATGGAACGCCTTTATATTGTCAGCCATTTACATTTGTATACAATACATGAAACTCATTGAGTTCAATGCTAGTTGGTATCCCATCTGAGTAACTTTTGGTCCTGCTAATGGCTAGTTGGTATCCCATCCGAGTAACTTTTGGTCATGCTAATGGCTGGACTTCTGGAGTTGGTCGGCATTCCAATCGACGAAGTGTCTTTGAAGCTGATTAGGGTGGTTGGTCGGCCATGTAGGAGGATAAGTGTATATTTATCATTAGTCCATGTAGGTGGATAATTTTTACATACAACAAAAGCCCCCAATGCTCCATGCTTGATAATTTATCGAAAGTATGGAGTATTTAGTCCAGGAAATTGCTCGGCGTACTATTTTGAGAATTTTGCTGGCAACCGACTTCCCTCACTTGTAAAGGTTTCCATTGAAACTATTTGATGGTGGGATTTTTGTAAATAACTCTACCTCTTTTGAATCGCCAAAGGATACAATAATTTTTTGATTCTTCAGGACGTGTGCAACAGGCGGTAGTTCAACAATTCGTTCAATTAATCATTTTGTTCCCATTTATCGAGGTCGCCTATAAATATAGAGAAATTTCCCTCCTTTCTTTCACCTCAAATCTTCTGTACTCAAGAGTTTTCCTTCATCTCCAAGCTTTCTTTGTGTGATCGTTCATTGCTGTTATTTTTTTCAGTTCTCCGAATCACTTTTAGATTACTGTAAGCCTTCTTTACACCTCTCTTTATTTTATCATCTTTTCCTCTGTTTGCACCATGGTTCACATTATAAAAGAGAGTTCTCTAGACGAGTTTAGAGAAAAAAGAAAATTTCCAGCTTGGGTAGATTTGGAGATATCCCAGGGTCCTATAAATATGTATTCACATCCAGAGGGTCATTGGATCTCTACGCTGTTCATTGCCGAGTGTGACATTACTTTTCCCCAAACCCTCTTTTTCTTCAATTATGTCAATACTTTGACATAGTCCCTGCTAGGGTAGCACCCAACACTTGGAGAATTATAAACAATGTAAATTGATTGAATGAACTCTATGAGACCCATATTGGTGTTGTAGAGTTGATGTTTTGCTATAAGTGGGGTACTGTTGGAGAAAGTACATAATACCTGAAGACTAGGCAAGCAAATAGGGCCTTAGTTGTGAATTTGCCATATTTCAATAAGGATTATTGGGATTATAGAGTAGTTAAGAACTGGAAAAATTCTCATTTTCCACAGGGAGTATCTTATAAAAGGTCTAGATGTCCTCAAACAAGGTATGACATAGGTTGCAATTCTTTTACTTACTTTTTTCGTTGTTATGTTTTTCTGTGTTTGGCTGACTAACGTTGCTGTTCCTTTCTGATGCAGATGAAAGTAAGAGGAGGTTCCCCAAAGAATAGGAAATTAATATTGATGTAGTATTCTTCAAATTATTTATTATCAAATTGAGTGCCATGGCCCTTGATAAAGGCATAAGGCAACCATACCTGCAAATGACGTGCTTCCATATGAATTGGAAAACCATCTGATAAGTCATATCAATTAGAGGCTCAGCCTCCACCCATTTGGTGAAGTAATCAACTGCTACAAGTAGATATTTGAACATTCCCTTGGTGGTCGGCAGTGGCCCGACTAAGTCATTTCCCCAAATAGCAAAAGGCCAGGGAGAAGCGATGGGTGTTAGACTTGCTCCTGGTCTTTTGTGGATAGTGGAAATTTTTTGACACTTATCACACTTTTTGGTGAAGAAGCACAATAAGCTTTCATTGTTAGCTAGTAGTAAACTTGCATTTCTATTCATTGTCTTAGAAACCTCCCAACTGTGTAAGATACACATGAACCTTCATGCACTTGTTTGATTAGATCATTTACTTTATTTGGATAAACACAACGCAATAGGGAAATAGTGTATCCTCCCCTATATAAAACACCTTTTTCCAACACGTAACTAGGTGCTTTGTACCTCATCTTCCTGGCCTCTTTCTGGTCGGATGGAAGCGTTCCTCTTTTAATATACTCTCTGATTGGATCCAGCCATGAGGGACCTAATTCCATAGATACTATATTAACATCCATTCCATCAATGCTTCTATGGGCAAGAATCTTTATTGAAATTGTTCTCTTGAGCTCCGTTGGAGTTACTGAAGTAAGCCAAGCAAGAGAGACTTCTCGGGCATTTTTAACCCTAGGAATTCTCATCATACGTACATAAGTGAACAACAAAATAACCTCTATAGCTTTTTAATGATATCTCATCATTGTTTCCCCTTTAACACTATAAATCTACTGCATTTGATTGACAATTAATCGAGAATCACTATATACCAGTACTTAGTTGGCGCCCAATGATGATGCCAATTCCAATCATGTGATCAATGCCTCATATTCTGCCTAATTATTATAAGCCTTGAATTGGAATCTCATATCATATTCCACGTTTAAATTATCCCGAGTGTTGATGATGAGACCTGCTCTACTTCCAATAGCACATGGAGATCCATCTATAAATAACTGTTAGATTGGAATATCATCAGAGAATTCTTCTGCCAGTACTCCATGCTTAAACATGTTCTTGATCATTTGAATCCTTTCTTGAGCAGCCAATGAGTCCAGTTTATCGATCTCAATCTTTATTTTCTATTGCGCTAAGCTCTCTTTCGAAGAAGTCTGGTCGGCATGAAAACTTGGATTATGTTGTTCCACTGTATATGTGAATTCGATAATGAAGTCTGCCATTGCTTGGCCTTTTATTGTCACTCTTCACTCATAGACAATTTCATACTCTCCCAATTCAACTGCCTAATACATTAACCTTCCAGGCTTCTTAGGTTTATGCAATGCTTGTCGCAAAGTCAAATCTGTGTAAACGACAATAGTGTGGGCTTAAAAGTATGTCCTCATCCTCCTAGAAGCTTCAATGAGAGATAGGTCTAACTTCTCTAAGTGTGGGTATTTAATTTCAGCTCCCTAAAATGCCTTGCTAGTATAATATACTAGACTTTGAACTCCTCCATTTAGTCGGATCAAATCCAAACTGACATCTGACTCTAAAATAGCTATATATAGATATAGTTTTTCTCCTAAAACTGGTCGAGAAAGGACTAGGGGAGAGCCCAAGTACTTCTTCAAATCCAATAAGGCTTTCTCGCATTCGTCATTCCACTCAAAGGTCTTGTGACACCCCGTCCAATTAAATATCGGGTGATCAGTCCTTTATAAAATTTATAACAGAATGTTCGGTTGGTTCATTCTTAGCATCACTGTCGAAAATCTAAATCCAATTAATTACCTAACATTTAATAAAGCTAGTGTCAAAACATTTTCCAATTAAACTTGAAACCAATTAATTCATTTAATTTCTGAACATTTAATTATAAACCATACACAAGATATGAATACTGACTGAATCAAATACTGAATAATTAAGACTGGATAAAACCTTCCAGTTCAAAGTCACAAACCAAACCATAATAAATACTCAATCCAACTGAAAAAAACTACAAAGGAAACTGAGTACAACCTCGCTAATGAGAATGGTAGACACATGCCCGAACTGAAATATCTGAACTAGGAACTGAATGAAATGAAACAAGCGTCTAATCTCAATGACCCTCAACTTCCACAACAGCTGCAGCTCGGAAAACCATCCAAGTATCTAGAACCGGTGTCCCTGTGGCTGGGCACCGATGTTTTAAAAAGATTTATTAGCAAGTGTTTAAAACTGCATTAAAGCAAGTATTATGTGCATGTTCGTTATCAAACTCTCGCATGAGATTCTCACCTCTCTTCTATTATGCACGCTTAAAGCATCTTGTAAACCTTACTAGCTATGCTACCCAGGCTAACTAGTTGGAAGTCATCATAGCACTATCTACGTTCACCAATAGTGTACCCGTATCGCCCATACAATACGCTCACAAGTAGTCTATCCCAGATCACTACCTTTCATATTTATCGTTCGAGTAATTAAATCTTTCTTACTAAGATTATTTTATTTATCCTTATTACCATGACTACTAGTTTCACTTACTATAAATTCCTCAAATACATAAATATATAGTCACCTCATATCTATACATATATATATCCTGCACCCCTGGGATAAGACTCATTAGCGCAAATCATAATAATGTATATAACTACATATAGTCACATCATCTCTATACATATGTATATACTAATCCTGCACCCTCGGGTTAAGACCCATTAGTGCAATAACAATAATAATCCTGCACCCCCGGGTTAAGACCCATTAGCGCAAATCATAATAATGTATATAACTACATATAGTCACATCATCTCTATACATATGTATATACTAATCCTGCACCCCCGGGTTAAGACCCATTAGTTCCATAACAATAATAATCATGCACCCCCGGGTTAACACCAATTAGTGCACCTAAAAATATAATAATCCAGCACCCCTGGGTTAACACCCATTAGTGAGCCTAACAATAATAATCCATCACCCCCTGGTTATCACCCATTAGTGCGCCTAACAATAATAATCCAACACCCTCGGGTTATCACCCATTAGTGCTCCTAACAATAATAATCCTACATCCCCGGGTTAACACCCAATAATGCACCTATCAATCATAATCTTGCATCCCCGAGTTAACACTCATTAATGCACCTAACAATAATAATCTTGCACCCTCGAGTTAACACTCATTAGTACAATATAATAATCACAGGCATACACACATCCTATTAAAATCTATAGGTATTCTCCCAACCTACTCATATACTTCCCATACGTATTTATCTTCATTATTATGTACAGTATAATTATTAGATTAGCACCTCCCTCTCTCGTAATCTCCAAGGTAAATCTTATTCCACAATAATAAAAGCATTTCCCTCACATACTTTCTCGTAATTTTGTCGTCCGTTAAATTCACCAAATGGTAGTTTCTCTCACTCCAATAAACTATATAATCGATTTGGGTAGAAATTTCCAAATTTTTCTGGACCCGTCGCTTGAACCAGAGGACTCTATCGCTTGAACAACTTCCACATGTCGTTTGAGAGACTTCACGCGACCTAGGCAGTTCATCTTCAACCTCTAGCCCAATACGTTTTTCCACCATTTTTTTTTATCTTAAAACCTCTATGTATCAAGCCCAAACTCCCAACAACAAATACCAAATAATATTCTAACATGTAAGGATAATTTCTAATACTCCAGAATCGTTAAATCCTCATTAATCATCCATGAATATAATTAAGTTTCCCCCACTTAATTAACAAGGTTACAAATCACTCAACATAAACCTTAATTCACTATTTGGATTTATTCTGGAAAAACAATTTAAAAAAAAAAACTTTCTTAAAAATTTGCCCCACATTCTGCCGAGATTAATAAATTGACGTTTTGAGGCATTTTGGAGCCGTTTTGGAGGAAGTGCATGAGAGAAAAAAATGTAGAAAATGCGATTTTCTACACGGTTAAGCGAACAGAATCGCCATTAAGGCTCCAAAACCTGCGATTCCTCCTAGATCCTTAAATCACCAACATGAAATCCCCAAATTAAATCATTAAAACCCTAGTTCTTCCAATTTCAATTCAAGAACCATTAAAACCTAAATTCGTTTCTCAATCACATCATATATTTCTAGGTTTCCTATTCTACATGTATAGGGGTTAAATTCTGTATCTAGATAACTCTCAATTTGTGATATTAATTCTCTACAATCACCCATTTCCAATTCAAATCATGTAATTAATTCCTATACTAACATGATCACAATTATCGCTAATGGAAAGCAAGTCATAAACACTTTCCTTGATTTCGAAGGTTTGATCCGTTGGTGTTGTTGGTATAGGTACATTCCTCGCGTTTCGATCTATACGATGGTGATGGTGTTTGTGCAAGATGGTGTTAGATTGGCCTCCTCCCTTGGGATTGGCTCTCCCTCACCCACTGTGTCCTTCTCTTGATTTTGGTGTATTCTCACCCTAATTGTCCCCAATTAGCTGATATAATATTTCTCTAATTTTCGTCCATTTAATTTCTTCAAAAATCCAAATCACAAAATTACCCCTACGGGGTGCCGGTATGTCCTAAAAATATTCCGGAGTCCAAATAAAATTCTTGGGTAGAGTTTTCAGACTATATCGACCCTTTCGGACTCAACGACGCACTCAAAATGATCATATGAGTTGCTTAAAAATAATTTATCTTTATACTCCATTTAATTGGTTCTGACACGACTCATACGCGCGTCCCGCATTAATATAGCAAATTGTCGTATTTCTCTCTCACGACCAGCTATATAAAATCATCATTCCATTTTACTTATTCTCACAGTAATATTAATAATTACTAACTCTCGTCACGCTAGTAAATATTCAGTTTTAATCCGAGTTAATCTTTCAATTAATTCTCACATATTAATTTAATTAATCCAACAATAATAATTAATCACATAATTATTTAAATCCTAAAAAATACGGGGTGTTACAGGTCTTTCCAAGAACCTTAAAGAATAGAAGACATTTATCAGTTGCTTGGGAGACAAAGCGGTTTAATGCCGCTACTCTTCTTGTCAGCTTTTGAACATCTTTCTTATTGGCTGGGGAAAAAATTTCCATCGAAGCTTTAATTTTGACAAGGTTTTCTTCTATTCCCTTTAATTGACGATGTATCCTAAGAACAATCCTTCGTGTACTCCGAAGATACATTTGGTTGGGTTGAGCTTCATCTAATGTTTTTCTAGTTGATTAAAGGTTTGAGCTAAGTTCGCAATATGGTTCGACGAATAATTTTCTTTTGGTGAGCATATCATTTAAATATACTTCTATGTTTTTCCAATTTGGTCTTCAAAAAGCTTGTTCACTAACCTCTGATAAGTTGCTCCAACGTTCTTCAATCCAAAGGGAATGACATTATAACAATAAGTTCCTCGACTGGTAATAAAGGAAGTGCTTTCATTGTCTTCAGGTTTCATCTTAATCTGATTATAACCAGAATAAGCAGCCATAAAACTGAGTAACTTATGACCTACTGTAGCATCGACCAATTGATTAATACTTAGTAAAGGGAAATGATATTTTGGACATGCCTTATTGAGATGTGTGAAATCTATACACATGCTCCCTCTGTTATTTTTCTTCTCGACCATTACCATATTAGCCAACCAAATAGGGTACTTGACATTTGTAATGAACTGTGCTCGCTGCAATTTCTCTACTACCTCCTGAATTACCATATTCTTCTTAGGAATAAAAACTCTTTATTTTTTCTTGATCGACTTAGAATCTAGATAGATATTAAGCTCATGGTACATAAAGTTTGGATCAATCCTTGACATATCTTCGTTGCTCCAAGCAAACACATTTTTCCTTTCTCTAAGGAATATAACTAATTCCTATTTGAGAGAGGGAAACAATCTTGAACTAGTGTAGGTAGACTTTATGGATTCTCGTCATCCAACACAATAATTTCTATTTCTTCCATAACTTACCCTTTTACTAACTTCTCTTCTTCTCGAGGATCCACAGTGTTGATGTGGAAAGTTGTTGTACCCTTCATTTGGATTTCCTGTTGGTCGGCCGAAGTATAATAACATTCCTTCACTTCTTTTTAATTGCCATTTACTATGTTGACTCCATAATTTGTTGGAAATTTCATGCATTGATGTACTGAAGATGGAACTGCCTCTAACTGCTTTATCCCCAATCCTCCTAGGATGTTGTTATAACCTGATGGAATATTTTTATCTAATATAAAAGCAAATTCTCTCTCCTGCTCACCGGCTTGGTGGTACCAAAAATTCCAACTTGATCATTCCTAATGGGTATACTTTTTCTCCTACAAATCCAATGAAAGGTCAATGATATGGTTGATCAATGTGCGAAAGGTGTGTTCGTGTAAGGACACAGTCGTTGTTTTCGTTTCACCGTATTAATACAAACAAACCTAAATTACTACTACACTTGCGATATAAGTATAACGGTAAGTCGGGTATAGAAAATCCACAGAGACGAGTTGCTAGAATTTAATTGATTTAATACTCCGAAATAAAAGGGAAAAATGCGAATTACAAACTAAAAAGGAAAAGATGCATAAAAAGGAAATATTAATCTAGGCGAGAGTATTGAAACTAGATTAACAAAGTGGTAAAAACTATAGGTTATGTCGAATATCCCTCACCCGAGTTAATTAGTATTAAATGGTCACATGGGTCGATGAGTTATTTAGAATGCGTCTCGTTTCGATAGTTAATTGAACCAAGGGTTGTCACGCCCCTAAATTCGCATAAAAGCCTAATAAGATTTTAGCGTCAATAAATACCCCAAAAATTATGCATGCAAGGTCGTAAGCACGGGACATACATGATATGCCCGTCAAATATCTTAGGCGTAATAACTAGGAAAACGCATTCGAAATAGACCCGTAAACACTATCACCAAAGCAAAGCAACCCGTCAACCCGAGTGAGTTCCATTCGAACACAACCTAGACTAAATTAACTAGAAAGCATGATAAAAACACGGTAAATAAACGCGGTAAATCTACACTAGAAAGCAAGAAAATAAAGCATGTAAACCTAATTATGAAAGCATGTAAATCTAATTATGAAAGCAAGAATTAAGTAAATACAACTATATTAAATGGAGAGGATGATGAATAGTGCAACTTACAACCCAATTGGGTGTCAAACCAAGAAGAATTGAAGAAGAACTCTCCAAAAACCCTCAAACCCTAAGCTAAACTATACTAAAACGAATTATATCTATTTTTACAACAAAAATCCTTTATATAGTAAAAGGAAATAAATTAGAAAAGAAAAGAGAAAATAAAATAAAAGCCAAAGTATCTGCAGAAAACAGGGGATTGATCGATCGATCCCCTGTGATCGATCGATCGATGGTAAAAAATCAAGCCCACTGTCTCCCCACGATGGCCAAATTCTGAAGGATCGATCGATCGATCCCTTTGATCGATCGATCGATCAAGCAGGGCTGCTTCTCCTTTCCTCCTGTTTTGACATGTTTGCTTTTTTCCTCCGCTAAAATCACCGTAACTTCTTTGTTCTGAATCGGAATCGCGCACCGTTCACGGCCACGCGAAGCTTGCGAGGAGGGCTACAATTTTTGTGCAGATATTGGGCCAGATGCTCAAGCTGTGAAAAGACTAAAATGCCCTTGAACATGTGGCCGCGTACGAAAATCAAGCAGAAAGCATCCGAACTTCACACTTAGCATCCAAATACCCATAAAAACTCAATTAACCCCTGAAAAACATGTTAACATATAAATCCGAGGTTGTATGGTTAACGAGCATAAATATAGGGAATATGATACCCGAGGGGGCTAAAATGCGTCAGTTCGAGGGATGAAATACGCAATATTTACGTATTATCAATGATTCTATCTTATTATCGTTTAACCCTAATCTTTGGAAATAATTATGGAATAATACATTAGATGAACTCCCATTATCAACTAATATCCTTAAAACTTTGCCATGATAAACTCTGCAAGTGATAACTAATGGATCATCGTGAGGATTAAGTATCCCACGCAGATCGTTTTTAGAGAATCCATTCACATACATGTCCTTGTTAACTTTCCTCAGTTGACTATCAGTGGATTCAACCATATTAACCTGTCTGACAGTTGGGCAGTCTTTGGCTTTATTTAAGTAAGCTTTCCTTTCTGAAATCGCATCTCCTCCTCTAGCATCTCCTTCCGCGATGAAGTGGCATCCAAAGGATATCATTCCTACTTCCACCTCTGGTTCCTCAGGCTTCTTCAGAAAGTCTAGATCTTGTTCAAAATTGTTATTTATTGCTCTTTTATTATCTTCTTTTGCTCGGACAGGAGATTCAGACTTTTTTTCTATCATCTCGATTGCTGTTTTGATCAACAAACTTACTCAGTTTTATCTACTAAATAAGATTTTCAATCTCGTTCTTTAATGAAATGCAGTTATTGGTACTATTCCCATGGTCCCTATGAAAGTCACAGTACTTGGACTTATCCTTCTTGTTAGGGGTGTCCTCAACTTTCCAGGTCAATTTAACTCTCGGTTCCCTTTAATCTCCTCCAGGATATGGTGAAGACCCTTGTTGAGCGGGGTATATTCATCATACTTTATGATTCGATCCAGCCTTTTGTCTTAATGATCCTTCTTGAATGAATTAGAATTATTTTTATGACCTTCACCCTTGGTCTCAGGAGCTTCCTTGTCTACCATAGCTTCCTCGCCATTAATTATCTTTCCATCTTTAGACATTAATTCTGTCATGGTTTTAGGTGGATTCTTCATTAAAGCATAATATAGGTCTTTAGCGAGGCAATGACTACCTTCTCCTCATAGTCCACCAACTCTAATTTTTCATTGTTAAAAAGTGCAATATATTCTCTAGTACTTTCTCTCGGCTTTTATCGCACGATCAAGAGATGCATGACACTCTTGATCGACTTAGCCCCAAAGCAAAAGTTATATATGAATAATTCAACTAGTTGATGAAAACTAAAGATTTTACCTCTGGGGAGATTATCATACCAGATATGGGTTGGTCCTGTGATAGAATTGGAGAAAGCTCTACACCTCATCTCACCGAGCACTGAGTAGATGTTAGCAGGAGATTGATATTGCTCTATGTGTAGGACATAATCTATTTTCCCATCGTACTTGGGAGTAATTACTAGCGGCTTGAACTTGGATGGAGTAAGGTAGTTCATGATAGCTTAAATAAAAGGCGAACCTTTAACAAAACTCCTTTGCTGTGGATTCTTGGTTTTAGCCATTTTGCTTAGCTGATCTTCCAATCGTTGCATGGATCCCTTCCAAGGCTATTCTTCTGGATTAGATTTGGATGAGGTAGATATAGCGGCCTATGTGCTGAACTCTCCTCCTAAGAGGCTTGCTAGACACGTACAGAGCCCCTTATACTAGCCTTTGATCTTACAGATCCTTCTCTATGCTCACGATGACACTCCTGCTCTCGGTAATGACCTCTAGTTACTCGAGGACCTAGATGATCAAAATAAGACTCCCTACTTAGACTCTCTAATAAATTCGACCTTTATTTGGAAGAGGATCTGCCATCATAGTAATTCTTTGATCGTACAGAAGAAGTTGAACCAGGATGGTATGATTGATCACGAGAATAATGAGAATAGTGATTTCTTTCATATCTTGCCAGTGGAGGTGGCATATCTCTCCTAGAATCAAAAGACTTATCTTAAATTGTATGGGCCAACTATCTGACTGACTCCTACATAGCCTCTTACCCCCTAGATAAATTAAATAGAATCCTTTGAAGAGCTGTCTCATTAGGGGGAGCGAATATTTTTTGATTATTGCCTGCATCCGTCAGGATGCTTGCAGCAGCATTGTTCATTCTTTAAACTAAAGAATGAAGTATATGAGGTAAAGCACACTTAATAACAATCGTTCCCACAGATGATGCTAATCTGTTGATGTCTAAAAAAATGGACTTATTCAAGATTTATAATCATAGATAATTAATAGTGAGTTAAACAAATCACACACATAAAAGAAGAGATGTTTAGAGTGATTCAACTTTCAAAAAGCCTACGTCCACTATTGGTTTTATTTAGTAGGGTTTATAATAGCTCAATTTGGTGTGTATATGACTGATTTTCATTATCCCTCCAGCTGAGGGAGTATTCCCTATTCATAGTGGTGTAAAAACCTAGATGATACGCCTTTATATTGTCAGTCATTTACATTTGTATACAATAATTAAACTCTTGGAATTCATTGCTAGTTGGTATCTCATCCGAGTAACTTTTGGTCTTTCTGATGGTTGGCCTTCTAGAGTTAGTCGACATTTCAGCTGACTAAGTGTCTTTAAATATAATTAGGGTGTCTGGTTGGCCACGTAGGAGGATAGGTGTATATTTATCGTTGGTCTATGTAGGTGGGTAATTTTTACATACAACAAAAGCCCCCAATGCTCCATGCTTGATAGTTGATCGAAAGTGTGAAGTATTTAGCCCAGGAAATTGCTTGGCATACTATTTTGAGAATTTGATCGGCAACCCAATTCCTATACTTGTAAAGATTTCCACTGGAACTATTTGATAATGGATTTTTGTAAATAACTCTACTTCTTTTGAATCTCCAAAGGATAAAATAGTCTTTTGATGTTTCGGAAGGCGTGCAACTGGCGATAGTTCAATAGTTTGTCCAGTTAATCAGTTTGTTCCTATTTATCGAGGCAAACTATAAATACAGAGAAATTTTCCTCCTTTCTTTTCACCTCAAATCTTCTGTACTCAAGAGTTTTCCTTCATCTTTAATCTTTCTTTATGCGATTGTTTGTTGCTATTATTTTTTCTTCAGTTCTTGCAATCACCTTTAGATTCCCTGTAAGCCTTTTTTCCTTCTTTTTCTATTTTATCATCTTTTTTTCTGTTTCCACCATGGTTCACATATTAGATGAGTGTTCGCTAGATGAGTTTAGAGAAAAAAAACTTCCAACTTGGGTAGATTTAAAGATCACCCCGGGTCCCATAAATTTATATTCACTTTATGAGGGTCATTGGATCCCTATGTTATTCATTGCTAATTGTGCCATTACTTTTCACCCAAACACTCTTTTTCTTCAGTTCTGTTAATATTTTAACATAGTCCCTGCTAAGATAGCTCCCAACAGTTGAAGAATTATAAGTCGTGTAAATAGATTGATAGAAATCTATGACACCCATATTAGGGTTCCAGAGTTGATGTTTTGCTATAAGTGGGATACTGTTGGAGAAAGTACATACTATCTGAAGACTAAGAAAGCAAATAGAGCCTTAGTTGTGAATTTACTAGATTCCATTAAGAATTATTGGGATTATGGAGGAGTTGTTAAGAACTGGCAACATACTCCTCTTCCACAGGAAATATCTTATAATGGGCTTAGATGTCCTCAAACGGGGGCATGACATAGGTTGAAATTTGTTTAGTTGCTCTTTCTGTTGTTATATTTTTTTGTATTTGGCCGACTAACTTTCCTGTTCCATTCATATGTAGAGGAGAGTAAGAAGAGGTGCCCCAAAGAAGAGGACTTTAACATTGAGGAGCAGAGGAATATCCCCGAGTTTCTTCCTTGTTGTTAAAATATAAGAGCTCCATCACTTCTTTTATTACTCGACCAACAATTGTGCTTCCCCAAGTTGCTATCAACTTAGAAGAAGACCATATACCAACTTCTTTAGCCACTGAATCTGCTGGTGCGGAATTCATCCAGGGAGGAATTTCTTCCTCATTTAAATTATTTGTTATTTTGGAGATCCCACTTTCTCCTTCAACAGACATGACCAAGAGGAACTTGACCAATTTGATCGGTGGGGTCCTCCCCTCTAAAAAAGCACTGATGCTAGTAAGGAGCCAGTTGAGAAGAAGTCCTAGGCTAGTGACAAGAGTCCTCTAATTGAACGGACTCAGACTTCTGAACCTCAACCAAAGATATTGAAGAGAGGTATGCTTAAACCTCTAAAAAAAGCCCAGAAAAGATCAGCCGACCAACAAGTATTGGCTGCAAAGAAGACTACCGACCAACAAAAGTTGGCAAGAAAAATCCAAGCCGACCTTGACATTGGGTCAACTTCGGTGGCTGTTAACCCAGCTTTGGCCAGGGGTTTGATCAAATTTAGTACTCTCCCTGCTGATCGAGCTGCATTAGCCCCCATGCCCAGGTTCAGGCTAACTGAAAGGGCTTGCTATAACTTGCCATTGGTAAGTATATCATTTTTTTGCTTTTCCTTAATGTTGATGACTTTTTCTTACATCTAATATTTTATTCTTCTTGTAATTTTTGGTTAATTTCAACCAAATGATATAGAAGTATGACCAACTGAGATCCTCTCCTGGTGAAGTGGAAAAGGCTTTTGAGGGCCTACAATAGTCTTTGACTGCTTCTCGTCAAGCTTTGGAAACAAAGAAAAAATCATGGAAAGAGGAATTAAGAAAGGCCACTCATAGGGCCACTGCAGATGAAGGAAAAATAAAGTCTACTAAAGACATAGCCTAGGATGCCGAGAAGAAATTACATGATGCTGAAGGCAGAGCTAAGACTTCTAAAGAAACACTTACAAAAGTCACAACTCGAACCCAAATTGCTGAAGATAAAGTGGTTGATCTGACTTCTGAAGTTACTTCCTTGAAGGCAAAAGGCAAAGATGCCTTTGATAAAGGTTAGGAGAAAGCCATTTTTGCTACCTCTACTCAAATTGAGTATGCCAAAAAATTATCCTTTAAGGAAGGGTTGTTTCAGGCCCTGAAGGTGGGCTGCACAAAAGAAAATTCCGAACTCTTCTAAAGGCATGACCTTGGTACTCCTTCTAATATTGATGAGGAGTTTGATGATAAAAAGTGGTCCGAAGAATCTTTAATGATGCCTATTGAGTCTTTAATGGTGCCAAATGCTAGTACTGACTAACCTGTGACTAGCCAAGATCAGTCCAAGGACAAGGATAAGGTCTAGCTCCTTTTCAACAAGTTTAGTTTTTGTCTTTTCTTTCTTGATGATGTATCAGCCTTTGTACTTCAATGATTAATCAATAAAAGAATAGTTTTTTTCTCAACTCTTTATTCCTTTTAATGATCTTGATTTCTTGATGGTTTATTCTTTTCTATATTGTCCACTTCTCTGGATTTATCACATAACTCATACTTGTAACCTTCTAGTTTGATGCTAGGAAGAAAGCTATTGTCTCTGTTGAATCCGACCTACTCAGGTGGTGCAAAAATCTCTTTGATGGAGGCCATGTTTCTTCGTCTGAGGAAGATTTCTCAGGATTACTCATCCCAGATGTGTTTGATCAAGTAAAAGAATCTTACATCCATCTCCACTGCCTCTTGAGCTATAGCAAATAATGTTGGTTACTACGAAATGATTGGAAGGATTCAAGAGGATCATAAAGTGTCCAAGGCATTACTCCCCTCTAACTACGAAGCCAAATATAGGTCATTGAGTGAAATTTATGGCTTTGACCAAAAATTAAAGTATATTACTTCTGCTAAATAAGACATAGAAAGCACCCGATCAATTGCTATAATACTGGAGAAAGATAATAATGCCCTAAGGAATGAGCTAGACAATCTGAAGAGGTCAACCACCATTGGTCCAGATAATGGTGTTTCCTTTTTAGAGATAAAAAATGCTCGGTTGT
Organism: Sambucus nigra; assembly: GCA_949130495.1. Lineage (NCBI taxonomy): Eukaryota > Viridiplantae > Streptophyta > Magnoliopsida > Dipsacales > Adoxaceae > Sambucus > Sambucus nigra. The sequence continues at coordinate 119,895,136 of OX422223.1, forward strand.
TAGAGGATTTAGAAGTTTTATAGAAGATAAAATCCAAACCTGGATATGCCATCAGGAAAAGTATAGTTGTTCAGCCCACCATTGAAGAGGAAAGAAAGAAGAAGACTCTGGCAGACCAAGCTGCCCTGCTAAAATCCAAAGACGTTGTCCTCAAGAAGTTCCAAGATCAAGTTGATAGACTGACATTCCATGTACATAAGTATCCAAAGGAAGTTTGGATGGAGGGTTATAACGCGGCCATAGCTCAATTGGATGATCATATTGATAAAAGCAATCGTGAAGGCTATAAATGGGTGCGAACTAACTTGTTAACATTGTTGAAGATGATCAAAATAGTGAGTTGTGGCACAGGAAGACCCAGGTTCTTAGATTGTGACAAACCTCCCTTCAAATTGGACACGAGATGGATTCCTCCTAATGTAATTCCTCAATGCCCAATAAGTAAATATATGGGTGATTATGGCCTCCATGATGAGTGTGAGATAATTCATCCTCCTCATTTGCTTGATAGGCCGAGCAATAGCAATAGGCAAATGTTGAGAGATTTCAATACAATAAATTCATTATATACCCTTGATGATTCTCCTGTTGGGATGGATAAGGCATAAGAAAGGCGTTCAGTAGAATAAACTTGTATTTCTCCTTCTATTTGTAATGCTTTTTCTGACTGTAATGCAATTTTGATCAATGAAGTTATTTCTGATTGTGAGTTTCCTCCATTTAAGCGTGTGGTTGATGTATAATCTTTCTATCGACTAGGTAATCTATATAACAATTAGTTAAAAGGCTTATAGATTGAATACTTGCTCAAATGTTTAATATTTGATTCATACTTGAATCATTTACACGGTCTTAGATTTCTACTAATGCACTTAGATAAAACTGTAAATAGCATTATTATACTAAGTTGTAGCATTAGTTACCAATGGCGACCAAATGTATTAGTAATGTATAATTATTCATGCGTTTTAACTTGGTCGGGTAAAATCTCTATTGAAGAAATTTTACCGACTTCTTGTTCTTGACTTGACGATGACAAATCATACATGAAGTTTAACTTTTCTAAAGTTGACAAAGTTCGACAAGGAACTTTTTTGAAGTTGAAAAGTTTGATAAATATAAAGAGTTTTTCTGAAGTTGGAAAAGTTTGATAAATATAAAGAATTTTTCTGAAGTTGGAAAAGTTTGATAAATATAAAGAACTTGTCTGAAGTTGAAATAGTTTGAATTAAAATTTCTCATTAATTTTTAATTAAGGTGTGAGTTTGAATTAAAATTGCTCAGTAATTTATGGTTAAGGTGTGCAACCACCATACTTCGAAAAACAAAACACAAAAAGGATGTATAATGGTGAAAAACATGAAATTTTATTATCTTGAATAACCAATTACATTAAAAACGGAATTTTCGAAAACTAAATTATTGATAATACTTACACAGGTGGTCTGCGTTCCAAGGGTTCTTGAATTCTTCTCCTTCCAGAGTTTCCAAACGATAAGTTCCTGATCAGATAACTATCGAGATAGAGTATGGACCATGCCAATTTGGATCTATCTTGTTGCTCTTCCGGATCACCTTTTTTAGAACCATATCTCCGTGCTTTAGGTTGGTCGGCTTGACCCTTCAATTAAAAAACCTTGTATTCCTTTATTGGTAGGCAACCATCTGTATAGCAATTTTTTTTGGACTTCTTATATCATGTCTAGATCGAGTCGCCTCATGAGGTCACTCTTGGTGAATAAACATTCAACATCCTATGAGTCAACAAATCGATTTCAACTGGTACCACTGCCTCAGTGCCAAAAGATAGCATGCAAGGGTTTCCCCCATTCTTATTTTGGGAGAAGTCCTATATTCCCAAAGGGCACTATGAAGTTCATTAATCCAGTTGAATTTAGCCTCATTCAACCTTCTCTTCAACCCATCTAGCAAGGTTTTATTGCTCATTTTTGTCTGATCATTGCACTATGGGAGCCCAGGTGCTGAATGAAGTTTTTCGATGCCAGACCTGATGCAGTATTCTTCAAATCCTTCATTTTCAAATTGATGCCATGGTTAGAGATGAAGTCATAAGGCATGCCATACTTGCAAATAATCTACATCCATATGAATTGGAAAACCCTCTAATAAGGCATATCTATCAAAGGCTTAACCTCCCCCATTTGGTGAAGTAATCAACTGCTATAACTAAATATTTGAACCTTCCCTTGGTGATCAACAATGGCCCGACTAAGTCATTTCCCCAAATAGTAAAAGGCTATTGATAAGTGATGGGTGTTAGACTTGTCCTAGTTTTCTGTGCATAGTGGTAAATTTTTAGCACTTATCACATTTTTAGTGAAGGCAGCACAATATGCTTTCATTATTGGGCAATAGTAACCTTGCATTGCTATTCGTTGTCTTAGAGACCTTCCACCAGTGTGAGCTCCACATGAACCTTCATGCACCTCTTTGATTAGATCATTTACTTCATTGGGATGGACACAATACAATCGGGAAATAGTGTATCCTCGCCTATATAGACACCCTTTTCCAGCACGTAACTAGCTTTTTTGTACCTCATCTTCCTTGTCTCTTTGTGCTCGGATGGTAGTGTTCCTCTTTCAATGTACTCTCTGATTGGATCCATCCATGAGGGGCATAATTCCATAGATAGTATATTAACGTCCATTCCATGAATGCTTCTATGGGTAAGATCTCTACTAGAATTGTTCGTTTGAGCTCCGTTGGAGTTGTTGAAGTAAGTCAAGCAAGAATGACTGCTTGAGCATTCTCAATCCTAGGAATTCTCACCATTCGCATGAAAGTGAACAAAAAAATAACCTCCATATATTTTTGATGATATCTCATCGCGTTTCCCTTTTAACACCATAAATCTACTGCATTTGATCAACAATTAGCTGAGAATCACTATATACTAGTACTTGGTCAGCGCCCAATAATGAAGCCAATTCCAATCACGTGATCAAGGCCTCATATTCTATCTCATTATTAAAAGCCTTGAATTAGAATCTCAGAGCATATTCCACGTCTAAATTATCTGGAGTGTTGATGATGAGACATGCTCCACTTCCAGTAGTACATGAAGATCTATCTACAAATAACTGTCAAATTTAAATATCATCAAAGAATTGTTTTATTGCCAGTACTCCATGCTTGAACATATTCTTGCTCTATTTAATCCTTTATTGAGCAACTGACGAGTCTAGTTGATCGGTCAAAATCTCTATTTTCTTTTGAGCTAAGCTCTTTTTCGAAGAGGTCTGCTCGGCATGAAAACTTGGATTATGTTTCTCCTCTACATATGTGAATTCGACAATGAAGTTTGCCACTGCTTGGCTTTTTTATTTCCACAATGGTCTCATTGACAATTTCATACTCTCCCAATTTAACTGCCCAAGACATTAACTTGCCAGATTTTTTAGGTTTATGCAATTCTTGTCACAAAGGCAATTCCATGTAAACGACAATGGTGTGGGCCTGAAAGTATGGCCTGTGACACCCCGCCTAATTAAATACAGAGTGATCAGTCCTATACCCAATTAAATTAGAGTATATAGTTGGTTCATTCTTAGCAAAACGGTCAAAAAACATTTTCTTTATTAATTCACCTGATAATAAATTAAACTAGTGTAAAAAACTTTTCCATTTTTAATTTATTTAAAATTATTCAACGATACGAAATAATCACAAGTAACATCACATCACAACAAAACTAAATATAACCAGAATAAATGTGAGTGGAATAAATCTCCTGTTAAAATATATTTCATTAATATCAAATAAGCTAAAATCAACAGTATCGACATAAATGATTACAATAGTCAGGAATGGAAATGAAATAACTAAATCCTGGACGACATGCCCTACATGAGAATAAACACTACAGATGTATGAATTAAGCGAATGTAAGCGTCTAAGCAAATCTGCCTCTCCAATAGCAGCTATAACCCGTCGAGATATCCATATTCTATGCTAGCATCCCAGATACTGGATACCTGATAACAATATACAATAGAGAAGAGAATATGCAAGGAAACGAGTCAGAGCCCGATTGTAAAAGATTTTTAAAATAACAAGTGCTTAACAAATGCAATTAAGCAGGGATTATATACATGCTAGATTCTCGGGCACTCGTGTGAGAATTCTCACCTCTCATCTAGTGTGCACGACTAACGTACCTTATTATCTCCCAATTTAAGGTTTCTCACTTATGATTCTAACCCATACCAGTTCCCCGTATTCCCACATAATACTTGTGATAATTAAATATGTTCATTTCTCTTTATAATGAACTAGGCTTCCACAACTTCGAGAATTAAGTATTCACTTACATAATTAAATCAAATTTCATTATCCATTTTGATCTATAATTTCACATAGTAGATTACCTCATAGTACATATATGTTAATCTACAAATTTCACACAATAGATTGCATCACCATATAATCTACAATTCTCGCCTAGTAGATTACATCACAATATATATATATATACATAAACGTCACACTATTATATATATACAATACAGTACCTCCTAGACATAGCTGCAGTACATGCATACTCTGCTATCATGTCTTGTGCATCTATCACTGCAAAATGGACAATTAGTTCGGCGTCTCTCACGAACCATCAATGTCATTACAAAAAATTGGAGGCGAGCATATTCCCTAGTTAAATGGGTCACGCACATACCTACGCTCCCATTCAACCGTCGAAACTATCATTCATCACGATAGAACGTACCAAGTTCCTATGCTCAGTGTACGAATCGAAATCCCCCCAAATGGGTCCAATCGAGATAAGGCCATACACAACGCGAAACCTCCACCTCAATAGCAAGCAACATTGGTATGTTATACACACAATATAAATAATATAGTTATTCACCCCACCTATATATAATAACAATAGGGCACACACATAATTCGTAGGTCTGAACCGTTGGAGAAGATTTTTCTCTAACTCCTTCTTCCTTTTTCCGATCAACCTCCGGTGGTGGCGGTGGTAGTGCAAGGTGTCTCTTAGCCCCTTGGTTTTTCCTAGAGAACTCTTCTTCTCCTAGAGAAGTCCCTCTCTCTCCTCAATAGATTTCTCTCTAAGTTTTGTGAATAAACTATGAATCTACCACCTTTTTATACTTATAAATAATCTTCAATTTTCGTGGGTACTATTCACTTCCCCTGTAAAATGGCTATAATGCCCCTTCGGGGTGTCTATTCGGCTCCAAGATGCCCCGAGACTCAAATCGAACACTTAAGTAGGATTTTTCGACTATTTAAACGCTTCCGGATACTTTGTTGCAGTCAAAACGACCATTTGGATGACATAAAAATATCTTACTTTTCAACTCACTAAAATGTAGTTCAGACACGACTCACACGTGCGTCCCGACTTAATTATCATAATTGTCTTATTCGTTTCTCGCGAAAATTTATAAAATCATAATCATATGTAAAGTCATAGTCATATATATTACTATTAATCACCAAGTAATATTCAACATAAATCACATATTACTTTACTCCCAAGTAATAATTAAATTCGGATTAATTTTCAATTTATCCCACAATTAATTTTAATTAATCCCATTTTAAAAAATCATTAAAATAAAAAGGTGTTACATGGCCTCATCCTCCTAGAAGCTTCAATGAGAGTTAGGGATAACTTCTCCAGGAAATCTAATTTCATCTCCTCATAATGCCTTTCTAGTATAATATACTAGCCTTTTAACTCCTCCACCTGGTCGGATCAAAGCTGAATTGACAGCCTACTCTAAAATAGCTAAATATAGATATAATTTTTCTCCCAAAACTGGTCGGGAAAGGTGTAGGGGAGAGCCCAAGTACTTTTTCAAATTCAGGAAGGCTTTCTCGCATTCACCTTTCCACTCAAAGGTCTTTCTAAGCACCTTAAATAATGGAAGGCATTTATCAGTTACTCGGGAGACAAAACGGTTTAATGTCGTTACTCTTCCTGTTATTTTTGAACATCTTTCTTGTTGGTCGGAGACTTTGTTACCATCAAAGCTTTAATTTTAGCAGGGTTTGCTTCTATTCCCCTTTGATTGATGATGTAAACTAAGAACATTCCTTCCTTTACTCCGAAGATACATTTGGTAGGGTTGAGCTTCATCTGATGTTTTTCTAGTTGAGCAAAGGTTTTAGCTAAGTCCGCAATGCGGCCCGATGACAAATTTTCTTCTGGTGAGCATATCGCTTACATATAATTCTATGTTTTTCCCAATTCGATCTTCAAACACCTTATTCACTTAACTATGATAAGTTGCTCCAGCATTCTTCAATCCAAAGGGCATGACATTATAAAAAATAAGTTCATCGACTAGTAATAAGGGAAGTGCTCTCTTTGTGTTTAGGGTTCTTATTAATATGATTATAACCAGGATAGGTATCCATAAAATTGAGTAACTCATGACCTGCTGTAGCATTGACCAATTGATCAATCCTTGGTAAAGGGAAATGATCTTTTGGACATGCATTATTTAGATCTGTGAAATCTACACACATGCACCATTTGTTATTTTTATTTTTGACCATTACCACATTAGCCAACCAACTAGGGTACTTGACATCTTCAATGAACCGTGATCGCTGTAATTTCTCCACTTCCTCCTAGATTGCCGTATTCTTCTCAGGGCTAAAAACTTTTCGTCTTTACTTGATCGACTTAGAATCTAGATAGATATAAGCTCATGGCACATGAAGTTTAGATCAATCCTTGACATATCTTTGTTGCTCCAAGTAAACACATTTTTCTTTCTCTAAGGAATGTAATTAATTCCTGTTTGAGAGAGGGAGATAATCTTGAACAAATCTGGGTAGCTTTTCTGGCTTATTGTCATAATAATTTCTATCCCTTCCATAAATTTCCCCTTTAACAGCTTCTCTTCTTCCCGAGGATCCAGAGTGTAGATGTGGAAAGTGGTTGTACTCTTCATTTGAATTTACAGTTGGTCGATCGAAGTATAATAACATTCTGTGGCTTCTTTCTAATTGCCATTTACTATTGTGACTCCATAATTTATTGGAAATTTTATGCATTGATGAACACATCCTCTAACTTCTTTATCCCCACTCTTCCTAGGATGATATTATAAGTTGATGGGATATTTTTATCTAACATAAAAATTAATTCTTTCTCTCCTGCTCTCTGGTCAGGTGCTGACCAAAACTTCCAGCTTGATCGTCCTAACGGGTATACTTTTTCTCTTGGAAATCCAATGAGAGGTCTATGATATGGTTCTTGCGTACTGTCCTTCAGCCCTATGATTTAGAAACAGTTGTAAAACGTTACATCAACTGAATTCCCATTATCAACCAATATCCTTGTAACTCTGCCATAATAAACTCTGCAAGTGATAACTAACAGATCATCGTGACGATTAAGTACCCCACTCTAATATTTTTTGTTGAATCCAATCGACAATATGCCTTTGTGGACATTCCTAGGTAGACTATCACTGGATTCATCCATATCACTTTGTCTGACAGTTGAGCAGGCTTTGGCTTCATTTAAGTAAGCTTTCCTTTCTGCTTTCACATCTCCTCCTCCCTCATCTCCTCCCGTGAGGAAGTGGCATCTAAAGGATATTATTCCTACTTCCTCCTATGGTTCCTCAAGCTTCTTAGGCAAGTCTGGATCTTCTTCAAAATCATTATTTCTTGCTCTTTCATTGTCTTCTCTTACTCGAACTGGAGATTCAAACTTTTTTCGATCATCTCGATTACTGTTCCGACTAACAAACTTATTCAGTATTCCCCACTGAATAAGATTTTCAATCTCGTTCTTAAATGAAATACAATTGTTGGTGTTATTCCCATGGCCCCTGTGAAAGTCACAGTACTTGGACTTATCCCTCTTGTTAGTGGTGTCTTTAGCTGTCCAGGTCAATTCAACTCTCGGTTCCCTCTGATTTCTTACAGGATATGGTGAACACCCTTGTTAAGTGGAGTATATTCATAATACTTCTTGATCCGATCCAACTTTTTGTCTTTTTGGTCCTTCTTGAAGGAATTAGAATTATTTTTTAGACCATCACCCTTGGTATCAGGTGCTTCCTTAACTGCCATAACTTCCTCGACATTCATTATCTTTCCAACTTTAGCCATTAATTTCGTCATGGTTCTAGGTGGATTCTTAGCTAAAGCATAATATAAGTCTTTAGTGAGCAACCCACTCATAAGTGTTGCAGTGACTGCCTTCTCATAGTCAACCAACTTTAATTTTTCATTATTAAAATATGTAATATATTCTCTAGTACTTTCTCCTGGATTTTGTCGCACTGTCAAGATATGAGTGACACAATTAATAGGCTTAGCCGCGAAGAAAAAGTTATCTAGGAATAATTCAGCTAATTGATGAAAACTATATATTTTATCTCTAAGGATATTATTATACCAGATTTGGGTTGGCCTTATGATAAAACTGGAGAAAGCTCTATAGCTTATCTCATCGAGCACTGAGTAGATGTCAGTAGCAGCTTGATATTTCTCTATGTGCAGGGCTCGATATGTTTTCCCACCGTACTTGGGAGTAACTAATAGTGGCTCGAACTTGGATGGAGTAAGGTAGTTCATGATAGCTTGTGTCACACCCCAAACCCAATATCCATACTAATCATTTGTTATTAGAATAATTGGATCATAATCTCGAGCCCATTGAAAATTTAATTCATTTATCAATATTTTCTGCATAATGAACATAATATTGTTCTTGTGCCATAACGAAGTCAACATCAGAGTCATAATTAGAGATTATACAATACTATGATTAACTATGATCAACTCAATCCATACTAAATCAATATATACAATGTGTGAGTATATTAAAATCTTCAGTGTGACAACAATAAAATATCCATACTTAAACCCCAGTTCTTCTAACGGTGCAACTCTCAAAGTTACCGGTCATATATTATCCTAACTGGCAGCGTACAAACCTGAAATTCTTAACATATAAACTGTAAGCATTAAGCTTAGTGAGGTACTCCTTCCCTGCAATGGAATAACAATTCTATATCGAATATGTGGATATAAAATCCGAACAATCCTGCCCATTGGCAATAACAAATCATGGACCATAAGATCCAAATAATTCTGCCCGTTGGTAATAACAAATCCTGGATCATAAGATCCAAATAATTCTACCCATTGGCAATAACAAATCCTGGATCATAAGACCCAAATAATTCTGCCCATTGGCAATAACAAATCCTGGATATTTGAATATCCAAACAAATCCTGAATACCGAAGTATTCAAACCAATCCTGGATCATGAGACCCAAACAAATCCTGGATATTTTAATATCCAAACAAATCTTGAATACCGAAGTATTCAAACAAATCCGCTCTTAGAGCTATATTCATATTTATATATGAAACAAATCATAAATACACTCACCTTGATAGTTTAACTGGCTTTATCCTTGCCTTTATCCGGTACTTGTTCAATCAACTCTTCTTCCCTTCCTATCATTCTTACAAAATTAGTATCATCATAAGAATATCAATAATCCAAAGAATGATTTAAACATAATTCAATCCATAAGCATCACATGATTCCATTCAAATCATTTATCATAAGTGAAGTTCCATCCAAATCCATGTTAATATATTTAACATATCCAAATCATAGACCAAATATAAATTCATTTATTCTTGGTGATTCAATCTTTGTCATATTAGTATTTCAATACAAAAGACGGTACATCATTTCAAGTCTCCTAGAGCAAGATATGCCCATTTCTTTACCACATAGTAAATCTGCCCTATAGGCTCTTTTATCATTCATTCAACTTCCAGGAATTTCCATAATTTTTATACATCATACATTTATATGATATTTCACCCAACACCATTAAACATATTGAACAATACAATATTAAAATTTCATAATTTTCAGAGTTCATTTGCTATGTCAAGCAAAAACATCGAACACATGGCGGGCATACTTTCACCCTTAGGGCATATTTCATACCCGAACTTAAAACTCTCACCAAAGACTCATTTATTGGTATTTTCACAAAATTTTCGGATATGTCATACATATATGAGTCGAGGTTAATCTCCAATTGGAATCAATAAATTTCAGTAATCATACAAAAATATATGGAAGTTTGAATAAACAAAGTTTCTAAACAAAGCAATTTTAGGGTTTTGTACATTCAACTTAACTTAAACTTTCATCTAACCACACACATATATCAAGGGCTGAAAGTTTAATAAAAAAATGATGATTTCTATCATATAAAACAGTAATAAAATAAAAATAACAAGATTTGTGGTTAGGATTACCTCTGGGACTTTTACGTAATTTTACGGATTTTTCTCCAATTTTCTCCTCACTTTTTCTTCCTAACTTCCCAATTCTCTTTATTTAAGCTTCAAATCTCTCATGGATGAATTTTGATGAATAAGGAGATAGTTATAAGGTTTTGAAGTCGGTCAAAGCCAACCTCCACCTCCAACCAATCAATTTAAGACACTTATTGGGCATAAAGGACAAATTTCCACTTAAACGAATGGACAGATTTGCCCTTCGTTAGTAATTTTGGTATAACTTCTTACTCGGACCTCTGTTTCACACACCGTTTATTGTGTTGCAACCATAACTCACCTGTATACAAATATCTAGCTTTCACCTCAAGTCAATTGTTATTTTATAAAGGTCAAAACTAGCTTTGAAACATGAGCATTCCTACCGAAAACTTCAAAATCTCACATTCGTAACTAATTCATTTTTCATGCTTTATGAAGCTAGGATTAGACTAAATATAATGACTTAACATTATATGTACTAATAACATTTTATCCACATCACATAATCTAATCATGATTTAAACATAATTTATCATAATTATATTCGGGTTGTCACAGCTTGAATAAAAGGTGAACCTTTAACAAAACTCCTTTGGTGTGGATTCTTGGTTTTATCCAATTCGCCTAACCCATGTTCCAAATGTTGCATGGATACTTTCCAAGGATGTTCTTCTGTCTTGGATTTGGCCGAGGTAGATTTAGCAGCTCTACTGTGCCTATGTGCTGAGAGGTCTGGTCGACATGCACAGAGCCCCTTATACTAGCCTTTGATCTCACAGATCCTTCTCAGTGCTCACAATGATGCTCCTGCTCTTGGTAATGACCTCTAATTACTCAAGGACGTAGACGATCAAAAGAAGACTCCCCACTTAGACTCTCTAATTCACTTGGCCTTTATTTGGAAGAGGATCTATTGCCATTATTTTCTGTTGATCGGACGAAAGAAGTTTCGCCAAGACGGTTATTAGGGGATCTATTGCCATTATTTTCTGTTGATCGGACGAAAGAAGTTTCTGTAATCGATCATGAGAAGAATGAGAATAGTGACTTTTTTCATTTTTTATTGGTAGAGGTGGCACATATCTCCTGAAGTTAGAAGACTTATCTTGCATTGTGAGGGTCAATTGTTTGACTAACTCCCGGATAGCCTTTTGCCCCTTAGCAAAATTAAATAGGATCCTTTGAAGATCTGTCTTATTAGGGGGAACGGATATTTCTTGATTATTGCCTGCAGCCTCCAAGATGCTTTCAGGGGAAATGTTCATTCTTTAAACTAAATAATAAAGTATATGAGGTAAAGAACACTAAATAACAATTGTTCCCACATGCGGTGCCAATCTGTTGATGTCTAAAAAGGGACTTATTTTAGATTTATAATCACAGATAATAATATAGTGAGTTCAATAAATCACACACACAAAAGAAGATATTTTTAGAGTGGGTCAACTATCAAATAACCTACATCCATTGTTGGTTTTATTTAGTCTGTGCATATGATTGATTTTCATTGTCCCTCCGAGATGAGGGAGTATTCCCTATTTATAGTGGTGTAAAAACCCTCGATGAAACGCCTTTATATTGTCAGGCATTTACAATTGAATACAATAAATGAAACTCTTAGAATTCAGTGCTGGCTGGTATCCCATCCAAGTAACTTTTGGTTTTCCTGATGGTTAGCCTTCTAGAGTTGGTCGGCATTCCAACCGACTAAGTGTCTCTAAAGCTGATCAGAGTCGCTGGTCTGCCACGTAGGAGGATAAGTGCATATTTATCATTGGTACATATAGGTGGGTAATATTTACATACAACACACATGATAGTCCTAATGAACATGATTTTTGGAATAAAATCAAAGTAAAGTCTAGAGGACATGAAATGGAGATTTTCAAAGTGTAACACAAATTTAGGTTAAACTCCAATTTTTGGCTTCAACCGGTTGTAAGAAAAAGTGGAATAATATGGACATTTGCAAAATATTAAAACACAATAAAAAGAAACTCAAATGACATCGATTAAATTAAGGAGGGTCCGAAATTCTGTGGTGAAAGACCCAAAACGCTGGCTAGAGCATGTGGTTGTGTCGCTGATGGTGTGGAGCCCAATAAAGTATGCGATTATTGAAAGATTCTGAGAAAAAGATAAGAAATAATGAACATGTCAAGAAATGGGTTGTTTGGTGAAAATGTATTAAGACAACCTAAATTGAATAAATTAATAAATGTTCCAATAAAGGTTAAAATGGACAAGTAGATGTGTAAATTGATTAATATTCATAAGGTGAAGAAAAGGTGAAGTAAGTGAGTAAATGAGTGGTTAAGCAACCTAAGTGGTTTAACCCATAATTAACACACGAGTGTGTGGTGAAAGGTTCAAAGGCTAAATAAGTATTTTCTAACATGATGTTCGTATGTGTTGAAAGGGTCATTTTCAATGAGAATACCAATATAGATTGGTTAAAAATATAAAAAGGGACATTTCGGTAAAGAAACAACTTTCGATCAAACCAAGTGGAGTGGTTTCAAATATTTAACCTTGTGTGCTACATAAAGGGATAAATGCCAAAATGAGGAAAAGAAAGTCTTTTTCAAGAGATGAATTCATCGGGATAAATAATGTTTTCGAAAGTAAAACGGTTTCATGCATTAAGTATATGTATACGTATATATCTTCATACAAGGTAGTTGCATGTGCACGTAGGTATAACGTGTTAGAGTCTTCCTTCTTCCATTTGATTCTATATTGCATTATTGTATATTTACCACTGAGGATTCAATTCACTCCCTCGTTTTGTTACGGTTGGTTGGGTGCGGTTTCATATTTTCAGAGCATTATACATGTAAGTGCTCCCTTTTATTTTATGTTGGTGGCTCGATATGATTGGACTCTAGGGTGCCCACCATGGGTCCCTCGCGTAGTTTGACTTGAAATTGGAATTGCATGTTAAACAAGTGAAACATTAATTAAAATAAAACTAGATTAGCAACATTATATAGGGTGTTTCATTGCATTTCACACCTAATGCTCGAATTGGACAGGGTTGACTACGGATAACCCATAAATCTAGGTCAGGGCGTTACACTCCACACTATGATGTTCTCGTGATTATTCTCAGAATTGTGAATTGAGACATCGACAAATTGGGCATAGACTAGGTAATCTTATCAAAGGTGATGTACCTAAATCTGTTCCACAAGTTGAAGCTCAATCTAGCTAACTTCAAGGAGGCTACGGTTCCCTTGGTTGGATTTGTGGGGAAAATCATGATATTATTGGGAATGATAGTCTTGCTGATCAGGATAGGTAATATTTCAAAGTTGATTGAATTTCGATTGTAGACATAGAGTCACGATATCACGCCATTTTAGGCAAAGGATGGCTCCACGTTATGAAAGCCTCACTATCCACATACCACAAGAAGCTAAAGTGTATCATCGATCAGGGCATGGTCGAGATTCGTGGCTACCAAGCCACTGTAAGGAAATGCTTCATCACCGCCATTCTCCCCTAGAAGGAGAGGAAAAAAGAACCAAAGGACATTCCAGAGGAAGCCCTTGATGGGGATACACCCTCCAAATAGCAACTATAGTACGAAAAACTAGGGGTGGAAGAGATCAGGATCCATCCCGTAGATAGGGTCTTTGAAAGCCTGGAGGAAATTAGTGAGGATGATAACTTATTGGATAGAAAGTTTCTAATCGAAGCCACTCTAGCCGATCACGAGAAGAAATAATTAATTACCTTCTTGATAATCAATTTAGATGTTTTTTCCTGGGAGACGTATGATATTTTTGGAATTGATCCCTGCATAGCCTGCCACCGTCTTCATATCAACCCAATCTTCAAGACAATCACTCAGAATGAACTTGGAAAGCTTCTGGATGCATGATCTATTAAGAAAGTTTAGTTTACCAAACGTTTGTCAAACCCAGTGGTAGTTCAGAAGAGAAATGACAACTGAAGAGTCTGTATTGATTCCATGGACCTTAATAGAGCCTGCCCTAAAGACAACTTCCCACTATCCAAGATTGATCAGTTAGTTGATGCCACAACAGCCCATACAAGAGTGAGTTTTTTGAATGCCTATTCAGGGTACCATCAGATCCTGTTATTCGTCCCCGACCAGGGCAAAATATCCTTTATAAATCCACCGGGCCTATACTATTACAAGGTCATGCCATTCGGCCTAAAGACTAAAGGGGAAACTAATCAGAGGGTGATCACAAAGATGTTCAAGTAACATATGGGTGACACTATGGAAGTCTACATCAATGACTTGCTAATCAAAAGCAATGACAAAGTCGACCACTTCAAAGACTTGGTTAGAACCTCAAAAAGTACTGAATGAAACTAAATGCAAGCAATTGCTCATTCGTTGTCCATTCAGGAATTTTTTTGGATTACCTAGTCAGTAAAAAAAGAATTGAGGCCAATCCAGATTAGATTGATGCTATCAATATAGTCATGCCCTCAAGGATGTTGCGATCTATTCAAAAGCAAACTAGAATGCTCATAGCACTTAGTCGCTTCATCTCCAAGTCCTCAGAATGATGCCGACCATTCTTTCAGCTACTTAAGAAGGATAAGATCCTTATATGGAATGATGACTGCTTAAGATCTTTAGAGGAGATTAAGTCCAACTTCAGTAAATAACTCGTGCTAGCAATCATCGATGATGAAGATCCCCTGTATCTCTATCTCGTAGTATTAGACCACACTATTATCTCGACTCTGGTATTTAGAAATGAGGGGAGCCAGTACCTTGTCTATTGTGTTAGCAAGATGCTCTTGAATATAGAATAATGTTACTTACCTTTGGAGAAGTTAGCCTATGCTTTGATAGCTGCTTCAAGAAAGCTAAAACACTATTTTGAAGCCCACTCAATAATAGTGATCGCTTCGTTCCCACTAAAATATATCCTTTAGAAAGCCTACCTATCTGGATGATCGTTAAAGTGGTCGATCGAGCTCGAAAGGTTTGATATTCACTTTCAGCCAGGGACAGTAATTAAGGGAGAAGTCTTGGATAATTTCATCATTGGATTTCGGGGAGATAAGCCAACTAACCAACAAGTGATGGAGTAATCAAAAAATAAGGAAGCACAGTCTAAGGACTGGACCTTATACGTTGATAGAGCCTCCAATTCCATGGGGTAAAAGTATGGATCATCCTCTCCATACCAGAAGATGCTGCCATCGAATAAGGAATTAAGTTGGGATTTGAAGCCTTCAATAACGAAGTCGAATATAAAGCATTGATAGTTGGCCTGTGTAAAGCCTAACTACTAAGGTCAAAGTGCCTCAATGAGTTCGATGATTCCAAACTGGTCTCCGAATAAGTGAGTGGAGATTTCAATGCAAAATATGACAGGATAATAAGCTGCCTTGCCATGGTACGAGAACTTATGGCAGGGTTTAAGAAAGTACGCATTCAGCAGTTCCTGCGAGGGAAAAATAGTCATGTTGACGCCTTCACAACCCTAAGCTCAGCAGTGGACTCTGATCTCAGAAGAACTATCTAAGAGGAGTTCCTCATCTGACTTAGCATTGACCAGATAATGGTCGCCGAGAAGATCCTTCTCATAGAAAGAGCCCCTAATTGGATGGATCCTATCACCGCCTACTTGTAGAATAACATGCTCCTAGACGGTAGAAATTTGGCTCACCAAATAAGGGTAAAGGCAACCCGTTTCTACCTTGATCTAGGGTGAATCTCTATAAAATATCCTTTACAGTCCCTTACCTCCAATGCATCCACCCAAAAGACACTGAGCAAGTTCTCTGCGAGCTTCATGATGGAATTTGTGGGAGTCACATAGAAGGCAGATCGTTAACATATCAAGCAATTAAAGAAGACCATTGGTGGCCACACGTGAAAAAATATGCAAGTACTTATATTCAGAGATGTGAAAATTCCAAATATTCTCCCTTATGGTTCACCAACCGTCTAGAGAACTGAAATTCTTGATTAGCCCTTGGCCATTTGCACAATGAGGGTTAGAAATTATGGGACCATTACCTACTGCACTTAAGAATCATAATTATTTGGTGGTTGACATAAATTACTTCACCAAGTGGGTAGAGGTAGAACCATTGGCTAACATTTGTTACGCGATATGATAAGGTTCATCTGGAAGAGCATCATAACCCGCTTTGGGATGCCAGGAGCTATTATCATCGATAATGGTACATAGTTTGAAAGTAGTTTCTTCAAAAACTTTTATGATGAGCATGTTATTAAGCATCACTTCAGCTCAGTAGTGTATCCCCAAAGCAATGGTCAGTCATAAGTTTAAAATAAAACGATGCTCGATGATCTGAAGAAGAGGTTGGAAAGAGCAAATAGTGCCTAGGTAGACGATCTCCTTCATGTCCATTAGGCCTAACGTACGACGCCTAGAAGACCTACTGAGGAAACACCCTTCAAACTAACAAACGGAATGGAATCCATTATTTGACTTAAAGAAGGTCTGCCTACTATGAGAACCAATTTGGTCAACCAAGGTCTAAACGATGATGCCTTGTGCATTGAACCTGACTTAGTGGATGAACGAAAAGAGAAATCCACGGAGAAGCTGGCTTCATATCAGTAGTAATTGTTGAGGAAGTACAAAAAGATAGTCAATCTGAGGAAATTTTACATAACGGATTACGTCTTAATGAAAGTCCTCGATAGTGCCGTAAGACTGTCATATTTCAAACTGGAACCAAACTGGGAAGGGCCTTTCAAGGTAATCAGTGACGACCTTCAAGGATCTTATCACATGGAAACGTTAGAGGGCAAATAGATACTAAGAGCTTGGAATGAGGCCAACCTCAAGAAGCTCAATTTTTAGTCTACTTAAACTTTTTCAGCACATCTAGTTTATGAAAATTTTCATTTCAGACTTATGTTGCTCTTAAGTTATTACTTATTAACTAAAGGCCTATTCTCTCTCGTATCTTGATTTGGCGCATTTTCTATCTAATTTTCTATTATGTATCTTAATATTAAGCACCATTTCTAAGAAATAGCTCCATTCTATGGACACTAAGCAGAACCACACTTAGTTACAGTAAGTTGCTCAACAAACTTCAACTAAAGAACTTCCTCGAACAAAACAAAACTCCTTTAGATTACAGTACTTTTTTCAATTTATTTCAATAAAGGAATATCCTCGCGTCGAGCAGGGTTCATACTAATTATAATAAGTTGTTAAGTTTATTTTAGTTACTAGAATCCTTAGGTCTTTGTTATATCAAACACAAAGGGCCTCACGATTTGCCTTGACAATAATAAAAGCCCTATAGGGAATCCTTAGGTAAAAATCCAACCGAGGTTGGTTACCAACTATGTTGGTTGCTAAAATCCTGATCAGGTGGATGGCCCATTAACCAGGTGCATTCTTGCCATCATCTCTCCTAGGCCTAAGGAGTCTGACGACACGACCTAAAATGTAAGGAAGAAGGAATGACATTGCTAAGGCATATTTGACTAGAATAATGATCAATATTAGTTGTTAACTCATTTAGTAGGCAAAGGCAAAAAAATTATTAACATTAACTATTAACTCATTTAGTAGACAAAGGTAAAAAAATGATCAACATCAGTTATTAATTCATTTAGTCAGTAAAAACCTAAAATGATTAACATTAGTTATTAACTCATTTAGTCGGCAAAGGCCCAAAGTGATTAACATTAGTTATTAACTCATTTAGTCAGCTGTTGATGTAAAAAATTAGATCGCTCTAATTATTCAATCACAAATAAATAAATGAGACAAAGAATTTTAAAGTGGTTCAGCCTTATAAGAATGGCCTACGTCCACTGTTATGTTATTGCTGAGTGTTTAGGAATTCTCGATTACAAGGTCTATCAAGAAATTCCCGGTCCCTTTGAATGAGGGTGATACAATGTATTTATAGCCTTGAGGCTATCATCTGAAAGGGTGATACATTAAATGATATACATATAAAAGGGTAATACATTTAATGCCCTTAAGCGTGTGCGTCAATGATAAGCATTCAACGAACCAGTTGAACTGTTGGTTATCTGGCAATCAATGCTGTGGTCGAGATGCAGCTCGGACCGCCTTAGTTGCTCGGAGTTCAGAAGTTCCTCGGAGTACTGGAGTTCCTCGGAGTAGTCTATTCCTCGGAGCGTATGAGTTCCTCAGAAGGATCTGTTCCTCGGTGTATACTTGCTGCTCGGAGTGAGTACGACTAGGTCGGGGGAATAAACTTCCTCATTGCTATTATGCCACCTAGATTGACACGTGTTTTCATTTTATTCGTCCATATCATCATACTAATTTTGGTATCAACAGAAGCCCCCAATGTTTCATATTTCGAACTTTGAGGAGTATGGAACATTCTTTCTAGGTATATGGCAATATTAAATGACTTTCCTGGGTTTTAGGAGCATTTTCTTTGTATTTGAATATCCATCCAAATTCGCAGAATTCGCCTTTTTGAATTTTTATAAGCGCTTCGATCTTCGTGCACTTTTTGTCCTTTTAGCCGCCGGTAGCGTAATAGTTTCCTTTTTGTAATCATTTCTTTCGCCGTTTCCCAAGGCAAAGTATTTAAGCTTCCTAAGCAACCATACTATCTTCTACCTTTTCCAATTTTCTGCTTTCGAGTTTTCTATAGTCTTTCTTTCTCTTGTACGTTCATCCTTGTCTTCGTTCGTTGTCAACAAATCTGCTTTCTTCCTGTAAGATCTTCTTCCTTCTCCTTTTATTCACCATGGTTTATATTATTAAATCTCTTGAGAAATTCCGTTCTGATTATTCCATTCCATCTTGGGTAACTTTGGAGGAGCTTTCTGAGCCTTCAAATTACTTTCGTTTGGCTGAGGGACATTGGTTCCCCAGCCTTTTTATTGCTGAATGTGGATTTTCTTTTCCACCAAACCCTTTGTGCTTAGAGTTTTGTCATCATTTTGATGTTGTTCCTGCAAAAATAGCCCCAAACACATGGAGAATAGTCAATGGGGTGTATAAGTTAAATCAGACTCATGGAACCCGTATAGGAATTCCTGAGATTATGTACTGTTATAGATGGGCTGTTTTAGACAATGTTTATTATTTAAAAACTAGATTTTTGAATAGGGCTTTAGTAGTCAATCTCCCTGACGCTAATAGGGATTATTTTGAACATGGGGTAGTTATAAAAAATTGGCAACATGCCCCTTTGGTTGGAGACGAAGTATATGAAGGTCCCAAATGCCCTCCATATGGCAATGGGATAGGTTATTTTCATTTTATTTTATTTTTGAAACTATGATTTCATTATATTTGAATAAATGCATGATTGACATTTCAATATGTTTTTGTTTGCAGTTGACAGCAAGAGAAAAACTCCAAAAGAATCAGAAGTAAATATCAAGCATTTGAAATATATCTGGGGTTTGCATCAGAAAATTGTAGACGAGCACGTCAGGTCTGCTTCATACTTGATGCAGTACAGGAGCTATACATCATCCTTTACTGCTCGTCCTGTGGTCAGCACTAGTGATCCAGTGCAAGTTCCTGAGGATTCTGATCCAGAATCTCACATTCCTCTAAGTCAGAAAATGGGCAAAAGAAGAGTTCCTGCTCTCTTCGAGGAGACTTCCTCTGCTGGAGATGGAAAGAGAAACAAAGCTGATGTTCCTAAGGGGACAAAGAAAATGGATTCTTCCCCTTCTGTTGCTCATCAGAAGGTTGCCGAGAAGCCCCCAGTGGCTCCTAGTAAGAAGGATGCACCTGTGGAAGTAATTACCATCTCTCCAACTAAAAGCTCTTCTTTGGTTGAGACTGTTGAAGTACCACCGAGGAGATTGAAGAAGTCCTTCTCGGTCAGTTTTTCTGAAACCATTCCCCAGCTCCCAGCTGGTGGAGCTGAAGTTCCAATCATTGTTCCCCCGAGCTCTACGATGAGCTCGGCAAAGTCCCTAACCATTCCCGAGGTGCAAGGTAATGAAGACAACCTTACTCGGGATATGGTTACTTCTTTGGCTGCTCGTCATCTTGCTTCAGTAAGTATCTCTACTCTGAACTTTTCATATTTTCCTTTGTTATTTCTCATATTTGTTTCTGATTTTGTTTTCCTTTTCTGTTTACTGTTGACGAGCTGTTTCAATATAATCCTTAAAAAGGATGAAGCAATCAAAGCTTCTTGCTCCTCGTCCACCGTGGAGGGAGCACTGGAAGAAGCTACCAAATCTCTGAGGGATTCCCGTCAAAAGTATGACGAGGATAAGGTTGAATGGGAGAAGAAGTTGGCTGCATCTGAGGCAGAGAAGGTGCAGTTGGGAAACATAGTGAAAGACTTGGAGAGGGAGAATAAAAAATATGCCTAGAAGCTCACAAGTTTTGGGGAGCTTGAAAATAAATTGAAATCGGCTGAGGAAGAATTGACCCTTCTGCGAGAAGTAAATCGCCAGAAGGAGGCGGTGGAGGGCAAGTTGAAAGCCTCCGAGGATCTTCTATCCGAGAAGCTCTCCTCAGAGAAAATGAAAAGAAAAGTGGCTGTGAAAAAATCATTTCGAAATGGTTGGGACAAAGGATGGGATAGGGGGTAGCAGCAATGATGAACCAGGTGCAGTATGGGAGTTTGAAATACTTCCGAGATGGTTGGGTTGCTGCCCTGCAGGAACTGAAGGTTAGCGAGGACTCTGAACTATTTCAACAACATCTTCCTGGCCCCCCTCCTGTAATTGAAGATGAGGAAGAAGATGAAGCTACGTCCGAGGAGTCTTCAATGACAGTGGGTGATCTAGTCCTTGCTTCACAACCTAATCAGACAGCCACCGAGGAGATCTCGTCCTTGCCTGCTCCTACTGAACAAGTCCCAATTTCTGCCAATCAACTCATTGTTGCCACCGGGCAACCAAGCTCCTCGTCCCAGCCTCCCGAGAAAGTCTTGGGAGACAAGGAAAAGGTGTGAAGTTGTTCGGTATTCTCTTTCTATTTTTCTTTTACATGTACTTTGTATTTTGAACGCTGTACTCCTTTTAATGATGTAATAAAACCACCTTTTTGTTCCTCTGCGTTATTGATGTTCTGTCTGCTTCTTTTATTAACTCTTGCCTTCTCTTCTTTACTAGTTTATGGCTATAATGGAATTACTTTCTGCCAATGATACAAAGCTGATTCAGCACTGTAATGAATATTATAAGGCCGATCACATGGAACTAAGTGCATCAGAAGTTGCCGACATCCTCGGCCATGGTGCTTCAGAGAAGGCAGTGGAGGCATATCAGTACTTGAAATATCTTCTTGATTGTGCTGTAGCCAACAATGTGGCTTATTACGAAATGATTGAAGACTTGCAAAGTACTCTCGATGAACTTCAGCAGCAGTACAAAGAGTCTTCAGCTCTTTTGCACGAAGGGTATGAGAAGAAACTCAAACAACTTCATGATGACATAGGCTATGACAAGATGAT
Source organism: Sambucus nigra (assembly GCA_949130495.1). NCBI lineage: Eukaryota > Viridiplantae > Streptophyta > Magnoliopsida > Dipsacales > Adoxaceae > Sambucus > Sambucus nigra. The sequence goes on from OX422223.1 coordinate 119,916,884, forward strand.
CGCTGGCTACGAAGTGAGAGAGAGAACCTTGAAATTAGATGTTGAAGGGCACAGGCAAATTGCTGAGCTATTGGAACAGGAGAATAATAATCTGCAAAAAGAACTATCTCAGTTGAGGCCTGTTGCTTCTTCTTCCACTGCCTTGTTACCAGTCACTGACGAAGGATTCTCATTTTTGGAAGTTGAGAATGCCAAATTAAGGAAAGAGTTGGACACTTTGAGAAGGTCTGGTACTTCTACCGCTACTCGGGGACGAGGAAGAGTTGCTCAAAATGTTGCCGAGGAACAGAATTCTCCACCTGCTCGGGGACGATCAAGAGTTCTTCATCTTACTGTTGAAGAAGCTCGCACTTAATCAACATTGGAAAACCAAGAATTACAATTAATGGCTAAGAACCAAGCTTTATCCGACATGTCAAAGAAAATTAGAGAACTGGAACTAGAACTTTCTGCAAAGAAATCAGTGTTGGGGACTAATGAACTTTTCATCCAGAGTCTTCACGAGAAGCTTGAGAGGTTAACATTCCAATTTCATAAACAGCCCAGGGAATTTTGGATGGCTGGGTACAATGAGGTACTATTCCATTTAGATGCTCGTATCCAGGATGCCAATAATGAGGGCTATAAACAAGGTTGGTTGAATGCTTTGTGCGTGCTGAAGCTCGAACAGGGACACTATTTGTGGGACTATTATGATCCTGGGGTACTTGACTTGCCTGTGCCACCGTTCAATCTGGATATGGAATGGATCCCCGCTCGTGCTATACCTCGGAGTTTAATTGCAAAATATCTCGGTGACTATAACCTTCATTCTCAGATCGAGGTATCTCGTCCCGAGAAGCTTTTGGACATACCTTCAATAATGAACGTCAGAATGCTTCGAGATTTTAACTTCATTAATTCTCCCCTTTGCTTGGAAGATCCTCCTGCTGGCGAGGAGCCTATTTCAAAAGATGAAGGGAAAAAACCAATAAAATAGGAATTTCTGATGTAACAGTTAGTATACATATTCATGTATTCATCAATGTAACTTGTAATTTATTTTGAATTTTAATAAAAGACTTTCATTTTTGTTCGCAACTTTATATTGCTATTGTCTTATATTTATCAAACACTTTATATTTGTGCTTGCATAACAATATTGTTGTTCATCGACCAACTTAGTAATAAGAAAGTTACAAGTATCAGTAATGTTGCTCGATCACTTAATAATAAAGTAATGAGTATAAAAATGTTTAAAATTTTTCCAACCAACCAAGGCTGTTAAATTGTGCTCGTCGACCAATTATAGTTAATGAGAGTTTATTCCCGACTAACCATACTTGGTAAATTTTTGCCTTTTTCATAAACTGTGTCCGACCAATCAAGGTCGATAAATTTTCCTCGTCGACCAACTACGGTTAGTGGGTTTTTATCCCCGACCAACTATACTTGGTTCAGTTTGGAATATTTTGTTCTTCGAGGAACTTTTATATGTTCTGTAATAATCTTGCATCCCGACCAACATAAATTGTCATTTGAGAGCATATCTTGCCTCCTAACCAAAGGAGTATGGCTTGTTCTCGTCCTTTTACCAACCGGAGTTGGTCGTGGCTTCGAACTATCATGTCCACTCGCTCTTTTACCAACCGGGGTTGGTCACGCTAGTGTATGCCTCCTAACCAAAGGAGTATAGTTTGTTCTTGCTCTTTTACCAACCGGAGTTGGTCTGAGTTCGAACTATTGTGTCCACAAGCTCTTTTACCAACCGTAGTTGGTCACGCAAGTGTACGCCTCCTAACCAAAGGAGTATAGTTTGTTCTCGCCCTTTTACCAACCGGAGTTGGTCGTGGGTTTGAACTATTGTGTCCACAAGCTCTTTTACCAACCGTAGTTGGTCACGCAAGTGTACGCCTCCTAACCAAAGGAGTATAGTTTGTTCTCTCCCTTTTACCAACCGGAGTTGGTCGTGGGTTTGAACTATCGTGTTGTTTTTACTGCTAAACAGCGTAGTGTTGCACACTAGTATTCCCCGAAAAACTTTCAATAAAAGGAGAGAAGATGGAGAAATATCATCGTTTTATTCATATTGATGGAACTGCTTTACATTTTACATCATTGATAATACTTGCGTAGGTGTTCAGCATTCCATGCATTCTTAAATTCTTCTCCTTCTAGAGTCGCTATTCGGTACGTTCCTGGTCGAACAACTTCTGTAACTCGATAAGGTCCATGCCAGTTTGCTTCCAACTTATTGTGCTTCTGAATGACCTTCTTTAGAACATAATCTCCTTCTTTTAAGTCACATTTCTTCACCCTCTTGTTGTAGAACAGAGCTGTTCGTTGTTGGTAAGCAGCATTCCTAATGGCTGCCTCTTCTCTAACCTCCTCGAGCATATCCAAATCCAATCTTCTCATTAAGTAGCTGACTGGGGAATTGAAATTCAGCACTCTATGTGTTGGGAGACCCAACTCGGTAGGTATTACAGCCTCACTTCCAAAGGCCAGCATATATGGTGATTCTCCAGTTGCTGCTCGGGGAGTTGTTCGGTAAGCCCACAATACTGACTGTAGCTCATTAATCCAGTTGGCTTTAGCCTCACTTACCCTATTCTTCAAACCATTTAGTAATGTTCTGTTCGTCACTTCAGTCTGTCCATTGCTTTGAGGATGGCCTGGTGCTGAATGAGTCTTCAAAATGTTTGACTGATGGCAATAGGCAGTAAACTCCTCGTTATCAAATTGTGTTCCATGGTCTGTGATGAAGGCATGAGGGAGACCATATCGGCAGATGATATTCTTCCAAACGAACTGGTATACCTTCTCGTATGTCATATCAATAAGTGGCTCTGCTTCTACCCACTTAGTAAAATAATCCACTGCAACGACGAGGTACTTGAATCTTCCTTGGGTCGTTGGCAGTGGTCCAACCAAATCAATTCCCCACATGGCAAATGGCCAAGGGGAAGTTATGGGTGTCAATAATGCTTGTTGAGTTCGTCGGATGGAAGAAAATCGTTGTCATTTATCACATCTCTTGGCATAGGCTATACAATCATCCCTCATCGTCGGCCAGTAGTATCCTTGCATCATCACCCTTTGCAAAAGTGTCCGACCTACTACATGGGCTCCACAGGACCCTTCATGGATCTCTTTAATCAATTCTTTCACCTCGGAGGGATGTACACATCTCTGCAAACCTACTATAATTCCTCGTCTATACAAAACACCATTAGTTAGTACATACCGAGCAGCTTTAAACTTCAATTTCTTTGCAGCGATCTTATCCTCCGGCAGTTCTCCCTCCTCAATATATGCCCTGATGGGATCCATCCAAGATGGTCCTAAATCAAGGGTAATAACATTCATCGTCAGGTCTTCATCTATGCTCCGACTTTCCAATACTTCAATTGGTATCGTTCTTCGCAGCTCGGTACGAGTAGCTGATGCTAGTCGGGCCAGGGCGTCTGCTTGTGCATTCTCCGTTCTTGGTATTCTGATTAATTGAATGGCATCAAATTCTGCCAACAACTCCATCACCTTTGCATGATACTTGACCATTAATTCTCCTTTAACTGCATATGTACCCATCATTTGATTCACAATCAATTGAGAATCACTGAATACCATCACTTGTTGCGCTTCCATAATTTTTGCTAAATTAAGACCTGCTATTATGGCCTCATACTCAGCTTCGTTATTGGAGGCTTTGAATTGGAATCGCCGGGCATATTCCATGTCAATCTCGTCTGGTGTGTTCAAAACAATCCCTGCTCCACAACCTGTTGTGCAAGATGACCCATCTACATATAATTTCCATGTAGGTAACTCGTCTTCAAATTTCTTATTCGACAGAGTTCCTCGGTGAAATATCTGTTGTTTCCTTTCCTCCTCCCCGGGTATTTTTCGCTCTTCGTCGACCATCTCTTCTCGCCCTTTCACCAACCGGAGTTGGTCTTGGTTTGAATTTGATGATCTTTCTACATCCACAAGTCCTTTTACCAACCGGAGTTGGTCTGGAATTATGTCTGTTGGTCCTGTAACATCCACAGGTTGGTCAGCGAGTATCTTTTGTTCCTCGGGGGTATCAGGATAAGTAAACTCTGCTATAAAATCTGCTACAGCTTGCCCTTTTAATGATGATCTGGGTTCATACACAATATCATATTCACCGAGCTCTATTGCCCAGTACATCAGTCTCCCTGATTTTTCTGGCTTATGAAGGGCTTGTCTCAATGGCATGTCGGTATACACGACGATGGTATGGGCCTGGAAATATGGCCTCATTCTTCTACTTGCTTCAATTAATGCCAATGCCAATTTTTCTAGCTTTGGTTATCTGATCTCTGCACCTCGAAAAGCCTTACTTGTGTAATAAATTGTCTTCTGGACTCCATTCTCTACTCTGATCAATGCCGAGCTGACTGCATTCTCTGATACTGCCAGGTATAAGTACAACTTTTCTCCCATTACTGGCCTGAACAACAGTGGAGGTGCTCCCAAGTATTTCTTCAAGTCTTGAAAGGCTTTTTCACATTCCTCATTCCACTCGAAAGTTTTTCGAAGTGTTTTGAAGAATGGTAGGTATCTATCAGTTGCTCGGGATACAAATCTGTTGAGCGCTGTAACTCGTCCTGTAAGACTCTGTACTTCTTTCTTCGTCGTTGGAGATTGCAACCCCAAAAGAGCTTTGATCATTTCCGGATTCGCCTCAATACCTCGCTGGTTGACGATGTATCCGAGGAACATTCCTTCTCGTACTCCAAATGTGCACTTCGTCGGGTTGAGCTTCATTTGGTATTTATCCAGTTGATCAAAAGTCTGACTTAAATCAATTAGATGATCAACAGCTTTCTTGCTCTTTGTTAGCATATCGTCGACATAGACTTCCATATTGCAATTGATTTGTTCGGCAAAAACCTTGTTCATCAGCCGCTGGTATGTCGCTCCTGCATTTTTCAAACCAAAAGGCATAACATTATAACAATAAGTTCCCCTAGGGGTGATAAAAGAAGTACTTTCCCTGTCTTCAGGTTTCATTTTTATCTGGTTGTTGCCAGAATAAGCATCCATGAAGCTGAGTAACTCGTGTCCCGAGGTAGCATCCACTAGTTGATCAATTTTGGGCAATGGAAAATGATCCTTTGGGCATGCCTTGTTGAGATCGGTGAAATCAACACACATTCTCCATTTATTGTTTTTCTTCTTTACCATCACCACATTTGCTAACCAATCTGGATATTTCACATCTTCAATGAATTGGGCTTTCTGGAGCTTCTCGACCTCCTCTTGTATAGCTTGATTCTTCTCAGGACTAAATACTCTTCTTCTCTATTTTACAGGCTTGATCTCCTTATTCACATTGAGCTCGTGACATAAGAAGTTTGGATCTATTCCTGGCATGTCTCAATGACTCCATGCAAAAGTTTTCTTCCTGTTTCTCAAGAAAGTTATTAGCTCCTGTTTTATCGAAGCGTCCAACGACGAACCTATCTAAGTTGTTCGTTCAGGGTGTTCATCGTCCAGAATAACATTTTATGTAGATTCCACCACCTGTCCTTTTACAAGTTGTGATTCATCTCGGGGATCAAGTGTTTCAATTTCCGTACCTTCATCTACCTGATAGGTGGTAGTCTTTTTCCTTGACTCTTCAAGCTCCTCTTGCTCGGCAGATGAATAATAGCATTCCCGAGCTACTTTTTGATCACCTTTCACAACTCCTACTCCGAAATTTGTTGGGAATTTTAAGCACTGATGTACTATAGATGGAACTGCTTCGAACTTCTTCAAACCAACTCTTTCCATGATGATGTTGTAGGCTGAGTGCACATTCTTATCCATCACAAAGAAGCGTATTCTTTCTGTTCGACAAGCAGGCCAAGTTCCAATGAATATATCCAGCTTGATCGTCCCAAGTGGAAAAACTTTCTCGCCAGCAAAACCCAGAAGGGGTCTGTGATAAGGCTCCAATTGAGATAATTTCAAATTTAAACTGTCAAAGCATGAGTAGTACATGATATCTGCCGAGCTACCATTGTCGACCAGAACCCTTGAAATCACTACTTCTTTCATCCTCATTTTGATCACCAAAGGGTCGTCGTGAGGGTACAGAACACCTGCAAGGTCGTTTTTTGAAAAACCAATGACTAGCTTCTCTTTGTTCACCTTCCTCGATCGATCTTCTTCAGCTAGATTTATTCGCTGAATGTATGAGCAAGCCTGAGCTTCTCCGAGGTAAGCCTTTCTTTCTGCAGTAAGGTCTCCTCCTCCTGCATCTCCTCCTGTAATGACATTACAATCAAATGATCCAAAGCGTATTGAAAATACCTCTCGTTCTGGTTGCCTTGGTTTCTTGGGGAGATCGGGGTCATCATCTGGATTATCTTCACGATTTCTCTTTTTCTCCTCTGTTCGTCATGGAGATCTAGACCTCTCTCTAGTTCGGTCATTATTTCTTTTTTCGCCTCCCCGATCAACATACTTCGTTAGCTTTCCTCGTCGGATGAGTGTTTCAATCTCGTTCTGAAGAGATATGCAATTTTTTGTCATATGGCCATGATCCTTGTGGAACTCGCAATACTTTTCTCTATTCCTCAGGTCAGGATGTGACCTTAGTTTCTTTGGCCACTTTATTTCCTCGTTATTCTTGATTTCTTCCAAGACATGATTAATACCCATTTTCAAAGGAGTATAATTATCATATTTCTTCAGGACTTCCCATGATGACTTATTGTTTTTGGACTGCTTGTCACCGCCATTGCCCTTATGCTCTTTCTTCTTAGATTTGTCGATTTCCACCTTGGTTTCTTTATCCATATTCTTCTTCGCAGCCATAGCCTCCTCGGCATTCATGATTTTGGCCGCTTTTGCCATTAACTCTGACATAGTTGTAGGTGGATCCTTGGCCAAAGTGTAATACAACTTGTTAGGTAACAGCCCACTCATCAAAGCGGTGATAACTGTCTTTTCTTCATAATCTATGACTTCCAGCTTCTCGTTATTGAAACGAGTTATGTAATCTATAGTACTCTCACCAGATTTTTGTCTAACACTTAACAAGTGTGCTACTCATTTTACTGGCTTGGCTCCAAAGCAGAAATTACCGATGAACAACTCGGCCAATTGAAAGAAAGTTGAAATCTTACCCCGAGGAAGATTATTGTACCATATCTAGGCAGATCCAGTAAGAGTTCCCGAGAATGCTCTGCATCTCATCTCGTCGGGGAGAGCATAGATGTCGGCAGCAGCTTGATATTGCTCTATGTGAAGAACAGGATCTGTTTTTCCATCATATTTGGGGGTCACCACAGGTGCTTTAAACTTCGACGGGGTAGGAAAATCCACAATGGCCTGGACAAAAGGTGTCCCTTGAACAAAAGTTCGTTGTAGGGGATTCTTCGCCTTAGCCATTTTTCCCAATCTATTTTCCAATCGCTGAATGGAACCCTTCCAAGCATTATTTCCTTCCTCGTGCCTATTAGTTCGAGCAACTGATCGTTCTGAAGTGGCCTCCTGGTATTTGTCTCGACGAGTAGCTGGTCGATCATCGGATCTATCTCGACGAGTAACTGGTCGCGACTGGGAGATCCTTCCCTTACATCTGATGGTCGTCAAAAACTCCTCGACGTTGCATTAAGAGGACTTTTGTTCCTCCTGGGGCCCAACCGATCAAAAGGAGAGGCCCTACTTAATCTTTCCAATGCACTGGCCCTTTCTGGAGAGAGAGTAACACGTTGCTCCGTATCTGTGGCTCGCATTGATGAATTTTGCCCAGGTTGATAAGAGAAATCATCAGATTCTTCATTACGATACGCATCTGTATGCCTGGATCGTGAAGAAAATAAATAGGTTTGCCTCTGACCACTTCGCTGCCCCGAATGTGCAGGTGCACTGCCATGAAGGGTTTGTATGAGCTGCCGCATTGTTTCTTGCATGGCGGTTTGTCCTTGAGCCAAATTCATCATAATTCCAGCCAGATCTGGAGGTGCAGAAGGATTTGGAAGATTTCCAGCATTTCCAGCGTTTCGATTGCTGGATTCCGGATTATCTGCCATTGATGATGAATGATTTTTGGTGAAAAACGATAATAACAATCGATTCCCACAGACGGCGCCAATCTGTTGATGTAAAAAATTAGATCGCTCTAGTTATTCAATCACAGATAAATAAATGAGACAAAGAATTTTAAAGTGGTTCAGCCTTATAAGAATGGCCTACGTCCACTGTTATGTTATTGCTGAGTGTTTAGGAATTCTCGATTACAAGGTCTATCAAGAAATTCCCGGTCCCTTTGAATGAGGGTGATACAATGTATTTATAGCCTTGAGGCTATCATCTGAAAGGGTGATACATTAAATGATATACATATGAAAGGGTAATACATTTAATGCCCTTAAGCGTGTGCATCAATGATAAGCATTCAATGAACCAGTTGAACTGTTGGTTATCTGGAAATCAATGCTGTGGTCGAGATGCAGCTCGGGCCGCCTTAGTTGCTCGGAGTTCAGAAGTTCCTCGGAGTACTGGAGTTCCTCAGAGTAGTCTATTCCTCGGAGCGTATGAGTTCCTCGGAAGGATCTGTTCCTCGGTGTATACTTGCTGCTCGGAGTGAGTACGACTAGGTCGGGGGAATAAACTTCCTCGTTGCTATTGTGCCACCTAGATTGACACGTGTTTTCATTTTATTCGTCCATATCATCATACTAATTTTGGTATCAACAGTCAGCAATGGCCCAAAATGATTAACATTAGTTATTAACTCATTTAGTCAATGAAAGACCTAAATAATTAATAAATATAAACTCCTCCTTGTCGGCAGATGCCCAAAATACATAAATAATTATTAACTTCATTTAGTCGGCAACTTCCCAAAATACCCAACAGTTAATAAATAAATTCATTCGACAATAGCCTGAAGATTACAGGGATACAAAATATTACAAGGAGCTTATCTAATGGCACAAGCCATTCATGGGTGGTGAGCCACAAAGACTGCTATTTTTCTTCTTTGGCCATCATCTTGATTTGGGTTAAACTCTTCCTCAATGCCACGATCAAAGTCATTCATCAGTTGCTGGGGAATAACATCTAAGGGAACCCACTTCTTGTCCTTCCCAAAAGGAGGTTGGTAGTAGGATGGGTAGTCCACTTTATATATGTACCACAACTGGGATTCTCTCAATTCCTTCAGCACTTTGAGGTTCGACCACTCGTGTATTTATGCAACATCCTGGGCTTCTTACAACCTCATAGGAGTTTCCTGTTAACCCTCATCATAGCATGCTGACCACGTAGTCGAGGGTCCACCCTGAATAGGAACCTTAGCCTTTTTATGTCTCTCTGAAGCCCAGATATCAAAATTTTCTATCTCAAGGAATCTCCCTCTACTTTAAAAAGATTTTTCTTCAGCTCATTATTCTCTAGCTGGACTAGCTCGTCAACTTTTCCCACATCCTTTCTCGATGCGAGATAGGACCTAAGATTAGCATTATCCTTCTACATTAAGGAGCTGATATCATCCAAGTCTTGGAGATCATCCTTCAGCTTGGTAATCACCTCAGTTTGTTCCTCTTATGACTCTGTTCTAGCATTTAATGATTTGCAAACATTTATGAAATCCCAACGAGCTTTCTCGCTCACTACAGGGCCCAAAATATTTTCAAGATTCTTAGAGGAAGAGGAAACATCCTTGACAACAAGCTACAAGCATTAGAGCAAACAGAGAGCATAGGGAAAATCAGTAAGAGAAAAAATATTCTTTCATTTATTACCAAAAAAGAAAGGCAAAAGCCTTTACAACAAAGAAAATAAAAAAGGGGGGAGAGTACAACACTTGAACAAAAGGAAAAATACTAGTCTATTAAGATATACTACTTCACTTTCTCAATTGATTCAGGAGCATTCCCCTTGGCCGCAACTTGCTCAGCCTGCTCGTTGGTGACCTCAGTTTGGTCAGAGGTGACCTCAGTCTGGTTGGCCATAAGACCTATAACAATCATCTCTACAACAACTGGGGGAGGACCTAGATCGTACCTCCCAAAGAGTTCGGAATCAGAAGACACTCCCGCTATAATAAGTTTTTGGTCACAACCCTTCTTGAAGCTCGCCTTTAGAGTGTAAGCAATCTGGATTTTAGCATTGTCATATGCTTCATTCTAGCTTTGATCATAGTTGGTGTCCTTTATGGAAGGGACCTCATCTTTCAGTTTTTTCACCTTCTCGGTGTGCCCATCTCTCTCTACAACCGATAGGCTATTAATCGTCTTCATCGAGGCTATTACCTCAATGGTGGACTTTTTCTCCAGCTTGTAGGATGTACTTTAATCCTAAAAATTCTTCATCGCTTTAGTTAACTCTAATACCTTCTTGAAATGGTCGGCATGACCATCAAATAGAGTAGAGAAGTCTTTTAGGAACTACAAAATAAAAATAAGAAGATATGTGAATACTCAAAACACAAATCATCCTCAAAGAGAAATAAATAGAGAGGAATATTTACAAAGGCCAGAGCCTAGGAAAAATGAATAGGAAGCTTATAAAGGCCAATCTTAATTGACCTTTCATGGTCGACAGTAAGAACTTAGGGGAAAGAGATGGGGATTTTTCCAGGCTTGCCCCCACAACAGTAGAGAAAATAGAGAGGGAGGATTTGGCTAGGGCCTTTAAAGGGAGCTTCTTCTACATCTCATCTTATCTCTTTATCTCTTCCTCCTTCCTTCTCTCGCCTTAATTATCTTTTCTTTTACCTTATTCTTCTTCTCTACTTCCTTCTCTTTCCTCTTGGTTCTCTACTTGGAACCACCAACCCTAGGGGAATCCCCCTCAGCCTTCTTCAAAAGCTTTACCCAGTCAGATAGTAGGGCCTGATATTCATCATTAGTAATCGCTAGTATCCTCTTCAAGAGGTATGTTTCTTCTTCTTCTTTTTGTTTTTCTTTAATTGGCCTAGATAGAACAAATGACTCCTCTTTTGGAATCTCTAGAGCAGGGATTTTATCAACCGATTGAGTAATGAAACTGGAAGTGGTATTTGTATATTCTAGTATATAAGTTGCTGCACAAGGGTTCTCTCTATTAAGTAATATATCCCTAACCTTTCAAGCCTTGAAAAGATATATAACTTTTAGTTCTCGAAGAGCAAGATCTTGGTTCTTATCATGAGCTACAACATAGCGGAAGAAGCACAAATCAGAAGACGAGGAAAGGAAATAATAGATAAAACATTCAGCAATAGGACAGAAAAAAGAGGTAGTGACCTATATAATCCTCCCCCTAGTCAGGGCACTAGGGACCTCAGTACCTCTCGCCCTCAGGTAGTGGAGGATGTGGCCATTTACTGGTAATGAAACCTTGCTCCCAATACCCTTTATAGGAGTCAGGCAGATTTACAACTAAAACCCTCTCAACCTTCTTGGACTTCAGATACAGAACACCATCATTGGCGCGTGACCAAATATAACCGTAAATTTTTTTAGGGAGCCCCAAGTTAGTTACATATAATTCATTGATTCTATGTACCCATTCACTATTTTCCAAGTGTTTGGGATACATTAGGCAGGGAAAACCTTAAAGTAGCTAAAAACATTTCAAAAATTAAGGGTTTCGGGGAAAAATTAAACTCCTTGAACTACGAGAAAAGTGTGGATCACGTGTCTAGCTTCTATGTCCCGAGCATCTTTGGACATAGGGACACAGTCTATTTCCACCCACTCAGGAATACTATAAGATTTTCTAAACTCCGCAACAGTTTTTCCATTAAGAAGAGCCATGAAGAAAAATATTTAAAACAACAAAGAAGGCTAACTAAAATGGTGAATAAAAGGAGCAGAATATAGGAACTTACAAGTTAAATGATCGAAGAAAGTTCTGGAAATATGAAGGGATAGAGAGAGAATATAGTAAGATTCCGTCAAGAAGAAGAAACATTTGGAAAATGATGATTGAGAAGTGTTGAAATTCGTTTAAACTCCGCACTAATGATAAAGCGCAACTTTCAACAAAGGTTATGGCGCTTTATATCTCTGCTCGGAACTGCGCACCCCCACTTCTTCAAGGATATTAAAAGTTTTCCATGATGATTTTTCTCGAATGAGTGTTCTCTCGGCAAGTTCACTAGTACTATAAAAGTGACATGACGATTTTAAAACAGTTTGGGCCTTGGGACTTGAAATCACTTAAAATCTATTGACCCAAAATTTTAACCCAAATATTTTAGGGCAATTGGGGGCCTTATTTATTCCGGCCCAATAATGTAGCCGACCAACCTAGCTTGCAAAGTGAACTTCTCGGCCCAATTCAAATATTTATTTTAGATATGTGTATTTGACATGTTCTTAAATACATTGAGATAAACTCAAATCGGTTACCAACAATCTTGGAGGAAATATTTAAGGATACCTACGAGCTATTTACAAGATGGTTGAGTTACTTGTACAAGTCAATCTCTTACTCTCATAACTATAAAATGTAAACCCTGACCCGGGGTAAAGGGATGTAACTTCGATTATTTAAGAGACAATAATAAAAAAATAGTAACCTCTCCGTGGATGTGGACAAGTTGCTAAATCTCGTATTTTTGGTGTTGTGTGTGTGATCATTTATTTTCATCTGGATATTGCTTTCTAGATTTTTTATTGTTATAATTCTTGCATTCACAGGAATGTGTAGAGAAGGTGAAATTAATTCCCTTATTTCTAAAAGGTAAACTATAGTATCATGAATCAAAGTTGATATATATATATATATATATATATATTTGTTACTTGTTTGGAAGATTCTTTAACATTTTTACTCATAAATAAACCTGAAGTTTTGATACAAAAGGTTGAGAACACTATATAATATTGATTATTGTAAGAAATACACTTTTTCATGAGCATGAAGCTCCATAGTTACTGAACCATTAACAAATGTAGTGTTTATTATATATTTTATACAATTTTATAATTGATGTGACAATTTTCCCGCTCTTGGGGGGGGGGGGGGGGTAAAACGTACCTAAAGTACAAAGTACTCCTTAAGAATGATTCGTTCTAGAAAATGATGAGAATTATTGTGAAAATACTTTCGCTTTGTCTCATTTAATCTATCGTATCGCTCAATGCGAAAATTAAGTGAAAAATAATATTGTAACATAAAATGTCACACGCACTAGTTACAAATGTTCTTGCCAAAATCATTGTTCCAGAAGGACAAAATAAATTCGGCAGCAAATAAATTTATTCCACCCCATAAGCATGCCAAGACTATTGGTCCCAATTATTTGACTCCTCAGAAGTAGAGGTAAAATAAAATCATGCCCAAATAATGCTATAGAGAAGGTTATACATAGCGCTCAAAAAGAGGTTATGAACAAACGATCCACTTTCTTTAAAACCCGAGAAGAGGTTATTGTATATGAAAAGGCACAAATCCCCGAAGTTAATATAAAACCCTTGAAGTTGGTAAATGCACGATCTCTATATTTTATACATATATAAGAGAAAAGTGGGATCGCTAAAGATGATCATCGATGATATATATATATATATATATATACACAAATAAAAGGGCAATGATGATGAAAATCCACGTATTATAAATGAGTGTCAACAAAGAATAAACTGGAAAAAAAATTTGAAAATGCCATGATGGTATAAATCGAGTCTCTTAATATACGAGGTGTATTTGGACCTGTAGTAGAAACCTCAAAATATGTTAAACCTGAATGTTACGAATGGGTGTTTATAAAAATGTGAAGTGTTAAAAGGCACTAAAAAGTGCATGATCTCCTGAAGAAATGAAAATTGATTATATATGAACATACGATTTTATTACGGCCGTAAATACGTTTCAGATACCTAACTAGCTTAGAAGTTTTTTTAAAATATATTATATGAGACTCATGAATGTTATAACTACTTATATATACGATACTTAGACAAATAATACATATAAAAATTCTACACGATTTTTCTTTGCCAGAAGCAAAGATAAGAAGTACGTACTTAAATGCACTAAGACGTTTATTTTATAGCAGGTAATACAAATGGATATAAGTACAACCGTCTTAGTAAATATTTGTCTAAGGAAGGGTATGAAAGCAATCATATATGAAAATGTGCCATTACAAACAATCCTTAAATAGATATGCTCTTGTGGAGCTCAATTGAAACATAACATATTCAAATAAAGAGTTAAAAAATGAATGACCTTGGGGTAATTAGTTATTGTCTCGACCTGCAGATCGAGCATAGTTTATGTTAAACTCAAATCCATTAGTGAAATGGATTGAAAGTCCTGTAATGGTTTAACATATAGTAAGCAAACAATTTTAGTATACCCATGGTCTCTGGTATTTGGGTATTAAATTATCCATATCATCCAAAAGAGGATGACAAATATAAATTTAGTCCCGAAGTACCATATGTGTATGCTATTATAGTATTTGGTCTATAAGTACCATACTTGTACATTATTATTATTATATTGCTATACATGATACAATGCATGAAACTGAATATTATAGTTGCTGTCAATATCTTGGCAAGAAATGATTATCATTGACTTGCAAAGCATGGGACCAATATGAACATTATTTGATATGCTCATGAAATTATTGGTGTAATACTTTTCAAATCTAACTATCCTCGTCAAGATAGTAATATACATGGAGATTATCTCCACGATCCTACGAAGGAATAATCAAAGCACTTATGACTTGCCTAAAGCGACATATGGTCTCACTACTATTTATAAAGCTAATGATGCTTGTATAGATCAAACTCAAAGAGGCTACATCGATGGAGATATGACTAATACATTTCATTTCTTCTACATACACGAACTCCAAAAGAGTTATGCAGTAAATAAACTCCAAAAGAGTTATGTTATTGAAGTCAAATAGATTCGATAAAGTGATATATTCATCCCTCTTCACCCAGGTCTTATGGAAGTCGAGCTTCTGAAGAAAATTAAAATTAAAGTAACAACCTATCAAATATATTCACCAAGTCAAAGAAACCTTTCAGAAGGTTGTGTACGATAGTAATATGTATCGACTGAATCATCAGAGAAATTCCATAATCAGGGGGAGTATCCAATCAGGGGCGGATCTAAGAACATGATATCTTAGACATATGCGCGTTGTATACTTTGTACTTTAACTAGATTTTTTCCATTGGTTTAAGAGCTTCCAACACCGATTCAATTATCACAAAAGTTACTCTTTTTCCTTCACTTTGGTTTTTGTCCACCGGATTTTTCCAAAATAAGATTTTAATGAGGCAACAATAATTGAATGGTGAATATGGTGTACATACAAGGTCAAATGTTATGAAATATGTATTAAGTGGATGTCTATTGGTATTCCATAATCATTAAGGGGTATATTGGGTTAACTTATTTTGTACTATAAATAGGGGTCATACCTCTTGACTATTCACATATCAATGAAATGAAAAGATATCTCCCTCTAAATTCTCTATGTATCCCATTTATTTTACAACATAAACCACTCTCAGAGTTTCTAAAACATTTTTGAAACTAATTTGGGAATTGGTCATGCCTTATTTTGGAATGTTAAACCCTTTTGGAAACTTGTGTGCTTTGACCATTCACACGGTTGTACTTTATTCCCGTGTACACGACCTCAACTCACATGTTTATGATTTAAGCTTGTGAGCACAATTTTCTTACGATGTCTGAACTGGACAGAATCATGTGCACAATTATGGCAAATTTTGATTTTTTTTATTTATTTAAAGGCGAAATTCCCTTTCATTTTTTTAAGATTTGAGAACCTCGTAAATAAAAAAGAGTTATGAGAGTATTTTCGAGGTTGAGAGCACTTTACCTTTACTTATCTTTCCAATTTCACTTATTCCCTCCCAAATTTTCAAAACCTATATATACATACTTGATTTATGCCTTTGGGAAAACATTCAAAGTGTTTTGGCTCAGATTTCATATAGCCCATTCAGTTCAAATCAATTTACCTTTGAATTGTATGATTATATACTCATATATCTAAAAAAGGAGGCACTCCATTCTATTGGATAGACTAAAGTGTGGCATGACTTCCAAAGAAAAAAGTGGACTTCTTCATTCGTAGCGAGGAGCTTGTTACAGGTTCTTATTGACTATGGGGAATATTTGAAAGGTTCATATGTGACTACACAATATGGATTGTGTGAGAGGTTCCTTCTTGCCTTTTATAAAATTTATTTTTAGTATAAATGAGAATTGGAGTACGTCGAGGTTTTTTATCCTTAGGTAGGGTTTTTTCCTAGTAAATCTGTCTTATGTGTGTTTGTGATTATATCTTATTCTTATAAACAAATTTGATCACACACCTCACTCTAATTGAATTTGGATCTAATAATCTAGGCAAAAATTTGGTTAGACTTGCTAGATTATGTTTCTTCAGCTAGATTTATTTGTTTCATTGTTGTGTGAGTTCAATAAGACAATAGTAATGTGTTTGGTAAAATTTGTGTTAAATAACTTGAGTGTGTAGGAAAAATTATTTAAAATAAAAAATTTGTCACGAGATTCCCTCAAACCTACTCACCTCCCTCTAGGTTTGTTGTTGATGTTTACATAGTGCATATTACACACTTCTTTCAATAGGGAAGAACAAGGAGAATAAACCACCTTATTATCCCATGTAAAACCCAAGCCAACATATCTATGTCACTATCTAACTCCCCCACCCACTATAGTAGTGGGTACCAAGCCCTTATAATGGTGGTACCACCCGCAATAGCGGGGTACCAGACCTAGTTCAAAACCACATGTCATCTCTCTTTCTCTCTCGCTTCTTATCTTTTGTTCTCTCTTCCCTTATACTTCTCTTTTATTTCTCTTTTGTTTATCTTGTTCTCCTAATCTTATATGGATTCCTCTAGCACATAACTAACCCATGAACAACTCTCTTAAGCTTGCATCCCAAGCCAAAAAAAAAGGCCAAAATGCCCCATCCTTCCAACTTCATTTCGAAAACATAATAATACCAAATAAAGTCCAGATAAATGCATTGAAATTCCAAAAAATAAGAAAGAAACTCCCATAAATCGGTTCCGGTAATGCGATGTATTATAATCTTTAGAGGTATTCAATTTTAAAGTTTCAAAATAAAAAGACAAAAAAAGAGATAAATACCGTAGCATTTATATTAAAGAGCACGAGAGTTTGGAAAATAAGATCGTGTGTCTAAGCATTAAAAAATAGTTTTTCAGAAACAAAATCCTTAAAAAAAACTTTTCGTTTTTACCATGCAATGCATACAAACATTTTGTGTCTACGTTAATGGTCAAAATGGATATAAAGGCCTTGATAAATTAATTTTGGTCCTCGATAACGACAAATAATTTAATCAAGGGATTATATTTAAAACAATTTATGTTTTATTCTAAAATAATTCACACACTTAAGAGGATATACGAGTAATTTATTCAATAAATAAAATAGAAGGGTTGTATAAATTTTAGACTTGTCACAGATTGTCAATGATCATAAAAAGAAAAGGTAACACTAAGATTTATCACATCATAGCAAACTTTGAATGCTATGCAGACGTGTTTCAACCACTCGTAATTTTTTTCTTCATTTGTAGTGGGTTTTTGTAAAAGCTAGTGTTTTGCCACCCATAAGCAAAAAAGGCACAATTCATAAGAAAATGGGAGACAAAGTTTGAAAAATTTTGGGATAATTTTATAAGTTTTGAAAGGTTATAATATAATTGAATAATGCATCAAACTAGTCCTCCAGCTATGCTTTAGTCTCAAACAGTCCCTATTTGTATGAGTAATGATAGAGAGACCCATTTTCTGGACCCTTTTTCCAAATCCAATGATATGTCAAATGTACACTAGGTGGTGTTTGTAATGGACCCCATGTGAAGTAAAACACCACCCAATGTGCATTTGACACATTATTGGGTTTGGAAAAAGGGTCAAAAAATGGGTCTCCCTGTCATTACTCTTAATTTATAGAAGGGGGAAAATAATTATTTAGGGACTTATAACAATAGTTTTCACATACCCCAATTTATGATAGGGAATCATTTTATATATATAAATAACATTTATAACAATTATAATTGTTGGATATTTGATATAATGTTCAACTTATTTGATCAAATTTTGGAGTCACTTTCATATGGAGCACATATGTAAAAAATGACGTGTCTTAGTATCAATGTGTTCCTTGTCGAAAGGACATTAATTTGGTATACTCATTTGTTCAAAATATTGAAGTAATGAATGAGAAATATAGACTTAGAGTGATCCATTTGAATTTAAGCTAGTTGGTGTAATTTAGTTAAGGAGTTAGTCCCACATTGAAAAAATGGTGGGACAACTTGAGGTTAATATACACAACTTATGGGACTAAGGCTTGGATGTCTTTGGGGTATCCCGACTCTTTGAATGGAAGATGTCCTACACTATGCATGTGTTAGAGGAGAGCCTTAGGCCCACGCGCGTTCTATTGTTGCCGTACATCCGTAAAAAATGACGTGTCTTAGTACCAATGTGTTCCTTGTCGAAAGGACATTAATTTGGTATACTCATTTGTTCAAAATATTGAAGTAATGAATGAGAAATATAGACTTAAAGTGATCCATTTGAATTTAAGCTAGTTGGTGTAATTTAGTTAAGGAGTTAGTCCCACATTGAAAAAATGGTGGGACAACTTGAGGTTAATATACACAACTTATGGGACTAAGGCTTGGATGTCTTTGAGGTATCCCGACTCTTTGAATGGAAGATGTCCTACACTATGCATGTGTTAGAGGAGGGCCTTAGGCCCACGCGCGTGCTATTGTTTCCGTACATCCGACCCGTATTTGGATCATGGTTCGTACTTGAGCAAGTATTAATTTTTTGAACAAAATTTGCTTTCCCAAAAGTTAATTAATTACGGATTAATTAATTATTTAAATGTTTACGTGTTAATTAAAATTAATTGTTTGACAATGTCATAAAGTCAATTGGTTTCAAAATACCCGAGTGTGATAAATATGTTTATGTAAAGAGCACTAAAGGGGGTCATGTATTTGTTTGTCTATGTGTAGATGATCTGATAATAATTAGTAATAATAATAACGTTATTAATGTTATTAAACAAATGTTGATTAGTAAATTTGAAATGAAGGACTTAGGACTAGCTCATGTAATTCTATGATTCAAAATCACTAGAATCCCTCAAGAAATTAGCCTATCTCAATCACATTACATTGAGAAGATAATTCAAAAGTATGATAAATATGATTAAACTCTAGTGAGAACACCCGTAGATTAAAATCATGGTATAAGTATATCTCAATTAGAGTATTCTCATATTATTGGAAGTTTGATGTATTTATTAAACTATACTCGACCGGATATTGCATACTCGAATAATAACATTAGTTGATATAAGAGTGATCCCCCCCAAAAATCCTTTGAAAGCCTTGATAAGAGTTATTCGATACCTTCGATACTTTTTGAAGAATGGGTTGCACTGCAAACGATATCTAGTTGTACTTGAAGGCTATAGTGATGAAAATTGGATATCCGATTCAAATGATTCAAAATTCATAAGTGAATATGTATTTACTCTTAGAGGTTCTACCGTATCTTGGAAAGATTTCAAAAATTATTTGAACCATAAGAAAAAAGTAATGGGACTTGAAGATTTAATAATTCGGTTAAGTATAGAAGAAGATAACAGTAAATCTTAAAAGAAAAACTGTAACCATGTTATGTCGGCAAAAGCAAATATAGTTGAGGATGGGCACAAATTCAACAAAAAGAGGAACAATAAAAGTGAAGGCAAAAGTCAACAAGGCGGTGCTAAGAACTTCAAAGGAAAATAATTAATTTGCAACAAAGAAGGTCATATGTCCAAGGATTGTCACAAGCCGAAAGAACAAGAGAACTTCAAGAAGAAATTACCACAAGCCAACTTGACAAAAGTTGATGCATTTTCTGATGATGTTTCCAATATATCTCTCTCCACACTTGTATCTGAAGTAAATTTGGTAGGTAACACCAAAGAGTGGTGGGTTGATACCGGTGTTACACACCAAGTATGTTCCGACAAAAGTATGTGCACAACCTACCAAGCAATTCCAAACGAAATAAACTGTTCATGGGAAACTCCTCCACAATATAGGTTGAAGATCAAGACAGAGTCGTGTTGAAAATGACTTTGGGGAAGCATCTCGTGCTCAATAATGTATTGTATGTACCTAACATTCAGCCGAAAACCTTATCTCCGGTTCTGTGCTAAGCAAGAAAGGGTTTAGGCTTGTCTTTTTTAGAAAAATTTGTATTAAGTAAGGATTGAATGTATGTAGGAAGAAGATATAAGTGTGATAGGATGTTCAAAATGAACATCATGACTGTTGTACCTAAAGGTAACTATGATAATAATATGATATCTTCTGCTTATATGCTTCAGTTTATGGACATTTGGCATGGTAGATTAAGACATGTTAATTATCATACTTTGAGTAAATTAATTCATTTAGGATTAGTTCCAAAATTTAACATTAACTCAAATCATAAATGTCAAATCATTTAACACTAACTTAAATAATTTAACTCAAATCATTTAACATTAACTTAGTCACCTTTTTATTCTATTGATAGAAACACTGAAATTTTAGAATTAGTTCACACCGATATATGTGATTTGAAATTTGTTCAAACTAGAATTGGGAAAAAGTACTTTATTACCTTTGTCAATGATTTCACTAGATATGGTTTCTATTTATTCAGAAGAAAAGATAAATCAATTGAAGCTTTTAAGCAATATAAGATAGAAGTTGAGAATCAACTTGGTAAATGATCAAAGAATAAAGAAGCGATGGTGGTGGTGAATACGAATCTCCTTGTAAGGAAATATGTTAAGAGAATGTCATTATTCACCAAACTCCCGCTCCTTACTCTCCTCAATCCAATGGGACTGCGTAACAGAAAACTCAAACTTTAAAACAAATGATGAATGTAATGTTAATAAATTCGGGTTTACCCCAAAAACATGTGGGGGAAGCATTGATTTTGGCTAACTACATTCTCAACAAGTTGATTCATAAGAAAACTAATAAGATACCTTATGGATTGTGGAAAGAGAGCAAGCCTTCCTAAAAATACTTAAAAGTGTGGGGGTGTCTTACAAAAGTACTAGTTCCGGAACCTAAAAAGGTGAATATTGGTTCTAAGATTATTGATTGCATATTCATTGGTTATGCCAATAATAATAGTGCATGCATATGTCTGAAATTCATGATAATACAGTTATAAAATCTAGGAATGCATCATTCTATGAAAATATCTTTCCTTGTAAGAATGCATAAGAAACAAGTTCTAACAAAATAAGGCTTGAAGTTACAAATAGTGAACCTCAAAATGTTCTTAAGGAGGAACCTATACATAACAAAATAGCTAAGATTTCAAAATCTTTTGGCTTGGTTTTTCTAACGTGTATGCTAAAAAGTGAACATCAAACTGTAAACGAAGCTCTATCCACTTTACAAGATTCTTATTGGAAAGAATTTATTAATAGTGAAATTGAATCAATTATTCAAAATCATATATGGGAACTAGTGGACTTACCACCGAGTATAAAACTGTTAGGGTGTAAATGGATCTTCAAACGTAAAATGAAAGCTGATGGAACCATTTGTAAATATAAGGCTAGAATTGTATCTAAAGGCTACAAGCAAAAGGAGGAAATATATTATTTCGACATTTATTCACCTGTTACAAGGATGACATCCATTTGAACATAAATTGCAATTAGGGAAGTATATAAATTGAAAATACACCAAATGGATGTCAAGACGACATTTTTAAATGGTGAATTAGATGAAGAAATATATATAGAACAATCAGAAGGTTTTACGTCTTCCGGCAATGAATGGAAAGTATGTAAACTTGTGAAGTCACTATATGGGTTGAAACAAGCACCTAAATAATGGCACATAAATTTTTACAATGTCATGAAGTCAATTGGTTTAAAAATAAATGAGTATGACAAATGTGTTTATGTCAAGAGCACTCAAGGGGAGCATGTGATTGTTTGTTTATATGTAAACGATATGCTAATAACTAGTAATAATAATAACGTTATTAATGCTACTAAACAAATATTGATTAGTAGATTTGAAATAAAGAAGTGGGGACTAGCTCATGGGATTCTAGGAATTAAAATCACTATAACCCCTCAAGGAATTAGATTATCTCAATCACATTACATTTAGAAGATACTTCAAAAGTATTATGTATATGATCAAAATCCAGTGAGGACACTCGTAGGTCCAAATCATCACCTATTTAGAAATAAAGGTGAAAGTATATCTCAATTAGAGTATTCTCATATTATTGTAAGTTTAATTTATTTATGAAACTATATTCAACCAGATATAGCATAGTCGATTAGTAAGGTTGGACGATGTACGAGTAATACCGAAAAAGATCATTGGAAAGCCTTGATAAGAGTTCTTCGATACCTTCAATACTCTTTAAATAACGGGATACACTACGAAATATATCCATTTGTACTTGAAGGCTATAACGATGAAAATTGGATATCCGATTCAAATGATTCAAAATCCAGAAGTGGATATGTATTTACTCTTAGAGGTGAAGTCGTATTTTGAAAATTCTAGAAGCAAAAGTTCATTGCAAGATCCACATTGGAATTTGAATTTATTTCTTTAGATAAAGATGGGAAAGAATCCCAATGGCTTAAAAAATTCTTAGATAATATTCTAATTTGGCCAAAGGCCATGCCACCTATCATAACACATTATGACATTCAATTGATAATTGACAGGGCTAAAAATAATAACTATAACGGTAATCAACACCAAAACATTATATAATTACTCTCAAATGGAATTATATTTGTTCACTATATAAAGTCAAAGGAAAGTTTTGTGGATCCACTAACTAAAGGAATGTATGGAAAGCAAGTTGCAAGCTCATCATGTGAAATGGGCCTAAAGCATATTATGTTATAAATAGTCACCTTAATGGAAATCCAACCTAAAAGACTGGAGACCCCATGAAATACGTTAAAGGGACAACCTCGTTATGATGACTTAGTTTTCACATAGATGTAATACTTTAATTACTTCCTCCTATTCCGAAGATGAGTCACTGCATAAATTTTCGTGTGTATGATGATAAACTATGTCTTTAATGATATCTATATCTTGAATATATAGATCAAGTGGGGGTATTAGCGGGATACTCTTTATAGAAATCACCTAAGTAAGTGAAGAGGGACCATTTCTATGTGAATAACAAAGGCTATTTCTCTAGCACACTCATAAAATCAGGAGGTGTTCAACGCCAAAATGGATATAACAATGAGAACTAATAAGGTTAGAAAAACATTGTGTGAATAGTATTATCTTAGTTTATACAAATGGTCGATCAATTCAAGGCATCACATTCATTGACTGGCTAGTGAGCTCGATAGTATCTCACTAGGAAAGATTCAAAGCCACATGCTATCTTTTTTTATGAAGTGTTTTTCCTATAAAATCTCTTTCTTTGCATCTATATTTGTTTGGTTCTTTTAAAATTTCATTCATGTGGGGAATTGTTGGATATTTTGATATAAAATTCAACTCATTTGGTCAAACTTTAGAGTCAATTTTATATGGGGCACGTATGTCAAAAGTGACGCGTCTTAGTACCAATGCGTTCCTTATCAAAAGCAGATTAATTTGGTATACTCATTTGTTCAAAATAGTGAATTAATGAATGATAAATTTGGACTTAAAGTGACCTGTTTGAATTTAAGATAGTTAGTGTAATTTAGTTAAGTGGGTTTGCCCCAAATTGGAAAAGTTGTGAGACAACTTGGGGTTAATATACCTAACTTATGGGACAAGGCCTGGATGCCTTTGGGCGATCCCAACTCTATGAAGGGAGATGACCTACATTATGCACGTGTTAGTGTGGGCCTTGGGCCCGCGCGCACGTGCCTTAATCGTCGTCCATCCGTCCGGTCGGCGCCCCATCCTATGCCCCTATTCGGGTTCGGGTCGTGGGCATTTTTTGATCAAGTATTATTTATTTGAACAAAATTATAATTGGAATTTACGATATAAAAAAACATTTGGGCCAAAATTTATTTTCCCAAAACAAATTAATTTATTATGAATTAATTAATTATTTAATTATTTACGCGTTAATTAAAAACTCTGTCATTTAAATTAATTAATTAAAAATGTTGTTGATTAAATAAAGAGATGCGACTATTCGAACAATCACATCCTATGGTGGGAAAATACATCGGCCTGCACCTCTTCACCAACTATATAATGGACCCTTTGCGGTCCATTTCAAATAACATAAAATATACCCGACCCTACTCTTGTCTTTTTCTTTCTTCGTCCTACTTGAGAGAAATTCGCCATTGTTGGTTTGTGGGACTTTTGCACTGAAGTGCTTCCTGTAACAATCGGTGATCGGTTCATCCTGGGAGGCAGATGCCCGTTGAATTTTGCCATCAGCACCGTAGCAAGGGCATGTTCTTTCTTAAGGAAAGATAGTTCAAATTTTGACTCGATCAAATTCCTTCGAGTGATTGTTTTAATCATGGATAGTACATTCTTTGTTTTCTTTCCTTCTACTATAATCATGTTTATTTATTTAATTTAAATTACTATTTATTTAGTGAATTTAGTTTTTTTAAACCCGATAAAAACAATCTTAAGACAATATAATTTTTTTTGCGTTGTTTCTCACTAAATAAATTATTTTTAAAATCTGAAATTTTCTAAAATTATAATTTACTTTGTTAAATAGATACCAAAATGTGTTTAGTTTATCTATTTTCTTGTATAACCATATTTTTGTAGTTTACATATTCTCTACATTTCATAAGTTAGTTATATGTTATATTATAATAGAACAATGGCTACTAAATCCTCTGAAAATGTGGTATAAGTTCCTCAAACTTATTTGTCAATTAACGCTCCTACTAACGTTCCTACTCATTTAACCCATGGAGAAAAACTCGAAAAGTTTAATGGTACCTGATGATGCTGGAAACAACACCACCCTTCAAGATGTTTGTGAGCTCAATTCAATGTTAACAATGGCAGCATAAGGGTACATGTACGTATAGTAGAAGGAGGTGAGGAGAAGAGGATTCACACCGGAATATAAGTGGTTCAGCCAATTAGGCCTACATCCACTGTGCAAGTGTATGACATGTATTACTGTATGAGGGCTCTAATGGCCATAGTTACAATCTCTCAAGCTTTCTCTCTCTACTGTGTGTTTAGACAGAGTTTCAGCTAGGATTGCTCATTTCGTCCCCTTTGCAAGGTAGAGGATGACCTCTATATATAGTATCAGGGGGGTGTAGTGTACCCCCTATGCATGCAATGAGCATGTGTGTGTTAGTCTAGCCAATATGATGAGGACATCTGTCCCTGTCACATGTAGAGAATGATGATGAAATATTCCCCCCATGTGGGGGGAATGATTTGTTATAACTGATTTGTGTCCACGTGTCCTTGTCCACACATGTTAATAAGTGCTCGGCCTTCGTGTTTGGTCATGACCTCAGCCTGGAAGAGTTCGAAATTAGTTAGGTTTAGCTGTCCATCCAATCCGAGATGAGCCATTATGGTCTCGGCTTAAGTGAAGCCGAGGTATGGTGTTAAGGTCGGCCTGGGCTGAGGTTAAGTTGGAGTGTGCTTGGAACCTGGGCCGATTCACTAATGGGGTTGACCTTGGTAGAGATAAGTCTCCTTGTAACCTCGGCCTACCCCTGGCCGAGGTTGTCATTCCTGGGTGAAATGACGGACTTCTGACCCCCATGATTCATGCAGTCTCCCCTTGATGAGGTTTGTAGTGGTGTCAGCCAGGGCCGACCTTGCTAGGGCCGAGGCCTATTGTCACTGATCCAAGGCATTTCCAACCTCGGCAATGTCTTAGCTGAGGTTGTAGTTTCTGAGCCTAGGTGAAACTTGGGGAATATCAATTGCCCCCAGCCCTTAGTTACATGTGAGAGCAGGTAACTGTGGGGTCTCTACATCTCCGAGGCGTCTCTTGTGCCAATGACCTTTTGACACTTACCCATCAGTGAAGTGTGTGGCGTGCCTGACAAGCATGTGATATCAGCCATCCTTTTGGGCTCCCAAGGCAATGATGGGCCTTGGGAAACGTGCAATCATATTAAGGGTTTAACCCCTCTTTTCCCTCCCCCTTCCCATTTCTCTCTTTTCCTGGTGCGAATCGCGTCTGCAGCTTTCTCTCTCAAGAAAGGCATTGGCTTGGAGCTTTTTTGTGGTGATTCCTCACATTTTCTTCCTTTTCCCTTACCATTTCATCCTCAGGTATCCTCTTCCATTCTTTTTCCTTCATTTTCCCTGTGAGTTTTCTTACTTTTGCATTTTCCGGCGAGGGTTCCATTTTTTTGGCGAATTATTCTTGCTCTAGGTTTGGTCATTTGATCTTTAAATTGCATTATTCCATTAGCCAGTCTTGTTTGATGTTTATTATGGTTGTAAGTGTAGTGTCTGCCTCTTATGCTCAGACCCTTCTATCAACTCTTAGAGGAGTTCCTTTCTCTCAGAGAGAAGACTTTGGAGAAAATTAGGCAAATAGAAAGAGCACAGGAGGAAGCGCGTAGGTCAGAGGAATTCCCCCCGCAGACCTATCTTTCCCCCACCTCTGAAGGTAGTATACCCTGAACCATCAGAACCCGCTAACCAAGCCGAGGTACCTGCTGAACCCTTACCAATGTCTGAGTCTGAGTCTTCCACATCAGACCCTATGTCTGTGGACTCTTTCCAAGAGGCCATGGATTTTTCAAATCAGCAAGATCAGGTCCCTGATCAAGTAGAGGTCTCCAGTCGGGTCTCGTCTCACAACAATTCAAGCACATTATCCTCTTCCTCAGAGGTTGAGATTGTCACACCAAGCGTGGCTATTCCACCAATACTTGACGCCATTCCTCTGTCGGTCATCATAGGGGCTGAGTTTGCTCAGAGGTTCCCAAGTAACCCTCCAATGTCTGCTCTGGCCACCGTTGAGCTAGATAATGATGATGATGATGATGCTGAGAGCGATGTCGATGTCTCTGAGGCGGCCGAGATTGAGAGTACAGTTAGTGAGGTCGACCTTCTTTGCTTCAGGTACCTATACTCCATCAGCCCCTCCATAAAGCTCAGGAGACCTCTGAGGGAAGAGAGGGCCTACCACGGCCTAGAAGGTGAGATCTATTTGTACGAGCAGATGTTCAAGTTGGGCTTTCGTTATCCCATCCACCCTATCATTAGGTCTATACTAGCCTACATCAACTTGGCCCCTTCCCAGTTGTCACCCAATGCTT
Organism: Sambucus nigra; assembly: GCA_949130495.1. NCBI lineage: Eukaryota > Viridiplantae > Streptophyta > Magnoliopsida > Dipsacales > Adoxaceae > Sambucus > Sambucus nigra. The sequence goes on from OX422223.1 coordinate 119,944,193, forward strand.
AGAGGGTAATAATTGGGCCATAGTCCTATGGAGGGTTGTTCATCATTCAGACCTTCCAGTCCAAATTTTTGTAGGTTGTTATGTCCCTTCGTCTGCCAAAAACCATCCGAGCTATTACCATTTTTTAGCTAGGAAACCTGAGAAGAAGATGCTCCAAATAACTCAGACTTCTAATCATAACTGGAAGCCCCGTTATTTCTTTGTCTTAGGGCCATGGGAATTTGTCCCATGTGCCCCCTCTTCCCTACTAAAGCCGCGAATGCCTATTAGATGGGGTAAGGTCACAATGTCTGCCAAGGCCGACCTTGGTTTGAGCCTGCAAAATCTTCAGAAGGTCAAAGACCTTCAGGAGCAGAGGATGCATGGTCTGCTCATAAAATTTGAACACCTGATGACCCCCCACTACCTCTCTGAGACTGGTTTAGGGGGAAGTCCTCTTAAAGAACTTGGTAAGTATTTTTTATTCCAAGTTATACCTATGAATTTATACATGTCTGACCCACTAACTCAGACCTTTCTATTTTGCAGAGCGTCCAAAGGGACTATCAGACGAGTATTGGGAGATGGAAGCATCGAGTTTGACAAAGCTTGCAAAGAAGGCAGGTCTGAATGGTCCTCCTTCCCCTCCCTCAACATCGAAGGCTCAGGGCACTAAGAAGAGAAATGCTAGCGACCATGCCCCTAAGGATAAGAGGCAAAAAAAAGGCGGGGACACTGCCATCCCAATATCCTCTGTTGATGCATTGGCGGCTCGCATAGAGCAACTAAAAATTAATGACAACATCATAGGCCACAGTCTGCAGGCGCTGGATGCCATCGGCTCTGCCATGACCAAGACTGACAAATATTTTTACAGGTCTATGGACACACCTCTGCTGATTGAGTTCGGCCTCCACAGGTCTATTCATGTATGACTTCAGATTTCTATATAGCTTCAAAGTGTAACCTCTTATTTGGATTTTAACTCATATATACGACCACATGATTTGCAGGGCCTGGCTGCTATGCATCATCTTGCCAATTGGACTCTGAGAAAGTTACCCCCCATCCAGAAGGGTCAAGAGGCCGAGAAGGTGCAAAACTCTCTGAATGCAAAGGTCGACCACCTGAAGTCTGCATTTGATGGGTTTGATAAGAAGTTGAAGGAGCTAGAGAAAGAGATCTCCAAGCTTAAAAAGGACCATGCTGTGGCTCTGAAGGCTAAGGAAGATGTTCTCCAGAAAAAGGTTGACTCTGCAGTGAAGGTAGCCCTTGAAGATGCCTCTGAGGGGATATTGGCTGATTATAAAGTCTCTGATGAATTCATGAACTTCGGCTTTGTGTACCTCGAAAGAGGTATTAAGGCTACTATCAAATGGGCGGCTGCTAAAGAGAAGGAGGCAGGAAGTTTGAAGGCCTCTGACTTCATAGGTCTGGGCTTTGCTAACCCTCAGCTTGCCCAAGCCCTTTAAAAAGTTAAGGAGGATGTCACTGCCCCTGCAGAGACTGCCACTCTGGACGGTACGAAGATAGAGGGAGCTGACCATAGAGAAGATGGGGCCGAGGTGACCAACATGGTCCAGGAGAATCAGGCTGAGGATACCAACACTCTTCCTTCGAATCCCTAGGCTCTTTTGTGAATCTTTTTATACTTTTGTAACTCGTTAGTTTTAATCTCTGAAGAATATTGTGAGCATATATTTTTGAATCATAATTGTATGACAACCTCTGAGGAGGGTTTTTATTTCTTAGTTTGTTGAATTGCTTGTTGAATTCCTCAGTCCTTATCACCAGAGTGATGTTATAAGGGTCTGAGGCCATCAGCTAAGAGGTCATCCTCATAAATACTATCACCAAATTAATGATGTTAAGGGTCTGAGGTCATCCAAGTATGGTGTTTGACCTCAGACCTTGTCACCACTGAATGATGTTATAAGGGTCTGAGGTCATCAACTAAGGTGTTATCCTCATAATTAATTTCACCAAATTAATGATGTTAAGGGTCTGAGGTCATCCAAGTATGGTGTCTGACCTCAGACCTTGTCACAACTAAATGATGTTATAAGGGTCTGAGGTCATCAACTAAGATGTTATCCTCATAATTAATTTCACCAAATTAATGATGTTAAGGGTCTGAGGTCATCCAAGTATGGTGTCTGACCTCAGACCTTGTCACCACTGAATGGTTATAAGGGTTTGAGGTCATCAACTAAGATGTTATCCTCATAATTAATTTCACCAAATTAATGATGTTAAGGGTCTGAGGTCATCCAAGTATGGTGTCTGACCTCAGACCTTGTCACCACTGAATGATGTTATAAGGGTCTGAGGTCATCAACCAACGTGTTATCCTCATACTTTCTATCATTAGAGCAAAATAAAGCAAGAGTCGGCATGGAAACTGATCTTTTATTAATAACCTCTTCATAAGATGGTACATTTACATAACTTTTTGCAACATCATATTAATACTTCTTTAGGTGATCAACATTCCAGGGGTTAGCGAAAGGTTCCCCTTCATAATTTTCTAGCCTGTAGGTCCCGGGTACAACCTCTTATGTCACTTTGTAGGGACCATGCCAGTTTGGGTGGAGCTTATTTATTTTTTGCAAGGTCTTCTTCAGTACTAAGTCTCCCACGACGATGGGTCTTGACTTCACCCTCTGATTATAGAATTTTGCTGCTCTCTGTTGGTAAGCTGCTTGTCGAATTTTTGTGTCTTCCCTTCTCTCTTCAATTAAATCTAGGTCTAGTCTCCTCTCTTCCCCATTTTTATCAGGGTCATAGGTTTAAACCCTATGAGTTGGAAGCCCCACTTTTGTTGGTATGACGGCCTCTGAGTCATGTGCTAGCATGAACGGGGTTTCTCCTGTTGGTTTACTTACCGTGGTTTTGTAGGCCCATAACACAGCGTAGACCTCTTCAGTCCATCTCCCCTTCGCTTCTTCTAACCTCTTCTTAATTCCATCGAGGATTGTCCTGTTTGTGAGTTTCGTCTGACCATTTTCCTGAGGTCGTCCAGGAGATGAGAAGAACTTCTTTATCCCCACTCTTTTGCAATACTTTTCTAAAGAGGAGTTCTTGAACTGGGTTCCATTATTCGAGATGAGTGTGTTTGGGAGGCCATGTCTGCATATAATGTTCTTCCAAATAAATTGGAAGGTTTCTGTTCTGTGATTGTTATCATCGGCTCTACCTCCACCCACTTTGAGAAGTAGTCAATGGAAACTATCAAAAATCGGTAATTATTGGTAGCTCTTAGTAGGGGTCCTACTAAGTCAATTCCCCATACTGCAAATGGCCATGGAGAGTTGATTGACGTCATAGGTTGATGAGGAATAGTGAAGAATCTCTGACATTTCTCGCACCTCTTTACGGAAGCTGTAGCATCTTTGGCCAAGGTTGGCCACCAATATCCATGTGTAATAATCCTCTTAGCCAAGGGTCTTCCCCCTATGTGACTGGAGCAATAACCCTCATGAACTTCCTATAAGACGTGGGGAACTTCGGTAGGATGTACACACCTGAGGAGAGGCAACATAAATCCCTTCTTATATAAGACGTCTCCTATTATGGAGAACTTGGCAGCCTTATATCTTAACTTCCTCCTTTCTAACTTGGACTTCGATATCTCTCACTCTTTGATGTATCAGATGAGGGGGTCCATCCATGAGTCCCCTAGGTTCAAATTGAGACAAGGGTTGGATACATCTCCTTCCTCAATGGCCGCCTTTGCTAAGACCTCGACCGGAACTGTCCTTCTGATGTCTGTCTTCGTCATCGAGGCCAACCTTGCCAATGCATCTGCGTGGCTATTATTTTGTCGAGGTACTCTCTTCAGTTTTATCTCTTCGAAATGTTCTAACATCATTCTCACCCTCTTCAGATACTTAGCCATTCTTTCATCTTTGGCCTCATAGACTCCCAATACTTGATTGACAACTAACCTTGAATCGCTATGAAGTAGGAGTCATCTTACACCTAGAGTTTTTACCAATGAGAGGCCTGCTATCATGGCCTCATATTTTGACTCGTTATTAAATGCCTTGAAGTTGAATCTCAGAGCGTATTCAATGTTGGCACCGTCTGGAGCTGAAAGTATTAGCCCCGCACCGCTTCCACTGTCACAGGAAGAATCATCAACGAAGAGATTCCAAATGTCCGTATCCGATGAGAAGGCCCCTTCTAACACGATTCCTTGCTTGAAGAGGTATCGATCCTCCTCATTATCCGCTACTCCACTTCTGATCTTTTTGGATGCGACCTCTTCCTGGTTTCGGAAGACGTTTGGTGCGACCTCTTCTTATTCTTGGAAGACATTGTTGTTTAGCCTTCAGCGCCCACCTTTTCATTTTCTGTCTCGACCTCTTCCCATGTGAACTCAGCAAAGTCTGCAAGGGCCTGCCCTTTGATGGCTGCCCTAGGTTGGTAGGTAAGGTCATACTCCCCCAACTCAATGGCCCAGGTCATCAATCTTCCAGACTTCTCAGGTTTATGTAGAACCCGTCTTAGTCGGGAATCGGCGAGGACGACCATGGAATAGGCTTGGAAGTAGGGATTCATCTTCCTTGAGGCATGTATCAGGGCATAGGCTAACTTTTCCATACGAGGGTAATTTTGTTCAGACCCTTGAAGCGCTTTACTGTTAAAATGCACAGGCCTTTGGATTCCAACGTCTTCCCGCACTATGGCTGCACTGATAGCCGATTCAAAGACTGCTAGATACACATACAATTTCTCTCCTATTATGAGCCGAGATAACAACAAAGGAGACCCAAGGTAGGACTTGAGTTGGTTAAAAGCCTCTTTACACTCTTCGTCCTACTGGAAGGATTTTCTAAGCACTTTGAAGAACGGAAGACACTTGTCCGTTACTCTGGAGACAAACCTGTTGAGTGCGGCCACTCTCCCCGTTAGTCTTTGGACATCCTTGATACTCCTAGGTGTCTTCATATCAAGCAAAGCCTTGATTTTCTCAGGGTTTGCCTCGATTCCTCTTTAATTGACGATAAATCCAAGAAACTTCCCAGCTCCTACCCCGAAGACACACTTCGCGGGGTTGAGTTTCATTCCGTACAAGTCCATAGTATCGAAGGTCTTTTCAAAATTTGCCATATGAGTGCAGGCCTTCAAGATCTTCGTTAGCATATCATCGACATACACATCCATAGTCTTACCTATTTGATCTCCGAATATATTATTCACAAGATGTTGGTATGTTGCCCCCACATTTTTCAGACTAAAGGGCATCACTTTATAGCAGTATATCCTTTTGTCGGTAATGAAGGCTGTCTTCTCCGAGTCTTCCGCATCTATGAAGATCTGATTGTAGCCTGAATACGCATCCATGAAGCTAATGAGCTCGTGCCCTGCAGTAGCATCTACCATCTGATCTATCCTGGGTAAGGGGTAGCTGTCTTTTGGGTAGGACTTGTTTAGGTCAGTGAAATCAATGCATATTCTCCACATTCCATTGGTCTTGGGCACGATGACTGCATTTGATAGCCACTCCGGATATATGACTTCTGTAATAAACTCAGCCTCTTCTAATTTTTTGACTTCTTCTCGGATGACGTCGTACTTCTCCCTGGAGTAAACTCTTTGTCTTTGTTTGATAGGCCTGGCATCTTTGGTCACGTTGAGCTTGTGACTCATAACCTCAGAGTTGATGCCGGGCATATTCGCGTGACTCCAAGCGAAGACACTCTGCCTCTTCCTGAGGAATTTTATCAGCTCTTCCTTTATTTCCAATTTTAAGGCTTTGCCGACTTGGATGGTTTTTTCCGGTTCGTCCTCATTGAGGACGATGGATTCTACCTCTTCCGCGGCCTCTCCCTTCTGAAATTTTGTTTCATCTATTGGGTCAAGTGTATCAATGCTATAAGTGGTGGTTGCACTCTTTGGGCCTTTCTCTCTTCAGCCGAGTTGAAGTAACATTCTCGTGCTATGGTCTGGTCACCTTGCACTTCCCCTACCCCGTAGGGGGTCGAGAATTTTAGCATCTGGTGGACCGTTGACGGCACGACCTCAAACTCCTTAAGGGCCACCCTTCCTATGATGAGGTTATAGGCCGAGAAGACGTTTTCATCCATTACAAAAAAGTTGATCTTCTAATTCAACCTCTTAGGCCACTCATCACCCATTCATACGTCCATCTCATACATGCCCAATGGGTGGACCTTTTCACCGCTAAAGCCCATTAAAGGATGATGATAGGGTACCAGCCTAGCTCTACTAAGACCTAGTCTCTTGAAGCAGGGCCAAAACATCACGTCTGCTGAACTGCCCCCATGTATGAGGATTCTCTGCACCTCACATCCATGAACCCTTGTTGTTATTACTAAAGGGTCATCACGAGGGACTAAGATACCTTTGAAGTCGAGTCGGGATAACCCAACTATAAGGGTGTCCATGTCCACCTTCTTTCTCTTCTGCGCTGTATCGGAAGATGTTAGATTTACAACTTCAAGTTTGGCCACTGACTTGGCCTCTTCCACATGAGCTTTCCTGTCAGACACTTCAGATCCACCTCTCATGAGTCCTCTGCAAATGGTGTCAACACCAAAGGAGATCATGCCAACCCTCTTCACCGGGGTGTTGTCATCTTTTGGCGGAAGGTTCGAATTGTCTTTATCATCACCTTCTGAATCGTTGTCTCTTCTAGCTGGGGCATCGTCACGGCATCTGTCATTTCTCCTCTTCTTAGGGTCATCTCTTCCCCCTTTAGGAGCCTTGTCATCAACGTACTACTCAGCTTTTCGGATTTTAACATCTTTTCAATCTCATCCTTCAAGGCGAAGCATCTGCCTGTAACGTGGCCATGGTCTTGGTGGAACTCACACCACAAGCTTTTGTTCCTCTTATATGGAGGGGCCTTCAGTTTCTTTGGCCATCTTAGAGTCCTGTCATTCTTGATCTCGTTGAGGATATGCTCACAGCTCACGGTTAGAGGAGTATAGTGAGCGAACTTATCATCGGGTGACCTCTTCTTTCCATCTTTCTTTCTTTGGGACTTCCTGTTACTACCGCGGTTCTCATCCTCATACTTGGCGGCCATTGCCTCTTCGGCATTCATGACTTTTCCCGCAGTTGCCAGTAGCTCGACCATAGACCTGGGAGGGTCTTTTGTGAGTTTCCACAATAACTTCTCTTTCTGAAGACCTCCTATGAGGGCGATTATGGCTATATTCTCTTCGTAATCTTCGACCTCAAGTTTTTCTTTGTTGAACCTGGCAATGCAGTCTCTTAGGCTCTCGTCCTTGCCTTGCTTGACATACAGTATATGAGTGGTATTCTTTTAAGGTCTTACCCCAAAACAGAAGTTATGAATGAATCGTTCAGCCAAGACCTTGAAGTTCTCAATAGAATTCTTCGGAAGAGAAGTGAACCAGCTATGTGCTGCTCCTGTCAAAGTCCCAGAGAAGGCCCTATACCTCATCTCACCAGGTATCGAGTAGATGTTCGCTGCTGACTGATACATATCAATGTGATGTACAAGGTTGGTACTACCATCATACCTGGGAGACACCACGGGTGGCTAGAACTTAGCAGGAGTTGGGAAGCCCACATCCTTGCCATAAAGGGTGAGCCCTCCGAGAAACCTCTTTGCAATGGGTCTCGGCTCTTAATGAGGTCTCCTATCTTCTCATCAAGACGTAGGATAGAGTCGTTCCATGGTCTCCTACCATTGGCCTGGACGAGGTTGTCCCCAGCCACCTCCAAGGGATGGACTGAGGGTTCCCCAGCCGCAGCGTAATATCGGCTGTTGACCTCTTCCTGATCTCTACCTCTTCCTGCATGAGGTCGGCCTTAGTGGGGCCGACGTTGCTTATCCCCTCTTTGCGAGCCAGCTGCACTCCTTGACCTTGATAATCTCTGTCTTAGTCATTTACTGGGCCCAACCTCTCAAAGGATGACCCTCTGCTCAATCGATCAAAAGATGATCCTCGTTACTGGGCCTCTTCACCTCTTCGACCGCAACGTTCTTGGCTTTGCTGAAGAGGACGTACAATATTATTCGAAACCTTATACGGCTCCCAACATTCTTCTAGGACCTCTCCCGTCTCCAGATCGTCATACCTGACCTCTGGGCAAGGGTTGCCTTGCCTCCCCAGGCGTAAGCTCCTGGGTTCAGCAATGTCCCTCCTCTACTGGGGGGTAGGTTGGTTCTTCATTGGTGCATGGGGTGGTCCCCTGACATCAGGATGAGGCTGAACAATCGCCGGAGTGATAATTTTCGGTGAAACTCCAGGTGGCCTCATCATAGTTTGGCTGAGCTGTGCAAATTTCTCATGCGTAGCTTGTTGCGTTGCAGCCAAAGACCTCAAGGCTGCAGCCACCTCCGCCATTTTGGAATGAGGCGACGCCTGGCTGGAACTAGGTCCTCCCGCCCCAGGCGGCGGAAGTAGTGGTGGTACCTCTAGTGCCATATGCTAGCACAAAAGAGCTGGTGTAGTAAATGAGCTTAATACCTTACAAGACCTCTTTCAATGGTGAAATAGCTCCGCGCTAGGGGGGAGGGCTGGTTCACCACCAGAGTCTCCGATGAGGTTAAGTAGAAAAAGAGGAAGATATAGCTTCTCGTTCCCACAGACGACGCCAAAATGATGATGCTGGAAACATCACCACCCTTCAAGATGTTTGTGAGCTCAATTCGGTGTTAACAATGGTAGCATAAGGGTACATGTACGTATAGTAGAAGATGGTGAGGAGAAGAGGATTCACACCGAAATATAAGTAGTTCAGCCAATTAGGCCTACATCCACTGTGCAAGTGTATGACATGTATTACTGTATGAGGGCTCTAATGGCCATTGTTACAATCTCAAGCTTTCTCTCTCTACTGTGTGTTTAGACAGAGTTTCAGCTAGGGTTTCTCATTTTGTCCCCTTTGCAAGGTAGAGGATGACCTCTATATATAGTATCAGGGGGTGTAGTGTACCCCTCTATGCATGCAATGAGAATGTGTGTGTTAGTCTAGCCAATATGATGAGGAAATCTGTCCCTATCACATGTAGAGTGTGATGATGAAATATTCCCCCCACGTGGGGGGAATGATTTGTTATAACTGATTTGTGTCCACGTGTCCTTGTCCGCACATGTTAATAAGTGCTCGGCCTCCGTGTTTGGTCATAACCTCGGCCTGGAAGAGTCCGAGGTTAGTAAGGTTTAGCTTCCCATCCAATCCGAGATGAGCCATTATGGTCTCGGCTTAAGTGAAGCCGAGGTATGGTGTTAAAGTCTGTTTGGGCCGAGGTTAAGTTGGAATGTTCTTGGAAACTTGGCCGATTCACCGATGGGGTTGACCTTGGTAGAGGTAAGTCTCCTTGTAACCTCGGCCTACCCCTGGCCGAGGTTATCATTCTCGGGTGAAATGACGGACTTCTGACCCCCATGATTCATGCAGTCTCCCCTTGATGAGGTTTGTAGGGGTGTCAGTCAGGGCCGACCTTGCTAGGGACGAGGCCTATTGTCACTGATCTAAGGCATTTCCAACCTCGGCAATGTCTTGGCCGAGGTTGTAGTTTCTGAACCGAGGTGACACTTGGGGCATATCAGTACCAATGTCAAATGTGGCAATAAAAGATGTTGTTTTATTTAACTAACATTAATATTACGAGGTTTATTAATGAGGATGCTCCTGTGGTAAATGAAAGTGAAACGGATAAAACAACTTTGCTAGTTGTTGAACCATGGAAGCATTCGAATTACATTTGCAAAAATTATATCCTTAACGAATTGGTGAACACACTTTATAATGTGAATAGTTAAATCAAAACTCCAAAATTGCTATGGGAGTCTGAATAAAAAATATAAAATTGAGGATGTCGGCATGAAGAAATTCGTGGTCGAAAGATTTCACGAGTATAAAATGGTGGATTCAAATACTGTCATAAGTCATGCCCAAGAGCTTTAATTAATTTTTCATGAAATAATTTCTAAAATTATGGTTATAAGTGAAACATTTCAGGTTGCTATGGTAATTGAAAAATAACCCCCATCTTGGAAAGATTTCAAAAATTATTTAAAGCATAAGCGAAAAATAGGACTTAATGATTTAATTGTTCAGTTAAGGATACAAGAGGATAATCGAAATCAGAAAAGTAAAATGGTAACTATGCTATGTCTGCAAAAGAAAATATTGTTGAAGTGGCACAAATTCAACAAAAAGAGGAAGCACAAAAATGAAGGCACAAGACAACAAGGAGGTGCTAAGAAGTTCAAAGGAAAATATTTTAATTACAACAAAGAAGGTCATAAACCAACATGACAAAAGTTGATTCATTGTTTGATGATGTTTCTAACATATCTCTCTCCGTAGTTGTATTTGAAGTAAATTTGGTTAGTAATACCAAAGAGTGATAGGTTGATACCAGTGCTACACGCCATGTATGTTCCTACAAAAGTATGTTCACAACCTACCAACCAATTGCAAATGGAGAACAAATAATTATGGGAAAATCCTCAACCTTGAAGGTTGAAGGTCAAGGCAAAGCCTTGTTGAAAATGACTTCGGGGAAGCATCTCGAGCTTAATGATGTATTGCTTATGCCTGACATTCGGAAGAACCTTGCCTCCGTTTTTGTGCTAAGCAAGGAAGGGTTTAATCTTGTCTTTTTTGGATACAAATTTGTGCTAAGTAAAGATGTAATGTATGTAGGGAAAAGATATATGTGTGGTGGGATGTTCAAAATGAAAGTCATGACTGTTGTACCTAAAGGTAACTATGATAATAATATGAATATTCTGCTTATATGTTGGAGTCTATGGATATGTAGAATGGTATATTAGGACATATTAATTATCATACTTTGAATAAATTAATTAATTTATGATTTATTCCAAAATTTGACATTAACTCAAATCATAAATGTGAAACGTATTTAGAAGCTAAATTAACTAAGTCATCATTTCATTCTATTGATGGAAACAGTGAACCATTAAAATTAGTTCAAACCAATATATTTGATTTGAAATTTGTTCGAACTAGAGGTGGGAAAAGTACTTAATTACTTTTTTGGATGATTTCACTAGATATTGTTTCTACTTATTAAAAAACAAATATGAAGCAATTGTAGATTTTAAGCAATACAAGATAGAAGTTGATAATCAAATTGGTAAAAAGATTAAAGAATCAAGAAACGATAGAGGTGGTGAGTACAAATCTCGTTTTAAGGAAATATGTTTAGAGAATGGCATTATTCACCAAATTACCGCACCTTATTCTCCTCAATCCAATGGGATTCTGGAAAGAAAAAATATAACTTTAAAAGAAATGATGAATGCAATGTTAATAAGTTCGGGTTCACCCCAAAACATGTGGGTGGAATCATTGCTTTCGGCTAAATACATTCTTAATAAGTTGATTCACAAGAAAACGAACAAGATAGCCTATGAATTGTACAAAGGGAGCAAGCCTCCCTACAAATACTTGAAAGTGAGGGGGTGTCTTATAAAAGTACTAATTTTTTAACCTAAAAAGGTAAATATTGGACCAAAGACTATTGATTGCATATTCATTGGTTATGAAAATAATAGTAGTGCATATAGGTTCCTTGTGCATAAGTTTGACATTCCTGAAATTCATGAAAATACAATGTTAGAATCTAGGTATCCATCATTCTTTAAAAATATCTTTCCTTGTAAGAATTCAAAAGAAATAAGTTGTAATAAAAGAACGCTTGAACACTACACCAAAAACAGCATTTTGGCACACCATAATATTAAAAATCTGGCACAGTTTAAAACTGTGCCAGATTTTGGCACGGTTTAATAGAAATTTGGCACACTTTAAAACAGTGCCAAAATTTGGCACTGTTTTAAAGTGTGCCAAAATTGAGTATACTTATTAAAATATATAATACCAAAAAAAAAACTCTTTTTCTCTCACTTTTCATTCCCGATTCCCGCTCTGCGCCCGATTCCCGCTCACGATCTCTCTCTCCGATCTGCGATCTGCCGTGCGCCGGCCCTCTCTCTCTCCGGTGCTAACTCAATCTCTCTCTCTCCAGCGCTAACTCAACCACTGTCTCTCTCCGACACTAACTCATGAACACCTCTATGGCCGGCTCTTTCTCTCCACTCAGGTATTATTTGTTTTTAACCTAAGTTAGGTATAAGATTTGATCTGTGATTTGATTCAAGAGTTTATTATATACGTGATTTGATTCGTGCTTGATTTTTAGGGTTTTGGTTTTAGGAAGACGATGAAGTTGAAGGGTGTTTTAGGGGTTAAGTTTACTTAGCAAATAAGTATTTTAGGAGTTTCAATCTTTGTTACATCATATTGGACTCAACAAAAGTGGAGATGGTCATGAATTCTTTTTGTGTATACAGATTGTCAGTACATATTTTATGTGAAAGTATAATTAAAGTCTTACCCAATGACGATATAATTGTGTGTTTAAATAGGTGGCTGGGTGCATGGGGTAAGAACAACTAGGGCAGCCATTGTTAAATTTCTTTGTACTTCGATTGTCAAGTATTGCCCTTATGTGGGTTCCTTTTTCAAATGCCCAAATTTTGTTAAATGTTGTTTTAGTTTATGTTCTTTTGTAATTTGGGATGTGGATTTTTGTGGAAACCAGGCACTTGTCAACATCATAAGCAACCCGGTGAATTCCACTGTCCCAATTGCTGCTGAGGTCTTCAAGAAAGCAGGGACTTATGATGAGAAGAAACTGTTTGGCATGACCGTGCTTGATGTCGTTAGGGCTAAGACTTTTTATGTTGGAAAGGAAAAGCTATTGGTGTAGTGTGTTTAGTGGAAAAAAATTTGGTGTTGACGCTTGTATAACTGCAATCTTGGTAAGAAATTAACATGTCTTTTATGTTTTGGATATCAATATTTGGTGTTAACGTTTGCATAGCTACGAGTTCGAATTTGGATCTTCAATAAATTTAAGGTGTTCTTTTACTGATTTGAATATCATGTCTGGGAAGGATACTGAATATTCTAATGTGTATAATCGTAGCATTAGATTACTGTTTTAATACATGCCTAAAGAGTTTCATTTCAGGCATAACATAGTCGGATCCAAATTTTTGGTGTGGTTTGGGTGGTAATCTAGAGAGAGCATCAAGAAAAAGAACTTTTTTACATTCTTCCCCCCATCAATTATTTACTGGTAATGTAAATTTAGTTATTAAATTAGATGTTGGGTGTCTACACCAATATAAATTTTCCTTGTTTTTTATGTGGTCGAGTCATTTTATCAAACAATATGTATGGCTCATCCATCTTTACTATCTGGGGGTGGGGGTGGGGGCATTCCGAGAAATGAAGGTGTCTGAAAGTGGACTTGGACCTTGGGAACTATGAGCGGTTCCTAGATATCAAGTTGACACGGGATAATAATATCACAACCGGAAAGATTTACCAGGCAAGCGAGTTACATGTTTTTTTCCTAGTAATAAAGCAAGTGGGTTAAGTTGAAAGTCTTCTTACTCTTACCCTATAATCTATAATCTATGTTAATAGAAATTCTTAAGATCAATAGGCTTGATGTTTTTTTAACTCATTGTATTGACTACTTTTCTTCTCTGTTAGTCTGTCATTGATAAAGAGAGAAAGGGGGATTATCTTGAAAAAACTGTTCCGATTCTTTCACTGTTGCTGAAATGTATCTATTATATTGTTCAATCACTTATATTCCTGTCCTCACATGTTACTTCACTTGTTCAGGTTGCACCTCATATCATAGATGCCATTCAAGATTGGATTGAACGTGTAACAAATATACTGGTGGACTGGGAAGAACGTCCACCTGATGTTTGTGTCATAGAATTGGTACTATAGGTATATTAATAACTATATGCAACCTGTGGCACAATGAGGGGCTTCATACTTTTGTTGGATTAAAATGGACTTTTGCTTGAAGCAGGAGACATTGAGTCAATGCCATTTCTTGATGCTCTTGGACAATTCTCGTATTGCGTTGGTAAGTTACATACACGTGTAATAATGCGTACATAAATAAACATAAGGTGTGATACTTCTATTTAAAATGAGAATTACAATGTCAGTGAAATAATTCCATTTTCTTTGTTCAGAAAACAAAGCCGATACTTTCAAGAAGTCATTGCACGAAGAGGTCATCGGGTGGCTATCAAAATGAAAATGAAATCTGGTTAGTCTCAAATTCTCTTAAAATTTGTAGTAGCATTAAATAGAAAAATGGTCTGAAATAGCGACAAGTAGCGAAACGTAAAATGACTAACTTTATGAGCTTATTTAGTTAAATTGGTGGAAGGGATTTGCATAGTGGTTTGGTTTTGGAATTTGCTGCTGCTGTTGAGTTTATTTCAAATGTAAAAACGGGTTGGATTTAATGAATAAACAAATGAAATTATGTCAAAATTTTCTAAAATCAATAAACTTTCTAAATTGATTAATGTACGCATTTAAACTTAAAAACAAGCCATTAAAGGGTGAAAACCCAAACCATCCCCCAAACGACCCAATAGGAGGCAGGAACACTTCATACGGGACTAATGTAACTTGTAGGAACTGACCACGTAGTCCCGGGTCTCCCGATTTGAGAGTATGACGATAATTTAAAAAAATCACACTTAGACTTAAAAATAAGCCGTTAAAGGGTGAAAACCCAAACCAGCCTCCAAATGACCCCGTAGGGGGCACGAACAACTCGCACGGGACCAATGTAACTTGTAGGAACTGACCGCGTAGTCCTGGGTCTCCCGGTTTGAGAGTATGACGATAATTTGCAAAAATCACACTTAGACTTAAAAACAAGTCGTTAAAGGGTGAAAACCCAAACCAACCCCCAAACGACCCCGTAGGAGGAACGAACACCTCGCACGGGACCAATGTAACTTGTAGGAACTGAACGCGTAGTCCCGGGTCTCCCGGTTTGAGATTATGATGATAATTTAAAAAAATCACACTTAGACTTGAAAATAAGCCGTTAAAGGGTGAAAACCCAAACCAGCCTCCAAACGACCCCGTAGGGGGCATGAACACCTCGCACGGGACCAATGTAACTTGTAGGAACTGACCGCGTAGAGGAGGAACCTAGACATAGCATAGATAGAGAGCTAAGATTTTAAATAGTGAACCTCAAAATGCAATTGAGGAGGAACCTAGACATAACAATAGAGCTAAGATTTTAAAATCTTCCATTTCAGATTTTCTAATGTATATGACAGAAAGTGAACTTCAAACTCTAAAGGAATTTCTATCCACTACAGAAGCTTCATATTAGAAAGAATCTATTAATAGAAAATTTGAATTTATTATGAAAACTCATACATGGGAATTGGTGGATCTATCACCGGGGGAAAAGCCATTAGGGTGTAAATGGATCTTCAAACAGAAAATAAAAGATGATGGAACCATTGATAAATATAAGTCTAGACTTGTGGCTAAAGGCAAGAAGCAAAAGGAGGGAATAGATTATTTCGACACTTATTCACATATTACAAGGATTGCATCCGTCAGAATGTTAATTGCAGTTATGGCAATATGTAAATTGAAAATACACCAAATGGATGTCAAAACAACATTTTTAAATGGTGAATTAGATGAAGAAATATATATGGAAGAAACGTAGGTTTTAAGTCTCCTTGCAATGAAATGAAAGTATGTAAACTTATGAAGTTACTATATGGGTTGAAACAAGCACCTAAACTACTGCACAAAATATTTGGCAATATCATGAAGTCAATTGGTTTCAAAATAAATGAGTGTGTCAAATGTGTTTATGTCAAGAGAACTCAAGGGGGAATATGATTGTTTTTCTATATGTAGACGATATGCTAATAATTGGTAATAATAATAACATTATTAATGCTACTAAACAAATGTTGATTAGTAAATTTGAAATGAAGGATTTGGAACTATCTTATGTCATTCTAGGAATTAACAATCACTACAACCCCTCAAGGAATTAGATTATCTCAATCACATTACATTGAGAAGATACTTCAAAAGTATAATAAATATTATCAAACTCCAATGAGGACACCCTTAGATTCGAGTCATCACCCCTTTAGAAATAAAGGTGAAAGTATATCTCAATTAGAGTATTCTCGTATTATTAGAAATTTGATGAATTTATCAAACTGTACTCGACCGGATATAATACACTCTATCAGTAAGCTTGGTCGATATACGAGTAATCCCAAAAAATATCATTAAAAATCCATGATAAGATTTATTCGATACCTTTGATACTCTTTGAAGAAGTAGTTGCACTACGAACGATATCCAGGTATTACATGGTATTCTTTATAGTAATCACCTATGTGAGTGAGAAGGTACCTCTTCTACGAGAATAACAAAGTCTATTTCTCCAACACACTCATGAAACCATGAGTTATTCAAGGCCGAAATGGACACAATAATGAGAACCAATAAGGTTGAAAAGACTTTATGTAATACTATTATCTCAGTTTACATAAACATTCAATCAATTCAAGACATTTCGTTCATCGATTGGCTATCAAGCTCAATAGTATATCACTAGGAACGATTCTAAGCCACAAGCTATCTATTTTGACGCACTATTTTTTCTAGAAAATTTCTTTGTTTGCATCTATATTCTTTTGATTCTTCTAAAATTTCATTCATGTGGGAGATAGTTGGATATTTTGATATAATATTCAGCTCATTTGGTCAAACTTTGGATTCAATTTTATATAGGGCACATATGTCAAAAGTGATGTGTCTTGTTACTAATGTGTTACTTGTCAAAAGGAGATTAATTTGGTATACCTATTTGTTTAAAATAGTGAAGTAATGAATGAAAGATATGGACTTAAAGTTACCCATTTATATATAAGCTAGTTGGTGTAGTTTAGTTAAGTGGGTTTGTCCCATATTGAAAAAGTGGTGGGATAACTTAAGGTTAATATACCTAAGCTACAATACTAAGGATTGGATGCCTTTGGGTATCCCAACTCTTTAAAGGGGGAGATGGCCTACACTATGCATGTGTTTGGGGTGGGCCTTAGTCCCACATGCGCGCTCCACTGTCATCATCCGTCGACCCAACTTGTGTCCGGGTCTGGGTCGTGGGCCTTTTTTGTACAAGTATTAAGTTTGTGATAATAATTTTAATTGGGCTTTGAAATTTTTTTGGGCCAAAATTTGTTTTCCCAAAATGAATTAATTAATTACAAATTATTTAATCATTTAATTGTTTATGCTTTAATTAAAAACATTGTCTTTTTAATTTTTTAATAAAAAATGTTGTTCATTAAATAAAGTGATGGGACTGTTCGAATAGTCACTTCCTTTGGTGGGAAAAGACACTGGTCTGCATTCCTTTATCAACTATATAATGGACCTTTTGTAGTTCATTTTAAACACCATAAATCTACCGGAATTTCCTATTCTTATCTTTTGCTTCCCTCGTCCCATTTGAGAGAAATCCTCCATTATTGGTTCGCGGGACTGTTGCACTGAAGTGCTTCTTACGACATTCAGTGATCATTTCATTCTGGGAGGCAGAAGCCTGTTGAATTTTCCATCAGCACCGTAGCGGAAGTGTATTCTGTCTTAAGGAGAGATAATTCAACTCTTGACTTAATCGGATTCCTTCAAGTGATTGTTTTAGTCACAGATAATACATTCTTTATTTTCTTTCCTTTTATTGTAATTCTATTTATTTATTTATTTAATTTAAATTTCTATTTATTTTGTGAATGTTTTTTAAATCTTATAAACAACTCTCCTTGGTGATTATCCATGCTAATAAGTTATTCTCTTGATGGATATTTGGTTATTGCAGTTGATTGATGCTTATGGATTTGGAAAGGCGTTAATACTTGAATGGTGGATTTATCTTGGTCATTATATGGGTATCATAACCACTATTTGTATGTGCACTGATCTAAGTCCCCTAGTAAAAATGTGTTGCAGTGATGGAGAGAGGCCTCGGTACCCGTGTGGATCTTTTCCCCCTAAACATGGATTCATTTGGAGTCTTCCTCATTTCTTTTCACTTTGATTAGAAAGAATGGAAGCATCCATAATTCGGCATTCACATGTTTATCTCCTTTTCTTTTTTAAGCCTCTCCCCTCCTCTACAAATTCTTAAAGTTTTGTTTGATTTCAAATATTGTCACTATTCTCTCCTTTTACTAGTTACTTGGTGATAGAATTTACAAAATTAGTTACCACACTATTGAGGACTTATACCTGGCTTAAAACTCAACCTTTCTTAGATTGGTTTCATTCTATGCCTTTAGGACCTTAGTATCCTCTATTGTTTCCAAGTGATAAGATTCATTTAGATTAGTGGAAAAGGGTCTTCCCATTTTAGGCCTAACTTGCTTATAGATCAGTTCTTCACACAACCCACTATATTTTGTTGGATAATATCTTACTTTGCAAGTTTCTCTTGGTATCTCTAAAATCTGATCAAGTCTGGGTCACTTCTTTACATGACAATGTATAACTCCATCTTGATCATACAAGTGTCTTCACATTCATCCATTAATGAAATAATCATAGTGGTAAGTTCAAGATCTAAATGGATCACCTCTTCAATACTTTATGCATTGGAAAATATGGTTTCATATATTGATATTCTCAACATGATCTAGTAAGCCTAGATGGTATGAGGTAGTTCCTTAACCCAATAACCTTTTATTTATTTTAACCATTTTTGATTCTGGTGATCATGGTCTTCATAGAATCTTCATATTAGATTCTGCAATATGTAGATCGGCGCGGGGACTTTAGACTTAGTGATGATTTTTTTCAAAATGAACCTGATAATATTTGAGTAATTTATCTTAGTTAATGGTTCAATCTCGATCCACTTTGTGAAATAGTCAATTTTAACCAATATGTACTTTCTATTTTCAATTGAAGTGGCTATATGACCCAAAATATTTATCCTCCGTTATACAAAATGACAAGGTCTAGTCAAGATCTTCTAGTCTCTTGATGGATAATAAAGTACCAAGGACAACTTCAATCACCTTTTATACCTCCAAATATATTGTGTAGCATTTTCTTCATGTAAGGACATAAAGACCCTTCCTTGATTTCTTGGATGGCTTTAGACCTCCCCCCATCATACCCTCCACATATCCCTTCCTCGAGTTCATATAGATTTCCCTCTACCTTGCTCTAATCAACACACTTATGGTCCTATGAAAGAGTGTCAATAAATCTTCCCCTCATAGGATAATTAAAAACATGAATATTTCACATGGACTCTATGATCTTTCTTAATATATTTAGGAAGGAAGTTATTCCTTAAGTATTAAATGATGGAGTCGATCCATATGTATGATTATTATATGGTAAGGAGCTCCATTGAATTTAGATATTCTCTAATGCTTGTATAAGAAAGGAACTACAGTTGTATGGTTCACTTAAGATCAAAATCAATCATTGGAGAAAGTGTGGCTAGGGAATCAAAGCGGTTGTTGTTCCCTTTTGGAAGCTATTTTATCGAAATGCTATTAAAATGGACAGTTAACTATTGGGAGTTTTCTAAGTAGGCCAAAATTTGGTTATCCCTTGCATAATATTCTCCTAAAAGCTTCTTGAAGGAAATCGTGAATCGAAGAATACTTTTAGGTGCTCGCCACCCAAGAGGTTGATCTTCCTGAGTTTGTCGATTAATGTCTTGTAGTCATATTCATTGTTTAAGCCATCAAAACTTTATCATATTTCTTGTCAATGATCCCCTCTGTCCACGGAGACTAAGAAATGACGAGGGCTTATTTGATTATAAATTCCTTATCAATAAATACAAATAGTGTCCACCCACCTGCTTATGAACATTTTTCTTAAACATCCACTATCTCCATGTTGTTAGGAATCACCTTAAGATTCATTTAAATATCTAATTACACAAACTCAACTAACAAATATGTGAGTACTTTCCCTTTTATAGAGTTTCATGGTTGGTAGTGGATATCAAATTCCCCTAGTTTCATTTACTTTGTGAGATTCATTTATATAGGTCAACCTTGAACAGCATTTCGTTAAGAGAGAAGGATGTCCTGAATACCATTCGATGGACCCCAAACCAGTATCCTAATTTATGAGAGTCAATTACCAGTGCACATCCAAACTTTTTTAGTGGGAGGTAATTTCTTACAGAATCGATTAAGGTCTTGTTAACATAGTATATGGGAAGTTATCTTCCCTTTTCTCAATGATCAAGGTTGACTTATATGTGTGATCGAATCAATGTCAGTCCTCGGTCTTAGATAGTTAAAATAGGAGTATTTCACAAGGAGATATTGATATACTACTATTTTCTTTTTTCATGGATTGAAAATATGGTTGTTTACACCAGATATTTACCATCCAGTAAAATACAACCACGTGGAAGTTCAAGATGGTAATAGCAATTGAGAACGTAGTAAACCAGTTTAAAGAAAATGGCTATACAAGAATTTTTTACATTTGTCAAGGCCTTGAACGTGAACACTTAAATAGTGGTTATAGGGATGTGAGTGCACCTAAGCGAGAACATTTAATTGGGTAACCACCCAACAATTACAAATAGTAGTTTCATGGTAAGGAACTACATGAATAGGCATCCAAAGGCTGAATTAAAAGAAGATTCCCTAAATAAAAAAAAACTACATATACTCGTTTTAGCTCTTTTTCCTTTTATTTACTTTTTTCCATTTATGTGTAGTTTTTCAGTTCTTCGAATTATTTTGTAAGGTAGATTAATTATAATTATCTTTATGTTCTGTGAAAAGTTCCTTTGCCTTTATATTTAAACTGTCTTTACACTTCCTAGTGTAACTTGCTTTATATTTCTTAGTGTAACAACTCTCTTTGACTTTGTGTTGTCTTACTTTATTATTTTACTTAGTTCGAGTTTTCTTTTGATAATTATTTGTTCACTTTACTTCTTCTTTTGATTTCAATTGAGTAAACGTATTTAGCTTTCACTACAAAATCTTCCTTATGGAAAGCACAAGTCTTATCAATTGAAGCATTGAACAATACACAACCACTTAATTATCACAAGGATAATATTATTAATTTCTTGGCAAGACCATATTCGTTCCTGGCACGCTTGCACATAACCAAAGACATAAACAAATAAAACCTAGCCAAACATACTTTTGCAGGCCTAGTGGAACTCCAGTTCTATAGAAATTGTTTACCATGAGTGATATAATAAGGAGCGACTGTGATACTAAAAATGTTGGTGAAATTAGTTCAGCCAGCCAACATATCGCCACTTCAAAGAAAACATTGGTTGAAACTGCACAAGATTTTAAACCAATTGCTCAAAACCAAGAGTTGATTATGATAACAACTCCAAGGGAAAAAAATATCAATGCAATACCTGTTGTTGGTGTGTCCACAAAGGACCAAGATAAATTAATACACAAGTTAAATAAGGTACTTGATCATTGTAACATCTGCCCCACAACTTTAATCGTACTCGAGCGATTCAATGACCTTGTTTAAACCAATTGGGATTTGGACCAGGTGTGATGAATCGTGGGCCGAGATTATGTAATAAGGTGACCTTGGTGCATTTAATTGGAATAAGAATGGGCTTAAAGTCAATTTTGGAAAATTGGCTGAATCGTTCAAACAGCACTCGAAGTTGTTCAAACGATATTCAAATCTCGTTTGAACGGGTCTTTTAACGACCTTCTAATGAGAAATGTCTTCCTAAATAAAATTGACTTTGTTCGAAGTAAGTTTGAACGAGATGGATCTCTCATTCGAACGAAAGGCAAATTGGATTGAACTAAATGTGATTCTCATTAGAACAAGGTATTCAGAAATTAATTTTTTAAAGTTTGGAAAATGCTGTCAAAATATGGACCCTTGGACGGACACATATGTCATGTTCTTAGGACAACAAATCAAATCATGAATAGGGTCTGGGGGCATTTTAGGGATTTTCCTCAAAATGGTTTTTGGGTATTTGAATAAGGTTAGGGCCATTTGGAGCTTATTTGATTAGATTTTCCCCTCTCTCTAGCTTTGAGAGCTTCCCCACCACCCACCACCTCATCCACCCTAGCACCACTATCCCACCCCCATTATCCATCATATTTACCTCATGTTACTTCCACATTTTATCCTAACCCACCTGCACCATTTATTAAGCTAGATATAGATTTTTAGAGATATTGTTGGGGGTTTAGAAGAAGAAGTAGAAATTAATGGAATTTGAAGAGGGTTTTCTTGGAGCTCTCATAGAGACAAACTTAGTGAAGATAAGAAACCTCTTTAAGGCCACCTTAGGAGATGGGAGGTTTCCATATATTTCTACCTTCATCCTACCATTTTTGGAGCCTCTTTAAGGTGGAAAACTTTACTTTTAGCTTCAGAACTGTAACTTTCATATTATTGGTCTTGTAGTTAAGTTTGTAAAGAGTAGAATGCATATAGGATTTTAAGAATGCAATTTCTTGTAGTTTTGTGTAAAAGGATGATTAATGAAAGATCCCAAAAGTTTTGACAAAAATGTTGTATTTCAAGAAATCTGTAATATGTTTTATATGATATTGGTTGCTGCAAATATTTTATGGGAAAATACATAAAGATTTTCTTGTAAAAAAATTAGAATTTTATATAAATAGACATTGACTAAAGTTTCGAAGGAATAAAAATGTCTTTTATCTTGAAAAGCATGTTTATGAAAATATTATGAAATTTCCAAAATGAACTATGTGTAAGATCCATAAACTTGTAGTATTTTGATGATGAGTATATAAACGAGTTTGATGAAGGCCTTATTGGATTTTAACATGAAATAAGGAAAGTAGAAATTTTGGCCTTTAAAGTGTGTAGAAAATGTGACAAATGGATAGTCCAAGACTACATGTGGAAATAAAGAAAAATGTTGTGTTCTTGTAAAGTAGTCTCCAAAATATCAAATGGTGTCTTTGATAAAGAAAGTGATAAAATAAAGAGATTTCCATCCTGAGAAATATGTTACTCCAAAGTGTTAAGTAAGTGTTAGCGAGTTAAAGACATTGTAGCACCTCCTATTTTTGGAAATATTTAAATTACACGTGTACTTATAATTTAATAAATTTGAAAAATATAGTGAATTGAATAAATAACAATTACGAATATTGGATTAATATTTTTGTGTTATTATATTTACTTTTGTGATAAGAAAATGAAACTGTATTATTTTATATTATGTCATAAGTGGGTAAAAATGATAGGTCGATAATATCTTATTTGAGACATGCGTGTGAGGTTGTGTTAGGAATAAGATGGTAAATGAATAATAGGTGATTGGGATGATAATTTCGAGTGCACGGGTGATCCGGTATGGGATAAGATAGTCATAATTAGGTACTAGGGGGTTGTAATTGGTTCTTGGAACTTTTTAAGCTATACGGGACTCGTACATGGGTATTCGGGTCATTTTAATATTATAACTAAACCTAATTTCGGGATTAGGGGAATATTAAAGGCTATTAGATAAAGGGGGCAGCCATATACTCATTCTAAATCACCTAAGCTTTAGAGAGAGGCAAAAAGAGATGGGGAATTCAAGAGGAAACTAAAGAACACTATTTCGGAATGAGATTAAACAATTTCGGGGGTTAGACCATTGCATATTGAGGATCTCGAGGAGAAAATCCAAAATTCTGTACGGTTTGAGGCAAGTGTTTAACTTGGTTTGGTATTATATGTGGTGTTTTAGTTCATATCATAATTGGTGAAAAACAAATATGTACTTTTGGGTGGGATTTACATGTCAAAACGGATTTTGGGGTAATAATTTCATAAAAGTTGATATAGTATTATACCCTATAAAATATAAGCATTGAACCCTATATAAAAGATGAATTCTTGATAAAAAAAAATCTAGGATTAAATTATGAAAAGAGGTGATCTTGATTTTTGAATTTGTTAAATTGTATTAGAATTAAGGTGAGGATTAATTCTGCATAATTGAGGTTAAATCCCATGAATTGGATTGATATTGGAGGAAATTAAATCATAGAAACATGTACCCTTATGATTGAGATTGACAGGTTAGTATTATAGTGCCTTGGGATAGAATTTGGGACTGGTTTTAGTGGATTAATTGGGTAGAACTTCGGATTAAGCAAAATAGTCCCGTTTAGGCCAAACCCAAGGGAGAATTAGTTAGCCCCGTAGCCGAACCGATTTTCCCCGTTTGAATCCATGTAAATATCCAAGCCCAGGGTTAATTATTTACATGGTTTTGTTATTGGGGTTGGGTTTGGGTAATTTCGAGATGTCTGTAGATGAGATTAGGACTTATGAAAAATAATTAGAGATATTATTAAATACCTTGGAATAGTCGAGATAAGACTGGGGTATGTAATGAGGAGTGTTTGGGGATGAACGACAGTCGAAAATATATACATGGATTCAAACGGTGATTTCAGATGGTATTAGGATGCGGGATTGATTGGGATAGGCTTAGTGTCTAGAATAAAATATAATCATGAAATAAAAATAAGTAATTGACTACTTAATGATTCGGGAGTCGAATTTAGACCCGAAAAAATTAAGCTACTGCTATGAGTGATATGTGCACGGTTAGTCGATTTTATTGTATATACACACACACACACACACGTACGTGTGTGTGTGTGTGTGTGTGTGTGTGAAACTTACCTTCTCTAGGGGATGCAATTGGTGGAGGTTACACGCAGTGGGAGGTCTACCCCGGTGAATCTTGGCAGGTGTAGTATCAATCCCTCGGGTCATAGGTCTATCGCATGACCACCCTATGTGAGTTTGGAGTCTAGTGGGGTAATGTGGTATGGTTATGGTCCACGGAATTAGGACTATGACTGCCTTTGATTTATATTACGCTTTGGGTTCAGTAGGTGTGATTCTGACTCGATGACCCAGGTAAAGGTATATATCATTAGTGCTTGATAGCATGCTAAATATTTGCATCCAACAGGGTAATTCTAGGAGAGATGGTTTCAATCTAGTGAGGTAATGCTCAAAATCATTGCGGTTATACCTATATAGCAAGAGATATATATGTATGTATACTTGATGTGATTTGTATATGTGTATAAATATATACACGCGCGAATTAAAGGTTATTACGAACAGTAAATTTATTTGCATCTTGGAGGGCATCCCGGGGATGCTATATGGAAATACGTATATAAGTGTGATATAAATATATACAGGTGCATGACACTAATATGTGAACATCAAATTAATAACTGGCGTGAAGTTATGTTAAATGAATGTATAACATTATAAATGAGGTTTATTATGATTATGCAGATGCAAAAGCTTAATGAAAATTCCAAGCCAAATAAAAAATATACATAGGGCATAAGGGCAGGGTATGGGATTAAGATGAGAAAGATACTAGTGAGATTATGTAGCGTAACTAAGATGTTTAAAATACATGCGTTAGGTGTGTACTATAGATGAGGGGTGAGGGGTATCGCATGGGAGTGCGACATTACGTTAAATATGAAAGATTGCAGGACAAATTTATTAATGTATTTTAAAGACTTGAAAAATATTTTCAAAAGGTTTTGGGCTCTGACCCGTATCAAAATATTTCAAAAAATTGTAGGTGCTCAGCCAAAAGGACGCCTAGCTTTACCATTCTTCTAGTCAGGCGATGCTGCAGCAGCTGTAGATGTCTGCAGGGATTGTTTAGACACTTATATCCTTGAGATATAGATAGGAGGCACTTCAGAGTTACTTCGGGCATGTGGCCAAGTTAGTTGGTATTTATTTTCTTTAGATACTTTCCTTTCAGTTTGTTGGATTATTATATTGTGATTGTTTATTGAAAGTTATCGGTTAATTTATTTATGCCAGTGAGTGTGAGTTTCCTTAATTGCATGGTTAGTTATATGAATGGGAATTTTGTGTAAATAAGGTAAAAAGGTTTTAAATTTTGACACCATGCCTATTAGGTTATTAGTAATTATAATATTTTCAATAGTGATGCTAAGAATGAACCAGATAAGATTGTTATTTTATTTTAGTAGATGACTGATCACCCGTCATTAAAATAGTGTTTGAGCACGATCTTAATAGATTAACTTATTTTCCAATAAGAAATCCAATTTTATCTTATTATACTAAGACATACATCTAATTGATAAGCGGATAGATTAAATATGAAATCACATGACAACTAAGGAAAAATCCCTTTTAAGGCAAAACTTTTATATCATCACTTTAGAAATTTTATGAGACATTTGACTTACAATACTGCTTGATACAGCCACAAGTATAATGCACAGTCTTTAAAGAATCTCTAAAGAATACCACTCATTCCCGAGTAATCCACAGGCGGCGATCCACCCTCTATATCCACCGATCATCCTTCTGCCTTCAGCCGTAATCCCTTCAATTTCACAAGTCAACCATAAATAATCCTCTCCACAAGGTGTATGCATGATACAAATCTTCTAGGAATTCAAAAAGATTCACAAGTATGTTTAAGGATGATGGTTAGTGAATCAAAAGTGTTTAGAAAACCAAAAGTTGGCAAAAATTTGGTAAAGATATTTTGATCACGTTTTTTCCACATTCCCCCTAAAAAAGGTTTCAAAAAAGGTATTTATAAGTCTAATATGAATTTTGAGGAGACAAATCCGTTTGAACGAAAATAGAGGTTGTTTGAACGAGAATGACATCTCGTTAGGATGAAAACATAGTTCGCTTAATGAGACTCCAGTCTCGTTAGAACCATCTTGTTATGAGCTCCTAATGAATTCAAATGGTACACCTTTGTTAATTGTTCGTTCGATGAAAGATCTAACGAGGCTTCAAACAAAAAGTCACTTTTATTCGAACGAGATAGCAATCTTGTTTGAACTAGGTTTAAAAAAATATTTTTAAATTAAAAAATCTAGCCTCAATATATATATAAATACATTTCCCAAATATAAATGTAAATAAATTCAAACTCCTAAAATATTTATACCTTCATAACGTAGAGAAGTCTTGAACTTTGGAAATATTGAGGTTCGGTTCATCGTGTCGACATGTGCCATTTTGTAACGGGATACGCCAAATATGCCACAATGCAAATTAAAAAATAATATGCCTAAGCTAAACTATTTTCCCTTACAAATATCCCCCTTTGACTATTCAGGTACAAAACTAATCGAAACCCAAATTATAAAAAAATTCCCCTCTATGACAAAAATTTCTAATACCCTTCCTAATCCCTAGAAAAGGAAAAACATAACACTCTTTGTCTTCATTCTCTTCTTGTGCTTCTATTAGGATTCTTTAACTTCATTCGATGTTCCTTGATTTCCATATAAGGTACCTATACACATGAAGCAAAGAAAAATATCTTGACACATATAGAGTTTAAAATAAAGATAGAACTCCCCCCTAATTTGTTTTTCCCCTTTTTGTTAGTAATAGAAAAAAGAGTAAAACATAATCATTCAATCAAAGCATCACGAATATGAGGAAAATATCATCACAAAATATATAAATAACTCGCATGCTATGACAATCTCAAGGGCTTACATTCACCAACTATTTTTGAAATTTTTCAAAATTTGAAGTATAAAATTTTTACAAAAACAACACACCATGGAGAAACACAAAAATACCCGAATCATGGAGACAGAATGTAGGGGTGTGAACATATTCCATAGGTTAATCAACGTAGACAAACATAACATATAATAATAATACTCGCAATTATTTTTGAAGAAACTAATGCTCATTTATAACGACGCATCAATATTCAAACTAATTGTCCTAGCACTTATATTTTTATGTGCCTCTAATCTTTTTAGGCTATTTTCAAAGTAAATGGAAAATTTTAATGCAAATAATTTTGTCTTTTGTAGCCCCTTTTCAATGCTTAATATTTTAAAAAAAATTTAGAAAAATTATTTAAATCCTGGCAATGGTTCCTACATGCACAACTTTTGATCTCGTTTTTACATTTGGTTCGTCTTAAAGCAAAATTGAGATGAAACATTATGATCAACATGTGACAGGTAAGTTCAATGTTCAAGAAGTTCGTGCTCGTGTGCATTAAAAGAGACAATGAGTCAAACATGTAGCAAGTTATAATTAAATCAAAACATAATGATTCCACACATTATTAAGCACATATATGAAATGATGTCATGTCTCAAAACACTATAAACAGTCACGTGGATGTGGAATGAATGGGTGACTAGGACATCTCTAATGTTCATCCATATAAGGTGAAAAAAAATACAAAACTCTTTTTATCTTTTTCAAAATGTTATCAAAACAAAATATTTTTTCCTTTTTCACTTTTTCTTAAAAACAATTTTTTTTTTGTATTTTTCAAAAAAATTTAGGAAAAAAACTCCTTTTGGATTTTTCTAAAGATATCAAAATAAAATTTATAAATATAATGATACTACAATCTAGAAATAGGGACATAGGATATGAACATGAAAAGCGCCATATGCTAGAAACAACTCTCTACCTCAATTACTAGGCCTGGAGGAGTTCTCCAAAGGAGATGCCATCCTATGAAATACCTCCATCAAATTTTGTGAAGTCTTTACTAAAACTCTACTTTCTCTAAAAAAATCTAAAAATCACTCAAGTGATGTGCGAGAGCATGCAGAGTAACATGTGTGGGAGTGTGTGTGGGAACTTGTGTGCGAGCATACTGGGGAACATACCTATAAGACACTCTCCATATATTAAAATAATACTCTCTAAGGTGACCTCTTTATTTGCATGGGTACAAACATAAATGTGATTGGTTCTACCTTTCTCAAAACGTCTATGACGAGCTCTCCTAGGTTGGTTACGACGAGGGCAATAAGGATCCAATAGAAACTAGAGAATTGGCTCGGGTGCAGCATGGGAAGTGGATGCACCATCATAACCTATCCTTGCCTCTTGACATTACCTAGATGGGGATCGAGTATCATCTTTCATACTTTCTTAGATATGTCCTTTAAAGTGACCTGACCTTTCGGGTACGTTTGAGATCTCTCTTTAGTTAGGATACATGGGCCTCAAGTTTCTCACAAGTCTCCAATTAATATTGAATATCTCTTATAAGACTATCCAAAGTGTTGGTCAAATCGGTCTTTTCCCTACCCAAAACAATCTGCTCACATAAAATCATCTTCACCTTCTTGAGTTAACTCACCGATGCCTCACACTCTCTCAAAACTTTCACATACTTTTCCAAATATAATACTCTAGGAGTAAAATCTTTATTTAGATTTTACGTTTTTAAAGTCTCGGTGTAAAGATCATTAAACGCCTTTTGGAGATCACCTTCTCCCTCACTCAAAATCTCATCTTCACTCTCACTATAATGGATTGAAACATCATCGGGGCTTTCACATTTAGATATGTCCTCATTGGAGTGCGACAAAGTAGAGTTTCTAACGTGACTAGCCGTGAAAGCAATGCACAATTCATGAGGTGATTATCCCCGTGAATCAACTGACTCGACATCATTATCACTAAGAGTGGGTTTATTCGTAACTTTCTTACACTTTCTCTCAAGCCTAGTGGGACATTCATGTGCTTTATGACCTTTATCCTCTCATTCATAACATCTAATCTCTCCCTCTTTTTTTCCCCCGCTCGTGCCTTTATTCTTATTTTTATTTTTCTCAAAAATATTTTCTTTGGAAAATTTGAGACACTTTTTGATTTTTTTTGCAAAAATGTCCAAGTCGTCAAAATCAAGATAACCTCAGATTCGAACTCACAAAAATTTTCTTTCTTCTTTTTCTTAGTTTGAGTCTTTAAATAAATCATTACTTCCTTAGGTTTAATAGTTTTAGGTAACATTTAAATATCTTACATTTAAAGACATCCTTCAAGTTTTTCTAACCTAAGAGTGTCTAGGATCCCTAACGAAAGTACCGTGAGCTTAGGAATAAACGGGAAAAGAGTGACCTCAAATCTTTCTTTACATCTCTCGTCTCTGAATCTTCTCACCCAAATCATAACTAGAATTAACTATGTCTGATAAAGGTGCATAAAATTCATCAAAAGACTTGGACTCTATCATGGTAATGATCTTAAATTGGGTGGTCAAATTTTACAGTTTGGATACCTTTACAGCGTTGGTACCATCGTGAGTGAGATGGAGGGTTACCCAAGCTTCTTTAGATGTAGTGCACATCATAATGCGTCAAAACTCGTAAGGGATGACGACTCTCGAAATAGAATTTAAGCCACGAGAGTTAAATTTACTCCACTTAAAGTCGTCCTTTGTCCATTAGGAGACAGATTTAGGGCCAACAAAATTATCTATAGTGACTCTGGGAGGAGTCCACCCTCTTTCACAAACTAACCAAACATGTTCATCAATGGCTTTTAAGGCTGACCTCATCGTAGCTTTTCAATATGCATAGTTGGTACCATCAAAGACGGGCATTCAATATACAAATTATCCATTAAAATTCAGCCTTTTTCAAGACCAACAATTTTTCAAAAAAAAATTGATATCAAAGGAAAAAAAATTGCGAAGAAAGATTATACAATATTTTTGTGCAATCGGAGCTAATACCATTTGTTAGAGTAAGGCACAATCTTAATGGATTAAATTATATAATAAAATGTCCAATCAATAATCTAGTTTTATCTTGTTATCCTAACACATGCATCTAATTGATATGACAGATAAATTAAATATGCAATCACACAACAACTAGGAAAAATCCCTTTTTAGGGCAAAACCTTTTATATCAGCACTTTAAAATTTTTACAAGATAGTCAACTTATAATACTACTTGATACAACCATAAGTATAATGCGCACTCTTCGCAAAATTTTTAAAGAATACCACTCGTTCTTGAGCAATCCACAAGCGATGATCCACCATCGATATCCACCGAACAGCCTTCAGTCTTCAGTGATCCCTCCGGGTTCACTAGTCAGCCAAAGACAAATCTCTCCACAAGATGTATGCTTGATACAAATCTTCTAGGGTTTCAAAAATATTCATAAGTATATTTGAGAATGATGATTTGTGAATCAAAAGTCTTTGCAAAACCCATAGATGGAAAATCTTGTCTAAAGATATTCTGATCACGTTTTTTCTAAAGTCCCCATGAAAAAGGTTTCAAAATAGGTGTTTATAAGTCTGACACTAATTTTAAGGAAGTGAATTGATTTGAACGAAAATAAAAATTGTTCGAACGAGAATGTCATCTCGTTCAAACGAGACTCCAATCTCGTTAGAACCATCTTCTAACGAGCTTCTAACCAATTCAAAAAGTAAATATTCATTAGTTTGTCGTTCGATGAAAGATCTAACGAGCTTCAAATGAAAATCCAATTTCGTTCGAACGAGGTTTAAAAAGTTTTATTTTTAATTTAAAAAATCCAGCCTCAATATATATAAAAATACATTTCCCAAATATAAATGTAAATAAATTTGAACTCCTAAAATATTTATACCTTCATAACGTAGAGAAGTTTCGAACTTTGGAGATGTTGAGGTTCGGTTCATCGTGTCGGCACGTGTCATTTTGTAACGGGATATGTTAAATGTGCCGTAGTGCAAATAAAACAAGTAATATGACTAAGCTCAACTATTTTCCCTTGCAAATAGGCGGGGTGTCACAGACATTTAAGAAGTTAGTGTGCGTAACTTAACTATGTTTGAGAAATAACACTCATGGAAATGGAGAAAAAGATAATAAAAAATGGAATGTGTCATAAAATGGGTTGTGTCGTGAATATGTGAAAATACAACCTAACTTAAATGAATTAATAAATGTTCCGGTTGAAGATAATGTGGACAAGTAATGTAAGAAAATTGATTATTGTCCATAAAGTAAAGGGAAAAGGTAAGAAAATTGATTATTGTCCATAAAGTAAAGGGAAAAGGTAAAGTAAAGTGACTAAATGGGTAGTTAAGCAACCTAAAGATGTTTAACCCAAAATTAACACAAGAGTCTGTTTATGAAAGGTTTTCATAGATAAATTAGTGTTTTCTAACACGATGCTTGCATGTGTTGAAAGGTGATTTTCAATGAAAATATTAAGGTAAATTTGGTATGAGTAAAGGGGCAATTTTGGTGACAAAAATGCTTTTCCTTAAATAAAGTGTATTTGTTTAAAGTATTTCACCGGGTGCGTCAAATTAAGAAATAAATGTTAAGCCAAGTAAACAAAGTTTCTTTAATGAGAGTAAAGCGAATTAGTCGGAATAAGTAACGTTTTTGAAATAAAAAAGGGAGCAATGCATTAATGTGTATATACATATGCACGTTATATATATATATATATATATATATATATATATATATATGGCAGTTGCACGTGGACGTAGATATAACATCTTAGAGTCTCTTTCATTTCGTTCGATTCTATATTGCAATGTTGTATTTTCCCCACTGGGCATTTGGCTCATTCCCTCGTCTTTGTTATGGTAGGTTTGTGCGATTCTGCATTTTGAAATAAATTTTTTATTTTTACATTAGTACCTCTGTATGCTCAGATTCTAGGGATACTTCTCACAGATCCTTCATGTAGTTTGATTTATATTGGAATCACATGCTAAACAAGTGAAACGTTAATTAAATAAAACTGAACTAGTAACATTATTTAGGTTATTTCATTGTACACAAAAGGGAAATAATATTGTCTATCTAAATATCGTAGTCCATTTAGCAGCTTAAGTAATGTATGGATGCAAGAAAGTTTTGGTGTTAGTATGATTTAAGGAAGTCGACTTGTTGTGATGCCTTAAGGTGTCCAAAGGTTAAAGTACGCCATGCATAGATGTTTATAGATTAGTGTCTTTACGAATGCTTGATGGTCATAACGTGTATGTTGAGAAATTTATGGAGCGTACCTACGGTAAGAGAGTCATAGGTGATGAGATCTTATCGGAATTTTGATAGATTTTACGTGGGGTATGCTTGGCGTCCTTGGAGAACAAATCAAATTCGGTATCCTGGAGTGTTAGTGTTCCAACGATAGCAGTGTTGATAGTCATGTGATAATCTCAGGTATTGGTCAAAGTTTAAAGGAGTCAAATAGTGTCAGGTACTATCATTCGAATTGTCACAGATGGGTGATGTAACCTTTTAAGAAAAATTAGAAGCTTGTGTCGTGATTGGACATGATGCTCGGGTGTCATGGGATGGCTATGCAGGCAGTGTAATACTTGATTTCGAGGAGTACTAAAAATGCATTCGGGACTTATATTGATGTTGTCATGTTAGAGACTTAAAAATGGCATCCTAATAGGGATATCTAAACATGATTAGGATATCGACATGTGTCGACAACATAAGTTAGAATAGTCCTAGTAAGGAAACGACTAGTTCTTGGCATGTCTTGTCAAACCGGTACGAGTTAGGAGATGTAGACCTGTATAGTACTTACTACCCTTAGAATGCAAATGGCAACCGGTATGTCCATCACGTAAATTCAATTCGAGTAGTACTTGGAGATAGGCACAATGATGACCTTGTGTAGTTAGGGGTTAAAATAAGATGAATGTTTCACTTGATTAGGATTATTTAAAGAAACTTTCATGGTACGATAATGTTGACGATGACCTAGGTGTGTCAGAGAGGTCACGACATCACCATGAGTAGAAGTGTGGACAAGGTCGACATTGACATAAACATTGGGCATTTGTCGACTGGAGTGGTTCGTGCCTATTAAGAATGTAAAGAGGAAGCCTTATCCCTAAGGAAGGAATTCTAGTGTTTAACTTTTCAAAGGAAAATAGGTTGAATGTTACTTTCTCCTTGTGAGGATGGATGGTTTGTGATCCGATTCATCATAATTGGTGACTCAAGTCAGGGCATATGGCTAAGTTAGTACATAGTGGGAATGTCTGGGAGGAGTACTAGACTTTAAAGAATGTGGCGTGGATTCGCTTTTCGTAGACATAGTCCATTGCATGTGGATGGGATTTTCTCGGAACAATTGTTTATTATCTCTGATTCTTGTGTGTCCCTTTCGATTTCAGTAATTGAGGATTATGTTCCCACAGTTATGGTATCCTGGATTTGTACCATGTTATGGTACGACGCAATTTGGCCCAGTAGCGTGCGGTTGAACCTATCATGGTTAATGCATCTCGGTAACTGGGTGCTCCCTTATCTAAGGTATCCTTGCTATTTCATAAAGCTCTATGTATGGGTGTTTGTGCTTTCGATCGCATAATTTTCTCATAATATTCGCTTTCCTTAGGTTTAGCAATCTTGTGAATGGGCCGGCATGGTAGTTAGTAGCTCTGGTTATCAAGAGCAGGATGATGATTTGAGGACATCATAAAGTGTTAGAACTCGAGGAAGCATAGCACGAAGTGTTGTTTTCCATAGTAAGTGGAGTGGTATAATACCCAGGTGAGGGTTCCCTATTAGTACACCTGGAATGACCCCAGGTTCATGGAAGGTTCATATGGCAAGGTATTGGTTAGACACATGATTTGGAACTTAGTGGAATGCCCCCCCAGGTGAGGGATTGGCGATATGAGATTAGTATCAAGTATAAGTTAATTTATGTGGCCAGAAGGACCTGAGAAATCAATGAGTCACAAGATATGTGGTCCTAAGAATGGAAACTATTTGTGATAAAGGGTTGGGTTTTAGTTGTATGTCATTTACTCTTGGGTGAGCGTCAATCACTAGAGAGTGTTGCTGGTAGAAGTGTCGATATGCTTTAGGTTTTAATAATGTAGTCTTAAGACATGATTGAGCGTGATCATCGAGTAAGTGGAGACTCGAGGATGGTTATGTGACTTTAATAGCTAGCATAACGATGAGCGTTAGAACACGTCGCATGCTAAGATCTTTGGTGACAGCCCCTTGTGAGGAGCGTATGATGACATATTAGCAATTGAGGATCCCAATGATTAAACCTTGGAGGATTTCTATGACTTAAAATAAGAGTTGATAAACCCCAATAATGTGAGGAATTGGTGAATCAACAATTTTGAGGACATAATTTTCTAAGGAGGGAAAAATGTAACATCCGCCCCATGACTTTGATCAAACCCGAGCGATTCAATGAATTTGTATAAACCAATTGGGCTTTGGACCGGATATGATGAATTGCGGGTCGAGATTTAGTAATATGGTGACCTTGGTGAATTTAATTGAAATAAGAATGGGCTTAAAGTCAATTTTAGAAAATTTATTGGGTCGTTCGAATGACACTCGAAGTCGTTCGAACGAGATTCAAATCTCGTACGAACGGGTATTCTAACGTCCTTCTAACGAGAAATGTCTACCTAAGGAAAATTAACTTCATTCAAAGTACGTTAGAATGAGATGGTTATATCATTCGAACCAAAGGTAGATTGGTTTGAACGAACTGTAATTCTCGTTCGAACAAGATCTATTCTCGTTCAAACGAGGTATTTATAATTATATTTTTGAAGTTTGGAAAATGCTACAAAATGTTAACCCTTGGATGGAGACACGTGTCATATACTCAGGACAACAGATCAAATCGTGAATAGGGTTTGAGGGAATTTTAGGGATTTTGCCCAAAATGGTTTTGGGGTATTTGAAGAAGGTTGGGGCCATTTGGGGCTCATTTTAACATATTTTTCCCCTCTCTTTAACTTTAAGAGCTTCCCCGCCATCAACCACCTCCTACCACCCTAGCACCACCATCCCATCCCTTAACCACCATTTTTACCTCATGTATCTTCTACATTTTAGCCTATAAAACCCACCTGCACCATTTATTAAGCAAGATGGAGATTTTTGGAGATAATGTTAGGAGTTTAGAAGAAGAAGTAGAAATTAATGGAGTTTGAAGAGGGTTTTCTTGGAGATTTCATGGAGACAAGCTTAGTGGAGCTAGGCAATATCTTTAAGGACATTTTAGGAGGTGGGAGGTTTCCATATTCTACCTTCATCCGACCATTTTTGAAGCTTCTTTCAGGTGGAAAAAACTACCCTTACCTTAAGAACTCTAACTTGCATATTATTGGTCTTGTCATTAAGTTTGTAAGAGTAGAATGCATAGAGATTTAAGAATGCAGTTTCTCATAGTTTTATGTAAAATGATGATTTATGAAAGATACTAAGAGTTTTAAGAAAAATGTTATATTTCAAGAAATATTGACATCTAAAAATTTAATGGAATTAAATATTTAAAATGATATTGGTTGTTGAAAATATTTTATGGGCAAATGCTTAAAGATTTTCTAGTAAAAAAATTGGAATTTTATATAAATAGACATTGAATCAAGTTTCGAAAGAATACGAATGTCTTTTATCTTGAAAAGCATGTTTATAAAAAGAATATGAAATTTCTAAAATGAATGATGTGTTAGACACATTTAATAGAATTTTTGGACTTAAAATCCCTCTTCCCATGCATATAAACTTGTAGTATTTTTATAATGGGTATATAGACAAGTTTAATGAAGGTCTTATTGGGTTTAAACATGAAATAAGGAAAATATAGATTTCACCCTTTAAAGTCGGTTAAAGGGGTGTAGAAAATGTGATAAATGGATAGTTCAAGACTACATATGGAAATAAAGAGAAAATGTTGTGTTCTTATAAAGTAGTCTCCAAAATGCCAAATGGTGTCTTTAATAAAGAAAGTGATAAAATAAAGAGATTTCCAACTTGACAAATATGTTACTCCAAGTGTTAAATAAGTGTTAATGAGTTAAAGACATTTAGTAAGTTAGTGTGGGTAACTTAACAATGTTTGGGAAATAACACTTGTGAAAATGGAGAAAAAGATAATGAAAAATGGAACATGTCAAGAAATGGGTTGTGTGGTGAATATGTGAAAAAGACAACCTAACTTGAATGAATTAAAAAATGTTTCGGCTAAAAGATAATGTTGACAAGTAATGTAAGAAAATTGGTAAATGTCCATGTAGCAAAGGAAAAGGATAACGTGAAGTGTCTAAATGAGTACTTAAGCAACGTAAAGAGGTTTAACTCAAAATTAACACAAGAGTGTGTTTATGAAAGGTTTTCAAAGAAAAGTAAGTATTTTCTAACATGGTGCTTGCGTGTGTTGAAAGGTGATTGTTAATGAAAATATTAAGGTAAATTTGGTATGAGTAAATGGGTAATTTCGGTGATAGAAATGATTTTCCTTAAACAAAGGGTATATATTTAAAGAATTTAACTCGGTGCGTTTCATTAAGAAATAAATGTCAAGCCAATAAAAGGGAGGTTCGTTTATGAGATTAAAACAAATTAATCGAAATAACTAATGTTTTTGGAATAAAAAAACAAATTCATGCATTATAGTGTATATACATATGTACGGATACATTTATATAGTAGTTGCATGTGCATGTAGATATAATGTGTTAGAGTA
Organism: Sambucus nigra; assembly: GCA_949130495.1. Lineage (NCBI taxonomy): Eukaryota > Viridiplantae > Streptophyta > Magnoliopsida > Dipsacales > Adoxaceae > Sambucus > Sambucus nigra. The sequence continues at coordinate 119,981,384 of OX422223.1, forward strand.
TCTTTCGTGTCATTCAATTCTTTATTGCATTGTTGTATTTTCCCACTGGAGATTTGCCTCATTTCCTCGTCTTTGTTATGACAAGTTGGGTGCAGTTCCAAATTTTTAAAAAGTTATACAGGTAAGTAACCTTTTTATTTTTACATTAGTAGATCGGTATGATTAGATTTCGGGGATGCTTCTTAAGGGTCCTTTATGTACTTTGATAAATAATTGAATCGCACGCCAAACAAGTGAAATCTTAATTAAATAAAATTGGATTAGCAATAATTAGACTAGAAACATTAATAAGGTTGTTTCGTTGCACTTCACACATAACGCTTAGGTCGGACGGGGTTGACCACAGGTAACCCATAAATCTGGGTCGGGGCATTACAATCATCTTGGAAACATAATACAAATATTAGCGCACTGAATAATAGTAACTAGAAGGTTGTCTCCTCTTACTGTTGTAGTGTCTAGTAGTCAAGGATAGGCACTATAAGTTAGTATGAATATGACCTCTCAACCCAATCCTTATCACCCTATGTGTTATAGACTAACACTGGTGGAACCAGTTTTGGAACAAACTTAAGGATGAGAAACTACACATATATTACTAGTTTGGGTCCGAATAACCCTTTAAAAAGTTTGGGAACATCTAGAACTTACCAACAAATGGGTTATAATAACCCAATAGGAAGAATTCATATTCCATAAGTAGTAAGAACTAGGTCATACTACAATGAAACCAATTTAGGTTTCCTAGGGATTTCAAACTATAGGGTAGTCAACAATCCTATGTTCGAATATGAACTCGGGGGGTTAGGAACCAATGGAAGATTTGGTAATGAGCCCCTCCAAAAGTCAGATAGCCAAGTTCCTCGGGAATATTATCTAATGCATTTCTAAACAAAGCAAATTGATCCTTCATAAATTCCACCTCTATTGGTGCAGCCAACACCCATGATAAATTAAATAATTGTCCCACTAAATATATAATTGCCTAGGGGGGCTGGGACTAATGAAATTTTGGATCCAATTAATAAGATTTGTTGACCAATGACTCGAGGGGTGCAATCTTCAGTTTATAGCAATACATTCCATGAATGGGTGGATATGAGTGAATTTCCAAATGGATTTAAGTTCCTAATATTTTCTCTCTTTTCATGAAATGGGAGTCAATCCATAGTGGAACACATAGCAAGGTCCATTGGTCAGTATGCTGATGAAAGAACTAATGAATACCTAAAACTACATTTTTTTCTCTAATTCCTTAACAGATGCATCTTTTTTTTGGTTCATAAGCTTTCCACCTAAACTATTCAAACATGGAAAGAAATGGCAGATATGTTTCCTTAACAATTCATCCCAACTGAACTAGAAGTATTAATGGCCAACTTGTCTTGACTAATCTAGATCAGAAAATAATCACAACATAAATACGTCTAAAGGGATATGAGTAAATGCGACCCATATAGGGATATAATTTAGAGTTCGAAAGAATTTTGATGCTACGGAATTCAAAGGTTTGGTGGAAATAACCACCAAAGTGTCCAGATATGAAGCTTTTTTAGAAGAAGAGAATGATAGAAACATGTATTCTTTCAAAATGTATTGTAATGACCTAAACATAAAGATAAACACTGCTAAAATTATAGGAACTGAATCCATTATTTATGATCCCTTAGTTTGAAACAACACAACAATAAATTCTTATGCCCCAAAATCAAATGGGATGGTTAAAAAATATTCCTTTGACATCTCTAAGGCTGATGAAATTTTTCATTATCTCTTAAAAGGAAATTAAAGGAAAAATTTATTATAAATAGTATAATATTTTATCTCATTGACCTAATGATTGCTTTGTGTTTCGCGACAAGATACAAGAGTTGATTACAAAGGAAAATATAAAATTTCTTATAAGACAAGGAAACACTACGGGGATGTTGAAGACCATTTCCCCAATGTGAAAGAGATAGGGATAAACATGAAATCCATTAAGTTTACTCAAAATAAGGAGTACGTGGAGTTTAAAATGAAGACAAAGGTTGAGTGTAATACCACGCAATTTCTAGTAATTTAGTTTAGCATTTTAATTACATGTGTGACGTAATTAAATTTAAATGGGAAATAATTTGAGATTAGTAAGTATTAATTTGTGAGCATAAGATTAATATGTAAGTGGTAAATTTACTAAGTGGGATTATAGTGAATAAAATTCAGTTAATTATTAGTACGTCGTAATGGGTAATAACAAAGGGAATTTGACAGCGTTTCAACAGGGGCTTGTGCGTAAACTATTTTAAAGGTTGAGATAGGAAATTAATGTATAGTGACTCAGATGGCAATTTCGAGTGCGCGGTTGATCCAAAATGGGTTTAAATAATCAAAATTAAGTACTGAGGGTAATAATGGGGTTCTGGGAGATTTTTAGACTAGTTGGAATTCATTCGGAGGCACATAGGCCATTTTACATGAGGAGGTTAACCTAAATACGGGATTAAGAGGTTTAAAATAGAGATTAGGGTTAGGAGGCAGATGTTATACACAATTAAAACATCCTATAGGCTTTTGGTGAGTAAATAGAGAGGAAAAAGAGAGGGGGGGGGGGGGATCAAGACAGAGCTTTAGAGGAACCAAATTGGGAGAAATTTTTGGGAGTCCTAGCTTCGATTTAACACACACCAGGAATATCCAGACCCTACGAACCATTTTAAGGCAAATAATTATCTTGATTAATTATATATGTAGTAGTTTCAATTCATATCATAGTAGGTGTTATGAAAATTGATTTTTGGGTGGAGATTCGCATGTAAATGGGGATTTTGAGAAATTAATTCCATAAAAAGTTGTGTGAATTTTTATATGAGATTATTGAATGAATCCCACCTGTTAAAAGTAGGATCTTGGTACATATTTATAGGATGGATCATAGTTAATTATGTTCTTGAATTGAAAATATGTTATCTTGAGCTATTAATCATTGAAAATTAAAAGTGTGGAATAATTGGATGATTAATGAATCAATCCTTTGGGTTAAGATGATTTTTAGGTGTCAAAAACATATAAAAGATGTTTCTTTATGAATTATATTAATTGGGTAGTGTAGAAGGATCATTCAAGGGTGATTGGGATTGAATTGGGTGAAAAATAATGGCCAGACTTCGTAATATATGAAACTACATCATTTTGAAGCGTGGCAGCAAGAGAAAACCGATTTGCACCCCAAGCCGAACCGGTCCGGCTCCCTAGTGTTACTCAGTTTGGTTGTTTTAATGAGTTTTGATAATCGGGAAATTTCGAGTTGGTTTATGATGTCCGTATAAGAGTTTGGACTTCAGAAATAACTTTAGAATATTATAAAATACCTTGAGGTGACTGGCTTATATTCCGGGTTAAGTTTAGAGTATTGGGGACGAATAATACTCGGGGAAATTCATTAATGAATCCGGGACGGAGTTTCGGTTAAAAGGGAATATGGGTTGGTTGAGAATGAGGATGTGTTCAGAATACTAAATGAAGGATTATTTACTAATGAGAGTGGGGATTGACACTCGGGAGGTTAGGCTAGTTCTATAAGTAATAGGCAAGGTTATCCGATTTATCGACTATATATATATATATACGGGTTTAGAGACAATATATATATGAATAAGAATAATATCTGTATGTACGATATTTATGTGAAACATACACATCCTAGCGGATATGTTATCAGGGAGGTTGCGCACAGTGGGAGGTCATTCTGGCGAATCTCAGCATAGGTAATAACATTCCCCTGGGTCATAGGTGTTGTGCATGCCCGTGATGTAGGGTTAGAGTGCCGTGGAATAATGTGGTATGGTTATGACCACAAACTTAAGGCCATGATCTCCTCCAATGTTCGTTTGGGATTTTTGGGTTCGGTAGTGAGATCTCGACCCAGATGCCCAGAGTGTGGAGGACATTCCTGGAGAACGATAGCATGCTAGTGAGATCGCGTTCAGAATATGGAGGACATTCGTGAATGCGGGTGCATATATAATGAGTGATATATATATATATATATATATATATATATATATATATATATATATATATATATATATATATGTGTGTGTGTGTGTGTGTGTGTGTGTGTGTGTGTGTGTGTGTGTGTGTGTGTGTGTGTGTGTGACATTTCTATTAAACGTATGTAATAGTGAAGTAAATTGTAAATGGGCATATTAGAATAAGTGTGAGTGTGTATTCTATGACTAGAGTAAAGTAATGATAATAATTAATGAAGAGATAATTATTTAAGAGGTCGAACATGCTAATTAAGAAATCGAAGATAGACAGTACTCAAGTCAGGGTAGTGTAAACGTGAGATTTGAAATAAGACTAGTTAGGCTGGGTAGTGTAACTCGGCGGGTTGAAATGATTATGCTAGATGTGCACGATATATGAGAGGTGAGGAGTACTTCATGGGAGTGAGAGACCGGTTTAAATATGGAAAGTTGTACCGCATGTTTATTAATGCTTTTTAATTACTTGCAAATGTTCTTAAAAGGTTTGGGCTCTAACTTGTGAAAAATTATATTCTAAAAACTTTTAGGTGTCCAACCACAGGGAGGCCAAGGATGATTACTCTTTCTAGGGACATGTAGCTGCAACTGATGCGGGTTGCTGAATAGACGATTCATTTATTATGTTCTAGACTAGGTTCTCTATTTCAGTAATCAGTAGGGAATTGTCATCCTTTTGTTTTAGACTCGATTACTTTTAGTTTATTTTTTTCAGTTTTGATATTTGTATTGGATTTTGCTAACCGATGGTTTATTCTATACTCAATTTATTTTATTATGCATTAAACTTCCTAAATTGGTGTGACTATTTATTTAGCTTTATTTACGTATTGGAATATAATTAAATGGTTTTGCTTTGGCATGATAATTCAAGATTAAAATTTGACACGACTTGTTAAACTAATAGGTAGTTAGTAATTAAATTGAATTTCGATAGTGATGCTAAGAATTAGACAAATGAAACTCTAATTTTATTTCAGTAGCGGAATGACCACCCGTTATTTTAATAGTCGGGTTGTGACAGACAGTATCAGAGCACCAGCTTCTAGATTATTTTAGGATATGTACGGGTTACTATGATTTCAGTATAACGTTATTTGATATAAAGCCCTATTTGTAGGGTTATTGCATTCATATTTACGTACGTGCATTTATGTTTTTTTGCTGATTTTTTTGTATTTGATTGTGAACTTATACAAATTTCAATCTGGTATCGATGCTACCTAAGAGGGTACGACTAGCTAGGGCCACCAGGAGGGCCAATGAGGGAGAGGCTCAGTAGGAGCCACAAGCACAGTAGAAGACGGTGACGGCTACAGAGGTGGCCACTATAGTTTCCAAGGCACACCATTTTCAGCAGGCTCAGCCATAACAGGCAGTGGCACTAGTCATCCAGGCCCACCTAGGGCCATCCGATTTGTAGAGAGTGAGGGAGACATTTTAGAAAAGGCATCCATCGAACTTTCACGGTTGCTTAGATGTAGTCGTTGCAAGTCAGTGGAAGGACATACAACACCACCTCCATATGGTTGAGTACAGTGACACTCAGAAGCATATAATAACGACATTTAAGCTAGTAGGTGCAACTTTATAGTGGTGGAAGTCGATCACCACTTTCGATGAGAGATATACTATGATGATCATCGAGTTATGGGAGTGGTTCGATCGCAAGTACTTTCCTTCGGCAATCCAGATAGAGATGTGGAATAGGTTTAATGAGGTGATACAGGGAGATCAATCTATAGCTAAATACGAGGAGGATTTTACCCATCTGGAAAACTTTATGCTCGATTAGGTGAACAATGAAAAGAATAATATGGTAAAGTTCATGGATGGATTTACTTAAAAGACCAAGCAACACTTGCTTATTAGTCTGGCATTGAAGAGTTATAATGAGGTCGTCAACGCCGCACTATTTCATTGTTGGGACCATCGCTTCCATCTAAAGGGAAACAAGAGAGTGGAAGAGACTAGCCAAACAGGCTGGGCAGGTGGGAACGATGCTAATGGGGCACCGCCTCAGTAGTTGGTTCGACATTCACAACATGGGATTTCAACTAAGATATTCTGATCAGGAGGTTTTTGCCTAGTTGGTAGTGAATTCAGGCAGGACCAGCAAGGTCCTCAACAACAGCGAAGCACATTCCCTAAGGCCATCAGGGCTAAGAGAATAATGGGGATGGCCAGAAGGACCGGTACCATCAGGGCCAGTGACATGGATAGCCTCGACAGGGCCACCAGGGCTAGAGATATGGAGACTTTACTGGTCATTATTTTAATTGTGGTGAGATGGGCCATCAAAAGAGGGACTGCCTGTATCCAAGTGGAGGACCATAGTAGGGGCCCAGTAGAGGCAGTAGGCACAGTTATCACCTACAGCACCAGCTCCACCATCCTCACAATAGCAGGGGAAATTATAGTACAGACGTGTATATAACGTCTGGGATGTAGTCATACCATAGGCACCGTAAGCGCCACCAGTAGTTGAGGGTACATTTCCTATTTATGGGCATGAGGGTAGGATTTTATTTGATACGGGAGCTTCACACTCATTTATAGCTACCTAATTTGCATGCACGGGTAGCCGACTAGAGATAACTGACAGCACTATTATGTGTGTATACTCATAGTTAGGCAGTGGGGCCCTTATACACTTCATTTTTAGGGAAGTAGATATATATATCAGGAGAATATATTTAGTGGTCGACTTGCTAGTTTTAGATATGGTGGGGTATGATGTCATTTTAGGTATGGAATGGCTGGTAGGGTACTGGGCAATGGTGGATTGTTATGGTAGGACCATTGTGTTTTCTTTCCCATTATAAGAGATGTTCCTCATGGAGATGCATCTTACCGAGGGAGGGGCGACCATGAACCTTTATATATTGAGGAGAATACCTCACAGGAGGTGGTTATTTCCTTGGATTCTATTTTGGTAGTGAGGGATTTCATAGATCTGTTTCAAGAGATACTCGGTTTGCCACCCAATCTGGAGATAAAGTTTGTTATTGACTTAGCACCGGGGACTAGGCCGATTGCATAAGCCCCATATCGCATGGCCCCGTTAGAGATGTGATAATTGAGGGATCAAATTCAGTAACTCCTGGGACAAGGTTTTATTAGGCAAAGTACATCGGTGCGCCAGTATTATTTGTATAGAAGAGAGAAGGGTCGTTTCGTTTGTATGTAAATTACAGGGAACTAAATAAAGTCACAATTCAAAATAAGTATTCGTTGCATCAAATCGATGACTTGTTCGACCAGTTAATAGGAGTATCTTAGTTTTTTAAGATAGACATAAGATCAGGGTATCATCAGTTGCGCATTAGGGAAGAGGACGTTCCTAAGACCGTATTACTGAAACAGTATGGATGGTAAGAGTTCAAGGTGATGCCATTTGGGATAATTAATGCGCCAAAGTGTTCATGGATCTCATGAAAAGGATGTTCAGGGATTTTCTGGACCAGTTTGTGATCGTATTCATAGATGATATTCTGGTGTATTCTTGGATGAAGGACGAGCACATAGAGAATCTGTGTATTATTTTATAGACATTACAGAATCATCATCTCTATGCCAAGTTCGAGAAGTGCAGATTATAGCTGAGGGAGGTACAGTTTATAGGACATATTGTATCGAACAGATGGATTTCTGTAGATTCAAGGTATCGACGGCGACGGAGTGGGGATATCCAAAGACAATGACAGAAGTTCAAGGATTTTTAGGATTGGCTAGGTATTATTATCGCTTCATAAAGGGTTTCTAGAAGATTGCGGGACCATTGAATAATTTAACTCATAAGGGAGTACCGTTCGTTTGGGATGACTATTGTTAGTTAGCTTTTGATGAGCAAAAGGACAGATTGACTTCAACGCTCATGCTCACACTTCTTAGGGGAGGAGTGGAGTACATTGTTGTAAGGACCATTCAATTGAGTCTTAATGTAGTTTTGACTTATTCTCGGAACAAAACATGTTTGAGTCATAGATAGTCTTTTATTGTCTGATCCCACGAGTCTATGACGTATCGAAGATTAATTATAGACATTGCGGCAAAGCTAGATGGAATTAATCATGTCGAAGTTTAATTGGTGCATTTTCTCGTCTTCAAGGTTTAATTGCATTCTGAGATCACACATGTATGAATGCATAATGTTAATGAAACTCGAAATTCATTTTATAAAATAAGGATGTTATTTTTTAAAGGAAAAATGTTTTTAAAAGAGGTTTAATTGTTTACACTTTGTTTATGTCAGATAAGTACGGATGATAATTGGATAAGAGTTGTTTTTAATCAAAACCTTGCTTAAATTAAGAACTCTATCTGAAGACATCGTTCAAACGACATTTGATGTCGTTCGAATGAGATCCACTGTCGTTCGAACGGCTTGAATTCTCGTTTGAATGAGATTTTGACACTGACTCAATTTTATTATAAATAGAGGTGTCCAGTTTCCTCGAAGTCTGTGCATTCTTGAAAAATAGTTTTACGATCCAAAAACTTCTTTGCACAAGTTTTCTAAGGTTTAAAAGGTTTAAAAACATCCTTAGAGTTTACAAAGATCCGAGCTCTTCATTACGTTATGTGATCTTTGTTGCACCAAGTTTAGTTTGTTCATCTTTGGACAACTTGTGATTGCTGTTTTTGCGGTGGAGAAGCGACGGACATCGTGTTCAACATCGTAGATGTATCAAGCCATATCGGTGGACACTGAGACATTAATGAAGTCGATTGTTGTGGGTGAGCATCGTGGAAGATGAAATTTCTGCGTGGGCACTATTGAAGAACGACAGAAGATCAGAGGGAGCATCAAGACCCGTGGGGATCGAGTCGTTGAGTAAGGATAATCTGTCTTTGTAAATCCATTGTTCATAGTGATTGTCTGGCTTGGGCCGTCCGAGGTTTTTTCCCGTTTTGGGTTTTTCCTCGTACATCTGGCGTTGTGAATGTCTTTACTTTACTTTACTTGCTTTAATCACTAGATGCATGTTTAGTATTAATCAAGATAAAATTTTGTTAAGTTAATTTGTGTCACAACTTGGATTGATAAAATTGAAAAAGAGTTTTCAAAAGAGAAAGTTGGTTTGCATTCATCCTTAAATTAATTCCGTAAAAGCAAAGTTATATTTTTGGGGACCCAGAAATCACTATCAGAGCTAGAAATACATTTTTCATTATGTTTGATCCATGTTGCTTGTAAGGCTGAATTTTGGAAATTATGATAGTTTTCGCACTCCTATTTTTTATGGCACTAACTATGCTTATTGGAAAATGCGAATGAAAAATTCTTTAAAATCCATTGATGAGCGTGTCTGGTTAGCTGTTGAAAAAGGTTGACACCACATGTCACACGAGAAGGTGAGGTCACTAGTTTGAAACCCATTGAGTCATGGATTGAGACTGAACATAGGCTTGCACTGTATAACTCTAAAGGTTTGCACGTTATTTCCTCATATGTCATACCTGAAGAGTATAATTATATCATGACTTGTGAAACTTTGAAAAAAGCTTGGGATACACGAGCACTCACTCACGAGGGTACGATCATGGTTAGGGCGTCTAAGTTGTAAAATCTCACTACACAGTTTGAGACGATTAAGATGTTAGAAAGTGAGACGTTTGATGAGTTTTACAATAGGTTGTCCACTATTGTTAATTTGTCATTTAACCTAGGTGAGAAGATTCCCGATAACCAAGTGATTAAGAAAATTTTATGATCGTTGCCAAGTAGGTTAAATGCTAATGTGACCGTTCTGAATTCCCTTGGTTTGCTTGACTCGTCGAAGCTAGAAGAGATCGTAGGTGACATACAAACCTATGAACTTAATATGTTTACCTCCAAGCAAGTGCTTAAGAAAGAAAATGGCATTTCTTTGAAAGCCCTGAAGGAGGAGACTAAAGTTTTGAATGACGTCTTCGATTCCGACTTTGAGGATGTCGTCTTGTTGGCAAGAAAGTTCAAGAAATTTCTTCAAATTCATAATCAATTGAAAGATGCTAAAAAGCTTTAAAAATTCAAGAACAAGGGAGACTCCACCCCTAAGGATAATAATGAGAAGCCTAAGAAAGATGAGTCTGATAGGTGTTTCGGGTGTGAGGGGTATGGTCACAAAGTTAAGGAGTGTCCCACTAGACTTAAGAAAGAGGGAAAGAAAATGAAAGCATACAACGCCACCTTAAGTGACAGTGAACCGAAAGAGGGAGGGGATTCCCCCATTGAGCGTAACCTTGTTGTGTTTATGGCATGTCATGTGGGCGACGATGATGTATCTTCCCATGAGTATACTAATGTGCATGACACTTTCGAGGCTGTTAGGAGTGTTTCCCGAGAGGGTGAGGGTGATGAGAGTGAGGATGAGGAGATCGACGTAGGAGAGTTACAAGTTGCGTTTCGAGAGTTGTTTGAGGAGACCGTGAATGTGAAAAAGGCTAACTCGAAATTGCAAGCTAAGTTGAAAGAGAGTGTCGTAGAAAATAATTATGTGTTGATTGAGGATCATAGGGAATGGGAGAAGAAGTTTAGGAAGAAGCTAGAGTATGTCGAGAAAGAGAGAGAGATACCCTTAAAGGTTTGATGGAGACTTTGAAAAATGAGGTGCTGGAGTTTGAGGAGTCTAGGCGTCTACTCGAGTCTAGGATTAAGGAGTTGGAGGAGAGTTTGAGAGACTCGTCTAGAGTTAAGTTTGACTTGGAGGATAGAAGTGAGAAGTTGGATAGGATCCAAGGCACCGTCCAAATTAAGAGAGATAGAAGAGGTATTGGTTTTGATGATCTTGTTGTTCCCATTACCCCCGCACGTGTGAGAGAGTCACGTAAGAACATTAGAAAAGGTCCACATATAGGTCACTTTCCATACCATCGCTACACTTACACGTTGTGGTAGGAAAGGTCACCTTAGAAAAAATTTCTATGACCTTAGGAATGCTCCTCGAAAGTTTAGGAAGTTTAGGAACAAAGTTGCCCCGATTCCCCTCACCCCTATGCGTTGTTACACACCTACTTGGGTTAGGAAGTAGTATTTGGTAGCTTTAGGAATAAAACTTCATGAATCTCATTTGGTTTCAATTGATTCTTCCCATGCTAAATCTAAAGGTTGAGTGTGTTACCATGTTTATCATTTTGTATTATATTTTTCATTTATTGCATCTTATTTGAAAAATACAAAAAGATTTTTGGTTTTGAAAAATTTTGAGAAAAACACAAAAAGATTTTGTTTTATTTGACTCAAAATATTTTGAAAAATCCAAAAAGATTTTTGTTTTTGTTTTTGTGTCATGAGTTAACATGTTTTATATGGCATATTGGTGTGATTGGACCCCTTTCCTTCCATTATCCATGTGGCTAGGACAGTCATTTGTATCGATGCTTAGATTGATCTTAACCATTGTATTATGGGGTTGCTTAGAAGTTGATATGCATTTTTATTCGACTTTGTATATATGCCATCTTTGTACACATGCACAAGTTTATATGGATGTTTGACTACTCTTGCATATTTGAGTTTGGTGAGACGTTCTTATCTCAATTTTGTCATTTATGCGTAAGTAGACATAAGGAGGAGGTGTGCATGTAATAACTGTTTACCGTGAGGATTAAATTGAAAATATGATGAGTGTTCACAGGAAAAGGGTTGCGAGAGTGTAAAATTGACTCGTCGTGAAAGCCGCCATTTAAAAGAGCCCGAAAAAATTAAAAAGACAATAAAAAGAATCATATGCCAAAAACGGGCCAAATTAGTTTAGTATATTCAAAAGAAATTATGATATATTTTTGAGGGAGTTTTGATGGATTAAAAATTTAAACTGGTTTGCACAAGGAATCTTAAAGTCAAAAATTCGTGTCATGACGCTATTGTTTATAGAATCGTCAAAATTCTGGATTCATGTGCATGATGTTTGTTTAGTTCATTAAGCTCACACTTTAATTGTCACATATGGCTATAATAAAGTCTGATGAGACATTGGTATTAATTAGAGCCTCTTGATTGTTCGATGTGTTAAAATAATGATTCATTTGTTTTTAGTTCATGCTCATACATTCCGTGTTCATGTTTATGCACATCGACACTATGTTAGCATGTTACTCATATTTGTTAGTTTTTAAGTTTTCTTAGTTTTGCTACTGTCTCGCAATTTTGAGCCCCTTCCAGTCAGTTTTTTATGAAATTTGTTTCACTGGGCAACAGTGTTTAATTTTTGGGGGAGACTGTGAAAATTTTGTCAATGTCGTTATAACGACATACTGTCTCGTTTAAGTGATGTCTTTTCTCGTTCAAGCGACATCCCTGGTTCGTTCGAAAGACAACCCTGGTTGACCTAATTTTGACTTTTTCAGGTTGTTACTTTGTTTCAGTACCCTATTGCATATTGATTCATATTTTGGTACTGGGTGTCTGTTTATGCAGTTTACTTTGTTCGATGATATATTTTACTGCATTGATTTGTTTATCACACACGCTTAGATTGGTATATTTTTTTATGTGATTCATTATTTGCTAGCTACTGATTTGACATTTCTTGATCATATTTAGCTGGTTGTTTGTTGTTTATCTAGTAGTGTTTCATTGTTAATTCATTCAAATTGGTATCACATTGGTTTAGCATGCTAAATTTGTTTATCTTTTCACCGGGTTGTCTATTCGAGACAAAAAGGGGGAGAGAGATGTCTATGATGTAGGTTTATTTTTGTGAGTCGAGTGTTGTTTAGATATTGGTATCATGTTTACTCACATATCAAATGATTTGGATTTGATATTTCATATTGATTTATATCATTTGTTCCTCCATACTTCACTGGGTATTTGTCTGTTTCATGTGTGTAGGTATGCTTAAGGATATTCGAGATTTCAAGTCTACATCACATTCAGACATTCGAGATAGTTTCATACTTGCCAATCCATTGTTGAAGAAGCTTATCCTATACTGATGATGTATTTTTCATTTTGGGTTTTATGGTATGGGTTTTAGGCGTCATACGGCTTGACGGTCCCGGCTTAGGCATTTCACTGTTGGTTTTGTCCCGAAATAGTCAAAGGGGGAGATTTTTAAGGACCAAATTTCCAATTGAGTCTTAATGTAGTTTTGACTTATTCTCGAAACAAAACATGTTTGAGTCATAGATAGTCTTTTATTGTCTGATCCTAGGAGTCTATGACGTATCGAAGATTAATTGTAGACGTTGAGGCAAAGCTACATGGAATTAATCATGCCGAAGTTTAACTAGTGCATTTTCTCGTCTTCAAGGTTTAATTTCATTCCGAGATCACGCAGGTATCAATGCATAATGTTAATGAAACTCGAAATTCATTTTATAAAATTAGGATGTTATTTTTTAAAGGATTTTTTTTAAAAGAGGTTTAATTGTTTACACTTCGTTTATGTCAGATAAGGATGGATGAGAATTGGATAAGAGTAGGTTTTAATCAAAACTCTGCTTAAATTAAGAACTCTATCTGACAACGTCGTTCAAATGACATTTGATGTCGTTTGAACGAGATCCACTGTCGTTCGAACGACGTGGCTTCTCGTTCGAACGAGATTGTGGCACCGACTCAATTTTATTATAAATAGAGGTGTCCAGTTTCCTTGAAGTGTGTGCATTCTATAAAAATAGTTATACGATCCAGAAACCTATTTGCACATGTTTTCTAAGGTTTAAAAGGTTTAAACACATCCTTAGAGTTTACAAAGATTCGAGCTCTTCATTACGTTGTGTTTATGCGATCTTTGCTTCACCAAGTTTGGTTTGTTCATCTTTGGACAACTTGTGATTGCTGGTTTTGCGGTGGAGAAGCGACGATCATCGTGTTCAAAATCGTGGACGTATCAAGCTGTATTGGTGGACACCGAGACATTTGTGGAGTCGAGTGTTATGGACGAGCATCGTGGAAGATGAAATTTCTTCTTGGTCACTATTGAAGGATGACAGAAGATCAGAAGGAGCATTAAGACCCGTGGGGATCCAGTCGTTGATTAAGGATAATCTATCTTTGTAAAATCATTGTTCATAGAGATTGTCTGGCTTGGGTCGTCCGAGTTTTTTTTTCCCGTTTTGGGGTTTTCCTCGTACATCCGGCATTGTGAGTATCTTTACTTAACTTTACTTGCTTTAATCACTAGATGCATGTTTAGTATTAATCAAGATAAAATTTGGTTAATTTAATTTGTGTCACAACTTGGTTTGATAAAATTGAGAAAGAGTTTTCCAAAAGAGAAAGTTGATTTGCATTCATCCTTGAATTAATTCCACAAAAGAAAAAGTTATATTTTTGGGGACCCACAAGTGTTTTCACATATACATTCCTATAGGGACTTGCGGGTGTACTATAACATGAGGATAGGGTTATAGCCCCACACATGACCTGGAGTTAGCAGCAATTCTGTTTGCCTTGAGGATTTGGAGACACTATCTTTTGGGCGACCAGTTTAGTCTATTTACGGACCATAAGTCGCTACAGTATTCGTTTATGCAGAAGATCTTAATATGTGATAGTGAAAATGGTTATAGTTCGTGAAGGATTACCAATTTGATATTCAGTATCATTCTGCAAAGGCTAATGCGGGTGGTGAAAGCACAGGTCGGGGATCAGTTCTGTCAGGATAGGGTGCGCCAGTTGTTGGCTGATGGGGCAAAGTCTTACTCTATCAGTTCTGAAGGGCATTACGCTTCACTACACCAAAATGGTCAAATTGGCACCCTTTAAGCGCTTAGCCTCGTCACGGTCATTAACCGTTAAAAGGCCGTGACAAAGGTTTGTCACGGTCATTGACCGTGACAAGCCTATAAAGTTATCACGATCAATGACCATGACATGTCCGTGACAATTCTGTCAGTAAAAAACCCTCCCTCTTCTTTTTTTCCCACCGATTTTGTTCCTTCCATTTCTCTCTCTCTCTCTCTCTCTCTCTCTCTCTCTACAACTTTGGTATGTTTTCTCTCTCTATTTCTCCTTCATTTATGTATATATGTATGTATATGTGCGTGTGTAAATGTGCATGTGTGTGTGGTGTATATATGCATGTGTATGTGTGGGGGGTGGGGGGAGGCAGCAGTGCTGGGGGGTGTATATGCGTGTGTGTGTATATATGCGCGTGTGTGAATACTTGCGTGTGTATATATGTGTGTGTGTGCGTGTGGTGGGGAGGGACAGCGGGGGGGGGGGGGGGGGGGAGGGGGGCAGCGGGGGGGGTGGGGGGGCAGCGGGGTGTATATGTGCGCATGTTTGTGTTTTTAATTAAATTTTTATTGGTTTATTAGATATTGCCCCTGATATTGTAGTGCCCCTTGTAAAAGAATTGATTGATTTAATATTGATTTGTTGTTATTTTTTTTTTGTAAATTAATAATTGGTGTCCCTTTCATATGAAAGTAGGATTCCCCCTCATTGTAAATTAGTAAATTAATAATTGTTTACTTTAATTGTTAGTTTAATTGATGAAAAGAATTAATTGAGTAGATAAATTAGAAGGAGTACGGGATACACATTTGTTGTTGCCATTGCGGTTCGATAATAGTTGATTGATGTTGGGTTGGTTAGTTTTAAAAGTGGCATGACCACTGGATTATTGTCCATATGGGGGTGGGATTTTTCAACCTTTTTTGAAAATTACTTTGTATAACGAACAATATATATATAGTATGATAAATAAATGAAACATACTTAAAATTACATATTGTGCGCATAGATACTAGCCTTCTATTTCTTATGCGTACGCATTCAATAGCCCTTAAACCCGTTCGAGAGTCATTACCCCTGTAATGAGATCTCTCGAATTGTCCCGTTTCGACAGTTTGGGACTGCATAATTTTTGTATAATAATATTCTTAGTGGCTTAAAGTTGTTACTTTTGGAGGAAGTTCTGTAGTCGTATCCTA